>SMMW01000549.1:0-600000 GCA_004794655.1 Marisa cornuarietis | reverse complement strand
ATACCTTTGAAAAATCGAGCAGTACTCTGCACCTATCTGATGCGGTCACGCGAGCATGTAGACACCGCTGGTCTGCTAGACTCTCACGCGTCTCAGATCTACTCGGGTCTGATTTATCAGCCAAACCCAGAGCAGTACCCACCCTTCTCAACTCGAATTCTAGCAACAACATGCGTCTAAAATTAGCAGACCCCGCCGTGGTCATCCCTAAACAGCCAGAGCGGGTACAAGTTATGCAGGCTGTGAAGTGAAAACCTGTTCTACCAGTCTGACTCTCGCGCTGAAATGGTCGTCTGCTTGATCGCATGCAATTAGTCTCCCTTGCCATAGCTGGGTGTGGGCGGCGATTTCTTAGGTCTGTACTGTGCTAAAAATCTACAACAAACTGGAACTTTGGGTATATTTGTCTTCATATAAATCTACAAACCGATGAGGATACACCTTTGACGCCTCAGCATGTTCGACTAAGATCATGAAAAGGACAAATTAAAATTTTTGGTTAATTGGAACTGGTTGGTTTATTTAATAGGAATTAAAAGTGCTTCCTCCTTGAGGCGATTTCGCACTATGGGGAAGGGGAAGGAAACCCGACCGACCCTCTCCCCCCCCCCGGCTCCCAACCCTGCGGACAGGTGTCACATCCAGAGAGTGTCACAAGACGAGAACCCTATTAAGTTTCTCACCTGTGGACAGGTGTCACATACAGCAGAGACGCACATAGCATATAGTGTCCCGAGACGAGAACCCTATTATATTAAGCACGGACCTTCGATCATTAAGTTTCTCACCTGTGGACAGGTGTCACAGTGTCCCTAAACGAGATCTGAACCCTGAGTTTCTCACTGCAGTGGTGACAAGTAAGCTAGTGCTTTAACCACTACACAACCGCGCGTAACTTAGTGTCGGGTGTGGAGCAGACGACGGCAGTCGATTGCAGCAAGCAGACGATGGTGGTCGAGTGACGATATTTTTTTTCTGCCTACAGGTACGCCATTTTTGTTATGGTCGTCGCGTGTTACGCGACAAGAAAGGTGTGCATTTGTGGGGACCGTAAACATTTAACTTTTAACATTAATAAAATAATGCTTGGAGGCATAGTGTGTATAGTGCGAACGATGATTGTACAGCTAAAAATGCCGATAAGGTTCAAATCCGAGGGCTGCTCCTAAGATCTTGACAAAACTGTCATCTTGTTAAGCCCTAAAGTTAGTTGTTTCTCTGGACTTCTTAATAAATGAAGAAAAATAAATTTAATAATCGGAAAAGAGCATATTTGTAATATTTAAATAAAGTGTTCGTAATACATATCCTTCCTCTCCTCTTACAATCACTTTATATCATCACTTGAGGGATCCGCTGACACATCATTCTGCATTGTTTGAGTGGTTCACCACGAATCAGTGCGTTAAAAACTTATTCGCATCTTTGATGATGGGGGTGGGGGGAGAAAGGATGCTCAAAAGGATAACCTCCCCGGCGGGGAATTGAACCCCGGTCTCCCGCGTGACAGGCGGGGATACTAACCACTATACTACCGAGGAGCTCGTGAGTAAGTGGTTTTATTAACAATAATATTTTAACACATGTTTTCCTTGCAGACCCTCCAGTAAGGATTTATCGCGCTTTCGTTCTTCTATGAGCGTATGTTATCAGGGAATAAACAGAATCTCTGCTGTAAGTGACGACACCAAAGAAATTTCGTGGCTGTTACATTTGAATACTTATACATCACGTGGCACTCAGTACAACTTAATTATACTGACTTAATTATATATAATCACCCCTGATATACAGTGGAACTCTGTATAATCAAAAATCACGGATAATCGAAAATAATTGTAAAAATTCGCAAATGCTGAATCAATGCAAATATATTACGCACTGTAATTGCTTTCCGATGTTAAATTCCGAATAAACCTATAGTAACTGCATGTATGATTCCGCCTTTTCGGCACGTCTAACAATTTGCAGTTTTGTAGCAATTGACAAAACAACTATTTTTCTGTTAATTCCGGAATTTTTCCCACCACAGAATGTGTGGGAGTGCGGAATTTGCAAAAGATTTAATCTACGGTCTTGCGGCTTGATGATATCAGTGATAGTCTTCGACAATAGCGTTAGTTTTCCCGCTGTTGACAGGTTGGGCTTCATTTGCATTTTAGGGCATATTTTTCGTGCACTCTGATTGGCTAAAAATTTCGCTCCCCTCCCTTCTATCTCCGGTGGTGGTGGTGAGAAATTCCGCCTCCCGCACCGGACCCCGACGACACGAAGCCGCTTTTTAACCTCCAGATGCGAACGTCAGATGAATGAACTCGGAACACAGGCGTCACCCTTCCTCGCCTCCCGGACAGTGCGACCCACACACAATCTCTTCCGAGAAAAGCGTTGAAGCGGAAGACAAAAGCCAAAACTTATTGACGAATGGTAGTCGTCAGAATTTGGAAGAAGGGAAGGGAGAGTGGTTTTTTTAGGCAATTTCCGAATAAAAGAAAGCACGGTTAATTGAAGACCGGATAATCAAGGTTCCGCTGTATTTCAATATTTAAAGAAAAACATTGTTTAGATTATCCAGATTTCATAAAATATTTTTGATTTTTATATTTCGCTTTTATCGTTCTTATTTTTATTTACAGTACTTTTTAGCTACCCATCCAATTAAGGAAAGTAATCAGCGATCGATGTTCAAATTTAAGTAAACCTAAAGGGACTAGAGACCAGCTTATGAACCACTAATTAAAGGGCTTATATTTTTAGATCAGGCAGGAACTCGTACAGCTAAACGAATCTTCAACTGTTGCTTCTGATAGAAAATACCTGTCTATACGAAAACGTGAGAGCTCAATCGATCTGCTATAATTAAGTTGATTGACTTTAAGAAGGCCTATATTAGAGAGTGTGGCAGATGAAGAGCCGTGACATGTCATGCAAGGGCCACGTTCAAGTCACCGAAGCGCTATACTAGAGCTCAAAGAGTGCAGTCACCATCAACAAACACATGTATAAAGGAGACATTTTAGACAACAGGTGCTCGTCAAGGGTGCCTCGATCCTTATCGCCTCTACGCACGTACTGTTTATATCGTGGAGAACATCATCCTCCATCGGTGAGAAACTATGCAACCGCTTCGTAGACGACGTGGATCTAAGGCGACAATAAACCGCAAGGCGTCGTCAACAGACTGACAAATGCTTGAAAAGCAGGCAACTCTGACAAGAGCAGGTCAATGATCAGCAACTTTTACGTACGGAACCACCCTGTCCAGAGATGCTCGATGCTCCGTAGAAATCCGCATCAGGATTGCAGCAGGGATAGCACCAATGGCAAAAACTGAGCAGGATTTCAGCACAGCAACCTCATCCGGTTTTCCACCATTTAGCTATTGTAGAAATTAATTACGGTCCCCATCTTGCTCGATCACGGAATGCGAGATGAGGATTCTGCTTACCGATAAAAAAAAAATTCAGACATTCTAGACTAGGCGCAGAAGAAAATTTTCCTACCTGAAACACAAGACCAAGCACTGGCTGGAGGTAAAACGGTCCAAGTTGGTCTGGTTTTGTCATGTGACTCAGTCCTCCGACAAGGGAACAAATGAATGAATAAAATATTAGTGTTGCCTTAAGAAGAGGTGAAAGAAAGAACGAAAAACCAAGCTGGATAACAGTTATAGACTGCTTGATGACATAGATTTCCGCCCCTCTTCCTTGATTCCGAGCAAGTCCTCAAACGCGGCTTCGGTGAAATTAAAAGTTCCATAAAATCTCAGAACTGCTTCCCTTGATAGTTTAGTTGATCCTGCTCGCAAGGAATGAGCCAGATGGACATTGCTGGTCAGTCCAGAGCAGTCAGTCTACACGACCAACTTGTCCTTGGCGGCAAAACCAGCTGTTTGCCCTGAACTCGCTGGAAGATCAGGATGGTGTTGGGAGTATATCTTAGACTTAAATGGATACGTAGACTAGGATGGAAGTAAATCAGTAAGAGGACATTAAGGATTTGGCATAGACGGCAAAAAAGGACGTGAGTTTGATTCAGCTCTACTAAAATTTACAAAAAAAGCTTACGAACATTAAATTAAATTTTACTCTACATCGCGAGAGGCAGGTCCCAAATAAAGACGCGTAGAGTGTCTTAACATATCTGCTGCTGGAATTTTCCAACTCCTCATTAATGTTCTAGCTATCATGACTCTGCTTATATACCATGGCTCCATTCTTATTTTTAATTTCCCCACGATGCTTTTATACAGCTTGAGGGTAAGCACAGACCTGTCGTTGAAGTTCGGTCGCATTTATCTTCCCAACAAAGTACTCATTCAATATAGAGAGACTCGGCCTATCTGGATGCTAGGATTGTCTTTAAAATGAGTGATACTTTTACCCACTGATGTTCAGCATTCGCATAAATATAGTCTGTCATTTAGCCTACATCCGGTAAGTCAGTAATATGCGTAATCTCAGATTCTTCAACAACTTGTTATCAGATGTTGCAAGACGTTTTTTTCTTTACCCGTTTTTGCTCCTGCCAACAATTTTTAAGTAAAATAATGAGGAGCACTGATCAAGGTTTCATATATAAAACTGGTAATTTAAGGCGCGTCTTATATGTATTATTTATCCCGTTATTTATGGGAAACTATGATAATTTGTTGCAAGGCTGACTCAAGAAACCTAAGGAATAAAATGGCAAGGATCTGTGGATTTCATGTGCTTGAACTTCCATGATCACTAGCCGATGGCGAGGATACTGTTTTCCAGGCGATTTTCAGCTTTAAAAGCCGACCGTTCATGCTACGAAGGCATAGTTCTTTTTTTTCATTTTTCGTAATGCTGCTGACATATGACACTTGCAAGTAATTCTTCATGGACCAATGCTCTTATTGTTCTGAGACGTTTTCAGTTAAGAATTATGACAACTTTAAAAAGCCTAAGTAAATCTTCTAATAAATTATTAAAGAGCCACATAATTTTGTTTGAAGAATGAAATATGTAGCACGCAATTTGCTGAGATACCTATATTTTAACGAAGCTACACATTTTTGTACACTCTGCTATATGATCGCATACAAAGGACTTTCTTATCAAGACAGTTGTTGAGGCAGATCGGGGGTCTCTCGCATACGATCTTGGCTGACGTAATTTGGACAGTTTAAATATATGAAGTGTATTTATCTTTTCACGAACAAACAGTTTTTAAGGCTGTTATTGATATGAAATAGCTGAAGAAGACTCAGCAAATAAGTTAGTTCTTGTAGCAAGTAAAATAAAACAGAAATTTAAGTGATATTAAAACAATTACTTACCGTCATTAAAAGAATTTACCCAGTTACACACCTTACCCCCCACCTCCCCCCCAAACAAAATTGCAGTCTTGGTGGCTTATTAATTTAAGAGTAGAACTGTGTCCCAGAAAATTGTAGTTGTTTTGCCTTTAGTGTGGAGAACACCGCTCGAAGTCTTGTATGTTCACAATGCTCAGAAAGTCTTATGTAGAGAGAATATGAAAATATGTGTGTAAATCTGTGTGTACTTATGAGTGTTCATTAGCTTGAAAGTAAGAAGCAGCTTAAAATCACCACCATAACTACTCCACCTCTCTCTCTCTCTCTCTCTCTCTGTATATATATATATATAATGTACGTACACAAACACACTACTACACTAGAAAGAGTTTTTGTCTGTCTGGCTCTCTCGATGGCCCCCATCTCTTTCCTCTATTTAATGTAGTGCAATACAGTTAAACATACAAGCGCGCAAGCACACACCCCCTCCACCTGCCATCCAATATTGCCGCCAGTTTCCAGGCTTCTGCTCAGACTTGACAGCCCCCTCCCCCCACCCACCTTACATTTTACACCTTCTCTTTTTTTTGAACATCATGGCTCGCATGTTGCCATGACTCCAACTGTCATCCCTACGCACGCACCGCACACATCTCTATCGCGAACTGTTTCCTAAGGTCACAAAGCAGATGAATTGTCTTTCTGTTGGTAGAGTTACCTCGCATGTTGATGTTTTGGTAGTTCTTTGCAGCACCTTTATTTAAGGATTTTAATTATTTGCTTTTAGTTTGAGTGCAAGCTGTCGCAGTCGAGATTTAATCAGATTTCCGATAAAAACTAAAGATTCTCGGCAAACGTTTGTGTCATGGACTGGTCTGGAGGTTATTGCAGCACGCACACAGGGTTTATACATAGACTTCTTTACTCTCTCTCTCTCGCTGTGTTGCAACAGGGCGACCGTCGTCTGCCATTACAAAAAATGACAGAGGAGAAGATTATGTAGCTATGGAAACCGTACAATATCACATCTTCTGCTTCGCCCGGTCGATACCCTAATCTTGAACCTCACTATAACACTTAATCCTTTGTCATGCGACTTAAGAAGTCATGGACCTAATTTTCACCGATACAAAAATATTATAATACCCGTAGGACCTGGTTCATTAAAGGCAGTTCATTAACGACACACAACTCCACGCCCCACCCACCTTTGTTCAACCCGAGACGTCTGTTCAAGCACCTAATTTTTTATAACTAACTTTTCTTCAGTGTCTGCTCAGTATCACCTAAATCACAATTAATGGCGGTTGCTTCTAATCAACGAGGAGTCACGAAGGGACTCGAGGGGGTTGGGGGAAAAATTCGTAAGAGACTTTATTTGATTGGATAACTTCCGTCATCTTGATTGTCTGTGTCACGTGCACTTGACAGTAAGCATGTAATACTTTTTTTTTATCTCGGGGTTTGACAATGTTATGTGGCTTACCGAAATCAAATCTGCCTGCGCAATGCAGCGAAGCGTGTCAGACTTACAAGGTGAAGGATTACATGCCCTGGGGCAGGAGAAGGGTAGCGCAGACTTCGCATGCAAATTGTGTAGAGTGAGAACTGTCTCCCCACTTTCTTCCATCAGGTCAAAATAAGTTACATGAGAAAATCATGTTAGTGTGTTAGTATGTTAGTGCGCGGCACCACATTAACAGACCACAGCAGAACATTTCTAATCAACGAAATACACACGGGTTGCTGTGCTGGTTTCTGATCACGCTGAAAAAGAATAAATTCTAACACTTTTTTAAAATAAAATAAAAGCTTCGTAAAGTTTTCAGAAATAAATGTAATCTATTTTATTTCTGCCCAGTGTAACTAAAATTAAGGGACTGAAAATTGTATATTCGAATGCCATTCATGACGGGAAGAAAGCTTGGGGGGTAAGGGAGGTTGAATTGCTGTGTGATGACGCACATAGAGGGCTAAAATATTCGCCTCCCAGCTGGCTCCTGCAGTGCGCGTTTATAAAAGTGAAGCAGACAGTCCTATTCATTGCAAAAAGCCTGGAGGCAAGCGGTCCCACATCGACTGGTGTTCAGCTAACCTGGTTTCAAACATGTCAAGCCACTTTTCCGATTTTGATTAAATGCAGGTAGGTTTTGACAGTTTGATTTGCTTTCCTTCCGAAAGTTGAGATGAGAGTTAAAAAACAATTTCTATTCTACCTGTCCAGCCCCGATAGATATGCTTGGCGATTGTGTTATTCAGTACTAACGGTACGCATGTTATCGAATATCGAATGACTATGTTTGGCAATTTTTCGATATGACCGCCAGTGGTCACATATTCGGCAACCGTTAACTTGACACATATTTCCGCAGCCTCCCATTTTCACATGTATGTTCGGAAATGGGGTCGCAGATGCAGTCACAAATTCGATGGTGTGTTTCCCGTTAAGAAGACCCTTTACAGTTATTTTACAAAGTGTCTAAACACCAACATAGGCGACTACAGACAAGAAGGTAACTGACAGGAAGTAACGAGCCGACATGCACATTTAACCTGTTCGTGCTTGAGTCGGTTATCACCACATGAATGCTGAGAGCTAACGCAAGCTTTAGTTCCTCAAATCGCGACTTTTTCTTTTTTAACTAGTCAGGTACAGCAATAATCGTCACCCACACCCATCCCACCTTTCACACTCTGGTTTGCCCACTCGCTCGCTTGCTTGCTGGCGCTATCTTGTGGGACAAAAGAGTGAGGATGAAAAGGAATCAAAAACTGTCGCAGGAAAACTTGAAGGGTGCGGTACCCATAACCTAACCCTAACCTTCCTTTGACATGCACCGTTGCACATTGATGTAAGCCGTGCAGGTGTCATGGACGAACCATTCTGTGAGGTAAACGCACTGAGTGCGCCTCCACACGAGGAAACGTGCTTTATAATATAATAATATATTGTTATTAACAACCTGCCAACTTAGTCCGAAGGCTGATAGGATAATAGGCGGTGACTCATTGCTGCTGTGTGCTGTATATTTAGGGCAATGACTTTCCCCCCTCATCTGCCCCCCCCCCGCCCGAAAAGCGAACACTGTTCATCGCCGCAGGGTGAAGGCAGCGGCGTAGGAACGAGAGGGGCAAGAGGACCCCCTCAGAAAAGATTCTGAGGGTCAAGAATATTTTTTTGCTCTACCCCTTATCCACCCTGGCCCAATGCTTGAGATGTGATTCTTCACAAAGTAAAGAAAAAAAAAGTAAAGGAACCGAGAGGTGGGGGGCAAATGACAAATATTTATTTACGAGGGTAACAGAATAAATGTTATGCTTTTTTTGCATCTAGCCCTTGATATAAAAATGGAGAAACAAACACTGCTACAAAACAAAGACATTAATAAAAGAAGACAAGGTTTGTTTGGGGTCTTGGGGGTTGTTTGTTTTGGCACACTGACTTGCAAACCTTGAATGTGATTAACATGATCATAAAGTTTATTTAATTCTGAATATTACATAATTTCTTGTGATTGCGATAAGCGGGTGAGTCATTTTTCAATGAGTTTTGTTTCGTGTCGCGTTGTTGTTCAACACTTAAAGCACCATCTGTTGTGATGCTACCACCGTGTACTTCTTCGATCTGTTTTTCGTAATGTGAGAGTGACAGCGTGGTTAACTGTCAGCATGGAGTTTGCCCCCACCGACCCCAAAAGCCGAGCATCTTCCTTCACTACTGGGAGGGTGGGTTAATCATAGGTCATTATCTTTACCTGCCACCCCCCTTCCAAAATCAATTCCTCAAATGCAGTAGGTGATAGAAAGTAACAGCTGTTATCTTTTTTATTATAGAAAAAATCGATTGAAAGATATACTGTGATGTAAAGGGTTTTCCTTTATGCCTGCTGTGAATATATAGTTTGATAAGTCTATGTGTGTCACCACTACTGACGAGTGGTTGACTAGCACTGACATTTCTAATAACACACACACACACACACACACACACACACACACACACACACACACACACACACACACACCGTTAGCATCTGCCAGTCTGACAGGAATTTGTTAACGAGCTTCCGGCTGGTGCAGACCAGATAGGAGAGGTCGAGGCTTGCATGAGTTGTATCTTAGTTCGTTTGTAAAGCTGCCCATAAAACGCCTTGCCCTCTACGAAGCTTATGAGCTTTTCTTTGTATGGAATCAATCATGAACCGTCATGTAGCCCCGGCCTAGCATTTTAATTATGAAAAAATCAAGAAATGAAAGGTGGGGTTAGGGATAAAGTCAAGAGCAAAGATGACCGAATTTGGCAGCTCCGTTTGGCTTTTCTGTCTCTGAAATTCGCAGTTTTCCCCTCAATGCATTCGTTTTCTTGAACGAAAGAACAGACGATAAATAACTTAAATACTAAATATTTCAACCCTCCAGCCTCGCTTCCTGCAGTCATCATGCTTTGGAGAGATCTTATTTAGGACTTGAACGGTTGAACCATAAGGTCACAGTGGCCGTGTTATTTTCCGCGGACAGACAACGGAGGCAGGTGGATGTGTTGATTGTACAGTTTCACAGTCGGTCGTTCAGTGAGAGCAGCGGGGAATTTGTGGGTGGTAGTGGCGATGGTGGTGTTATCGAATTGCGACAGGCGCTGCACGAGTCAGGACGAGTTGACTTACTCTCACAAAATGGGCAGAGGGACCGCTGCTCTCTGTGACAGACGATGAAGAAGCTGCTCGGTGTTACATGAAAATGAGTTCTGTAGTAACCAAAGTCAGAGTATGGAGACGTTGCAATAGAGTTTTATGTTTATGAACGGCTTTACGAGCTATAAGCATCTAGCAACAGAATGCACATTAAAAAATAGTTTGCTGTTGTGACGAACCTTTCTGTGAGACAGGCCACATGTAGCGATTTAACAGTCTTGGGAAAAGTTAAACAGTTGGCGATAAAGATTTGATATAAAATGTCCATACATAAAAGTGTACATGCACTTTATATCAATGCGATAAATGCTCGACGCACGAAAAACAAACACTCGGGCGGCTTAATTCATCACACACAATAATTCCTGACCCTGGGGTTTGGGCAGTCTTCTCAGACCTCGTCACAAGTGCATCCTGTAGACATCTGTGCGAACAAATCTTCTATCGCCTACTGTTGTAAAAAGCAGCAACTAAATGGCTATAACCACATCTGTAGTCAGTTTGCGCATTGATCATCTACACCTGACTTTGTGAATGTGATGTCAAGTATTTTTCTTACATAAACGCGAAGAGTGTCTGGGGTGTTTAGTTGATCGAACCCACATTATATTACTCTGGGATCGAATTCACGTTAAGCCAGTTTACCCTGCCCTGCGTACCGCAACAAGTGCGCCCGTCACGAACCCGATAGCAACAAGACTCCATTTGTTATTTGTCTACACGCGGGCACACGGGTTGCAGTTCGGAAGACACGGGTATCGGCTTGACTGGCCTTTTAGTCTTTTGTTTATTTGTTTGTTGTTGCTTTTTTGCCGTAGAGCAAGTCAGCCTGTGCGCCCAACAGGACCTGTTTACGTCGGACGAGGAGGAGGAGGTGGTGTTGGACCCCAGCATGAAGTACACGAAGGATGACAGAGCGCGACAGGAGGAGAGCGGCCAAACGTTCACCGTGGAGGAGGCTGTGGAGGCCATGGGCTTCGGCAGATTTCAGCTGATCATCTATTTCGTCGCGGGCGTCATCAGTGTGAGTCTCCTCCACTGAGTGCAGGTGATGCACATGTTGATAATGGAATGGTACTGCCATCTTCGGCGACTTGATGATGATGATGATGATGATGATGATGATGATGATGATGATGATGATGATGATGATGATGATGATGATGATGATGATGATGTCTACATGCGGACACACGGGGTGCACAGCCGAAGACCAGCCTGTCAATGAAGACCTGCAGCATCCAAAATTAACTTTTAGGCTGAAAAACGGACAGAAAAAAAACCAATGAGATGAGAATATTTCAACAACACACCAAAGGCACTCATTGTAAGCTACTAGAGCATAAAATGATAGTTGAGATGAACAATATTATAACAACTCAGGTAGTTTTATTACAGTAGAATTTTCTTCTGTTTATCTGTCGTACAGGCAGCTGATGCTCTGGAAATGATGTTACTGTCAGTTCTGTCTCCTGTACTGAGGTGTGAATGGTATTTATCAGATACGCAGGTCGCTCTGATTACTACGGTTAGTCCCAATCTTATTTATATATACATAGTAAATTCATATTTGTATACAGAATTTACAAAGTTCGCTACCATTTGAACTCCTGGTAAAAGTGTCTTTCGTCCACTAACTGCTTTTTTGTGTGGTCATGGTTTCTAAGTGCTGACCAGTAATCAAGACGACGACGATAACGAAGACGACGACAGTGAAGAACACGACGACGGCGACAATGATGATAATGATGATTACCAGTTTACGCTGAACTCTTATTGCCAGGCAGTGTTTGTGGGTATGGGTATCAGCGCCCCACTCATTGGCCTCATCGGTGACAAGTATGGTCGCAAAGCTGTAAGTAACACATTGCTTTTCTTCTCTGTGTAATTTGGTGTCCCTTGCCTCATTTGAGATCAAAGAATGAGCACAAAGAGTTTTGCAAACTAGAGGAAAGGTCAAGGGGTAGATTACTGGATGCTGGAACAAGAATGCGCGATCAAATACTCGAGTAATTCATTCGGCTTCCAGGGACTTGATGAATACGCCGCACGGATGCAAAAATCTCATGCACGCAAAGCAGTTTCATTTCGCTTCTTCTGGGCTAAGCAATAGAACGATCTGTTACACCTTGTGTGTGACTGAAAACAGAGCACGACCATCTTTACCCACTTTTCCTTCCGTATCCTCCAGTCATAGCTATTTTTTCTTATCTGGCAAAGTAACTGGCGGCAGAAGTAGTAGTTTGGACTCTGCTTTCCATACTTCGCACTCTAGACACGGCGAACCACTTCTAGTGCCACACACAAGCCGACTGGTGGACAGTAGCTCCTTTTCTCCTTTCTTTCACTTTGAAAGACGGTGCACTTTTTGTGTTATTCCTTGTTTTTGCCGATAACCATTCATTTTTTGATTATTGATAGTTTCAATGTATGCAAACTATTTTCTGTGGTCACAGGCTCTCCTGATCGTAACCGTATCCATTGGCTACTTTGGATTCCTGGCCACCTTCAGTCCATCGTATGGTTGGATGGTTTTTCTGCGTGGACTTGTAGGCGTAGGGCTGGGAGGATCTCCTCAGGGGTGAATACTTATTTTGTTTGGTTGGTTTAATGTATGTAGCAAAGACTGCAAGTTAGAATTCGTAGTTTGTAGGTAGAGCTCATTAAATAAACATTTTATTACTTACAGTTCCCTCCAAAACGCTGTTCATCAACATAGTCTTTAAAGCCTTTGCGATTTTTCTGCTTAAAATAAACAAATACATGTACTAACTCACCCATAACGCTTTCCACAAGTGTACCTGTTATATTTTTGAAGATTTCGTTTGCTTACTGATTTCTAAACTGATTAGTTTTTTTTCCCGCCAAAGTGCAAATTTCATGATAATAATTTTTTTTCCTAATTTCTATGCACATCACAACGACGTTTGTTGTTTGTTCACTAAGGTCGTCACTGCTGGCAGAATATTTGCCTTCAAATTACAGAGCCAAAATCTTACTCGCAAGCCAGGTGAATACCCCTTCTACCATTTTTAGGATGACCTTCAGCCTATACAGTGTTAGGATAAAAACTACAGAACCCCCCCCCCAAAAAAAAAAGGCTACACCCGACGCATAATGAGCACCAGCTGCTATTGTCATTAAATGTGCTGCTGTTTCATACCAAGTATTAACATGATGGCATGTACTGCTGTGCCACAGTGAGCAGTGATTGCTTGTACTGCTGTGCCGCAGTGAGCAAGTGATGGCATGTACTGGTGTGCCGTAGTGAGCAAGTGATGGCATGTACTACTGTGCCACAGTGAGCAAGTGATGGCATGTACTGCTGTGCCGCAGTGAGCAAGTGATGGCATGTACTGCTGTGCCGCAGTGAGCAAGTGATGGCATGTACTGCTGTGCCACAGTGAGCAAGTGATGGCATGTACTGCTGTGCCACATTGAGCAAGTGATGGCATGTACTGCTGTGCCACAGTGAGCAAGTGATGGCATGTACTGCTGTGCCACAGTGAGCAAGTGATGGCATGTACTGCTGTGCCGCAGTGAGCAAGTGATGGCATGTACTGCTGTGCCGCAGTGAGCAAGTGATGGCATGTACTGCTGTGCCGCAGTGAGCAAGTGATGGCATGTACTGCTGTACCACAGTGAGCAAGTGATGGCATTATCTGCTATGTCATGTTTAGTAACTTTTTGTAGTAGCGCTCCAGTTTATGATCCTGGTAGAAGAAAAGCCACAAAGACACTAAGAATTATTTACTGCATTACTTGTCTGTATGGGAGAAAGTGTCTGTCAAAGGAACACAAATTATCTATGTATATATAAACCAATTGAATGTCAGAATGAACAGAAAGTCATGCAAGCTCATTGCCTCGTGTTTCCATATTTCAGGTGTTTTGGGCGACTGGCTCCACAGTAGAGATTTTGCTGGCATCATGGATAATACCACAAATGGGCTGGCGATGGCTGATGGGATTTTCTGCGATCCCGGTCATCATTGCTGTCGTCTTTCTTATTGTATGTCGCTGCTTCATTCGGACTCGTCTCCCTGGCACTTTGTTGCCAGTCTTTCCTTGTTGGTCCTCAGTTGATGAAAGTACACGGCGTGTTTGGACAATTTCTGTTTGATTCATTTTGGTGTACTACTAATCCTTACTTAATTAAACATTCAATCCACCCTCAATGGTGTATATCTTTAAAGGACTAAAATCTGTTACCAGGTATCGCGTGCATCTTAAACACAAAATCAGCATCGAGCATTCAATGGCTTGTCTGTTCTAGCCCCACAGCTAACATCGCATTTTCTTTAACGCAGGCATTTTTTCATTTTTTGGTTTTCAGTTTATTCCAGAGTCGTCCCGATATCTTGTAGCAGCTGGTCGATCTCGTGAAGCTGACGATGTTCTGAAACGAGCGGCAGAGCTCAACAGCACGTCATTGCCAGAGGGGCGGCTTGTTGAATCTTCTCAAAAAGTGAGCTGATGTTGATCCTTTGTTAATAATAATAATAATAATACTGTAATTTAAAACCTGACTATGCCTAACAATATAGAAGCTCTAGCGCAGTAAAGAGTAAAGAACTTTATAGTAAAGAACAAGAAAGCGTGCTAGAGGATATGCACAGTTAGAATGTTGAGAAATTTTGTGGGCAATGACGTGTACATTGTAAAACAGTTGGTGAACAATATCTATATCTTTTTTTCAGATTAAACTGGGTCAGCCGAAGGATCTGTTCGCCAACGAATATTTGCGCAGCACATTGCAGATTTGGTTTCTGTGGTTCGGTACAGCGTTTACCTATTATGGGATGGTTCTAATCAGTTCTCAAGTTCTTACTGTCAGCAGTGCAAAATGTTGGTATATCTTTTGGGCTAATTTAAATATTTTTCAGGATTTTTCTTTAAATCTTAAAACTTTAATTAAAAATTCCTAATGACAAAGAGCACATGCATTCAGGATTTTTTTTATAGATTAAGTTTTAATGAAAGTAAGCAATGATGGTGAAGAATGCTTGCACCTACTCACACAATCTTGAGCATGTAGACGGCGGATGTAATACTTAGGTCACAGTTAAAGTATTCCAGGTTTCTTGCGCTCCCGAAGGCTATGGTGTGGCGAAATCATCAGTCATTATAAGATAATACAACTGTACTTGTTTCCGAAGTAGCTCACACGGTTATAATTGTTTGATAATCCATGACATCCACAAACGGCGTCAGGTACGCTGTGCTATATTATAGTGGTTTCACTTGAACTTATGATTTACAAAACTTTTGAGAAGGAATTGCTATAATGAACACTTTAAAATATGAAATAAACGTTGTTGCATTATTTTCACTTGTTCTTCTACACAGGGAATACATGCAAGTGTGCATACCTGACACACGAAGATTACGTGACAATGATCCTGGCAACATTCGGAGAGTTTGTGTGTAAGTAAAATTGTATTTGACTGATGGTGTATGTTTCTCCCAATGAACGACTTTATTCAGTTTATTGTATATGCTTTAAAATTTAAACTTATTACTTTTTCAAAAGCGTTGAAATCTGCTTTGAGTCAAAAGTAAGCTCCAGCAAGTGTCTGGATTATTTCGACATTAGGATCTTCGTGGGTCGTTATACAACTACAACAAGAAATTTATAAGATTTGCCTTTATGCTCTTTTTTTCGGTAGAGTTTTTTTCGACAGAAATGTAGATAACGACAACTTCTCACATTTCCAACATTGACAGTGTCCATTTCTTTCTATCTCTTCAGGTATTCCTTTAAATATCCTCATGATTGACCGGCTAGGGCGGAGGATAACTGGCGCGGTCAACTGGTTTTTCTGTGGACTGTTCTTTGGTCTGCTGCAGCTGAGTGTATCCAGAGGTCTGCTCACCTTCTTCATGTTCGCTGCCCGCGCCTTCTCGGCCGCTACTTTCAGCTGGGTTTACCTGTACTCTGTCGAGGTTAAGACTTTCTCTTTAAAACGTTTGTGTGTGTGTGTGTGTGTGTGTGTGTGTGTGTGTGTGTGTGTGTGTGTGTGTGTGTAAACGTTAGACAAGCAAGTCAGTCCTCTTCTTCTAAAGCTAGGTCTTTTAATTACAAATAGTTCTTGAAGGTACATAATATGATATTTCTTAAAAGCGGGTGCTATGTACATGTGAAAAAAAAACAACTGAGAATAACAGTTTACTTAAATATTAAGCAGGATGAACATCCAATATGAAGACAGTATTAGCTTTATGGTGTTAGAAGTACTTTTTATAGGATAGGCAATATTACAGTGCTTAAAGAAACCTCAAGGGTACATATGAGAGAGAGAGAAAGAGAGAGAGACTGACTTTGCTGTGTTAAATGATCATTATTATTATTATGTTTTTCTTCACTGAATCTGAATATGCAAAAAAGCAGGTAAAGTTTGTAAACTTGGCTGCTTGACAAGCCACCGTACGCTGCACAATGACGGTCAATTATTGTTTTCGGGTAGATCTACCCCACATCAGTCAGGACCTTTGGCATGGGCTCAGCGTCGACGTGGGCCCGGATTGGGGCTATGACCACGCCCTTCGTGGCCCAGGTGCGTACCCGTTATGCGAGGTAAGGAGTGAGAGCTGAGGAGACTGAGATCGAGTGCCTGCTGGTGAGCACGTGTGACACCATGCACATCAATGGAACGTGCGAGCCCAGACAGTTAAAGCGAAGCATGTTGCAGGTGCTTTTGAACAAGTCGGTGTCGGCGGCGCTGTCGGTGTACGTCGTCGTCTGTGCTTTGAGCTGCGCCACAGCCTTTCTCCTGCCAGTGGAGACCAAGGGGAGAGCACTGCCGGTGAGTCGGTCGACACATTACAGGTTGTTACTGACTGTAGACACATTACCGACTGCTAATGATTGTTGACATATCACTGTGTGTGTGTGTGTGTGTGTGTGTGTGTGTGTGTGTGTGTGTGTGTGTGTGAGAGAGAGAGAGAGAGAATACGTAGAAAGGAGAAGATTAAATACTTCACTTTCCTAGAACCACCAGATTAAATTACCAGAAGATGTGGTGCTAATACGTAATAATGTAGTTTAGTTTTTAATACGTTAATTTGCTCTGGACAAAATAACTTGATTATTTTATTTTTATTTCCTGCAGACAAAACTTACCGGCGTCGGCTAGCCACAATACGTGTACTTAGTGTCTTTGTATTTTATTTCAGCAATTTGTGGAGATGGATATTCAAGAGCAAGAGCACACAAGTCCAGAAGAAAACTCTCCTGGACAGATGAAAGGGTGAGGGTGTTTGGGAGGACGATAGCGGAAGGTATTCACATCCAGCCCACGAGCAGGTGCCAGTGCAGTTGAGTGCTTCTGGAAAGTGCATCAGAACTCGGAAAAAGACATGCGAACTGTGTTGAGAGGAACAGATAAACAGTGAAGGCAGTTTGTCCAGCCTAGTCTCACGTTGCATTTTCTTACACATAGGCCTATGAAGAAATTGCAGGGACTACACGTCGGGAAATCTTTAAGCTTTGTCTAGAAAACATAAAATAATGAGAATTGTGTGCAAATGCAGAAAGTAAAATCTTAATCTCCATGACGACTACAGTTTTTGATATGCTTTTTAATCTTTAATGACTCTAGCTGCTCGTGCGCGCGCGCGCGCGCGTGTGTGTGTGTGTGTGTGTGTGTGTGTGTGTGTGTGAGAGAGAGAGAGAGAGAGAAAGAGAGATATTTTTGGATTAGATTTTTAGAGACCAGAGTATGTCATTTGTGTAGTATATTGTGTGCGAACGTGTTCAAGCTGTGCTAAAGGAGCGACACCCTTAGGTAGGCAGTTATCACATGATGGCTACAGTGTTTCACGTACCAATAATAGAAGGATGGCCTGCACTGACCAACAGAGGAGGGAGGGGGAACAGTGCTTCGGTGGGCGCTGCTATCATTACTGCAGGGGACGGTTGTGGTCAGGATGACCCCTGGATGGGACTTGTAGTACCACAGAGAACCCACATTGCTCTTCAGACTCTGTATAACAGGCTGAAAATGTCTGAAATTCTTCATGATGACAGGCATGTATTAATATGTTGCTGTATTGTTTTTTTGCTTCCATATAGACCTGCCTCTATTTGCCCTGTGGGATAAATAAAGTTTTATCTTCATTAAAAAAACAACTAATTCTTAGTGTGTAGAAAAACGTTGACATCTCTCCTCTCTCTAAAGCGACTTCCCCCCCGCACGCCTTCTAAATGTACATTTTGTATAAGCAAGTCGGAATCAGTAATTGTTGTATGAATGGACTCTTAATTATTGTAAATTTTAAAAAAAAAGTGGAAAAGGAAAGAGAGGGTTAATCCTGAACCTAAGATATTGCTCTGTCCCCAGTTTGTGGAGAACAGTTTGAGGAGACTGCCGTAACAATAATTCACAATAATTAATAATAATTCTATAACTCAAGTGAAACTGTACGAGTAAGATTATTTATAGAGGGGTTCTGTGAATCCGCTCTTCAATCGGCTGCTATAAGTGGTTACGTGCCTTTGTGCGATGTGAGGTTGTCGAACGTTTTCCTTATCTTTCCTTATCACTTTCAAATCATCACTTCGTAAACAGCCCTTCACCATCATCCCTAACGTGAAGTTCTGTTGAATCAGTTACCTCCTGTCGAGAAGGAAACAATACATTCCAGGACTTCTTATTTATTTCTCCCATTATAACTTTCCAGAAAATCCTTTTGAAGCTAGGAGGAAAACAAAACGAGGACAACATGATAGAGAAGGCGCTTGCTTTCTTTGCTTGTGTCATGGTGAGTTTCCAAACAATGTTTTTTCAAACCTTCTTAAAAATCTTAGTAGCTGCAAAACATTTATTCGTATATGACTGTTTTTTTTTCCTTTTTTTTTTTTTGATGTTAATTTTCTTCTACTTGCTGCTGTATTTTATTATACTGACAGAAGCAACAAATGCAGAAGTCTTTGTCTGCAGGTGTAATCTATCTTTTTGATACATTTTATATTCTTATATTTCACAATTTAATTAAAATAATTTTAAAATGTTTCATTCGTTCTTTGAAGAGTCAAACATAAAGTAATTTTATACCATCAGTCATATGTCCTGAAAATTAGATTTCAAATGTATCTGATGTTTTGTTTTCTTTTTTTCAGATTAGAACAACGATTGGTAAGCAAAAATCAACATTTGATAGTATCTGTGGTCTTTTTTTTATTTATTATTTAGTTGAATTTCTTTCCTTCCAATATAACCCTATAAAATGAGCCGTACGAAAGAGAGAGAAAGAGAGCAAGAGAGAAACAAAATGTGCCTGTGTGTGCAAGTCTCTGTGTGTGTGTGTGTGTGTGTGTGTGTGTGTGTGTGTGTGTGTGTGTTTGGACTGTACTATTGCCTATCAGCCTCCTTTCAGTCACAAAGATCGTGACCTTTACCCTTACCTTGCTGATGCCTAGGGGATGACGCCTGCGGCCAGAAGGCTGACGTGGTCTTCATTCTGGACTCGTCGCGCAGCATCTGGCTGCCTGACTACCGCCTGCAGCTGGCCTTCGTCTCGGACCTCGTGTCCAAGCTGAACGTAGGGCCAGACACCACGCACGTGGGCGTCGTCAGCTTCTCGACGGGCGCCAAGGTTGAGATCCACCTCCATGCACTAAACCACGACATCCCGGCCTTGCAGAACATGATCAAGAGCATACGGTTCCAAAGCGGGGATTACACTGACACACACGCGGCCTTAAAGTACGATTAAAAGTCTTGTGGGGAGCTATTTTTTGTATGACTGGGTGGGTAAAGCTATAAAAAGGTACTGTTTCCCTCTCTTACAAGCCCCCGTGGGCCTGGCTCCTAGTGCCGGGGGTGGACACCCAACCTCTCTCTGGATGGGTGACAGTGGTCAGCCTCTTTCCTCCTCCCTGTACTTGTTTCTGTCTCACAGGTCCTTTCACCTTTATTCCTTTTTCGTCAAAACACTTATCTCCTTCACTGCCGTTTTTCCTAATCTATCCTCTGCCTTTTGGTTCTTTCCCTTTTTCAATGCTTCCCAAAATATCTCTTTCTTTCCCTTGTTTTTTGCTTTCTCAGCGGCCTTCTTTAGGCCCCCTGCGTTTGCCGTGCAGGGTGACCTGTGTCGGGGAAGAATAGGATCCTGGAGGCTGCCACTGATGGGTTGCGCCCCATCATACCAACATTCCTCTTTGGCCCAAACTTCTCCTAGACAGGAGGTTGGTGCTGGCCCGCACCAATCAATCGGCTGGTCGTGCAATGCCCTAGTTTTGCTAGAAGGCTGCGGCCTGGGTCAATATATCTGTTTCACATCCTTGTGGGTCAGAGTATACTTCTCCTGTAGCCCTGGTGCAGCCCTGCTGGATATACCCATGCGGTACCGCTCGGCTGCATCCCCTAGTTGGACTCCATGGTGGCTGGGGAACAGGAGAAATGAATCTTCATCTTTCCTCATGGCTGAAAAATTCTCACATCCTGGAAAACGCTCTCGACCTTTTGATTACAATTCCTCAGAAAGTGAGGAGGAGGCACGTGATGGAGTGATAAAGTTTGTAGAAGGGGCATGGCCACGTTATTTGATTGTGGAGCAGAGGCGGCGTTAGGAATACGCGGGGCCTGGGGCCGACCATCAGCGCGGGGCCGGGGTAATGGAGTACGTGTATCAATATCAATATGATGCCGGAAGCACTGATTTATATACAGTTAGATAGGCTGGATCAATTTCGCAAAATAACGAACGAATTTAGTGTTTTAATTGATCGTAACCTTTCCCACCGTTTGTGACAGTAGCGGTTTTTTCTTAAATCGAAATAATATGGTGACGATAACTTAAAACTGCTTCTTATTATTGTCGGGTGTAGCGTGAAGACATGGGTTCAATAATTTGCTTAATTAGAACTTAGAAGTGTTTTCTGAACGTCAATTTTTTTGTCACAACTTGTTTAACACAGCTAGCAATGAGTCAATACGAGACATGCAATAAAGAGATGACGACTAGGCTGTATGTGGACATAGCAGCCTTCTGCATATCAACGTCAGTCTCAGAGTTTTGAAGCTAAAAGTTTTACATTAATGTTTATTTATGAATTATGAAATCCACTTTTCTTGCCTTCCGTGTGGAAAATTCATTGATGACGTCTTCGTAGTCCAGATTGGAAGCAATGTCTTTTTCTATTGAAAGAATCCCCAAGCCGCAAAGCCTGTCTTGAGACATGGTTGACCTCAAATAGTTCTTGACCAACTTCAATTTGGAGAAGCTTCTTTCGGCGCTTGCGACTGTGACTGGAACTGTTAGCAAGATTCTGTACGCTATTGCCGTGTTTGGAAATGAATCCCGAATGTTCCAAATGTACTGAAGGCACTGCATGGATGACTTTACACCTTCGGGCAAAATTTCTCGAAAAATCTTGAGTTCTGAACACAAATCTGCACCGTCTAAATCACGTGAACTCTCCGAGCGCAACGCTAAGTCAAGGTCCATGCAACATTTTAACAAGTCTTCATCATTCAATTGTCGCATGGTGTTTATGTTGTACAGAAATCCGAAGAGTGTCTCATATTGTTGTAGTTGTTCAAACCGTGTATTCATAGCCATAATTGCTTGCTCCATTATGGAAAAGAAATATTCCGTTCTAAAAGCATGTTCACCTGATGACGTTATTTCATCCGTACTCTCGTAGTCAAATTGTCTCTTTTTTCGTCGGTTTCTTTTCTGTTTAAATACTTGTTCCACATCCATTTTGCTTGCAATTTCTTTTGCAGTAATCATAGCAGAATGAAAACCAGTGTCCCGATACTTTGTTAAGTATGTCACGAGTCCTTTAATTTGTTGTATTGCTACATCCAATTGCATGTCGGCAGATTGTAGCGATTTGCTCACAGTATTAACAGCAAACAGAATGTCATACCATATGATCGTGGCAAGTATGAACTCAAAATTTCCCACCTCAAAATTTGCAAGAGATTCGGCTTCGGTTTTTACCATAGGGTCCCTGGACTCGTCCGCTACAGTGAAAAGGGCCTCCCTTATTTCGCTCATTTGATACCTCAATGCTTTTACACTCTGTAAACGGCATTCCCATCTTGTGTCCGACAGTGATTTTGCTGTGTTATAAGGGACAGCATCTTCCAAAATCTTCCATCTTCCTGGTGAAGCGGCAAATATCACATAAATTCTTCGCAGAACCCCCAAAAATGTCACTGCTTGTGAGCTGCTCTTGGCCATATCTCCCAACACAAGATTGAGATTGTGGCAGCCACAGGGTGTGAAAAATGCCCGACTATTCTCGCGAAGTATATGGGCTTGCACTCCTTGATGTTTTCCTTTCATATTAGCTCCATTATCGTATCCCTGTCCTCGACAGTCATCGATATTTAAGCCAAGTTTTTCGAGTGCTGCTAGCAACAATTCCGACAATCCTTTGCCTGTAGTGTCTTCAGCAATAAAAAATTCTATGAAATGTTCCACTACTTTTATGTCACAGTCATCGATATCGACAAAGCGCACAATCAGAGACAGCTGTTCTTTGTGACTGACGTCAGGTGTGCAATCAAGGATCGTTGAAAAATACTTTGCACGTTTCAATTTATCGATAATTATCTTCTTCACCTTAGATGCCATCAATTCTATGAACTCATTCTGGATTTGGTGCCCTAGATAATGATCATGCGTTTCCCCATCTTTAATACGACGAACGTGCTCTTGGATGGTTGGATCAAATTTTGCAAGTACTTGAATTAATCCTAAGAATTTACCATTGTTCGGTTGATAGAGCTTTTCTGTCTTCCCACGAAACGCACAGTTATTTTCAGCAAGATACTGCACGACGGCCAGGATTCTTGTCAGGACTGCACGCCAATGAAGTTTTTCCTTCTTTGTGTGCTTCAACATCATACTGTCTATGCCATCATTCCAGGACATCCGCTTTAGAGCTTCAAACCATGTTTTCATGTTGTTAATATGCTCTGCAGTAAGCTCGTGTTTTTGCAGTTTTACTCCGAGATGTTTCCAATCATTACAACCTCCGTTTGACAATTTTCCCGCGGAAGATTTTCCATACAGCTTGCAACAAAAACAGAATGCTGCATCTTTAAACTGCGAATAAATCAGCCATCGCCTATCTACACATTCGTTGTTTGCCATCTTCCGAATATAAAAATTCCGTGAAAAATGTCTCTTCTCTTCATTTATAGGATATTCATAGTCGTCAGGTAATCTGATGGGACCTTTCTCCACCAGCAAATCCCGTACGTCATTGGTTACATGTTCCCAATGACCCGGATCGTAGATATCTTTTACGATCTCGATATGTGGGTATGAACTATTTCCTGCATCAATGTTTTCAGAATAGCCGCTTTTGTCCTCACTAACTGCTAAGTTCTGGGAGTTCGCAGCTGACGATAAATCACTCAAAGATTCATTATCACCATCATCACAACAATCATTGTCATTTTTCCCACTGCCTTCCTCACATGTCAAGTTAGAATCCAGGACTAAATCAAAATTTTCTTGCTGTTTAACGACCTCCTTTGAAAAGCACATGTACTTGTCCAACGCTCCTGTTTGACTTTTAACAAATTCTTCTCTCAACTTGCGTTTCTGCGCTTTTGATGAACCTGATTCATACTTGCGAAATCTATCTCGGGGCCTTCCACTCATGGCGTCGATGCGAAATGGTGAAAATCACCTTGAAACACCGTTAATTAATGTTTCCGTGTGCACCACTATCGAGACACTAGCTGAACGCACGGTTTCAATGTCTAAACTCTAGGCAATGATTCTCTACTCCTAAAAAGCGTCCACCTCTCTCCGAATCCCTTTCTCTTCTTCCCTTCCCACAAGTACACTGTCCCGGCAGTGACTTCTCGCTTCCATCGGAAACACAATCCTCCTCCCCTCCATTTAGCGTCCAGTTTCACCTCTTCTCGCCCATTGCTTTCTACCCCTATCTCTCCTCGCTGACCGCTCTCTCCCTCTCCCGTCACACCTTTTCTTTCTTTCTTCTTTAACATCAAACAGGCACACATTCCAGAAACTCCCATCACTCATGACTTTCGTCCGCACACATGCACTCAGTCCTAGTACTCTGACCAGGTCCCTGACGCAGACTGGAATATGTTTCTAGCTAAAGCTACATGTTATCCGGGTACCTGTACAGGATTATGACTCACCAGCCAAATAAAAACGGACAAGCCATCCACACCTTTTGTAATTTTCGGGTATTTGTATAAAGAACACCTGCGACCACTTAAAGGATTATATTTTCGAAGACATAGAGGCGATTGACGAGGCTTTCGGACTTTGACCTTAAAAAAGTCTGATTTTAAAGAGCCCCTCTCAGTAATTTTTCATTTAACACAAAATATATTTTCAGTTGACAAACTCATAAAGATAAGGTGACCAGACGTTTCGGTAAAGCGAAAGCGGGACGCGTGCAGATGATGGTGTCGTCACCGACAAAGAACGCCGAAAAAGGAGGTGGGTGGGGGAACCTTTCCTTTGACTTTGCCGAGTAGTGGTGCTTTCAACGGCAGATCTGTCCACTACAGTATTCCATTTTAAAAAAGAAAAACGGTTTTTTAAAATTTAAATATAAATATTCCTACCTTATATTGTTTTCCTTCTTCTTTTTCTGGTCTGAAGAAGGAACACCCAAGCATTACACCTGCTGATGTTAAGTTTCAAGTCTGCAGTATACAATTTCCATGTTGAAGGTAGGCGGGGCCGTCGGGGTAGCGGGCCACTTGTCAGAAGGCCGCTGTACACCCAGGATTTATCGCGCATGAACTGTCTAGATTCTAGAAGAAAGTTCGTGCATTAAGGTCTCTGAATTAATGTGCCACTGAAGGGGCCTGCAAGCAAGTTGGAGTTGACAGTAAAGAGAGGGGTATGTTACTGATGCACGGCCACTCTGTGAATGGAGAGGATGGGGCCCGCCGCTGGCACTGCAACCTCTAAGCCCTAGGTCAGATGTGAAAGGAGCTTGTTTCCAGTTACTTCACGACACAGTGAAACTTTCTCTTCCCGTTTTTCCATCACCAAACAAACTACATTAGTCTACAACTCTATACCAGGGGTGGGCTCAAACACGGCCTGTGGATGCCTTTGGATCGGCATCGTCTGCCAAAATGTCAAATGCACTTGTTTTCATATTTTTAACATCATCCTAGGTTAATTTGCTAAAAATATATTATATCAAGTACAACAGAGCAGAAATCGGCAGTCTGTAGCATTCTATACACAGAGAAAGTAAAAAGATTAAAAAAAAATAATAACAGACATGTCTGATAGAGTCGTCAGAGGGCAAAGGGGGCACCTGCTTTCAAAGGAAAGTGAGCGACTTCAAACAGCTACACTTTACACTATAAATTTGGCAAGTGAAGGCCATTATGTACTCATTTGTTGTCCATTCCATTCTCCCTAGGTTTGGTGTGTAGTCAGCTGGCGTGGGGTTAGGGTAGGGAGGAAAGTTAATGCCACTGGAAAGTGGGGGAACTCGGACAACCGTAACCAAAGAAGATGACACCTTAAGAGGAACGAGCAGACGACCACCGGCGAGGGTACTCAGATTTTTAAAGACGTGCGGGACGTTGAGGGACTTGCCAGAAGGCGGGACATTGGGCGTCCTGCCCGGACATTTTATGAGCAGGCGGGACACGAGGTCCAAAGCGGGACTGTCCCGTCTAAACGTCTGGTCACCTTAATAAAGATGACCTCGGGGCTGAAGCGCGGGGCCCCTTCGAGAGCGGGGCCTGGGGCGGCCGCCCCATTTGCCACCCCCAAACGCCGCCGCTGTTGTGGAGAGTGGGGATCCGGAAAGACCTATCTCGGGACTGTCCCCCTTTGCCATCCAGAAAGGTTTTCAGACCATCTCTTCCAACTTTTCGTCAATAAAGCGACTAAGATCTGGACAATTCCTAGTCCAATGCAAGAATCAAAAAGCATCAGAAGCTTTAAGGAAATGGGACGGAAAACAATTTTTGGACCGTGTGTAATGAACTTTCTGGATTGTCAAAAGTAGATATACGTGCTGAATTATCTCTGCAGGGTGTTTCCTATGTATATAGGGTCACCCTTAAGAAATAAGGCAAGTTGATTCCTACAAATACATATTTCCTCACCTTCCAAAATTCATTCAAATTGGTTATCTTCGGGTGAAGGCGGCACTTTTTATCCCCTCATCGGCTTCAGAGACTGGAAGAAACTTGGTCATAGAGCATACCGGGGTGACGTCACAGGAGATGCTGTCAAGCGTTGACGCCGTCTAAAGATGATCGAATGTCTATCTTCCTGGTGAAATAATCGCTGAAAACTTGCGGCAGGAGTGAAACAGGGTAGCCAGTTGGCAGTGGTGTTGCTGTGCAAAATCCAGTCATTTGATTGCAAATGGAAAATAGCTTCTTGGAGGAGGTGCAGTTAATTATTTGAAGATATGATGTTTTAGCCTTGTAAATACATTTTGCAACGCTTCGCTTTGCGGCGTTATAAATTTCTTTGTGGATGACGAGTCCAGTCTTCCGCCAAACACGTTCAGCTCGCCGACGAGTGCGCTTCAGGTCCCGGAGTTCGACACGAATCTGCGAATACCAAAGTGCACCTTTGGACTGGCGCATCAGACATCGAGACACTGGGGCGTGGTCATCAACCACTCTGCGAAAAACACAGTCAATTTGCTCAACAGAGGATGGTTGGAGGAGCGCCATCTGCAGCTGTGATTCGAATGCCAGTCTATCAACATTTCGTAATGAGCGAGTGGGTCTAGAAACTGGCACCAATGATGGGCATTTGCGATCCAGTTCGATAAGTACACAACAGTGGTCAGATGAGAGATCGTGGGAAACATCAGCTGACTGCACTAAGTGGTCATCAGGTCGATGCATGACCCAGTCCAAGATGTGTTCTCTATCATTGTTTTCTGTTTGCCGTCAGTACTGTCGTTTATTCTTCGTATTCTATCCATGTAACTCACGTCTCATCCCTGTTCTAAGCACTAAGAGCACGCTATGTGTGAATATGCGCTATAAAAATATTCATTTATTATTATTATTACAAACATCGCTATTGAAAGCGGCCAAACTCACGATATCACATTTGTTTCTATACGACCTTAATTTACAATGGTTCCAGCTCTCCCATTAGCTTGTGTGATTGGTTTATAAACGTTCTCGACGTGGCAGGCTGGCCCGCGAGGAGATGTTTTTGGAAAAAAATGGCGCGAGACCCGACGTGCCCAGACTCATCATTGTCATCACAGACGGCGTTTCCAGATATAAAACAGAAACTAAGAACGAGGCGCAGCTCTTACGGGAGCAGGGCATCAAGGTAGGTCAGGGCAGGGCATCCAAGTTTGTAGGGCAGGATATCCAGGTATATCAGGGCAGGGTATCTAGGAATGTCATAAGAGGGTATAACGACAGGTCCTTAGAGGGTATCAAGACAGGTCATGAGAAGACATACTAATACGCAATGGCAGGGTATCCAGGTTTGAGGTGAAGTGTATCCGTAAGGGCATGAGACACAATTAAGGCATGTCAAGATACGACCTCGAGAAAGCGCAGCACAGGACATCTGGGTCATATTTCATGAAGACTCTGGAAGGAGTGGAGAAGGTCAGGACACTTGGGTTAGAGACCCTTGACTAAGAGGACCAGTCAGTGATAACTGGCTGTCAGGTGTGTGTGTGTGTGTGTGCCCGCTCTGCAGAGGTATGTCGTTCATACGGCGGCTGTACGTGGCATTGTACCTCCCGGCGCTTACCTCTGTCGGCTGTATAAGAGTCGTCAAAGAAGCCACGTGCCATCCCTGGACTGGGTCAGTTCTTGATACCCTTGTCGCCGGGGGAGCAGTCGTCGCTACCTGACAGGTTGATAGACCGAGTTGGGAAGTGATGACGGACAATGTAGAGGAGTCACTTGACTGTTGGCTGGAAACTTGCTACTAACTTCACCAAAAGCGTAGACTAGTAACGTGCAGAGTCTGACATACATGAAGAATTGACAATGACAATGACAATGACCAACTTTATTTGTCCCAGTGGGCAATTTGAATACGGGAATGTGCTCTAGTTCAACAATGAAAAAAAAAAAGAAGTGGGCAAGTAACATATATCATATATATATAAATTTACAACAAGGAAATCAAGTATGCACCTACAACATCACACACACACACACACACACACACACACACACACACACACACACACACACACACATCGTTGACAATTCATCATGGACTGCAGATAGCACAAATGAATTTGCAGTACGAGAGCAGCAGTAACAACTGCCAGAGCTAAGATGGGCTGCGTATGTATGTGAGAGTGAATGGCGGTTTAATGAGAATTAACAGCACTGTAACATTAAAAGGTCGGTTAGTACGGATAGAACTGTGACCGCTTTGTAGATAAGCCTTATTGTTGAATTATGTGTTTGTATAACTTGTATGATATAATACAACTTTAATGTTGTACTTTAAGTATTTTAAGTCTTCTGTTCGGGGAAGAGCTTCGGCGGAGGGGATTACTGTGCTGTGTGGCGAAAATTGTAACCGAACGACGTGGGCTTATTGTACATAACGTTCCCTTGCAAGATGGGGGATAAGAATGACATCATAACTGTCATCCACAGCCTCAGTTCCTCGGGACCAATGTGGGAGTTTGACGAGAAAAAGCGCGATCATTGTAACCCAAAAAAGAAGAAAGAAAGATAAAAAAAAGAAAAAAGGAAGGAAGAAGGAAATAAAGGAAAAAAAGACAGAAGAAAGGAAGGAAGGAAGAAAGAAAGGAGGGAAGAAAACAAAAAGGACGAATGAAAAGAAGCAACCAGGAAAGAAGAAAAGGAATCAAGCAAAGATGGACGTCTGTTTCTGTTAGATCAGCTAATTTCCTTCTTATCTATCAACAGGTCTTTGTTGTCGGCATTGGCGAGAAGCTTGACCGCACGCACCTGGGCGAGATCGCGACAGAAGACACTGAGGAGTACGTGTACAGCGTCAACAGCTTCAAGGACCTGCCCAGCCATGAAGGGTTAATCGTGTTGCAGGCCTGTAAAGGTAGTCGTTGACCATGAGGGGGAAACGGGTGGAGACTCTGATCGGTATTAAGGGTGGGCATTTTGACAGCATTTAATAAAAGGGAAAGGCTACGGCGCGGTGCAAACGATCAAGGACATCCTGGACTGCAAAGCTTTTGAGGGTGAGGGCACGCTTTCTAGAGGATGCTAAGGAGGATTTCCCATATCTCTGTCTTATTCTATTTTACATTGTTCAGTGACATGGTAACTGTTCAATGCATAATGACTTGGATGTACTTAAAGGATACAAATATATCAATAAATAATTTTTTTAAAATACAGAAAATCGAGAAAAAATAAGAAAATATGTCCATGTTACTAAGCCAGAAATATGCTGGAAAGCGTTTGCAAGTTTAAGGACTAGTTTTGATATATTCATTTTTTTTCTCTTTCTTTGGTTTCAGGGGCAGGTGAATTGGGTAAGTCGATCACAATGAATTTCCCCGAAATATGCAGGACAAATTTTCAGGCTAATGTAATCTCGTCTTTACCTTTAAAGATTAATTAAAACCTGGTTCTTAAAGAGGATTTCACATATCTCTGTCTTATTCTATTCTACATTGTTCTGTGACACGGTAACTGTTCAATGCATAATGACTTGGATGTACTTAAAGGATACAAATATATATATATAAATAATTTTTTAAAAATACAGAAAATCGAGAAAAAATAAGAAAATATGTCCATGTTACTAAGCCAGAAATATGCTAGAAAACGTTTGCAAGTTTAAGGACTAGTTTGATATTATTCATTTTTTTCTCTTTCTTTGGTTTCAGGGGCAGATGAATTGAGTAAGTCGATCACAATGAATTTCTCCGAAATATGCAGGACACATTTTCAGGCTAAAGTAATTTTGTCTTTACCTTTAAAGATTAAAATGGAATCTCTCAAATGAAGCTATCACACGTGTTGTTTACAATATAAGGCTGAGCTTATTGTGTTTATTTATTTTCAAACAGACTGCAAAATCTCTGCGGGTCCTGCTGATGTCATGTACATCATGGACGCCACGCACGCTGATAAAAGCGAGATCGAACACAACCTCCACCTGATCAAAAAGGTTACGGAAGGTCTGGGGGTCGGTGAGGGCCGAATACGGGTGGGTCTGACCTCCAACAACTGTCCGGATGTCGGTGACATAGGCCTGGAACTCGCCAAGTCCGCCGAAGAATTTGCAAATGCAGTGACCTCATTGGTGTCATCGGCCACCCCGCTGGCCAACATCATAAGACGCGCCAAAAGGAAACTGACCGACGAGAAGAAGGGGGCCAGGGAAGGGGTCAAACGCATTGCCGTGGTCTTCGTGCACGGCCCCATCGTCGACCTGAAGGCAGCCACGTATGAAGTCCGGAACGCCATGTCCGCATCTTACAATCCCGGAGTGGAGTTCATCTTTGTCGGCATGGGACAGACCGTGGATGAGAAACAGATCCAGCGGCTGTACGGGAAGAAGCCTCTATCTAAAGTGCGCATATTAGTAGACGAGCCAGGGCAGCCGCGACTCACCTGGGAAAATGTCCACAACGAGATTTGTAAAGGTAGGTTAGTTTCGCGGTCATCTATTGCCATTGGTTGAAAAAGTGAAATTATTCATAAAGCACTCCAATAGCGTTAGGTAAAGCAGCAGCCATTGTCTACACAATCTAGAGGGGTCTATTAGCCTAGTGATTAAGTCGCTTGGGATCACTCCAGTGAAGATTTCAACACTAGGTTCGTCTCGTCTCGGGGCACACGAGCTTTTCTCTTGACGGGACACTTGTTCAGCGAGGCTGGCCGTCAAGATTGTTTTCTAACTACTTCCCCTATATCGCCATTTTCATATCAACTTAACCAACACACAATACTACTTATCAACAGTTTATGTTTGAAATCTTTTTTTTAAAGTCAAGTCAGACGGAAAAAAATACGATCGCTTTTTCTCTACGAGGAAAGAACGAAGTAACAAGCGTGAGGCATAATTAATAGATTGTTAATCAGTCTCTATATGTACCTCGCTTTATTAAGGAATGTATAATAGATTCTAATTGGTTCTCATTGCTTGTTTATTAGCAGTATGCAACTTAACTGGTTGAGAAAAGTATCAGCACAACATTTTTCAGTACGTTTTTAACTGGATCATTTTTCTTTCCGGACGTAAAACAAAAGAATGGCGCATGCGGGGTACGACGGATCTGGAGTGCATGTGAACTGATACCGACTTAGTGCGCATGACAAAGATGGCTTCCTCGATACTGGTTAAAGGGCCTTTGAATAAGAAAGAAACAGTAACAGTGCACGACTTTTTTTTTTCAAAACGCCTGTTATCTTAATATAAATGAAATCAAGCAAACGGTCAAATGCGTTAGCACAAATATGGAAACATGACATGGAATTCCATATGTACTGTGGATCGATCTTAATTTCTAGATTTCATTGAACATTTGAAGTTTTAACAGTATACAGATACAAATAGATGCTTACTGAACTGATTTTATTTATGTCTTGGTAGCTAATTTTATTTTTGATGTTCTTTGTTGTGCAGTTCTGTTGCCAGATAAAGGCTGAGGCCATACCCGGGTCTAGTGCAGGGAAACATGCCCCCAAGTCTCACACTGCTCAATCCATGGACACTACCACAATAATCCTTTGCAGCACAAAACATCATGAAGCTGGTCGGTTGGGTGCATGTGGGCATTTGGTGTATTCCTGAATTTTGTTGTTGTCAGACAATATAATGAATGTGTCTAGTATTCCAATAAAAGACTGCTTAAAAAAGATTTTAATGCTACAAAAATAAAAATAGAAATGTTGCCATTTTTTCTACTTGTCGCGTGTAGCGACGAATCCAATTGCTCTCCAGTGCGGAACAAACGACACACACACGAGAGGACAATACAAATACACGTTTAATCAAAACAAAAAAGAAAAGAAATCAAATATAGGAGAAACGTAGAAGCGAACAAAGAAAATAAGGGGCCGGGACGAAAGTAGACGCCAACCGCTAACCAATACCACCCCATCCCCGTCTATACCCTAAGATACCATCCCACCCCTTACAAAAGACTACAGGCAAAAGTTATTCCGCTCGGACCACGGACTTCTAACAGACGAATGGCACTTCACTATAACGCACTTCCCTCAGTCGAAGGCTACTCCGTTCGTACAACGGTCTTCTAACAGATGAATGTTACTTCGTTTACACAACGGTCTTCTAACAGATGGGGAGTCCGGTGCCGAGTGGAGTAACATCCATCTGTTAGAAGACCGTTGTGTAAACGAAGTAACATTCATCTGTTAGAAGACCGTTGTGTGATGATGATGATGATGATGATGATGATGATGATGATGATGATGATGATGATGATGATGATGATGATGATGATGATGTCCATTTGTAATGCGCAGGTATCCATTCAGAAGAATGCTCACTGCGCAGCAAAAACAAAATAAATAAAAAATAAGAAGAACAAAATAAAGGAAATAAATAGATAAAACACCAGGAAAGTAACAGAAGTGTTGCTTGGTTGTTTAAGTTTAAGTCCATCTTAAATAAACAGATGGGTCTTCAGTCTTTTTCGAAACGTGGTTGGTGAGGTGATGGTGGACAGTGACGACGGCAGGGCATTCCACAGTTTAGGTGCCGCTTTTTTGAAGGCCCTGGCTCCAGTGCGCTTCTTGTTTGTGTCTTCCACTGCAGGGAGACAGAAGCGGGACTGGGAGCCAGAGCGCAGACCACGTGACGGCTGGTGGCTGACCACGTATCGTTCACACAACGGTCTTCTAGCAGATGAATATTACTCCGTCCACACAAAGGATTTCTGACAGATGAATGTTACCCCGTTCACACAACGGGTTTCTAACAGATGATCTATTCTGGTGACAGCTCCTCTGTCCCCCAGCCTCTTTATCTTCCAGCTCCTCTGTCTTTTTTCTATCCCCTGTCTTCGATAACTGCTCTCTCTCTCTCTCACGCGCCAATCACGTCAAAACCAACCAAATTACTATGATTACGTCAGATTATCATGACGCAGCAAACCCCCTCCCCTTTAGAACTAAGGCTCGGGCTGACCCAGCATGTGACACGCGACACTACTATTGAAGTAGAATCAAAATATCAGATACAAAAAGGATCAAAAATAAAAGCAAGGTTATTGAAAATATATAAATAAATTTTATACCATTACTAAAGCATTGCCATTTTCTCATCTCCTATGACATGGTAATGAAACATTCTTCTGTCTGACATATCCTACAGGGGCAGATGAACAGAACAGAAGTTATTTCTATCCAAACTATTACATTACACAACACGTTTCAAAGCGCCTTGCTAAATATTAAACTTTTAAAGAGGAAGTTTATATGATTTAACTGATCTAAATAATAACAAAGAATTAAGAATATTAACAGCATCTACCTTTAAGGTTGACAGAACCCTTAAAAAAAATCTTGATACATCCAACCATCAGGTTTTGATTTCTATGACACTTTAAAAAACGATATCCATCCAACCATCTTTGCTCACGTTTTCTTTCTATGTCTCAACAACCTACATAAAGCATGAGCACATTCCCAACATCAATCAATCAATCCACTGCCACTAACTGCTTCAGGATGACTACTATAATATTACATGGACATAGTACAGATAATTTTTCTTGATAAACTGAAGTTCGTTACTTTTGATTTGTACTCTGCCTCCATTGTGATCCTGATTTGAGTTTTGTTCTTGTTTTTTTTTTTAGACTGGTGTGAACTCATAGTGCTGTGTCTGGAGCCCCATAAACCACCACAACTAACATAACCATCATCGAAGGCTCTAATTTTTTTCATTCAAAGTGGTTTACCTGTGACTGATGTATGCTGTTTAGTGTAAATTGCATGTCAGCTTGACAGGACTGTTTTATTTAGATGGCTTAATATGTATATTTAACTTAATAATCATACACTTACCCTGTAAACCAAGAACAGTTGTACATTGCAAAGCTTTTTGTAATGGTACATGTGGACACTTTCTTCTTGTCTCTCTTTCCCTCTCACTTTTCTTTCTTTTAAGTATGGACACTCAACAATTGTGTTCTGTGAAACTGTACTTACCAAATAAAGAAATTGGGGGAAAAAACATAACCATCATCACTGAAGCTATTTCAGCTTTTACTAATCATGTTTTTGCGCCCCAGCAGTGCAGCTGTTTTCTTGTGATCAAACGACTGTCGTGCTGTGTGTAGCCTTAACACTGACGTGTGCCACTGTTGATGATGAACTGCAACATGTAGCCAGCGCCTGTAGTGGTGGAGTCAGACAAGAAGCGGAGGAACATGGCGGGGCTAGACGACTGGAGGCGATAGAACGGGGAGGTACCGCAGTACCTGCCCATCAGCTCGTCGACAGTGTCGTTTACTCCATCGTACACCTGGGCGTAAGAACGACAGCAAATGCTTTGACAACGACCTTACCATGCAATGATTGCTTAACAGTTTTAGTCCGAGATAATGTCTCAAAGAGGACGGAAATAGGAATGTGTGTGTGTGTGTGTGTGTGTGTGGAGGGTAAGTGCTTTTGCGCGTATGCGTGAATGTGTATGTTCGCGTGAATGATAGTAAAGAGGAGAAGGTTGGGGTGGGTGTGTCGAGGTGAGTGTGAGCAGCTTAACGATTTTGGTGTTTTTGTATGCTTTTGGAATCATTTCTCCATTTACATCTGACTTTCCTGACACACACCAAACAGTGAATATCGGTAATGTGTTAATTAGTCAACAAAGCAACTTACAAATCACACTAACATAAAAAATCAAAAACAACGCAAACACTAGGAGGATCATGATCACATGTACCACAAAGTCCACGTCTCCTTCTTCTCCCCCAACCCTACAACAAAAACTAAAGCTCCAGTAACAACGCCCGTTAGAATCTGAGCAGACGATTGAAACTTGTCAAGTGACAAAAGCCTGCGAATAAGGAAAATATATGTGATGGTTCAAATATGACCTGGGATAGAACCATTTATGTCACACACGCGCACTAAATATATATGCTCAAGATGGCCGCTCCTCGTTGCGCGAGGTCTGCAGCTCTCATACGAATGTGTGTGTGTGTGTGGTGTATGGTGTGGGTGGGTTGTGTGTGTGTGTGTGTGTGTGTGTGGTGTATGGTGTGGGTGGGTTGTGTGTGTGTGTGTGTGGTGTATGGTGTGGGTGGGTTGTTTGTGTGTGTGTGTGTGTGTTAAATTGTATCGAGCTGCCACCCAATTGCCCTCTGGGACAAATAAAGTATTATCTTATTTATCTTATCTTAAAATTTATCTAACGTAAGCCATTGACGTAAACAAACTAAATGCGTCACTTTGTGGATACCCCTTCAACTTCATCTTAAACGTGAAGTTCTGTTGAATCAGTTACCTCCTCTCGAAAAGGAAACGACACATTCTACGACTTTTGTCTTTATTTATTCCTCCCTAGAGAATTTTCCAGAAACTCCTATTGAAGTTTGGAGGACAACATGATAGAAAAGGTGCTTGCTTTCTTTGCTTATGTCATGGTAAGTTTCCAAACAATGTCTTTTCAAAAGTTCTTAAAATATTAGCAGCTACAAAAGATTTATTAGTATATGACTGTTCTTTTCTTTTTTGTTATTACTCTTGTTTTTAATGTTAATTTTCTTCTTCTTGCTACTGTACTTTATTGAACAAGCAGAAGGAACAAATGCAGAAGTTCTTGTCTGCAAGTGTATTCTACCTTTTTGATACATTTTATATATCTGTATTTCATAATTTAAGTACAATAATTTTAAGGTGTTTCTTTCGTCAATCATTAGATAAAGTAATTTTATCCCATCAATCATATGGACTGAAATATAGATTTCAAATGTATCTGATTATTAAGATGTTTGGTTTTCCCTATTTTTTTCAAACAAGAACAACAATTGGTAAGCAAAACTCACCTTTTATTGTATATGTGGTCTTTTTTTTAGTTGAATTTCTTTAGAAAGGATACATTCCCTCCAATATACCCCTACAAAATCAGCCGTAGGTGAGAAAGAGACAGAGACAGAGACACAAGAGACAGAGACACAGAATGTGCCTGTGTGTGCAAATCTGTGTGTGTGTGTGTGTGTGTGTGTTATGGCTTATCAGCCTCCTTTCAGTCACAAAGATCGTGACCTTTGCGCTAACCTTGCCCATGCCTAGCGGAAGACTGCGGCATGAAGGCTGACGTGGTCTTCATTGTAGACGCGTCGCACCTCTTCTTCCCGTCTAACTTCCGCCAGAAGCTGGCCTTTGTCTCGAACCTCGTGACCAAGCTGAACGTGGGGCCAGACTCCACGCACGTGGGAGTCGTCACCTTGTCGACGAGTGCCAAGGCCGAAATCTTCCTCAACACGTTAAACGGCGACATCCCGGCTTTGCAGAACAAGATCAAGGGCATAAGGTCCCAAACGGGTGCTCCCGCGGACATCCACAAAGCCTTAAAGTAAGATTAAGAGTAGGGTGCTATTTTTGTACAATGACTGGATGGGTAAAGCTATAACAAGGTACTGATTCCCCTCTACAAACATCGCTATAGAAAGCGGCCAAACTCACGACATCACATTTGTCCATATATAACCTTAATTGATAATGATTCCAGCTCTCCCATTGGCTTAATTGCGTGATTGGTCTATAAACGTTCTCAACGTGCCAGGCTGGCCCGTGAAGAGATGTTCTCGGAATCGAAGGGCGCTAGGTCCGACGTTCCCAAAATCATCATCATGATCACCGACGGCAATTCCAACGAACGAGGTCACACCAAGAAACAGGCTCAGCTCTTACGGGAGCAGGGCATCAAGGTAGGTTAGGGCAGGGCAAGGATTTGTAGAAATTAAGCAAGAAAGGACGTCTGTTTCTGTTAGATCAGCTAAGTTCCTTCTTATCTTACAACAGGTTTTTGTTATCGGCATTGGCCATCACCTTGACCGCAAGCAGCTGGGCGAGATAGCGACAGAAGACACCACTGATTACGTCTACAGCGTATCCGACCTCGACAACCTGACTCACTTTGGACCGCTGCTCATGTTCCAGGCCTGTAAAGGTAGCCGTTGATCATGAGGGGGAAACGGGTGGAGACTGATCGGTATTAAGGGTGGGCATTTCGACAGCATTTAATACGAGGGAAAGGCTACGGCGCCTTGCAGACGATCAAGGACATCCTGGCCTTCAAAGCTTTTGAGGTTGAGGGCACGCTTTCTAGGGATCTTTAAGAGGGTTTCACATTGTCATGTACCAGCCGGTTCAAGGCCAGAACAAAATGGTCGAGTCCTAAACGTAATTAAAGAGGGACCGCGATCGCCCGTCGCCAATGCTAGGCGGTCGGGTGGACAGTGGGGCTATGGGTGTTTCACAACCGTTGGTCGCCCCTGGTGTCAGTATGGCCTGAGAACTGGCCGGTTATGTAAGGAAGACCACTGAGTGTCGGCTAGGGAGTAAACCGTTAATTGGAAGACTGGTGTGCTTAGCCCTGACAATAGCGTTGTTTTCATTGCTACCGACTGGTCGTCGGCGCTGAACGATGAAAGTAGATGGTGGCGCGACAGTGGCGCGCCGGGATGTGGTTATCTCAGTTAAAAGATTGATAGGTTACGCATAGGCAAGGAGCGTGTAGCGACACCACTTAGGCATTGCGTTAACCGATGCACGATTGGCTAGTTTAAAAAAAACCGCATTATCGCGAGTGAATGCGAGAGCGCAGGAGCCAATGAGAGACTACTGACGCACCTGACCACGTGAGAAGGAAGGAGACGTAGAACATTGCTTTTCATCCCAACCCTTGAAGGAAGCAGACGTGCGTACCGCCAGTGGAGTGCCGGGTACAAGCGAGTTGGAGGTTGGACCATCTCTATCTGCTAGTGATCTGTATTTCCACCAGGTGCGATAATAGGATCACGGAGGACTGCCTGACAGGGAGAGGAAGACAGCCCGCTCTGAGCCAAGAGCGTACGATTCCGCGTGAGTCCAGGCGAAGGGTCTCAAGGGACGGAACTACACCTGCAGAACGGTTCCGAAGTCTGGGGGCAGGGTCCCCGAGGTATCAGACCTAGGAGACGGCAGAAACTACTGCGGAGGAGGACGGCACGAGTTCCTCAGGAGTACTGAGTGTGCCTTGGGACGGAATACTGTGTGTGTGTGTGTGTGTGTGTGTGTGCCATGGACCACCCCAGCGAGAAGGGCTGAGCCAGTTCAAGAGTGTCTTCGAGGGCTGGTGGTCGGGAACGGACTACGTGTCCGGTCGTATGTATGCTGTCTACAAATATCTGATGTTGCTCATTTATGAACTGTAGTAGTTTAATTCTTGATTGATCGTCGTATGCATATTGAATGTCATTATATGATCTTTTAAATGTCCTCACATAATTTTACTTCTTTTGTGTAATTATAACTTTATAATTTTTACAATTGTGTGTCGGTTGTGTTTGCCCACGCGGGTGAACGTGGTTGCCAGTGTGTACGCGTGTGAACGTGCGAATAGCGGGTGATTAATTAGGTGTGAGGGGCTGAAAGTGGGTACAGCGAGCCAGCAGTGTCCCATTCCCCTCGGGCTGATTAGCCCGGACCCTTCTTACCCGTTATGATTCATCACACACATATCTCTGTTTTGTTCTATTTTACATTGCTCAGTGACACGGTAACTGTTCAAAGCAAATGTGACTTGGATTTAGTTAGAGTATGCAAATAAAAAAATGTATTTTGTATGTTAAAAACACAGCAAATCGAGAAGAAATAAGGAAATATCGCGTGTCACTATATCATAAATGTGCTAGAAAGCTTTCGATGGTTTTACGACTATTTTTCAATAGTTGTTTAGTTTTGATCTATTCATTTTTTCTCTTTTTTAGTTTCAGGGACAGGTGAATCGGATAAGTCGGTCACAAATAATTTCCCCGAAATATGTAGTACACCTTTTCAGGCTAATGTCATCTTGTCTCTACCTTTAACGATTAATTAGAACCTGATTCTTAAAATGGAATCTTTCAAATGAAGCTATCATACGTCCTGGTTACAATTTAAGGCTAAGCTTATTGAGTTTACATGATTTTTAAACAGGCTGCAAAACCTTCGAGTTTCATCTTGATGTCATGTATATCATGGACGTCACGCACGCTGATAAAAGCGAGATCAGACACAACCTCCACCTGATCAAAAACGTGACGGAAGGTCTGGGGGCCGGTGTGCGGGTGGGCCTGACCTCCAACAACTGCCCGAATGGTGACATAGAGCTGGAAGTCGTCGAGTCCGCCAAAGACTTTGCAAATGCCGTTACCTCAACGGAGCCATCGATCACCCCGCTGACCAGCATCCTAAGACGCGCCAGAGGGAAACTGACGAAGGTGAAGAAGTGGCAATGGGTCAGACGCCTTGCCGTGGTCTTCGTGCACGGCCCCATCGACGACCTAGAGGCAGCCGCGAATGAAATAATGAGAATCAGGTCCGCACCCATCAACCCCGCAGCGGAAGTAATTATCGTAGGGATGGGAGACAAGGTGGATGAGAAGCAGATCCAGCAGCTGTCCGGAGAGAATGCGCGCATGCTAGTAGACAAGCCAGGGCAGCCGCAACTCACCTGGGAAAATATCCTCAACGAGATTTGTGAAGGTAGAAAACTTTCGTGGTCATCTATCTGCATTGTTAAAAAAGTTAAATTATTCATAAAGTATTCCACCAACACCCATTGTCTATGTTGTCGTCAGACGTAAAAAAAAAAAAAAAATTCGCTATTTCTCTATGAGGAACGAAAGAAGTAATAAGCGTCAGGCATAATTAATAGGTTGTTAACCAGTCTGTCAACGTTCATGGTCTGTCTGTGTACCTCACTTGTTTAAGGAATGTATAATAGATTCTAATTGGTTCTCATTGTTTGTTTATTAGCAGTATGCAACTAAACTGGTTGAGAAAAACATCAGCACATAATTTTTCAGTGCGTTTTTAACTGGATCATTTTAATTTCCGGATGTAAAACAAAAAATGACGCATGTGATGTACAACCGATGTGGAGTGCATTTGAACTGATACCGACAGTGCGCATGACAAAGATGGCTTCCTCGATACTGGTTAAAGGGCCTTTGAATAAGAAAGAAACAGTAACAGTGCACGACTTTTTTCAAAATGCCTGTTATCTTAATACAAATGAAATCAAGCAAACGGTCACGTGCGTTAGTACAAATATGGAAACATGACATGGAATTCCATATGTACTGTGGGTCGATCGTAATTTCTAGATTTCATGGATCACTCAGTTAACAGTAGACAGATAAAAGAAGCTGCAGACTGAACTGATTCTATTTATGTCTTAGTAGCTCATTTTCTTTGTTGTGCAGTTCTGGTGCCAGGTACAGTTCAAAGTCTTACCCGGGTCTAGCGCAGGAAAACATGCCCCCAAGTCTCACTGCTAAATCCATGGACACTACCACAATAATCCTTAGCAGCACAGGACATCTGGGTCCTGTGTAATGAAGCTGGTCGGTTGGAGGCATGTGGGCGTTTGGCGTATTCTGATTTTTGTTCGTCAGACAAAATATTGAATGTGCCCAGTATTCCAATAAAAGAATGTTTAAAAACACGTAAGAAAAGAACAGAGCATGACAGTCCAAATCAGAAATTAATAATAATAATAATAATAATAGTGAAGATTTTTATAGCGCATATTCACACTCATAGAGAGCATGCTCTTAGCGCTTAAAACGAGGAAGAGACGTGGACTAAGTAGACACAGAACAAAGGGGACGAAAGAAAACGACAGTACTGACGAAACAGAAAACAAAAGGCATCAAGTGACAGGAACAGAAAAATATAGTGATTCTGCGAGAAAGATGGGTAAAGTAGCAAGAGGGAAGGGGGCGGGGTTAAGAAGGACGAGCATTGTGTGGACTGTGTTAGGAGAAATGCTCAAGGAAGAGGTGCGTTTTCAGTGCAGATTTGAAAGATTCAGTTGTAGGAAGGTGGCGGATATGGAAAGGAAGAGAGTTCCATTGTTTTGCAGCACAGTAGCCAAAAGTCCTGTGACCATATGTTGTTGTTCTGGTGACAGGAACAGTTAGGATACGGTCGTCAGACGAAGAGCGTAGTTGTCTGGACGGAGAGTAAGGGGTGAGAAGTTCAGAGAAATAGTCACGACAGGAGCCAGCAAAGAAATTAAAACACAGTACAGACAGTTTGTACTGAATGCGAGAATGCTAAATTAATGCTCCAAAAATAAAATACAAATATTGTCATGTGTGTAGTTTATTGAAGTAGAAATCAAAATATCAGATACGAAAAGGATCAAAAATGAAACACAAGGTTATTAAAATATACAAATATATTTGATAACAAAGCATTGCCATCAGCTCAGCTCCTTTGATATAGTAATGCAACATTCTTCTGTCTAGCATATCCTACAGGATCGTACAAAACAAAAAAGAAGCTATTTCTATCAAAACTATTACATTACACAACACGTTTTGTCTTGCTAAGTATTAAACTTTTTAAGAAAAAGGTAATATGATTTAACAGATTTGAGTAAAAACAAACTAAATATTAAGAACAATATCTACCTTTAAGGTTGACAGAACTCTTTAAAAAACGATATCCATCCAACCATATATGCTCACTTTTCTTTCTATGTCTCAACAACCTACATAAAGCATGAGCACATTCCCAACATGGAAATACAAAATGTACTGAAGGGGTGGCAAGATTATGAAAAGCAAAGCATTACCTATAAATGCAAAAAAAAAAAAATTTATTATTAACAATACACTTCACTTTAGTTTGTAGATACACAATGTCTCAAATATAAAATTATGACAGTATTTGATTACGATATCTTACTGAAACGACCAAACCTCCATCACAAAATAGTACACATAGCCTAAGAAAATTAACCAGTCACCGTCAGTTCATTAATACAAGTTCGTGCTCTGTTCAAGTCCATTATGTCATTAGATACAGTCATTCTGTCATGCCAGAGATTCAGCCCGTGACTGTCACAGACTTTCTCTCACTCTGCCACACACAGTCCATCTGTCAAACGGTCAGAGAGTCGGTGCATCATAGAGTCAGACAGCCAAGTCCGTTACAAGTTCGTCAGATACAGTCTGTGATTTTTGAGAAGAATCCATCAGCATGAGGGTCAAGTAGGCATTGTGTGCATTCATATGATGGTAACAGTAAAATACTGCCTCTGTGTGTGTGTGTGTGTGTGTGTGTGTGTGTGTGTGTGTGTGTGTGTGTGTGTGTGTGTGTGTGTGAGAGAGAGAGACCTTTTCGAAATATATTTTTGGATCCCAAAGCTTTAGCTTGGACATTATATCTCTAGTTACATCTGACTTTCCTAATACACAGCAAAGTGTGAATATATGGAAGATGTTATTAAGTTAGCACAGCAAAATACAAACAATCAAACAAAAACAAAAGAACAAAAAACAAAAACAAACCACACGTAGAACAAAGTTCGTATCTCCTTTTTCCCCCCAACAAAAACTGAGGCTACAAACTTTAGTCACAACATCTGTTTGAATGTGAGCAGACGACTGACACGTGTGCAAATGGACAACAAGTGACCAAAGTCTAGGAATAAAGAACGTAAATGAAATGGTCGATAATGTATGAGATGGTCCGACTATGACTTGGGATTTAAAAACGGGTAATAACTACCCATCATTTTTCTCACAACTGCACTAAAATTTAGCAGAAACTTGAAAGGAATGAAGAACTCAAGGAAACGAGAAATCTGCAGAACTCATACTTGAAAAATAGGTTACCTGCCCAATAATTAGCTTGGTTTATTTCGCATGCACTTTCTGTTTTAAAACCTTCATCCTAATAACATGGTCCATTCCTGATCACGACATCATCAACCGCAGCGGAAGCCCCGAGTTGTTGGCCAATGGCTGCATCGAAAGTGACCTGAAACAAAATCAGCGAAATCCTGTTATCCACAATGTCTGCCTTATTTTGTTGCCTTTTAAGAAATATAAAATAAAATTGCTGCTTAAACTTATTCATTAAATACCTGCAGAAACTTGAGCTGATGCAGACTGATTTTAACGTGAGCCCAATGGTCATCATGTCGCCCACCGGAGGCCCAGAGTGGGATTTCCCCTGCTTCAGCAGCCTGCAGTACGAGCAGTTGCACAAGTTGGTTACCATAAATATAATACCAGAACTCCAAACAGTGCGGTGTGGCGCCATCGGTTGCATATTGCTGTGATGATACCCTCGCACTATCGTAAGGTTGCCAGGAAGGTGTGGACTCCACGTACAGGAAAGAACCTGAAACGTTTAGATTTCATAAAACTGATAAAGAGAAGTGTAGTTACAAAATTTAGATACAGTATCCAGTTTTATTTCCTGTGGCTTCATCATCTGAGCAATGGTGTACGGGGCCTTTTCATTAATTCTAATACTGATTACAAGGAGAACTGTGCAGCGGACTGATCCCGCAATAAGGAGTTCTTTATGACCCGATGCCAAAGGTGAAGTAAGCGATTTAAGCTTTTGTTTTCCAAATTGGGCATCGCTTTAATACGTTGGTTTTCAAACCAGCCTAATACATGGCCAACTGAGGTCAAAGGGAGAGAAATTATTGATAAGCCGCCTGCTATGACTTCCTTCCCTTTTCAGTATTTCGATTGACAGGAGTGGATTCCGAGAACTGCACTGACGTCCGACTCAGCTGGTGCCCTGAACATATTCTTGTAATCTTTAATAAATAAATTCGAGACCACGTGGCTGAGGAAACTGGTCCGAATTTCCCATCTAGAACATAAGAAGGAGAAGCACGGTCGCTACTTTGGTGGAACACTAAGAACCATTTCTGATAACAGTCAGACCTTTCAAGCTTGTCTGATGTCAACATGTGATGTGACCCGGCACAACACGTACATTGTCTACAAGCGTGCTTCATGGTATTCTTGAAGGAAGCCTACGCCGAGGTGGACAGAGGATGAACTGGCTGGCGAACATAAAGGTGGGGAAAGTGTACTATGCCAGACCTGCTTACTGTCGGTTATGACCCTCCCTCAACCCCTTCCCAGCGACCAGTGCAGGTTGATCAGAACAGATCAACAATTTACGCTCAAGGATGAATGAATAAGGACAACAAGCTGCAAGCAAGAATATCAACACTCATGGGAACCTAAAAATTAAATCTTCAAAAAAGTTTGAAAACCAAATATCATTAATGTAGTGGGAGGTGCACCGAAATTGTATTTTTTTACTTTTTTTATTTTTAATAAAAAGCATCATTTACATATTTATCTTGTTTTATCTAGTGTCAGGGTTGATGAACTGTAATATACGAAGAATGAAACCGACGTACTTTTCAATTCAACTGTTCTGAGTAAACATTTTCCACACTGTATGAGTTTTTAAAAAAAAATTGTGTGTCAGAATTAAGACAGATCAACTAGTCGACGGATATTTGAGTTCAAAGGTCACCCACTTACCAGCCTTTGACCCTTGCCTGTCGCTCATCGGGCGTTGTAGCTGGTGAGGAGCAAAGGAGTCCCCCGTCTGCAAAATCCAGCGCCAGTTGTCTTCTCCTTCACGATGAAAACTGCACAGATTTCCTTCAAACGTGCAGTTGACGGTCGCGTGGAAAAGGCCTTAGCAAGAAAATTCATTCGGTTAAGATGGGGAAAGAAACCACTAGTGTTGGTGATGTCCTGGGATTACAATGAACTGATAATTCCGTCACATCTTCACTCCACATAGATGTAGACGAGCATTATAAAACCAAACCAGGGCTTCACAAACTATATACACTCTCATCTGAGTCTATTGAAAGAGTACATTGAATCCTGACAGTTCGAATTGCAAAATAAAGCTTCGTTCGAGATAAGCAGAAGACAGACAAGTTAAGAACAGTTATACCTATCACCTCATTCTACTCAAACCACATCCTTAAAGGCCAACCCGAGTCTAACATCATGTGCAATGGTTGCCGGCACGTTAGTAGAGTAGTGGTGTCATTTGTAACAAGAATAAATTTGATGAAAATTTTTTTTTTGAAAGATTACTCGAAAGACTTAAATTCTAACTTCTAATGTCAATGAAGGCCTCTACCAGTACAAAAGCTCCAAGGAGATTTTAATGAGGCATTGACCACTTTTCAAAATCCACGTGAAAATCACGATGTTACTGTCCATGTCTCGCAAATGGTACTTGCTCTGAAAATCCGTTGCTCTTAATGGATTCTGCCCCGTCATCTGTTAATGTTGCACTCGAATTAGCCTTACTTCTTCTTTTCCGACTGTGCAGGCAGTAGGGAAAGTTGTCAGTCCAGGCCGCCATCCCCGGCTGGTCTACACACGAGACTATGGATTGGCCAATCAGACGATAGCCTAGTTCGCACGAAAAGGTAGCAGAATCACCGACGAAGTTAATTTCCATGGCAATCGTTCCGTGCGACAGAGGAAAAGGTGGAGGACAAGCCTTGCCTGCAGATACAACGAGGTCATGTCAGCTTTAAAACTTCATTCTAGTGAATCTAAAGACTTCTGAAATTCTCAGAAACTAATTCATTAAAGGTATGTTTGGTACTTGAGTACGTGATACTGCCGCTGCTTCCGGGTGTCATTTTTACATGAATATAATACAGATACTTTTTCTTGATAAATTGAAGTGTCGAAGCAAAGTTTGTTACATGTGATTTGTACTCCTGATTCATCGAGATCCCGATGAGAGTTTGTGTTTTTGTTGGTGTTGTTGTTTTAGACTGGTGTGAACTCATAGTGCTATGTCTGGTGCCCCAAATACCATCACAACTAATACAGTATAACCATCATCACTGAAGCTATTTCAGCTTTTACTAATCATGTTTTTGCGCCCCAGCAGTGCAGCAGCCTTCTTGTGATCAAACGACTGTCGTGCTGTGTGTAGCCTTAACACTGACGTGTGCCACTGTTGATGATGAATTGCAACATGTAGCCACCGCCTGTAGTGGTGGAGTCAGACAAGAAGCGGAGGAACATGGCGGGGCCAGAGGACTGGAGGCGGAAGAGCGGGGAGGTACCGCAGTACCTGCCCATCAGCTCGCCGACAGTGTCGTTTACTCCGTCGTACACCTGGGCGTAAGAACGACAGCAAGTGCTATGACCCTACCATGCAACGACAGTTTTAGTCGGAGATAATGTCTCAAAGGGGACTGAAATAGGAAGAGCCCATTTGTTTGAAACCGTCATCCTATTTCAGCCCATAGAAGGGTTTCATTTCATTTCATTTTATTGGCTATCAGCCCTATTTTGAAAGGTCTGATATCATTAGACGTCATCTTGGTAGTGTTACAGTATTCCTAGTTTTTAAGCGGGAATGTGAATATTGGCCCCGGGGAACCGCGCACGTACGTGGGCAATAGTCTCAACTATAGCTGCCCACGTCAACATAAACTTGCAGGGGAAACGCACACGATAATCACACGTCGATCACGCTCGGTCAATAGTCCAGCTCATCAAAACCTAAAACGAAAATTCTGAGGTTGTCTATTTTTTTTTTTTTTTTGCGTAAGCTACATTAGTATTATCAAGATGGCGTCTCATGATGTCTTGGCTACTTTATATTTGCCAGTCTCGGTAGCCAAACACTATACTAACTGAAACCCATGCATCGATTCTACATAAGTATTAAAATCTGCAACTTCACTATATTCTTTAACAATTTTAGAACATTTTTAGAAAAGTGGAGGACTAAAGAGAAGAATATCCCGTCTGCTATATCGCAATGCTTACAGCGAGATAGTCGTAAATGCAGCCAACAGACGGCTCGATGTCCATCCTCACGGCCGCCAAGGACACGGTGACCTCAGGCAGACTAGACTGGATGACGTAATCACACGTCATGAAATCTTCATAGTCAGAGACGTGGATGTAACCCGTTGAGCCCACGCTGCCCACGTGATTTCGCACCCCACACTTTGCCACAGCTGCAAGAGAAAAACCAGCTCATGTTTGATTACATCTTCGGTTACTTGTCTGCAGTTGCAACTTCCGCTAGAACAAGCGTATTTATCCTTGGCGTAGAAAGTAGTGATGTGCCTGTCCTCTACATCAAGCTAACCAGCCAGAAGCAGATTTTCGGTTGGGCTGGTGGGAGTAGGGGTGAGGAATGTAATAGCAAACGTTGACGTAGGCGTACAAGACTATCAGCTACATCTTTCATTATTGATGTAACTTTCAATATACTAAGACAGGGAGGGAAACAAGAATGCCAAACAAAAATCGTCCCGAATGAAGACGGGAGCAATTGTGAACTCACTTTCACAAACTTGATTTCCGCATCTCCTGTCTTCGGCGTCGTGCCCTTGACATGGCTGACCCATTCCAGTCGGCGGGGGAGTGTTGCAGCGGCGATAACGGTACTGTTGGCCTCCTCCGCAAGAGCGGGAACACTGCCCCCACTCTGTCCACAGGCTCCAGCCCCCATCCACGTCTGTGAAACAGAAACGATGATGATCCACAAACAGCGTACAATAAAACACGCACGCACGCACGCAGGCGCGCGCTCACACACACACACACTTTAACACAACATAGCTACACGCACACAGCAGGTTCACACACACACATCTCTCTTTCCCCACCATATTGACTTTCCTACACAAAAAGGAAAAATGAGTATAGAGACACTTTAATTTTTTTTATTCCATTATATTACGTTACGTAATACTCACTGTAATCAATTGCACAAACAAGAATATTAACAAAACAAACCAACAATGTCGTGAAAACGCGAAGAAACCCCCGAGTGGAGAAAGTGAAAGAAAGGCAGCAAAGAAAGAAGATCTTTGACAACTGAGCGCCTGTCGCACCTCCAGCCGCACGCACTAGGCTCACCAGCGTTGAAGGAGTAGACGCTCATGGATGCAGGTCCCCCCTTGCCGCTGCTGTCGCACAGCTGTGACGGGCCGTAGCTGCTAAAGGTGCGAATGGCGTCACGTGACGTGAGACACTCGCCGCCATTAGACAGCGCGAAAACGTCATAGCCTAGCGTTGTCGCCACGTCAGCACAACGTCTGACGGCCGCGGCCCTGAACTGGTAAGCATCTTGGACACCGGGATACAGTCCCTCCACCGATGAGATGGCGGGGCTGGAACGATCGTTAGCCCAGCATCCAAGTGACACTGCCGCTGTTTAAAGAAAACAATTATTGTTTTAATTATTCAGGGCTTCTGCTAAGATTCAGATTTCTAGGGGTTCCCTTTACAATGTGAAAAAAAATCAACGATGACTTTAACCACGCTGTCAACGACATCTTGGAAATAGGTTAATGGAACTCTTTCCGGTAGGGGGAAAAAAAACTCAGTGCAAGGGAAGTTACTCTCACCTTGTAGCAGACGACAACAATAGATTGGGCTACGATGTCAGACACTACACTTACCAAATTTTGTACCTGTTCTTCGCCCAAATTTGAAGGGGTCCATTGGGACCCCATTGACGAAAATTGAAGGGGTCCTTCGAACTTTTAATGCGTACTGTACGCAATTTTTTGCGTTAGCCCTGATTAATTTTAACATCTCATCTTTTGATGGACCTTTAGATTTCGTTATTAATACATACCGACCGACCGACCCATCTACCCTTGCGCCCCCCTCCCCTATACGTAGTCTTATAAATTCTTCTTTTTTTCTTTTTAATGATTTCACTTGTTGCGTGTTTCATCTTTCATGTGTTTCTTAAATATTCTTTTCAGATACCTTTCACTTACTTACTTATCATGTAACGCTCTGTGTTGGAGCATATGGTATAGTTTTTTTTAAGATTCTTTGTATACATTTCAGTCTGATCTTGTATATCTGACTGGTTTGTGCCATAGTTCATCCACTTAGAGGAAAAACGTGAATTCAAAATTGTATTTAAAGTGCTTAGGTATTTAGTTGAAAGGAACCTTTACTTTTGCATGGATGCGCGCAAGCCTCAGTCTCAGTTGTGCTGCCGGGGCAAAAGGTTGCATCGAGGTTAGTACATAGCCGATACCGAAAGTGACTGCATTGAAGGTCGCACTCTGACCACGAGCCCCAAGACGACCACCCAGATGGTGCTGGCGTTTCAGTAAGAGGCTGACTGGTCTCTCCTTGACCTGAAGTCACCGAATGTGTCTGCCCAACGGACTCTGAAAACACGAGGTCAGAAAATTCAGATTTTAGCATCAGGTGCACCACGATCACTGAATACAAATTTCAAAAATAATGGCGGCTAGGCCACTCACCACAATGATACAGAATGTTGAGGCGCTCAATGTCTCTGTGGCTGAAGTCGTCTCTTTGGCCCAGATTGGCCCAGGGGTCCTGTTTGGGCAAGATGGTTACCTGGCCGTTGGCTGAGAAGGCGTAGCGTGAGTAATGCATGATGGACTCATAGTCGTAAAGGACCCCTAAAGTGTCTATGACGTTAACGGAAAGGCGGTCAAAGTTTCCCTCCTTCCCTGTACAGCAAAATACCAACAGTGGGTCTAGGGGACACATAGTCAGTAGGGCACACATAGACAATATAGAATAAAGTGGAATATTTAAAAGCTGATAAAATAATTTTTGTAGATAAAGAACTAGTTTTAAATAAAGAACTGTTGCAATTGCCTAATTTGATTCAAAGAAATAAAAATGATGATATGTGTGATAAAGAAAACGAGAGATGACTCAAACAAAGTAAACATCCCGTTTAAAATAGGGAAGTTACACGTCACAGTTTTAAAATCAGACGAAAGAGAACCGTGTATTGCAGCTTCTGCACTAACTGCGCGCTGGTCTTGATACTCGTCATGAATGTGAAGACTGTGTTGACATCGAGAATATACCGCCATCAGTCAAGACTCAAAAACTTCAGTCCTTGTTTTTGTCAGAGTTAATACAATTGTCTCCCAATCACTCGCACACACACACACACACACACACGCACGCACACACACACACACATGCTTATTTTCCATTGTTTGACAAAAAGCCCGCGCTTGCAAACTGCTTGTATACGCTTTTACTCAAGCATTTCTCAAAGAGCAAATAGTTCATTCCGTGCGCTAGATAAGCTGATAAAGATGATCACAGAAAACTGTTTAACGAACCTGCCAACACATTCTGAAGCAGGATTTGAACCCACTGATCACGATCAGGGCGACTGTGCTCGTGGAAGAATCCCAGCACATGAAGCATTTCATGCATGGCCGTTCCCTTCTTGGCACAAGGGGTCATCAAAGACACCTCCTGTGGCCCTCCAACACGGCCGATGGACGAGAAACACCTGACACACACGCACACATACATACACACATACACAAACACACACACAAACAAACACACACACGCACATACACATATATATATATATATACAGCAAGACTGTTGTGTAGTACATTGAGGCAGGTTTCCAGAAGTCCTATCACAGTTAGTTATAAAGCGGTACATGTGTCCAAATCCCGCAGATGTTACTTTACCCCGGGGGTTGTAGTTATAAAGCAGTTACAAAGTGACATAATAAAAAATAAAGTAATATCCGGGATCTGGACACCATGTCCTAACTATGGAGACAAGACGCTTGCCCTTGAGTTCCCCATGTTATCCTCGGGAAAACGAATTACCCATGTTCATAACTACAGTCCCAGGTTACGCTGTGATACTTCAAGATAAACAAACACCCGGCTACTCTTGATTTTTTTTCGGCAAACTTCCATTTGACGTTATCGCCGACACTTTGACACGTTTATGTCAGCCTGGGCAGCAGTATCAAGGAAAAGATGAGTGTTTACAGCGAAAGCATTCAGCTTCGCGACTGATCTATTGAAGTAAGTGTCACAGGTAATCTTGCGCGCTCACCCTGACGCTTTCTTGAAAACAACATAGTCCCGTTCGTCGGTGCGAGGCACCCATTGTATGCAGGTTCTGTGGTGGAACTCTTGAATGGCCTCTTGGATGGCGTCACTCACAGCAGGCTCTGCAAGCGACAAGAGGCGTCAGCAAGGTGAGGGAACATCTACAGCCGTCAGCGAGACAAGTAGCAATTTACAGGCGTCAGAAATACAAGTACCAATCTACAGGCGTCAGAAAAACAAGTACCAATCTACAGGCGTCAGAAAAACAAGTACCAATCTACAGGCGTCAGTAAGACAAGTACCAGTCTATAGGTGTCAGAAAGACGAGTACTAATCTACTGGCATCAGAAAGACAAGTACTAATCTACAGGCGTCTTTAAGACAAGTACCAATCTACAGACGTCAGTAAGACAATCTACAGGCGTCAGCAAGACGGGTGAAAATCTAGTGGGAGAGAGAGAGAGAGAAAAGAGGACAATAAAGAGAAAGTCCTCTACTTGAACCTACCGACAGAGGAGTCCACGACGTAGGGGACAGTTCTCGCGTTCCAAAGTTCATCCTGAGTCCTCACCGCACTTCTGTGCTACTCAATAAAAATAAGGACATGACGGTAAGGTTCGGTTACCTGCTTTGTATGAGCCCAGTGATTTAGTGGAGCTGCTTTTGAAACTAGGACCAACATAATCCAAGGCGTCAGGTAATGGAGTTAAAGGAGACAACAAACGGCCAGAATAAGGGTATATCACGGCAACAAGACAGATAGAGAGAAAGCAGAGAGACACATTTTCGGGGAGAAAGTCAGGTAAATGATGTACAGACGAATTACTAGACAGATATAGAGTAAGGCCACTTATAGACGGATAGATGGTGGAGGGACTGATAGAATGGATGGACTAAAGGAACGAACGAAGACACACTCAAATAAAAATAAGATGGAAAGAGGTGGATGGAAGGGTGTGAAAATAATATTAAGACATCCCAAACATACCCACGGGTTGAAGCCCCTGATGTCTCCCTCATACAGGTTCAGTCCCACACCTAACACAAAGAAACATTTGCAAGTATTTACATCGATGTGCCATCCGTAAAGTTGCTTCCGTCACACGACTACATGGGCTGGGGTTAATTTTTAATTTATAAAACACTGTGGTGCCAAATACGAGTACGGACTTCGTATCATATTACTTTTCTATTTACATTAATTACTTGTTTAGAATGATTCCTAATTCTTGGCTGATACTTTTTGATCAGTTTCTTTATCACAAGCAAGTGATGACCTGTAATTAAAACAATGGATAAATAATTCACTGTCGGTGATTATCAAGAAGATGCAAACTTTCAAGATGCATATTCCAAATTTGAAGCTGTAAAACACAATTTAAACTAGCAATCAGAGGCGAGTATGGTGTATCTGTCATATCAGAAGCTTAGTTAGTGTATCTGTCGCGCTAGAAGGTTTGTTCAGTCCATGTGACTATCGCACCATCTGTGATGTCGGACCGCAAGTCTCACCTCTGTTCGTTTCAAGGATGTAGTCGAAAGTGTTGGCGTCTTGCCGGGCCTCCAACCACTTGGCGATGGCCTGCAGTTTGGGAGGAAGACCTTCTCCTGAAACTGCTAAATGTTAAACATGTTTACAATCAAATATATAACTGTAAGAGCTATAAAGAAATAAAGGCTTTTAGCGATTGATTGATTGAGTGAGTGAGTGAGTGAGTGAGTGAGTTAAGAAAAATTCAGCTTTAGAAATGTCATCAAGAGAGATAAAATACACAATGATCAATCACTACAGATATGATTATAATTCATTTGACTTCAGTGTTTGTCGTTTGTGAGTGAATGGAAGTCCGGTGCAAGCGTGTAACACACGTGTGTGTGTGTGTGTGTGTGTGTGTGTGTGTGTGTGTGTGTGTGTGTGTGTGTGTGTGTGTGTGTGTGTGTGTGTGTGTGTGTGTACAGTAAGACCTCTACATACGAGTGAACCAATATACGAATAAATCGAGATACGAGCCAAAAATTCGTGGAAATTTTGTTCTTACTTACGAACGGAAATTCGAGATACGAACTTGAGTCATTTATATGTCGTAGTGTAAAGACATAACAAAGAAAGTAGTCTTAGCGAAAATCTAAATGTTTCAAGTTAAAAACAGTGTAAATGTTGTCTCATCAGCTGATTCATTCAGCACCCGTCTGCTCTCCTGCTCCCTCCCTTCCTCCTCCCCCTCCATCTGCCTACCTCCGTTATCGACAGTCTTGTTCTCCTTCAAGGAAAGATTAATAAATATAACATATTCTTTATTATTTTATTATCTATATTATTTATATTATTGTGCTATTAACATTTACTATACAGTACTGTATATTATACCGTATTTACATATAAATTGTGTTGTTGTGGGAGTGTTGGAACGCATTAATCCTACTTCCTCTATTTTATATGGAAAAATAGTTTTAATATACGAGTTTTTTTTACATGCGAATTCGGTTGTGGAACGGATTAAACTCGTATGAAGAGGTACCACTGTATGTGTTTTTACGAGAAGAAAAGATTCCATTTCTTGCTAGTGACGATTAAGACGGGATTTATGGCGACAAGAAACACTTTAGCTACATCACAAACGCACGAGGCACTAGATTTCAGCCAAAGGTTATCTTATCAGCGCAAATAAAGAAATGGCACTAAATAGGTCAGGACATAGCAATGGTGCTACGATTTGGGACTGAAGAACAAGAGCCATGTACACATTTAAAAAGAATAATAAAAAAAATTCAGCAATTTGTTTTAGTCACATTTTGGGCTTAGTAAAAGGGGATTTAATTACATAAAAAGAGTGCAAGACCGTATGGAAAAAGGAAAGTATAATTTTTTTATCTTATCGTCTAGATGTCATATTGAATTAAAAGCAGGGCGTAGCCTCAAAGTCGGTGAACTAACATTGATAATATTATGTTCCTCGAAAGTGAAATATGTTCGTTTTATTGTGGGAGGGGTGAGGACTCGAACTCGCAAATCTGAATTGTTGTAACAAGATAGCTGCTAAGGTGTCAGACAAACTTGGAAAGCTTGTTCGTGTTCTTTTATTAGTCGACTCGCTGCTCAGTTGCCTGCTTAAAACAACCTAAAGTTTAGTTTATTTTGTTGCACATACACGCATACAGACACATGATGCAAGATGACCGACTGAATAAGAGACGGAAGAGAGTCAGTGAGTTGCCAGAAAAAATATCATGCTTGCATGTCGCAGTAATAATTGGCGAAATATAATAGACGGATGGGTATACTTATGAAAGGGCACAAGCTTATACAAAAATTAATCTGTAGTTAATCTGTATGGATCAAAGTAGGTAAATAGCTACTATTATTGTCCACTAATACGGTTACCCGGCGTTGCTCGGGTGATGTCCTGATGTATTATTATCGTGCCATGCAATACAAGAATAAATTTCTCCTGCTGAGGCGGAACATTTGTGGTAAAATTATCCATAGTCTCACATAATAAAATAAAATCAATAGTAAAAACTACATAATAGAATATACTCTCTCTCTCTCTCTCTTTCTTCTTGCTGTAGACGTCAGTCAGAGAAACACGATTGAGACAAAACAGTTGGACAGGATGCTGGCAATGACAATTGAAGTCATATGAACAATTTTTCAAAGTTAGAGAACTAATAAAAATGTCAAAAAATAATTTCTGACTAGTTTTTTTAAGTGTTGCAAAGTTCTGTGAACAGAGGTAATACGTACCTGGCGACCTTTCACCTCTTGTCTTCCTAAGACTTGCTGTCTGTAACCCACCAGCAGGCATGTCTGAGCTCATTGAAATCTTTCATTTTACTACACCTTCTAGCAAAATAGCGTGTTGAATATTGTTATCGCACCAAAAGTATCCTCAAAAATATATACCGAAAAACGAAATACTGTATTTTTGTTATTAAACATGCATACCTTTACACCCAGTCTAACCGAATAAATTACTATTATTCTATAGTTTGTAAAGAGATATATCATTAGCGCAGTTATTTCTTTGGGTTTTCAAATATGTTTACTAAAATATAAGTATCTCCTTCATTTTTATTTTACCTTTAAGCAAAATATGCTCGTCTCCCTCCCCAAACCAAAAGTAGAAAATTGAAGAAAGAAACCCACGAAAGCTTTTTAAAAGTACAATGTCGAGGACTCTATTTTATGGTCGCTGTTATGGTACACTCCACTGCTAAAACGTTTTGTTACAATCGTCACAGTTGTGACGAAAATCGCAATGCAATTAAAAATTAACATACAATTCAAATAATAATATCAGCACTCACGTGCATTAGATGAGTCTGCAAAATGACAGCAAGGATAAAGGACAAGCTCAAAAAATACACCATCCTCTATTTTTATAAACTGTCGTAAATTCACGTAACACACCCAGCAGGTGCTTTTATCCAGAAACCTCTTCAGATCTTTTCTCTCTCCTGACACCTCGAGTTACGGCGATTGAGAAGACCCACCGTGTGAGGTTGGATCTGCTGCCAGGCCTAGTGTGTAAAACGGGTGGGGAGCCCACTCCTTCCCTACCCGTGCGCTACAGTAAAAATGTCTTCTACAAGGGAGAAGCATAGAAGCTTCAAGTTCTTTTCTTTCTTTTTCAAAGGAATGTAGGGTCATTTTAGGTTATTTCATACGAAAACTACTATTTGTTGTTGTGATAATTACATAACATGATTATGAATATACTTGATTTCTGTATGTATTGCACTGACATTGCAATGAGAAACAAAAATCTACATTCGGGTAAGCAGCAGATGGAGGCATGGATCAAAACTAGTCGGCGCACTTTGACCGTCACATTCTAACCTCATCCTACTTGCGCAACTGAGCCTGTGGGAAAGGGGGAGGGAAGGGGTATAGTTGTTGTGCGTATGGGCAGGCCTTTAACTAAGTTATAGGGTACGAACACCTTTTATATAAACCAATTATTCTTGTTTTGACAAGAGGATGTTTTACGTTTCCATAGTATTTAAACATTTAAAACCAGTCAAACATATAGGTAAACAGATAATGAACATATGAAAGAAAAAAAGGAGGAAGACAGACAGATAAAGGGCAGACAAACATATAAAGAGCAGACAGATAGATAAAGAACAGACAAACAGATAAAGCGCAGACAAACAGATAAAGAGCAGACAAACAGATAAAGGGCAGACAAACAAATAAAGAGCAGACAAACAGATAAAGGGCAGACAAACATATAAAGAGCAGACAAAGAGATAAAGGGCAGACAAACAAATAAAGAGCAGACAAACAGATAAAGGGCAGACAAACATATAAAGAACAGACAGACAGATAAAGGGCAGACAAACAGATAAAGAGCAGACAAAGAGATAAAGGGCAAACAAACTAATAAAGAGCAGACAGACAGATAAAGGGCAGACAAACAGATAAAGAGCAGACTAAGAGATAAAGGGGAGACAAACAAATAAAGAGCAGACAAACAGATAAAGGGCAGACAAACATATAAAGAGCAGACAAAGAGATACAGGGCAGACAAACAAATAAAGAGCAGACAAACAGATAAAGGGCAGACAAACAGATAAAGAACAGACAGACAGATAAAAGGCAGACAAACAGATAAAGAGCAGACAAAGAGATAAAGGGCAAACAAACAAATAAAGAGCAGACAGACAGACAAAGGGCAGACAAACAGATAAAGAGCAGACAAACAGATGAAGAGCATATAGGCATGAAGAGAATATTATTATTTAGAACACAAGACTACCTGCTGTGGACATGAAGCAATGCTGACGTGCGTGTGAAGCAAAGTGATTTTAGAGGCACTTTACAAGAAGAGAGAATGATGTATTTATCTAGCTTGTTAACTAGATAATAAAAGTTAAATAGGAATGAATACACCAACACTTCTCAAGCCTCTCAAGTATTTTATCTTTCTTTTTCAGAAAAAAAGTTGGAGCGGCTGAGGTTGCTTGATTTGTAAACCTACATTTGTTTGCCATAAGGATTACATAACGTGTATGTATGTATGTATGTATGTATGTATGTATGTATGTATGTATGTATGTATGTATGTATGTATGTATGTAGCAATTGATTTCCTCTTTTATTACATCTCGTACACTCTCAGACCACAGACAAAACTTCGTCGTTGTTGTTCATGGTTGCCTAGCACCGAGAAAGAGTTCCGAGTCAGTACTGACGTCATCATGCAGTTAATCTTCTTTAACAAAGTGATTTAAATACTCGGGGACTTTAATAAGTGCAGACAAGTGCACGAGCACTTCAGACACGTACGAACGTTTTCATGAGTAGAGCCCACGACAAAATTCTGTACTCGGATGAAAGACATGCTCTATTTGTGAGCAGAAGGAAATAACTCTGACTAAACTATTCCGCGAAGGCAATTGCGACCTTCCACCCTAGCAGCTTGGATCGTGCCACATGTGACACCTCAACGAGAAGTCAGGTCATGGTCATTCATCCGCACCGGAACTCTCGCTAAAGCAGGCACAACCAGCATTCCTATCAACCAGCTCCCGAAATTGTCCGTCTTTGTGACGACATAGTGTACACCGAGTCTTTGTGTCATGTCTAGACAACAAAAAGAGACTGTCCAACGTATGCGTTTTTAAAGGAGTAGTGGGGTGCAGATTGGGGTAAAGCTCAGAGTAAAATAATTCCCCAAATCTTAGTGAATATCACCTTCCGTTCTCGAGATATACCGCTAAAAACATCACCAAGCACTCAAAATCGCGACATTACGATGTGGCTAATTAACATATTTCCCCAGCTCTCCCATTGGCTGAGGAGCATGACCTCGCAAAAAGCACCTTAGCTTGAATAATTGGCTTGATGTTGTGTGTTGAATGAACTCCTGAGGGCAGATCGTTGTCAATTATTGCACTAAACTTTATCTAATCATTAAAAGAAAATTGCATCCCACTAGCCTTTTAAACGTCCTGCTGTCAGGTTGGCCTCATTACGCTTCCTGGGCTGGTCTGACTTGAAATGCTCCCCTCTATGTCGCTTTATAAATACTTTATTATGTATCCAAACTCAAAGATAGAGCTCTATCATCGATAAGCAGGAAAAGCCACATCACTGAAGAAGAATAGTCAGATGTAGATCTAACGAAAACGCATGAACTGAAGAAAAACGAACGAACAAAAGAAAAAATGCAACCTCCTGTAGTAGCAAATACAGACAAGGGAAATAATTTAAGTCGGTACCCTCCCCTGTCGCTAGGATTTGGCGACTATATTTTATTCATGTCATTGGAAGGTTGTAGCAATAAGGCTTTACTTGTTCAAACAGTAACCTAGGGACTAGCAAGCCGTCTTTGCCACTCGTTTGAAACAAACCTACACGGAATTTAAAAAAATAAATAAATCCACGCTTGGTGATGTAGTATAGAGAAGAAGAAAACAAAACGAGTCTGTGCACTTTGACCCCTTCCTCCCACCCGCTAACTTCACTGGTCTCGCGGTAGGTAGAGGTGTTGGGTAGCTATGGGTAGGCTTGTACCTAGGAAATACGGTGTGAACGTTACTATAAACCTTATTAGTCCCTGGATCTACTCTGAGACAGGAATGTGCTCACAATGGTCAAATGTGCATTAATGAATAAAACTTGGTATAAAACTGTGATTAGGGGCTGTAAAAATATTTATGCAAACGTGAATGATAGGTTATGATGATACGATTGTCTGGTGGGTGTTGATATGCCCGTGTTGTAACTGTTTGATATCCCTTGAGGAATTGTATTGTGCAAATATACTGATATTGTGGAGATCCTTGACAAATAAACAAACAAACAAACAAACAATTATTTTGGAAACAATCACAATCGTGTGTGTCTGCTGAGTAAATATCTACGTTTCACTTAATTGTCTCCAAATTACAGCAAGCTCATTAACAGAAGTTGCGTAATTATGGACATACACTGTGCGCTGAAGGTTTCTTGCTAAGATGATGTATACAGCAAAACTCTATCAAAACCGAAACAGAATCTGATATAGGTAATTATGCTGATTGATGTAATCTGTCAGCGATCCAGACGATGTTAAGCAGAATCATTGAGGTATTCAAATACACGATAGATGCAAGCCAGCATATCGTCGGCCTCTATCCCGTAAAAAAAAGAAAATATAAAAATGGAGCATATTATCGCTAGAGATTCAAAACTTTGGTGCCGCTTTAGCTCAGCATACACATAACAAGTGAAAATGTCAACTATTTTTGCTAACATGCATTGTCCCCTTACACCCTGCATAATAACTTATTTTTGGATTTTTTTATCGGTCATCAGGCTGTGCGGATATTTTCATCCCGCGGCGATCACATGAGGAGGTAAAATTAATTTCTCGTAATTGGCGGAGTTTGGGGTCTCCATGGTGATTACAACCCTCGGAATGTGCCCGGAGCTCGAAAAAAAAAAGTTTAATTTCGATGATGAACGATCAAGAGAGAATTAATTACCAGTGAGGGGAAAGGTAGGAAATTGCGCAACACGTTATTAACTGTTAATGATAATGTATAATTGCCCAAGCGAGTTCCGTGAGACAGATGACGGAAGTGACATTTTGCTGTCATTTACCGTCGATCCTGTTGTTAGTTTTAGTCACAGGGACAACGGGAGTCAGCCGATGGACTGACGAACAAAAAAGACCAATTGTCTTCTCTCGTCGTCGTGCCAGCGCGAAAGCATAACGGAAACTCACTCAAATCTTCACTATTATTATTATTATTATTATTATTATTATTATTAAATACCCTGTTGAACTTACACCCATTCAGGCATTAGCGCACACTAACACACATACACAGAACAATGGTGCAAACCCTTCCCAACGCACAGTGAATGAGAGAAGGATACTGAGGGTGGAAGAGAGAGAGAAGTAGGGAGAACTTGGCTAACTGGCGAGGAAAGGAAGAGAAGGGATGAAAGGCGTTAACATACTTGCAAAGCGCGTAATGGCACAATTATTCATAACTCTGAGTTTACCAGGTACCTGGACTTTGTGTACCGGGTCTCCAATCTCAAAGAGACACCCTTGGTCACAGATCTTCCTAGTGAATATGGAAATTCTCTGTTTCTACAGCGGTGCTGACCCACCAACTCAGACGCCATGTCGCCGTCGTCTCGATGCTGATGATGGAGTCAATTAATACAACGCACGTAGCGCAGCCTACACAGTGTAAACTCTACTTTCCACAGCTTTGCGACAGCCGGGAATCACATTTACGAGTTCAGGAATTAATTATGCTGATGTGACCTTTCCTGTCTAATGTCACCAGCGCCGTCTCTAGATTTAAAGTAACTAACTGATCGAAGTGCTGAAAATTGTAAAAATAAAAGGCGTGGAAAAGAAAAAGGGAAGTTTATCCTAAAATCATTTTCTGCCTTTAGTTTGCGGCGTGCGGTTCGAGAAGACAACATCAACAATTCATAATAATTCTATAATTTGAGTTTTACAGACGAGGTCTGTGACTCTAAATTTAACAGGACAATTTTTGCCATGTGCAATGAAACAAACATGTTCTAGCTTTTCAAAGAAGAACAAATATTTTGCTAAAAGGCCAGAAGGTACGAAGGCCGTGATACAATGAACTCTGATTCATTAGCAGACAAAAACAGCCCGCAAAAATTCCGGAAAGTGAACGACCCTGAAACAGCGAAAGTCTTGAAACATCCACCAACACTATTTGCGCACTGACTCAACGAAAACGAAAATAGAATTCTGGACTTCCCGCTATGTCCGTCCCACACGGTGCAACTCGATCACAGACGTGTATAGGTGGATTGTCTGTCTGCCGAGACCAACGCCGAGCCTCTTGCGAAGTTCTCCACTGTTAGTCTCGGTGAGCCTTAACAATGAATGTGAATGAACCGGAAGCTATATCGTCGAAAGCCTCGTTCTAGTAGTTAAACTGAAAAGTGACTAAACCGAAAGCTATTTGTAACCAGCCTCGTTCTATGACTTAACTGAAAGAAGTCGTCTGCAAGCAGTCCAATAATACAAGTCTGTGATCAAATGAAACCCGTGGTCGAAATTTATCCGACCGTCTGCAACAATAATGTCATCTTTTTTAGGTCGAAAGCCTTTCCTCTCACCTTCTCGCAGAGAAACGTTTTTGTGCAATTTTATCCCAAATGGACAAAATGAAAGTTTTTCTTTCTGTTTGGACGAGATCTTTACTTGTTTTCATCGTGATCACTTTAGTTTAACCGTTCAGAAAAGCTCATTCCTGAAAGGTCGTCAGCCTGCTGTATGTTTGCTGAACACGTTTTAGCCGCAACTGATTTACCCCCACCCCTCCCGCCCACATTTTCCTCTCCCTCACTCCCACTTACCCTTCCCACAAGGCTGAATGTCTCCCACTATCAGCCCCTAGGAACATGGGGATAAAGCAGAAATTCCTTCTCTCCTCCCCCTAATCCAATGATGCAGACAGGAACACTTCTCAAATTGGCATTTCAGTTACCAGAGGTAAAAAAAAAATTCTCCCCACTCCCTTTTGTCCCCCTCCTCAAACTTTGAAAATGAATGTTTCTTTGCTACGGCGCCATCATCAAACACTCCCCTTCAATCGGCTGCTATAAATAGTGACGTCCCTTTGTGCGATGTGAGCAGTCTGGCATGAGGATGTCGAACGGTTTCATCGTCTAATTTGAGGCATTGACGTGTAACACACTTTGAATACATTACTTTGTAGACGACCCTTCAACATAATCACAGTCGTCAAGTTCTGCTGAATCAGTTACATCAGGTCGAAAAGGAAACGATACATTCTGGGACTTTTTTCCTTTTTTTTTTCTTTATTTCTTCCTTCCAAGAGACTTTTCTAGAAACTCTTGAAGTTTGGAGGAAGACAAAACGAGGACAACATGATAGTGAAGGTGCTTGGTTTCTTTGCTTGTGTCATGGTAAGTTTAAAAAAGTGAAGAGTATGTCTTTTTTTGTTAAAATTCTTTTCTTTTAACATTCCTTTCAAATAGCTACAAAGCAATTATTTTTATATTATTGTCACTTTCCTTCTTCCTTATTTTCATTGTTATTGATATTGTATTTCTTCTTCTTGCTGTACGGTATTGTACTTGCAGAAGCAGAAACAGAGCTAAGAAAGTTATTGTGTAGATGTAATATTTTTTTATAAATTTTAGATTTTTTTTAGATTTCATAATTTAAATATAATAAGTTAAAATATTTCATTAATTCTAGAAAGAGCCATGCATGAGGTGAAGTATCTTTATATCATCAGTTAAATGTACTAAAACCTTCTAAATTCCAAACGTATTTCATTCTTAGTGTGCATTATTTCTATTTTCCAGACTAGAACAACAGTTGGTAAGTAAAACGCCTTTTATAGTGTGTGTGTGTGTGTGTGTGTGTGTGTGTGTGTGTGTGTGTGTGTGTGTGTGTGAGAGAGAGAGCGTGCGAGCGTCGGTATGTGTGTTTGCTGTTGGTATCAGCCTCCTTTCAGTCACAAAGATCGTGAACTTTACCTTTACCTTGCTGATGCCTAGCGGATGACGTCTGCGGCCAGAAGGCTGACGTGGTCTTCATTGTGGACACGTCGCGCAGCATCTGGCTGCCTGACTTCCGCCGGCAGCTGGCCTTCGTCTCGGACCTCGTGTCCAAGCTGAACGTGGGGCCAGACACCACGCACGTGGGCGTCGTCAGCTTCTCGACGGGCGCCAAGGCTGAGATCAAACTCAACGAGCTGAACGACGACATCCCGGCCTTGCAGAACAAGATCAAGGACATCTTCTTCACTCAGGGGGGTACCACGGACACCTACGAGGGCTTGAAGTAAGGTTAACAGTCTAATGGAATGCAATTTTTTGTCTAATGACCGAGGGTAAAGCTCAGTACAAGGTACTGTTTCTCCTCTACAAACATCGCCATAGAATGACATCACGTTTGTCCACATTTAGGTCTAATTAACATATGGTTCCAGCTCTCCCATTCGCTGTAGTCTTGACAAAATGAACGAATCCATGTACATGCATAGCTGATAAACTTGCTGTGTCGACATCGGGGTCCAGTTTACTTGTTTATAGCCCGTCTTACCGAACTTTGAATCCCCTCTGGCAAAATTGCGCTGATGTGTCTAGAAACGTTCTCTTGACGTGGCAGGCTGGCCCGCGAGCAGATGTTTTCGCAAGCGAGCGGCGCAAGACCTGACGTGCCCCACCTCATCATCGTCATCACCGACGGCGACTCCAGTGACAGAGCTCGCACCAAGCACCAGGCGCATCTCCTACGCGAGCAGGGCATCCAGGTAGGTCACGGTGGGGCATCCAAGTAGGCAGGGTAGTGCATCAAGGTGGCTTAATGCATGACATCCTTGTAGGTTATGAGAGGGCATCAAGACAGGTCCTGACAAGGCATACAAGTATGCGATGGCAGGGTATCCAGGTGTGAGAAAAACGGTACTCGTATGGGCATAAGACGGAATTAAAGCAGGTCATTAATGATACGACACCCATACAGGTCAAAACATTACAGGGCACCCACGAGGCCGTGGGCTCAGAACAGAGTAATCGGGAAGGTTATAGCAAGATCTTCAGGCAGGTGAGTAAAAGAAAGAAAAGAATGAAGAAATAAAGGAAGTTTATGCTGGATCAGTACAACTTCTCATCTGGAAACAGGTCTTTGCTGTCGGGATTGGCAACATTAACCGCCAGCAGCTGGGCGAGATAGCAACAGCCGACACCCCGGATTACGTGTACACCGTCTCCAACTTCAATGACCTGCCTCGCCATGGACCGTTCATCGTGCTGCGGGCCTGTCAAGGTAGCCGCTGACCATGAGGGAAAAACGGGTGGAGACAGTGATCGGTATTAAGGGTGGCAGTTTGTCAACACTTAATATTCTCATATCATAAGCCTCTTGCTTTTGAAGCTAACATCATCACCAACGCAAATGAAATTCGTAGCGCTTATACGTTCAGAGGTAAAACGTCTCACTGCTTAGTGGCCGAAGGGCAGAGAACCTATATCTGGTACTGTTATTCGCGGCATTATCTCCCCTGAGAAATCAGGACCTGTTCCTATTTCTTGTTACCTTTGTGACAGCTGCTGGGTGGGCAAGGGAGGCGGGGAACGAGTTATCTTGCCTCAAGCTCGAGCAGGCTTCAAAGCAGCGACCTTCTTCTCCTCACTCGAGCTCACAAACCATAGAGCTAGGGAGCCCATCACATAAAATAATACCAGTAAAACATTATGTTGGTGTAGCTAGCTAAATAGCAAGCATTGAAAAAACATAGCGCTATTATTCTCTACCGTACGTTACAGCCTCAGTGTACACACCTTCCTCTGTAAATGTTATTTTAAGCCACAACCACGACCACGACTACGACTACGACCACGACAACATCTACATCTACAACGGCTTTGCCAACCACACCACTTCCAGCAACAACGACAGCCACAACAGGGCCGATCAAAGGTATTGTATGCTTTAAAGCACTGTTAAAGATTTTGTGTGTGTGTGTGTGTGTGTGTGTGTGTGTGTGTGTGTGTGTGTGTGTGTGTGTGTGTGAAGGGAGCCTATTGTCGTTAGATGTGTTGATATCATTCATAGATATAATTAAGCCTCTGTCATGTAAATGTTAGAGATGTGTGTGTGTAAATATAAAAGTTCATTTATAGATCATGGTATCCCAACCTTTTAAACAAGCTCATGGCGCATTACTACTAATACTAATATTAATATTAATAATAATATCATCATCACCATTGGGAAAAATGGGAAAAAACAACCAAAACGACGGGAAGGAGAAAAGGATAAAGCACAAAATGGGAAAATATTGTGGTGTTGTCTGATCGACAGTTGACCCAACACAGTACTTCATTATTCAACAAGTCTACGAAATCAAAATAAATGCACAAATTTCACAAAGTTTATAGTAAATTATTGGAAAAATCTTGTCGATAAAAGAAATGGAGGTCCAGAGTTGTCTGTGCAGCATTCGACCTTTCCTCGCTCTATGAAAATCAAGTTTTTTTTAAAACTTTGCTGACAGTGCCTCGTGTTAGACATGTAATATTGGAAGTGTGCCTGTCTAGACTTGTAGCCTCTTATTCTATATTTGTAACATTAGGGGTGACTTGCTAGTCTTGTGGCCTTGGAAACGTAATGTTAGACTTGTGGCCTTGGGTAGTAGACTTTGGCTTGTGACCTTAGAAGCGCAATGATAGACTAGTGGCCTTGAACGGGCAGTGCACGTGTAACGCGGGTCTCGTGACCTTGGCTGTTAGTGTGCAGTTCCAAGGTGGCCGACGTGGTGTTCGTGCTGGACAAGTCCGGCAGCATAACTTCCCCCAACTTCCAGACTCAGCTGAACTTCGTGTCAGACATCGTCACTGTCTTCAACGTCGCCTCCAACCACACACACGTGGCGGTGGTGACGTTTGACTCCAGCCCCAGGATAGAGTTTGGCCTCACCGACTTCTACTCCACAGCTCGGAGTAAGCGCCCTGCTTCAAATTAAAGGCTAATCTCAATGCAAAATAATTTTCAGTTAATTAGAGGGGCTTAGTTCTTTAAAAGAAAAAAATGTTAAAGAGACTACCTTTGTTCCGTTCACTTGATCCAACCCTTTGAACATCACACTTCTTATCTAGATGTTGGAAAGAGGTCAAGACACACTTCATCTCCCTGTGACGTCACAAACGTTGATTCGACGATTTACTAGTAAGCGTTGATAACCACTTTGATCGGCCAATCCAAAAATCCGTCCAGTCCAAACAGATTTGTCATTCTCACAAAATCTTCGATACGCTAGCATCTGTATGTTTCATTTGAGTTAAAAGAAATATTTTTTCAAAAATTTGTCTTCACATTGGGACGCCTTGAAAAAAAAAGGTATTCACTTTTTCTATTTCGTACACATTAAAATTCGAGTTAAATGTCTGTGACTGACATGGGTAAAGTTCGGTCTCTATTTCATTGAGTGCGATGTACAGTTAACTCACTTCCAAGATATGATTTTTTGAACCGCGAACAGTTCAGAATGCGATCAAGGCCATCGAGTACACTGCTGGTTCTACCAACACTGGCCAAGCCCTGGAGCTCGTGGCCTCGCACGTGTTGACCCCTGCCGGCGGCGCCCGCAAGGAAGTGGCCCACGTGGTCATCGTGGTGACCGATGGCCAGTCAACCTTTCCTGACAGGACAAAGCAGTGGGCCAGAGAGGTTAAGAAAGGAGGAGCCTATGTGTTTGCTATCGGTGTGTGCCTGCGTGTCTCTGACTCGTAGATTGTTCCTTAAGTAAACCCTCCTGTTACGTGATGTGATGTCAGCAAACTTTCTGTCGATTGATCACCTCCTCTGATCATCTTCCTGGATTTCCGCTCTTTTTTGCATGGTAAACTCCTCCCTGCGCCTTTTGGGTAAGAGTTCGTGATTTTGGTGTCAGGTGTAAATTTGTTTCCCCTCACTAAGTTCACGTTTATTGGTAATCTTCTTTCATTATCACCCCGTAATCATTTTCTCTCCTACCACTTCATCATTTTAGTCTCACAAAAATAGGAATTATTGATTACCTATTTAGTTCTCGCCAAATGATCTTTTCCTTTAACCTTTTCGTTATTCGTTCCTGTCTTCAGTATTTGTCGATTAGCAACAGTCTCATTGCTTTAAAGAATGGTTTGCGATGTTTGCGTATATCGGTAGATATCGGCGATATAAAACTAACCTGTAAATTTTAGCCTCAAAAACCCATCCGTTCATTAGTTATCCCCTACGATGAACGCCTAGGATCAAAAAGCACCGCTACCAGTGTACTACGTCACGAAGATGCACCATTCACAACATTGCCAGCAGTCAACACCAATCAGAGGGAGAGAATGAACGACAGTTAAGGTTATTGGGACGTTGAAAGTCTGTATTTCTTGTGGTTTTGAAAAACTGCTACTTTCGCACGACTTTAACGTCCGAATAATCCAAACTGTCGCTCATTCTCTCTCTCTCTGTTTTTTGTTGACTCCTGGCAATGTTGTGAATTGTTCACTAGTGTGACGTAGTTCACTGCTAGCGACGCTCGTTGATCGCAGGTGCCAATCGCGTACTTTGCGAGCCGATAATTAATTAACGGACGGGTTTTGGAGGCTGATATTTACAGGTTATATTTATATCGCATATATCTACCAATATCTGCAAAAAAAAAGCAAACCATTCAGGTTGGTTTTTAAGCTTTTATCCTTTTGTTTACTGGCCTTTTATTTGAAGGCTGATTTGTTACCCTTCGGTAAATTATACACCAATCCTGGTAACGCTCAACTCAGTAAAGTTTCGTTTGTTTGTGCTGTCTCTTATCACGAGTAGGGGTAGGCAGCGGTGTAGATGAAGAAGAGCTGGTGGCTATAGGATCTTCCCCGGCCAAGGACTTCGTTCACACCGTCAACGGCTACGGTGCCTTGCAGACGATCAAGGACATCCTTGCCGTAAAGGCTTGTGAGGGTGAGAGCTTGCAACCGCTAGATGACCTCACGAATGACACAGTGTGCTTATTCTGCTTTGGAGATTAGTTTTGCCATCATCATCATCATCATCATCATCATCATCATCATCATCATCATCATCATCAAAATATAAATATAATAGGAAATAAAGAAATGTTGGATTTCCTCTAATCTTTCTGTATTTAAGTTATATTTTACATTGTACACTGACACGGCAACTGCTCAGTGCATTATGACTTCGATTTATTTAAAGCATAAAAATATATAAATATATTCGGAGTGTTGTAAACATAACAGCGGGAAAAGCGATAAGAAAATATTTCCGTGGTACTAAATCAGGAACGTGGCAGAGAGCGCTTAATTGTATGTTTAACGATCACTTTGTTTTGATCTACTAATTTCTTCTCTTGCTTTGGTTTCAGTGCCATCTGGAGATAAATTTGGTAAGTAGGTCGCAATTAATTTACCAGAAATATGTAGTGAAGGACTAATTTTCTGGCTAAAGACGCCTTCTCTTACTTTTCATGATTTTTTAAAACCTGACCCTTAAAATAGAATCTCTCAAATGAAGCTATCACACGTGCTCTTTATGATTTTAGACTGAACTTACTGTGTTTATTTTCAAGTTCAGTGCAAAAAATCCCCGGCTGCTACTGATGTCATGTACATCACGGACTTCACGCACGCTGGTGGAAGCGACGTCAGACGCAACCTCGACCTGATCAAAAACGTGACGGGAGGACTGGGGGTCGGTGAGGGTCGAGTGCGGGTGGGCCTAACCTCCAACAACTGCCCGGATGTCAGTGACATAGGGTTGGAGGTCGCCAACTCTGCCGAAGACTTTGCAAATGTCGTGACCTCATCGGGGTCGTCGGCCACCCCTCTGACCGACATCCTAAACCGCGCCAGAGGGAAACTGACTGCGGTAAAGGAGGGGGCCAGGGAAGGAGTCAAACGCCTTGCCGTGGTCTTCGTGCACGGCCGCATCGGCGACCTAAAGGTAGCCTCGAGAGAAGTCATGAGAGCCAAATCGCCAGCCAACAAACCCGGAGTAGAGTTCATCTTCGTGGGGATGGGGGACATGGTGGATGAGAAACATATCCAGCAGCTGTCCGGGGAGAGGGATCCATCAAATGTGCGCATGCTAGTAGACAAGCCAGGGCAGCTGCAACTCACCTGGGAAAATGTCCTCAACGAGATTTGTGAAGGTAGAAAACTTTCGCGGTAATCTATTTGCACTGTTTAAAAAGCTAAATTATTCATAAAGCACTCCAGCAACACCCATTGTCTACACAGTCTAGGGGCGTCCGTTAGCGTAGTGGTTAAAAAACCGCTTGAGAAACCGTTTCAGTGAAGATTTCACCATCCTGGTTTCGTCTCGTCTCGGGGCGCACGAGATTCTCTCTTGACGTGACACTTGTTTAGCGAGACTGGCCGTCAAGGTCTTTTTCTGGGCATTTCCCTCTAATCATTACTTTTCTATCAACTTAGCCAACAACACAACTATCAACGGCTTTTGCTCGAAAAACATACTTTAAAAAAGTCAAGTCACTCGCGAAAAACATGATCGCAATTTCTCTATGAGGAAAGAAGTAAGAAGGGGTCAGGCAATGCATAATCAATAGACTGTTGAACCATTTACCTCCCTTTATTAAGGAATGTGTAGTGGTTTCTGGAGGGTTTTTGTTTGTTTATTTGTTTATTAGCACTACGCAATCTCCGGTTTAAATGGTGGAGAAAAGCATCATCACAGAATATTTCAGCGCGTTTTGACGAGCTCATTTTTTTCGTTCCGCATGTCAAAACGAAAGAAGTGCGCATGCGACGTACGAGGGTTCTGGTGTGCATTGTGACAAAAACCTATATTTAACATGCGTGACAATGATGGTTTCTTAAAATAAACGAGTTAGAGGGCCATTCAGCAAGAAGACAAAGCGTAACAGTAAACGGTTTGTCAAAATGTTATCTGAATTAAAATGAAATAAACCAGACGATAACATGCGTTGACGTTCCTAGCGACACAGACCTGTAAATAAGACATGGATGCTCCATATATACTGGGAATCGATCGCAATTTCTAAATTCGGTGGAACATTGAAAGTGAATAGTATATACTATGATTCTATTTATATCTCAGTAGCTAATTTTAATGATGGTGTTCTTTGTTGCGCAGTTCTGGTGCCAGTTGAAGAGTGAAGCCCTGCCCGGGTCTAGCGCAGGGAGCCGGTGCCTCCAAGTGTCATTTTGCTCAACCTAAGGACAGGACACTTGTCACAATAATGTGACTGACACATGTGTCGTGTCACTAGTCACTTTCAGGCGTGAAGCTCATGAAGTTTCTTGTCGTGTGACATCAACGTGTACTGTGCAAGTTAACGTTTTTATTCAGTCTACCTGTAGACCTATTACTAATCCAAAAATAGCCTTCTGACGATTTTTAATGTTCTGACAAGCGCTTCGATGTTATGTTTATCACAAATCGCTTGCAGTACTTCTAAATCCCTTCGTCATCGTCTTATGTATGAGCTGCGTCTGTGCAGTGAGTTGTATAGTCACTGATCGTAAACCGTTGTTTCGTATTTGAGAATTTGCTCTGAAAGAGATTTTTACGAGATGTGTTTTACACTGGAGAGGTAAAATCATATTTCATACCGTACGAATGTGTATAACAAATATTTTGATTTTTATTTTCTTTTGTAATGGCGTGATGTAGAACCAGAATGGAGTGAGGGTAAAGTCAAAGTGTCACTTGTCAAAGGCAAAACTCCTCCGACAGGTGGTTATGCATAGACAAGAAGACGAAGAATCTGAAAAGAACACACACACACACACACACACACACACACACACACACACAGAGGTTTACCAAAGTTTTGTATATGAAATTTGTGGTGCAATCATTAAAATAACTTTTAAACAGTCGATTTCGTTAATTTCTTTTATGAAGTCTTCGGAAATATATTGTGTGCGTGGAATTTATTTTATCACAAAAATCTGATTAGTTTTCCTCGTCATGTTTTTATGTATGTACTTCTAGTTATCTAAAGCACATAAAAGCCGAACTTTTAGTGCCGTTCCGATGATAACCGCCAAAAATGTATCAGCCATCAATCATCCATGTCCCTTGTGACTGACGGTTGTCTAGCGGCTCTCACTCTCCATTGTAGGCTGCGTCACAGGTGTTGCCTTCCAAGATGGCGGAGGGCATACAACGCCACGTGTCGTTAGTGGCCTTCTGCCACGTCAGCAACTGGCTGCTGAGCTCCTGGAGCACCTGCTGGTAGGATGGGTCGTCGGCCACGTTCTGCAGCTCCTCGGGGTCGTTCTGAAGGTCGAACAGCTCGTACTGGTCCCGATAGTAGTAGGAGTCAAGAGATTTGAACCATCCGCTGGAGCGGCCTTCTTGTGTATCGTTAAGGATCTGCAGGAAGGTGGGAGCCTGGTAGAGGTCGGTGGCCAGTCCGAAAGGAGCGCGGTGGTTCATGTTGTGGATCAGGCGGTAGCGGGGAGTTCGGATCACGCGCATAGGGTAGTACATGGTCACCTAGTGATGGGAATCATGGTCAACAACGAAGGCACAATAGTACAAGTCACACGCCCTCCACGCAAAATCTTTCTTTCTTTCTTTCTTTTTCTTTCTTTCTTTCGATCTCGCTCCCCCTCCACACAGACAAATAGAGCATGACAGCACAGTTTTACCCGTCATTTCTTGTAAGCGCATCATCACATTTCCCACAGACGTACACAGTATGACATAGTACAGTAATGCACATCACAAAAATTTAATAGCAAATATTTTTGTACCAGCACGGCACATGATAATTTTTCACACCCCTTAAATATAACAGCACATCTAACGCGCGCAACATAATTGCACTTATACTGTAGACGCTTTATCCATTATTGTATACACCTCGTACACAGGAATCACTCTGCTTCACTGCCTGTCTCTGATCTGTCAGCCATGGGCAGGTAGCTATGCTAACGAGAAGGCGGCCTCAGCCCAAAATGCGGAGTTTAAGAAAATCGCGTGACAGACAATGTCTGACAACACTCGTCCCTATACCGGACACTACACCCGATTTCACTCACCTACCCGTATCTGTTTCTTCGAGACCTAGTGCCACCTTCATGGCACATACAACCTCATATTAGCGACACATTTATCTCCCCCACCCCCACAACCCGCCCTCACATCCCAAGAGTCTACTTACTTCGTGGAAGTTGTGGCTAGAAAACACTGTTTGGTAGTCGGTGATGTTGTCCGGTTCTTCAGTCAGCGGCAGCAAGGACTTGCCAGACAGTCTGACTTTGATCGCTGAGGTGTTAACCCCAAACCAGTCCAAGATGGTTGGCGTGAAATCCATCGTTGAAGCCAAGGCGTCAGTGTACTGGCCACCCCACCCCATCCCCAGAGAGAGTTTTCTCGTATACTGTTTCATTACTCGTGACATACATATATAACAGTATTTGCTAACAGAAATTTACTTAGGTCTTATTCAAGACGAAATATATTCAAAAAGTCATCCTTCACATCTGCAAAATAATTAAAATTATTTGCTTATGTTCTGACATTTATTTTACAGAGATATTGGCAATCATGAGCGTTCCTAGCTGCTTTCTAAACATAAATAAGTTTGTAAACAAACGATTAACAGTAACTAACAGGTGCGGTTGAGTATTTTTATATAAAAAGGACTGGAGTGAAGTATTGTAGTTTCCCTCACTTCTCCCCAATGCTGCTGTTGAAAGGGGTTGGAGATCATCATGGGTTCCCCCATGCCAGACTCGTAAAGGTTAGTCTTGGCGTTGGGGTATGGGATTCCGTTGTCTGAGGTGTACAGCACCAGGGTGTTGTTCAGAAAGCCAGCAGACACTAGCTCCTTCATGAACAGTCCGATGCCTTGTAACAAAGGGAGAGTCTCGTGAGGATCATTTCCACTATTAACGAGCCAGGCTACGTAAAACAGTTCAGTAGCCTATCCTGCCCATGTCTGTACTACGTAGTTCTTATTCTTGACATTATATAATATCATTTTCTTTCCTACCTTCGTGCTCTCTAGTATCATTGTAGATGCCTGGATAGACTTGACAAACTTGCTCCAGTCGTCGTACATTATTTCAAGAGCTGGGTCAGCAATTCCTTTTGTATCAGGCACCATAATTGTAATAGGTTAGGGGTAGGTCTTGTATTGTTTCGTGTGTGAATGGTGTCTTGTGTTTGACGTCTTGTGTGCGTCATTTGTTTGTCGTAATTTTGGGAAAAGAATGACGTAAAAAGAAGAAGAAACGAGACGGTTCCATGGCCAGATAGGAAAGAGAGAGCAGTGTGTTCTTCATCCTCCATAAATCAACTAGAAATCTCTTCACCTTCATCCCCACCTACTGGGGGCTCGTCGAGCGTGGTTTATGTGTGTAATATGCGTCGTGCGTGTGCAAGGTAAGTGTATGCGCGTCCTATTACAATAATACCTTTACTTACTCTCTAGTTTATCCTGCTGCAGGTTTTCTACACGTAGTGTGGAAGACACTGTAAATGGATTTTGCAATAAAAGATGAAATAAGTCGCTCCAAATAAAACATTTTACCAGAGCATCGTCTGTCGCGGGTTGTGTGTTACTGCGAAGGGAACAATGTTGTACCATATCGGGCATATCCTGTGAAGTGCAGTGGCGTAGGAACAGGGGGTGGGGGTAAGGGGGGCACCCGCCCCCCAAAAAAAGATGCTGGGAAGGCAAGAATGTGAACGTTATTCATTGTCAGCATGGAGCTTGCTCCCCCAAAGCCGAGCATCTTCCTACGCCACTGAAGTGGACAATGTTTGTACTACACCCTGTGAAGTAAACGATGTTGTACCTTGCCCTGTGAAGTACAATGTACTATACCCTGATCCATCCGGCTGTACGTTGTATACATATTCGCCAGCTCCTGCCGCGTAACATTCGTGTCCGGGAGGAAATATGGAACCTTGACCTTTTCAGGGTCATACTGCACGGGGGTCCAGTCAGGGATGAGTCCGTGTCCTGTCTGTCCGTCTCCCCAGCGCTCCATAAACTGACCAAACGTGCTGGCAAGGTCAGGGTTACGATGGGGATCATGGAAGGCGACGTACAAGAAGAAGGGTCTGTAAACAAACGAAAACCTGTATCTGTACTGCAGACTGTAAAATAATAATGACGACGATGATGATGATGATGATGATGATGATGATGATGATGATGATGATGATGATGATGATGATGATGATGATGATTTTTAAAAGAGTCTAGAACAAAAGGCTAACTAAAAAATAGTCTGAAAATGAAAAAGGGTGTCCAAGCACTTACTGAAATTAAGCGTCTGGAAAGAAAAGAAAGGGTTAACATATATTGAAAAAGTAGCTGTATATTAAGAGAAAGTTCGATATATTTTTAGTTATATAATATGCAAAAATGAAAGAAACACACAGAGGAAGAACAATCTGGAAGACAAAGGAAAGGTTAAATTACAGACAAAAACTTGTGGTAAAGTTGACATAGATTTCATGACTCTTTCTCCACGACGGACGATCGATCAATCAATCAATCAATCAATCAATCAATGCGGTCGTCACCTGCTGTCGTTGGCCGAGAGGAAGGCCTGCACCTTTTCCTTCATGAAGGTGATATTTCGCCCGATCTGCTGCAGGTCGTACACCTCGTCCGAGGCGTCAAACTCAAACTTGTACACGCTGTCTGGTTTGACATGTTTCTTGCCGACAATACCTGCAGCAGGCAAGCACCAGGCGCACCATGACATGGGGAAGGATCTCGAGCACAACCGAGGCTCACTACCGAGGTCTGGGTCTCTGTCGTTACCAGCTCACATGGTTCGGGATTTGGGGGGATACCTGAAGACTACTCTGACTGAATCTTTTACCGACGATTTCTTCATAGGATATTTGGAATTTCCCTAACTTTACATTATAATATTGTCTGTAATGTACAGCATAAAACTCGTTGTAATGTTTAACACAATGCTGGTTGTGGTGTATAAAATAATAACAAATATAATGTATAATGTAAAATGTAAAGGTAAGTGGGATGGGAATGGTTCAGCTTCATTATAATGTGATGGGACCACCATCGCTAGGCGAAAGAAATAATTCGGATCTATTATAACATTATGGAATTATCGTCACTAGGTGAAAGAAAAATTCGGCTCTGTTATAACCTTATGGGATTATTGTCACTAGGCGAACAAAATAATTCGGTTCCATTATAAACTTACGGGATCATCGTCACTAGGCAATAGGAATAGTTCAACTCTGTTATAATCTTAGTGGACCACCGGTGTGTCGTTGACTGTATTGTGGGTCCGGATTGAATTTCTTGTGTGAATCAAGGCACGATGATGATTTACGTTTGGTAATGCCATTTGAAACCCATATACCTACCCACTTCCACTAAATGTGCCCTCACTCACCTGTCCTGACGCCATGTTGTGAGAGGATAACGGGAAGGCTCTGAACGTTGTCGAAGGAACTGAAGTGGTGGGGTTCCTGAGCCAGTCCATACTGACCGTTCTGATGTTGCGGTTGGCCGGTCAGCAAGACGGATCTGAAGATTGGTAGATGGAGATGCAGCCCTTGACAACACTCAGCTTGACTTAGAGTAACAATCGCTACAAATATGTCCTCCATAATGCCACATTCATTGAGCGTCTTGTGTTGTCTTTCATGAGAGATATAGTAGTTTACGATAATAAGCCGGCTAATTAGAATCAAATTCGTGTGAGACGTACATTAGTTTTCTGATATTAATGAATCAGTGCGCGGGATAATGTACTAAAAAGTTTTTAAATATACGAGTACTTTGTTGACATGCAAGGTGTAATATCTTTGCAACACAATTATTTCAAGATTCTAATGATACCAACTGTTTAATAATATAACAGCTAGACAGTACATTATCTCTTTACCACCGACAGTCAGCATTTTTTAAAGGAGTTACATCGAAAGCGAAAGAAGGAAGCATTTAAAAAAGAGAAAAAAAGGAGGCACTTTAAAAAGGGAAAGGAGGCACTTTAAAAAGGGAAAGGAGGCACTTTAGAAAGGGAAAGGAGGCACTTTAAAAAGGGAAAGGAGGCACTTTAGAAACGGACAGAAGGAGGCACGCTGGGGTAGGACGAGAGAAAGATCTGCTGCAGGAAGTAGCCTCTGACCTGCTGGGGGAGCAGCTGCTGACGGAAGTGAAGCCATGTCTGAAGATAACGCTTCTGGCCGCCAGCGCGTCCCAGTTGGGTGTCATGATGTCCGTGTTGTACGCCCCCATCTCGAACCCGGCGTCGTCCCCTTGACAACCACTACACAACGTCAGAGCAAGCGTTCCTACCTGCTCACGCACGTACGTGTGTGTGTGTGTGTGAATAACTAATATCAATATCTTGCTCTATACATATACTAATATGCTCCCGCACTCACACATACCAAATATCAGCATCACGTTCCTCTTCTCTGTGGGGGCTGCGAGCTCAGCTGACCTCATCAGCACCGTCGCCATGACAGCAAGATACAAGCTCCTGGGTGTCATCCTTCAATCCCTTTCCGGTGTTGCACCTTGGAAAATGTTTCAATCAAAGCCTTCGAAGGAAAACAACTCTTTCCAAAGCTCAGAATCAAACAGGTTTCCTTCATAGACATCATCTACCTTCAAATCTGCACTGAAAACGCACCTCTTCCTTGAGCATTACTCCTAACACAGACCATACAATGCTCGTCCTTCTTACCCTCCCCCCTTCTGCTCTTGCTAATTTTCTACCATCTTTCTCCGTAGAATCGCTATATTTTCTATGTTCTGTTACTTGGTGTCTTTTTGCGTTTTCCATCTTTGTTTTCTGTTTGTCGTCAGTACTGTCGTTTATTCTTCCGTCCCTCGTGTTCTATCCATTTAGTCCATGTCTCTTCCTTGTTTTAAGCGCTAACAGCATGCTCTCTATGAGTGTGAATATGCGCTATACAAATCGTCATTTATTTATTTATTTATTATTATTATTATTATTATAATTATAAGTCTATACAATCTATAGACATCGATGTTGTATACTCTAGAGTCTAGACTGAGCCTGTGTTAAAGCTTAGACTCGCTTGCTGCGCTACCAGCGTCCGCCATTCTGCTCACCCGAACTTGTGGCGTCTGCTGTAACAGACTACCAAGTTTCAAGCATCATTAGCTACCATATTTTCTGATAAACCCAACGAATTCAGCTGGGGTATATTGGATGCATCTAATCTTAATTTTAATCCTGTTCAAATTTTTCTACAAAAGTTCTGGAAAAATGTTATGAATTAGCTTCCCCCGAGCACATGAAAGAAACTGAAAACAAAAAACATCCAACGGCAAGTCACAATTGTATTTTGTTCGTCGTTCTCTGAAAGGCACTGCAGGGGCTTAATATGTGTGTGTGTGTGTGTGTGTGTGTGTGTGTGTGTGTGTGTGTGTGTGTAAAAGAGAGAGATTTTGGTGTTAGATTGGCCTAGTCGGTCTCTGTTACTGCGCATTGAGCGTATCTCTGAGATGCGGAAACTGGCGCATCATCATCATCATCATCATCATCATCATCATCATCATCATCATCATCATCATTACCTTCGACTCCTTGTGTGCGTGTATGTGTGTGACAAAGCTGTTGTCAAATCAACTGTTTGTCGAAGTGCATTGAGTTTGCTGCGGGCAGGGAAATACGCTATAGAAATGTTTTTATTATTATTGGGTGTGATTTGTTAGGATAGGAAATATTAGTACTGAAGTATAGGTCCTTTTAAATAATCATATAAAGTTTCAACTTTACACTGTTTACATAAAATCGCTGTGTTCAGTTTAAAATCCAGATTAAATAGTTTTAGAAAAATGAGGGTATCACTGTATCAGTGTGACCTACAAATCTGTGACTTGTGGCAAAACTGTGGCGGACAGTGCGTGGCATATGTCAGAGGCCTGCACCTCATTCCTCTGGTGTGGGTATTCAGGGCCATGTACCCTTGTAAAATCAAAAGTATTCTGGAGATCAAGACGGCTAACAGACTACTTACAATGTTCAGTCTGCGGTACACTCTACCTATGCGTCACTAGAACGGACTGTTAGTGACTACAGAGTTGTTGAACTCTCCCATGTTTTCTGGGCTAACAGACATGTTTATCTGTGTCCTTACCAGACAACAAGTGCTAGTGAATGTCATTTTCTTCTCTCACTACTCCTTAAATGCACTTGTTTACCTTTCGCATTCCTAACCTAACTCTAGCATATCGCGAGGTGTCAACAAGGAATTTTCAAACGTCAATACGCTTGCTCGTCACGCCCATAAAAACCTAACACAATAAGGCCAAGCTGACAATACTACCTGTCATCGTTGCAAGATGTCAAAGGTCTCCACAAGTCACTACATGTACTCTGTCGACAGTAGATTAGACTATAGTCGGATGGTGTTAGCTTCCGCAACATAAGTTGATACGAATCATTGTTCATTGTCCTGAGAAGATGTGTTTGCTCTCTCTCTCTCTCTCTCGAAGTTTGCTCTCTCTCTCTCTCTCACGCACGCTCGCTCGGTCTAATGACATACCTGTGAAAGTCAGGGAGGAGAGTGGCGTGCGGGAAGATAGACAATATGGTCTCAGCGAGACACAGCTTTCGCGTCTTATGGGAGTCGGCCGAGCGGAATGGGCGGTGAGTTTCAAAGATCGATGTGAACGCAGGCATCTGTTTCGTTCACACGCATGCCCAACGGGTCCTGACACACTTACAATGGAAACTGGTACACGTGACTAGGTCCCTTAACAAACCTCAGCTGCTCCCTGGCAAGTTCATAAACATCTCAAACTGTGCACGCGTGCAAAAGATGCTAACAGACTGCACGCGCAAACATGCACGCAAGTACGGAGACTCGCTCACACAGAGGCGTGCCCACGCACGCACGCACGCACACACACACACACACACATCACGCATCACAAAACAGTGATCTATCAAGCAGTTTATTGCAAACTCGAATTACACTTAATAACACCTCAACTAATTAACACCCATCCGCTGATTGACCATGTAGCACGATGTACATAGGCAATAGCTATGGTAGTTTCCATCTCTTTTCTCATGTCTATCTCTATATCCATTTATTCAAACGATCAATTTTCGCCTGTCGGCCATTTTGTCAGAGTGTTGCATCTGGTAAGTTTATTTCAACACGTGCAGCTCACTTGGCCCAAACCAAAGCCAGGCCATTGCCATCGGCCACACACCTGCTGTTGACGATGCTGCCCTCTGGTCGGCACAGCCAGGGGTCATGGGTCACGTTTTGCCAGCTGCCCAGCTGCACCAGCAGTTGCTTCACGACGGAGCTGTAGCTGGGGTCGCTGGCCACGTTGGTGGTCTCCATGGGATCGATCTGCAGGTCGTAGAGCTCCAGCTCCTCACGGTTGTAGTATTGGCCCAGGCTTTTGTACCAGCTGGTGCTGCGCCCGTTGTTGGTGTTGTTGAGCAACTCCGCGAATGTCGGGGATTGAAAGACGTCGGAGGCGATGGGGAAGGGCGCCCCGAAGTTGAGGTTGTGGATCAGACGATAGCGCGGCGTGCGCACAGACCTCATCGGGTAGTAGGCCGTCACCTGACAGAGTAAACAGGGTTAGGTCCATCTAACACAGTGCAAGCAAGGCAATCGTGAACAAGGTAATTTCGCCTGACGGAGTGGACAGTGCCATTTTTAACTGATACCACGGACTCTTATTACTGGACTGCTTGCAGACGATTTTTTCAGTGAAGTCATAGAACGAGGCTGGTTACAAATAGCTTCCGGTTTAGTCACGTTTCTGTTGAACTACTAGAACGAGGCTGGTGTATAAGAAGCTTCCGGTTTATTCACATTCATTGTTAAGGCTCGCCGAGACTAACAGCGGAGAACTTCGCAAGCGGCTCAGCGTTGGTCTCGGCAGACAGACAGCAATCCACCTATACACGTCCGTGCTGATACAATTAGAGAGTTTGAGATTCAGCGCTCGCACGACGCGTGCGGGAGCGGCAACCTGTAGCCTCACGGGAATTTGCGCCCTACATCATCACATCCACAAAAGCCAACCAATCGCTTTCTCAAAACGGGTAGGCTTAGAGGCTCGCCGTTCTCGTTGCCGCACACGTCTCCCTACGCGTCGTGGATCTCAAACTCTCTAGTATGAACAGGGCGACCTTCAACTGACACAGATTAAACATGGCATCCTCGCCTGTCACACAGTTAAAGAATATTGACTCGGACAGGGTATCCGCACCTATCGCAAAACAAACAGGGTATCCTTATTTGTCACAAATTAAACAAAGCATCTTCACTTCACACAAGCTAAACGCGGCATCTTCACCTGAGGCGATTGTGCGGTCAACCGGTGCAAAGGTGTTGTAACTGTTTTATTACCCAAAAGTGACTATCCTGCCACGAATTAGCAATAAATGTGCTGACAACTGACACTGCACTGACTATATAATTGTCATATGGCAGAAACTAATCAGAAACTAATAAACGGACAAAGTACACAATCCCCTACTCCTCAGACGTAACGGTGGCGGTGCCGTCAACTGTCACATGACGCAAAGGTAACTACGCAGTCATTTAATCCAAAAACGATTGTGCTGCCAATTGATTGTCACAAAGGTGGCAGTGCAGTGACGAACATATCCATTTTTGCAATTTGCTTTATCACATTAATACACACACACACACACACACACACACACACACACACACACACACACACACAATCCAAACACCGCCAGCAGTCGGCCGTCAAGCGGGTCGAGTGAGAGTCGCTCAGTTTCTCTCTTCTTCTCTACAAAGACACAACAGGGTCATAGTTATGAAGCGAGAGTAAGTCTTTTCTCCGGGGTAAAAATGGATAACTCAAGGAAATGTTTCCGAAGGTATAAAGCTATGTCCAGACTCTATGGTCACAATTCTATGTTTCTTTACCTCCGGGCACCTTTGCCACCAATTTATAACTAAGGCTCCAGGGATAAAATATCTGCGAGGTCTGGACACTGCTTGATAACTTTGGAAACAAGATACTTGTCCTCGAGTTCATCTTGTTGCCCCAGCTCAGAGACTTATTCTCGCTTTGTAACTACGGCCCCAGGTAGTGTCAGGTACAGAACCAAATCACGCAGGTGCACAGGACTCACTTCATCTGAGCTATGGCTGGCGAAGACGTGGTCAAACAGGGAAGAATTCCTCGGGTCGACTGTCAGAGGCAGTAAGGACCGTCCTGTCAGGACCCTGCTAGTGTCAGGGTACGACACGTTGAACCACTCGAGAATGGTGGGGAACAGATCGAGGCCGCTCACCATCGCATTGGAAACCTGCACACACACACACACACACACACACACACACACACACACACACACACACACACACACACACACATTGCATTGTACTTCAGAATTATGAAACAAATTTCACTAAGAAAAAAGTGTCAGTCTAAAGAAAGACCATTCAACTTTTGACTTGGTTATCTCCTCTATCAGCAAATTGTTGAACATGTTTTTTGTGCAAAGATGATGTCTGACTTACAGTGCCCCAGTTTTCCTTGTGAAGAGGAGAGGAGATCATGAAGGGTTGTCTCGTGCTGGGCTCATACAGATTGTTTTTGGCCGCTGGGAAGGAAATTGCTGTGGCTGACGTGACTATGATCAGGGTGTTGTCCAGAAGGTTGGCCTCAGACAGCTCCCGGATAACGATTCCCAAGGCTGAAAAATCAATCAATCAATCAATCAATCAATTCGTGTATATATATATATATACAGTGTATACGCGCACGTAGATAAGTAGAATGGACACTTCCTTCTATGTGGTTCAGTAATACCAAGACTGCTGTCAGGTCTTGCAAACAGATGAGAGCGATAACGATGCCGACCATGACTGGGTTATTCGTTACCTGCCAGCCTCGTGAAATGCAGATCTAAAGAGGGACTTGTTGCTAAATGCAAGTGGCTGGTTGCATGAGTGCTTTTTATCTTCTTTCTAGTGAAAAGAGTGTCCTAATGGCTCACTTCCCTGTGAGGTTTATGGGAAAGTCGTCCTGTTCAGTACACGTTGGATGCATGGAGTAGATGTCCTAGCTCTCCTCTATCTTTTACACACACACACACACACACACACACACACACACACACACACACACACACACACAGAGTCTAGAAGTTTAAACAGTCAAGTGCTTGGCGTAAGAGTCCAAGTCCGTTTGTGGTGCCAATAAATACTATACCATCGTTCTACTACTAAAATTAAATACACAGTTTGTTTTCCAGTTAACTTTTATATTATTTATTTAAATTTAAAGAAAACGTGTGTATTGACAGTTAAATCTTGATCAGCATCGGGCAGATTAGTTATTGCGCATTCGCAGACAGAGGAGGACGCTGCTGGTCACGGGAGATTGGGATCTGAGTCGGCAGGTGAATGCAACTTAATAGTTGATAACTGGTAACAACATACACATGTGCACGCATGCATACACACCCATGCGCAAGCGCGCGCACACACACACCTTGATCCATTCTGCTAAATGCCTTGTACATGTTGGCAAGTTCCTGGCGGGTTACTGCCGTGTCGGGCAGGTAGTAGGGCACGTTGACATCACTGGGACTAAATGTGACCGGCGTCCAGTCAGGTATCAACCCGTTGTTACGACCACCGTCACCGAACTCTTCACAGAACTGGCCATACTTTTGTTTCGAGCACCTGTGTGCGTCATAGTACGAGAAGTACAGGAAAAAGGACCTGCAACGAGAATTGTCCCTTATGACTACGACTTGTATGAAGAACTGTCATCATTAACCCTAATTCAATACATTCACAGCGTTCCATAATAAAAATAAATAAAAATGAAAGCGTGTATACCAAAGAAAAAAGTGTATCCGAGAGAAATCAAACCCACAACCTTCGCGTTCACGTCAGTTCGCTTTAACCAATACAACGCAGCAACTTTCGGTCACCAGTTACATGTAATCTACTTAAAGTACTACATTTTGACGGCTGACTATAAAAGGGATAATTGAAAGAACGGTCTGCGCATGCGTGTCAGGACTTCGTGGGAAAAATCTAGTCACTTCAATAGTAGAAATAATAGCGGCAATACGCAACCAATACGCAACACGTAGCCAATTGGTGCACCTTGCTAAAGGTCTGCAAACCTTTTTTATTTTTATTTACATGACTGGATTGCTTTTGTTACAGGGCTCTCTTTCGCCAAATGTGGACATACAAACTCCCCCTCCGTTCTTGAGATACACGTCGACAAATACATGTATCCTCGGAAAAAAGATCACACTCATGACGTCACGATTGTCCATGGATACGCACAATTAACAGTTTACCGCTGGCTCAAGCGTAGGCAGCGTAAACGTATCCATGCACAATCGTGACGGTTGTGATTGTTGACTTATTACTGCGCAAAGTGATGTTTGTAGGCCTGTTTCTCTAGAACAGGTAGTTACTCTCAGAAATCTGTGGAAATAATATCTTGAACTGAGCTCTACACAGTCATTAGATACGATTTCCTCTCTGTACTAGACCTTTAAGACCACATGGCCCACTCCTGGCACTTACTTATCATTTCTAGAGGAAAGAAACGTCCGAACAGCCTCTTTCATGATTGTTATGTTGCGCCCTATTTGGTCGGCGTCATACTGGTCCTCCGTAGCCTCAAAGTCGAACCTGTAGACTGCATCAGGCGACATGCGCTTCTCGCCAACAACACCTATTCACAGAGAAAACAACTCCTAAGCAAAGGAAAAAAACAGCTCCGACGCAAAGAGAAAATGTAGCTCTCTACTCAAGTCTCTCCTGCAATGATTTTAGTTTCAATTACTATCATACAAAAAAAAGTTTTCTTCACAGAAATATTACAAAAGGAAAGCTACCTTTTTAAGTTAATTTAATAAGGAAAGCAATTTATATGCCTCATAATAATAATGTGGGGAGTGTTAATGATACTGAATGAATATTTCTATAACATATATTCTATAATCTTTCTTGTAAAGAAGACTTTGCAATTTTGTATAAAATGTTTTTAAGGATTTATACAATTTTAAAGTCTTTTCTCGTTTTTCTTGTTTTTTTCACCTGTGTGAATTCCCTTGGCAGACAAAATGGTGGAAAGGCTTTGAACATTGCGGAAGGAGCTGTAGTGATGGATGCTGTGTGCCAGTCCGTACATTCCGTTTTGGTGAGGAGGGAGTCCTGTCAGGATGGCAGACCTGCATACGGTCAAAGTGGGATTACAAAAAGGAGAATATTCACAATTTTTGAAAGCACGCTCTCGTTTGTAAAGTCTTATGTGAACTGATTGGATATCTGAGTTGTCTGGCACGTGGCACCATCACAGTTGATGGACACCATCACTCGAAATTTTCTATTTTCCCGGTATCATACGAATTACAAACATGCCTAAGTGGCTAGACAACTCTAGTACGCCGATGTGCATAGATATAACATGCTTTGCTTAAAACAAACTATAATATACTCAATGCAAATTGTAGCATGCCCGCGTGCTTAAAATATTGCATGCCCAAGACAAAAGTTATACACCTCATAAAAACTATAGCATGCCCAAGACATAAAAGCCCACGTCCTTAAAATACAACATGAACATGCCCAAGAAAAAAATGTAGCATGCCTGGTGCTTAGATAAACTATTTCATGGCTACATGCTTAGACAATCTCAGGACAACTGATAACATATCCAAAAAAACCCTCTCATGTTCAAGATCCAAGACAAAACAAACAAAAAAAGTTAACATGCTCAAGACTATTAATAGCATCACAGGCTGTAACATGGCCAAGAACAATTACTACATGCTTCCCCCCCCCCCAATAAAAGCTATAACATTCGTAAAACATAACGTACGCAAGGCAAACCAAAACATGCCCACGTGCTACAAGGTATGTTCGGAATGGTGCACGTGCAACTTGGATCATACATATACAGCATCCGGCAACTGTATACCTCTGCGTAAGTATCAATCATTTCCCTAATGTTTGTAGCGATTACAACAGAACTTGTTATGAAACTGAAGTGCAGGCACCGAAAGATAAAGTTTAATCGCAACATTTACAAAGTTGAAGCTAAACGTTACGGGATCTCAGGGTCCAAAAAAAAAAAAAAAAAACACCCCTTAAACTAACATCTCAGAGATGATAATCAGGATGACATGATGTAAGGAATTCGCTCGGGGCCAGTAAAAATGCAGTTTAGCTTCTCCTCAGACTGTAAATCTGGAGCAGAGATGGGCGAGTGACAAGTGAGGACCGTACCTGCTGGGGGAGGAGCTGCTGGAGGAGGAGAAGCCATATTGAAAGACCACGCTCCTGTTGCCAATGGCATTTAGGTTAGGCATGGTCACACCCTTTCCATACTCTCCCAGAACTCCGGCATCTTCCGCTGTGTTCGAAAATAAATCACAGACAAACAGTTGTCAGTAATGTATGAGTCTTCGGTTGTTCTCTCCTCACCTCTCATATATATTTAAATATATAGGTCTCTGCTGGTCATGCAGTTCACGGGACGACGTCCAAAGGATATTCTGAATCTTCCTGATAAACAACGAGATTTAACGAGCTAAATTAACGTTTTGTTTTCCACAGAGATATCCATAAAATCACGTAGAAGCTGAAAACAAATATGTTTATTTACAGCTCGCATTTGTTCAACCAATACGGATGCGCACAAAGTTGGTTCCCTCCCACCCTGCCCACTTCATGTCACGTCAGGATCAGGGACTTGCTCTATGACGAGACCAGAGTTGGCGGTCTGTTAGAAATATTACGATAGGAAGTCGAATGGCAGCTGGGATCAAGAACCCATTAGATTGTCTGTAACAAAAGTTTCATATAATTTTGATGGAATCATTACCAACACGCTCTATACTTTCTCCAGCCAGATGAGACTATGGAGAAAATGTGCGTACCCTACGTCCCCTATCCCAAGACCTGCATATCGAGTTTTTAATAATAATAATAATAATAATAATAATAATAATAATACATTTATATCGTACCTTTTTCCAGCATCAGCCAGACTCAAGGCGCTTTACATATAGACACGCGAGCACCTTTTAGGGCGGCATCTCCATAAATACACAAATACTCAAGAATATTATAGCTCTATAAGATCTTTGCTAAATGTTATCGAACGTTCATCTATAATTATCCAGTTTCAGCAATATAAAATCACTTCCCACAACCCCACCACCTCAGACGGTTCAAAATAGGTCAGAGTCCAAAATGTCTCTAAATAGGTCGAACGATATGGGGGTTTTTCTAAATGACTAGGTGATATGTATTGTAACGTGTATATGTATATTTGTCTCACAAACATTATCAGTGCTGCATGGGACTGTTAACGAATAAAGAAAATTCACCGACTTAAACAGGAATATGACAATGTTCATGACGATTAATATTTCCTGTTGGCAGGCACCAACATCTCAAATTCCATTTATCAACCAAAAAAGGAAGACGACTTAGCGACATTCGTTCCTTAAGTTATTCGGTGCCCATAGGGTGAAAAGCAAAATATTCTCTCGACCAACACCAATAAAATAAATCAAACGTAACTTATGTTAATTTAAAAAAGTAAAGGGCAACGTGAAACATAAACTTAAAAAAAATCAAATATTAAAGAACAGAAGGGAGTTAAATGAGCATCTTATTCACACTAAAGCCAAGAAAAAGGCACAAGATATTTGTGAACGTCCTGCCGGGCTAACTAAACATACAATGTCCCTAGAATCTGGATATCTTAACATCGGGGACATAAAGCTTATACAGATAAATATTTTGTCCATCTGTGACAGTGGTTTTCAAACTCTTCCAAACGAGTACCACTTTCGAATTGACCGAGTACCACCTCCCAACCCTACATACAGCCCCCCTAAAATATATAAATATATATACACATTCTTTTATTTTGGCGCAAGGTGCTCGCGTACCACCCATCATACCTTTGCGTACCACAGTTTGAAAACCTCTGATCTATGAGAAAGTGCTGTATAGATGTCTGTACATCGTTCTTACTCACCTACGACGAGTAAAACGTTTTTGTTCTGAGCAGAAACTCCGACAGCGAAGACAAGGCTGACAAAAGACAGGAGGAGCATTATTCGTCTTGCTTCCATCTTGCAAGAACTATTCTTCCCCCGGAGATTCTGCGAGGCCTCGAGTCGGGGTGCTGTGATCTGAAGTAACCTGTGTGCGGGTATTTAAAGGCTGTGCTAATTTTTTTTTAATGTTATCTGAATGACAGAGTTGTCGGTTACAGAAAAATGCGTTTCTGATTTCAACCCTTCAATTTGAAGTTGATCGTTCAGGATTGAGGACGGAGCAAAAACGTTCGAGCAAACCTACCCGATAATAATGTGTTCAGCTGTACAGACAAGCGACAGGTACCTACTAATCCAAGGTCACCCAAGTGTTTTTTTTTCCGTATCTCATCGCGCGAACAAGTTTATTTGGTCGGCTGTATGACTTGCAAAACTTTCGATATGACCAAGGATCTTTATTATAAGAATGTTGATTTTGAAATAGTTATATTTCCTCAAGCCCTGTAAATTTTGTAAAAGAATTATTAAGATACAATTTTATAGCAGTCCGACAAATTTATGAGCAATTATTTTTTGTTAAGTTTTCAGTGCTGTTTCTAGTAAACGTGTAGGGACCTTAGTAACAAAGAATTTCGACTATACTTTAGGGACCTTAGTAACAGAAGGAATTTCGACTATACTTTAGATACGTTTTTAACTATAATACAATGAAAGGAAATGACTGGTATCAGTGGTATGATGTAAGGTCTGAGGCATGTTAAGTGCTGCATTCACGACCCTAAAGCACAATATAGGATCCATGTTTTCGGCGTGTCGCTGTTGCTGCATTGTCTACTGTCTCTCCCAACACATGCCGACTCCAAAGACAAAGGGGTTTCGATGTCGATTTTTTTTTTTTTTTACATAGTCTACAAGGCTGTGTTATTTTTAACTTCTAGGTAACCTCTCGCGTTTTGCAATTACATTGGCTAAAAGAAAGGACAGCACATCAACGAACAGCAACAACCACTTTTATAATAAACAGTCGTCTCTAGCGACGAGACACCAAACTGAAAGCTTCTACTCACAGATGTTTCCCATACAAGCCAAACTTCAATTATGAACACACATCCATAAAATGTGCATTTATTGTTAACATGCTTGAACAAACAAGACTCCTGATGAACAAGTAGTCTCTTGCCATTCTTGATTTTGCGATACTGTCATTCTTGTAATCCTACACAGCGCATGTTCGTATCATAATATGCGTGTGTGGTGTGTATGTGTGTGGTGTATGTGTGGGAGCGTGCGTGTGTGTGGGTGTGGTGTATGTAGGGAGTGTGGGTCTGGGTGTGGTGGCTGTGGTGCGTGTAATCCGCAAAACTCCATTCAGTAAGAACATTCATCTTTGCATAAACATTTCTTTCTTGCATGAACTGGTATGTTCCCATCTTTCACCGGGCAGAGAAGTCATGTTTTTTTCAATGTGCTAGGAACAAAAACAGAACAAACTATTGATAATATGGTGGGAAACACAGTTGACAATATTAAATAGGTCTGTAGTAATGATTTTAAACAATATAAACATTTGAGCACTTGAAAACTTCAAACATGAGTTTTTCCTCCAGATATTATTGCTGCGACAACATCCACAAAAAACCGGTGAACAATTCTGGCGTGTCAATATATGCAACTATAAAAGTTGAAATAAAATGTACACAACAAAAAGACTAGCGGGTTTGAACTAATTGTTGAATTTTCTAATCACAAGTTCGATTGAAAACGAAATGGTTTCTGTGAACCTTGACCACTGACAGCAAGGTGTGCTGACAGGCCTACGTAGTGCCAGGTTTTCCAGGCATCTTGGTATGAAATACAGCTTGATAATATTAATCCACGTATGTCTACATTATTTTTAAAAGAATATAAATGGCACTTGAAAACTTCAAACATGAGTTTATCTTCCAGACATTGTTATCCATACCCCCCCCCCCAAAAAAAAAAGTAAAGAATAAAAAGACTCGTGGGTTTTAAAAGGTGTGAACTGACTGTTGAATCTTCTAAACACAAGTTTGATTGAGTATAAAATGGTTTCTGTGAATCTTGGCCAGCGACAACAAATAAGGTATGCCGACAGGCCTGCGCAATGTGACAGGTCTTCTTGGTGTCCTCTAAAGTCCAAGGGTTCTACTATTTTGACTGTGGTAGAAACTGGCTTAAACGCCAGCACAAGGCCGAATAGTTGGCAGTGCAGATTTGCAAGTTTGTGTTGGAACGGAGGGGACGGTGGGGGCCGTACCCGACCTCCCGCTAGGCAGAGCCCAGTAAAACTATCAATACTGTCTTTCGATACGGCCGGGCATCTATCGCTCACCAGCCCTCCCGGTGAGTATCAAAAGGGAGGGAGTCGTGCACCGAAAGAACAGGAGGCGCCCGGTAGAGTAATTTGTCCTCACTACAGAGACAGGCTCTGGGTTCAGATCTCATCTCGGGACACTCTGTATGTGACACCACCTGTCCGCAGGACTTCCACCTCAAGGTGGAAGCACTTTACTACTAAGTCAACCAACTCAACTAGCCAGCGAAAGAAGCCTAAGGCTACGCGTTAATCGTTATCTTTGCAAAGTGCGCGCGAGCGTGAGTTGTATGCTAGGTTACCCGCTTACATAACCGCCTTGATATTTGAGTGCTTGATGTCCTATATCCCTACCTTACCTAACCTTGGAATTTAGCATGTCTCCACTTCAAAACTTATCTTTCAATTTGTTAAGTGGTGTGTTTTCAAGCACATGGAGGAAAGGTGCGTATTTGCTCAAACTCTTATCAATTGTTTTAATTGCTGTTTGCAAATGTTTTCAGCACACACACCCTTCTGCGTCCAAGAACATAATTTCTACCAGACATTTTAAATAAATTTCCTGGTGAAAACTTTCATTCTGCTGCATGATACCTAACTTCAAACGAAATTTCTATGTCCTTGGACAGTTGACAACCCTGCAATCGAACTCGGACGAAAAAGAGGTGTCATTTTGTGCCAGCATATTAACGATTTTTGCAGTATTTACAAGTTAAATAACTGTGGGTGGCTTTCTGATCTCACTACAGAAGAATTTTTTGTCCGATGCTGCTGATAGTTTTATACCCCAACCATGGTTAGTTTCCTTATACAGATTCACACTTCAGTTTAGCAATTATGAAGTTGTGAAGTTTTATGTAATCCCTGTCATATATTTGAGAGAATTTTCCATAAAAAACATGTCTTCTGAGAATCTAGCAAAACGTAAAAAATACGCTTCATGGATTGTGCAAATCTTGTCTTCTGGTAAAATACAGAGAGTCATCCTCAGCAGGACCCGATAGTTACCCACAATGGGAAGAACTGCTGGGATGTCAAAATATGGCAAAGTGTGTTTGAAAAGCTGAAACACTGAGGAAAAATGTCAATTTCCAATAACAAAAAATGTGAAAATATACAACAATCATGCCTCCCAAAAAAAACGACAAAAAGAGCAATGATCTCTTAAATTATATCAAAGAAACAAAATTATAAGATTATCTTGAAATGCTAGTTGCAAGACTACTACAGTGTCATTTGTTGAAGCATATTTTCTTGAAATTCTGTACTCAGCCCACGTTTCTCTGAAGGTTAAGAAAATTATTTAGACAAGTATGCAGGAAAACAATTTGCAGGCATTTTTTTTATAACACTGCAAATAATTAGACATAAAATTAATATACAATATTAAGTAGCTACTATTCATTATGATGTATTAATGCACTGCTTAGAATGAAACTGAACACAAAATGAAGGTACTTCTTGCCCCATTGAGATTCAGCAGCAACCAATAAATGGTTATTACCCTCAAAACCAGTCAAAGTATGTAAACTGCAAAACAAGGAACATTCTAGCAGCTATGCATTATGGAAAAGTATAATGTTACATTTTCATGCTTCTTAATAATAGCCTGCTAACAATGAAGCTGTGCACAAACATATAAAAGTAGTAAAAAATATCAAACAGTTTAGAACTTTCACTCATAAACTACCTGCATACAGAATCCAAGCCCCATATTTGTGACCTCATCATCATATAACAGTAAAGAAAAAGGGGAAAACTCACTCAAGTACATTCATGGAGGCTGTTAAAAACTTTGAACTAGACCTCTTTACCCTTCAAATCTGCATGGAGTGCCCAAGACAGTAAGCACAAAAATAGCATGGTGCTTTAAAAGATTCCAGTTAAAAACTGTATTTTCTGATACAATTAATATGAAACCATTCAACGGGCTATCACAAAAAAACAACATATCAACATCTCTACAAAAACAGAGCAATAATTAAAGGATTAAAAGCATGTAGTTTGTCAACCAAATGTAAAAAGGTTTGGATCCCTTTCATTATCATTGCAGGGAAAAAATAATAGTTTTACACTGATGTACTAAATATGAGATTGTCAGCCCTATGTGTCAGATGAATATCACTTTAAAAACATCAATAATAATGTCATACTGTATGGTACCTATACAGCCTTTTAATGATGGCTTCTGGTACAATTTTAAGCTTTGGCATTAGAGCAAAGAAGGCAGGTGTCTCTGAGGTAAACCCTCCCCAACTTGCATCACTATAGCACAAATTCTGATTATCAGGCACTTCTTGCATGTTTGGTCATCCATCACAAAGACTAGTCTCTTTTGTAAGGAATGTAAACTTTTGAAAAAAGTAAAAACTCATGATTCATTCTAAAAATCTCACCTTCTAAAATTAATGCTTTAGAAAATCTAATCTTCCATGACATTTCCAAATATGTAAACCAGCAGAAATAGAATGAATTTTTAAAAAATTCAAAATAATTAACATTCATATCATTTCTGAACTCCACCCCCACCCCCAATATCATTTTACAACATTTTCTGGTGTTTTTTTTTTTGCACCAGTGTCAGTAGTCACGGCAATTCACAGGTATAAAGGACATGGAAAATGAGGAAGATATAAAAAGTATCTGATAAATTAAACAGAAATAAGAACTTAAAAAGAACTTAAGAAAGAGGACAAGTGTGTATGTCTGTCTCTCTCTTAAGCACACACACACAATACAGGACAGACAAGATAAAAATGGAGAAAAACATGGTGCATAAGATCCAGGTAATAAGAAAAAAAAATGGACTCAAAGATCTATATTGACATACTTGAAAAATGTCCAGAAGAGATGAAAAGTCAGTTGTTATAGAGAACTGGATCAACAGCACAATATCATATCTGTCTCTAAAATTGTTATCACAGCTCCTAAAATTCTCATTACATACAAAATATGTGGAGATATAAAATAGAATATAAAGTATTGCTATTTTGCTCAGAGCAATGCAAACTTACAGCCTTGCATTGTCAGTTACATCATGCATTAAAACATATATAGTTGCTAAAGGGTATTTTGAGAGAATATCAAAAGGATATTCATTTAAGTGTAATCTGATGGACTTTTAAAGCAGTATTAACAGAATCAGTGAATAAGAATTATTAATAAACCACAAGTCTTATCTTAAATTTTTCTATCACTGAAAACTATCAAATACTATCACGGGCCAGCACTATGTCTCTTTGCCTACTGCCTTTTGTCAGTATTAGAATAATATCTAACTTAAATTGGTTTGTTTTTGTACCTCATAACAAAGTATGCTATTGACCTAAAAACAAACAGTTGTATAACAATCATTAAAATATAACAGAAGATAGGAAGAGTGACACCAAAATGTTTGAGCACCATGTCTGCTGTGATGATAGTTGAATTGCCCTCGTGACATTCTGGTAGATCAAAACTTGTTAGGTTGGCACAGCTGGAACAAAAGAGCCCACTCAGTGTAAAGCGTCCACTCATTAACACATGCTCAGCACAGTTACTGCCATTTTCTAGCTCCATGCAGCTCTCCAGCAATAAGTGTGAAATGGTAAAATACAAGACTGGAAATGAGGTGTCATTGAGAATATGCTAACTTCATTGCACACAGAATGAGGTCTTGATCTTTGAGAAAGTTTTATTTTGGTTTTTGTTTTAACTTTAAGGACATCAATCCATGCTTTAAGGAATAATTTCTTCCTTCCAGCTTTCTTTATATCCAGTTTCTCCTTTTAAGATTCCCTTCTGCGAATGCCTGTTTCTATATTCATTAAAATGCAGACACCAAGTATTCCTTTGAAATAATCATTCTAGATTTGTAGATTGGAGGAGTAAAAGTTAAACTAACAGGAACATATGTTGCCAAAAAAACCAAAAAAAACTATGTATAGCAAACAAAAAACTATGAGATTATGCAGGTACATAAAAATTGCACATAACAGAGAACCTATGAATGACCTTAGTTCAGTTCTTATATTGTAGTATTTAAGAAGAACTAAAGGTACTCACGGCACTGGAGGGAGGTCTCCTAGTTCCAAGATGCTCATGGCATTATATGGGTAACATACAATAGACAAATATCGGACCCAAAACAGCCAGGTAGGCAGTTGTGTGATGTAGTATCCAGCTGTCAAAACAATTATCAGTCAAGTTCACCTGGGCACAGGTAGCATTAAGTGCAGCTGATAAACTATAGCAAGTCCTGATATCACAACATCATTTGCTCATCAACATCATTAACTTCTGAAGCCACAGTCAGCATCAATCCATACATTTACCAGGTGAAGATTTCTTACCTGAAAGCAGCCCAAAGAGAACAAAGACAGAAGTCATGGTGATGCACATCTGAAGGTCCCAGATAGCAGAGCCCATGATATATCCAATACCCTATTCACACGCAAACACGCACAGAAACACATATAATATTAAACGTGTGATTTTATATAATGCTTAATCATGCTCATTAAGGAGCATGCTCTTGGCGCTTAAGACAAGTAGGAGACATGGACAGAATACAAAGGATGGAAGAAGAAACAACTATACAGACAAATAATAAAGGACAAACATAGAAGACACAAAGAGGAATCAGGGAACAAACAGTAAGAATGGAGAGTGTCATAAATCTGCAGAGGAAGACAAGCAGGCGGACTAGACAATGTACTATACTCACAACTACTGACAACTATGTTGATTGTTGAGTAATGCTCATGGAACAAATTCATAACACCCTCATGCATCTATAATGGTCTCAGATACCAGAGCCCACGATATAGCCACTACCTTACACACACAGCCACATACATCTCATGATCCTTGAATTTAGCACATTCCTTGTTTTTTAAAGCACACTTTCTTCAGTTTATGAATGATTATAAATATTTGCGTTCAAGGTAGATATCTTAGCAAATTTTTGCTTGAATGTTTAAATTGACGAACAATTTTTTTTTTTTTTTAGCATTCAAGACAAATTTATACATAAATCAAATGATGTAGAAGCTTGTATTCTTTCTTCTTCTGTTTAGCCACGCAAAGCTGTATTCAAATGTCTTTATGTTCAAACCATGGTGGATTAGACTGTCCATATTATTCATAATGCACAGTTTTGCCTTGTGGATTTACAAACCATGGCAAGTAAATATAAAAGTGTGCTCCACACATCTTTTTCATTTCACACAACATCTTTACTACAAAGACTTTCCCTCACATATCTTTTTCTTCTATTATTATTGTAAACCTATATTTCTACGATTGTCTAATACAGTTCTATGCCTCATACTAGGGAAGGCTCTTATGACCTAGAAACCGTGAACTACTTGTTTTCACTGCCCCTTGACAGTTACTTTTCACCTGTAACCCTTACTCAAATGTGTACAAAAAAGCAGCAAAACATCATATATGTTTGTTTTACCTGGCAGTTCAAGACATTAAGGACAAGTATAGCCCAGGTTGCAAAGTACTGTGAAACCCCACGAAATCCTCCCATCCAGTAGGTAATGGTGATAAACAAGGAAGGCATGACAAAGATTAGTGGAAGTTCACTTGACATTTTGGCAAAATAAAATGCTGAAAGTCGATAGGCTCCTGCAGCTCGTTCTTTTCGCACAACAGGACGCTCTGGTGGGACTGAAAGAACCATCAAAAGAAGACTCATCAAAGAAATGAAGTGATTTATACATTATCTTTGTTTAACTCATTTGCTGTTGTGAACATGCATGCACAAAAGGGATGAACGTGTGTACAACCATGCGTGCACAACACACACACACACACACACCAAGAAAGATAACAAAGCAAACTAAAAACTAATACACTACTTGCTATAAAGAAGAGATACTGAAATGTTAGAAGTTTGAATACAAGATAACAGAAAAGCATTTCACTAAACAAGACAGAAGGTTCATTTCTACATCATTTCATCAAAATGACCTTTAATAGATTGCATCTGAACGTTTCTTTAACCAAAACTGGCTCAGAACATAAGTAATACAGCAAATATAATTATAATAATAGAACAGAAGGGCTCAATATCACTAGACTACTTTTTGTTCTGGACAATAAACTGAATGAAGATCATGGTGAACTATTCAAAATGACAACACATTAAGAAACTCAAATCACCTATCACAAATCCAAAAAGTCTCTTGTGATAACCATATTTACTGAAAATTTCCATTCAGTGTATTCAGTATTCTTTGCAGCTATTTTGTCTCTGATCTTAGAGGCGATTCACACATTACAATAAGCCGAACTCTACAGGGTGTGCAAGTTTTGCACAAGGCTTGCAAGAAACTTTAAAGCAAGGTTTGCAAGGATAGAATGCTGTTCTATTCTGCGCAAGGGTTTGCCTGTCACGACCTAGATTGTGCAGGTTGTAGCCAATCACAATGGTGAATAGGATAGGCTCTCTTTTACCCCAAAATAGCATCACCATTTTGGTTATTTGGTCAGTGGAAAGATGTTTTCAGCTATTATTAATGTTGGGATAATTATCCTTGTATTTTTGATAAAGCTCAACCTCTTTCTTCTTCTTCTAGCAAAATGACTTTGGTAGCCAATGTTTTGTCTGCATATTGCTCACACCTACAATCCTCTACACGATTGTTCATATGTTCCCTTATAAGCCATCTGTGAGTAGCCTTTGCTACGAGAGAGGAGAAAAGTGTTGTACTGCTATACTTCAAGCACATGCATGCACAATCCTTGAAAACACACCAGTGCAAGAATCGCCCTTGAAGTTAACTTAGGAGTCCAGTAATGCCAGGGAAGGGAGGGGGGGAAATTGGTGTTTTACGCTGAGCCAGCAACTAAGGCTATATCACAGCAAGGCAGCCAGCCCTGTAAACAGATGCCAAATGCAGAGAAAAAACAGCATGCCCGAGATGAGAGATGAACCCAGAGCAGCCAACTCTCACTGTATTGGTGACAAGCACTAACCATTGTGCCACAGGACTGGCCTCAGTAATGCCAGGGAAAAGACCATGGCTAGAAAACATCAGCGTTAATATCTCCTCTTTCCACACAACAATAATCACATATATGGCATCCACAGATACTTAAACATATTAGAAAAGCAACCCAGATTTATGTGTCACCTGCTGTTAAAATCATTCACATGAGTTCTAGCTTAGGATTCCACACACAGTGTGTAATGGCACTCAGGAAACTCACAGTGCAGTTTGTTTAAGTGGTGCATTGGAAAGCATTATCTGTCTGACTATTCTCTCAGACTACACTGTCCAAAGTAGTTGATTCTCAACCCTATTCTCAATACCTATAGGAAATGATAAAAGTTTTCTTTCTTACATTACACACCTTACACAAGATAAATAGCCAAAATTAAGTCAGAGATATAGCTGTGTTTTCTTTTTTAAAAAGAATAAAGTATATTAAGAGTATAAATCATGCAGAACTTACATGAGGTTAAAGCATCAAACATTGGCATAAAACTCCAGTACGTCGACATGAAGAATAACTGAAAAGTAATAGCACTGCTCTTTACCAGGTGGTTAAAGAAGAAAGTACAAGATGTTATCCTAATACAAATGTTAGGTACACAATTCTAGATTAATCATTAATAATCACACAGCAGATTACCTAATCAAATTAATTTGTCTCTTAAACTAGTAAAGACTTTGTGAAAGAGGGTTTTTGTTAGGAATAAATAGCTTGTGCACCTCACTAACCGCCAATAAAACGACCTGGGTAAATGCACGGTGAAATCAGACCAATTGTTGATGAACATATATTACCCTGTAACACTTCTTACATTAAAAAGACACTTTCTTTCTTTTATGTTTGTGAGTGCACTTGCATGTGCATGCACACAAACAGGCACACACATACACAAAAAGGATGTATGCACAAAACCTACATATCCCATGCGTTCTTTGATGGTCTCATGTGTTCGCTCAATCTGGAACCACAGGAGACCCAGAACTATGGCCACAGACATACTGTTGACAATATTGTACTTGGAGATGATGCGTGATCGGGACTGCTTAAATGTTCTCCAGTTCAGCATCTGAAAGTAAATATGGGAGTGAGTGTTAGGAACACATAGAGTGTTTTACTTTCACAAACTATCCCATCTCAGCACAGCATGACGCTGACACTAAAATGCCTAATTCCATGTGATAATAATAGTACTAAAGTAAAACTAAAATTGCTTTATATAGCGCTTTACCCTGCCATCAAAGGCACGCTCAAAGAGATGTAGAAAAAGAAAACAAACACAGCAAATAGTAGATTCTGAGCCCTATTAGTGTAGCTACTCATGTTGAAAATAGGATGAATGATGTGTTGTACATGTATGTATCATGATTAAAAAAAAAACAAAGAACAAACAAACAAAAAGTAAAGCTTTCAGACCAAAAATGCCTGCAGCGCACATACCTCCTAGTGCTTTATATACAACATACTATTTTTGTGTTATCTCCATTGTGGTTTTTGTTTTGTTTGTTTTTACTTTTAGGAGAACAATGTGGATCTTGGAGAATTTTTGAAATAATGATGTGTAGTGGAGAGTCATAACTTGTTTGATATGGTAATGTGGCTTTCTGGTGAAACGGAAGGTCATGTGCACGGTTTTGGTTTCTTGTTTGGAAAAAAGGTTAGTTCACGTTTCTTGGACATATTTTTCACTGTCATGCTTTGCTGCGAGGTTTGAGAGTAGTGCTTTTGCTACATTAATGAGCGGTTAACTAGGAAGGGTGTGTACATTGTGTTTGATGGTTCTCTTGGGTGACCGGACACTTAATCCCCAGACATTTAATCCCCGACACTTAATCCCCCAGACATTTAATCCCAGACACTTAATCCCCCAGACATTTAATCCTCAAAATGCCCCCAAATCGCGACACAACACTCAAAACTGCTATTTTGTGAACTTGAAATATTATAACCGTAAGAGAAATGTGTCGCGTGGTAACTCTGGGTAACTCTGGTAAGACTGGGTTGCGCTGGGTTTACAATTAGCGATCTACCCTCTAGGCTTACCTGTCATATTGATTAACAACACTTTTCATATCATATTGTTGAAAAACATTGACTTTAATGGCTCACATGAACTTTAACTTATGTTATAAATGTTGAAGTTAAGTATTATTTTAATTGTCAAACTTATTTTGATGTTTACATGAAAATAATTATTTGAATTTGAATTAAATTTTTCATTCACTTCATAATTTTTTGAGTTCAAATTTCATTTTGAGGATTAAGTGTCTGGGGATTAAGTGCCTGGGGATTAAGTGTCTGGGGATTAAATGTCTACGGGATTAAGTGTCAGGGATTAAGTGTATGGGGATTAAGTGTCTGGGATTCGTTCTCTTGGTATATGTGGTGGGTTTTTTTTATGTGACGTTAAATATTGTATTTCCCATGTATATTTTGTAAGCTGGGTGTATCTATGCATTATGTAATAATAAAAAAGAAAATAGGAAGAATGCCATCAGCATATTTGCGATCTACAGCCTTACTAAACCTTCATATCCAACAGCACAGTCACAGATATAAAGGTGAAAGGTGACACTGAGAATGATGGCACATCTTGGACTTTGCTCCAGGTGCACAGATATAGTTATATATCTTAGAGTTTGCTCCAGGTGCACAGATCAGATATATTTATATATCTTAGAGTTTGCTCCAGGTGTACAGATGGACATAAGGATTAAGAACCACATACGTGGTCATAGAAACCTGCATGCTGTAGCCTTTGGAGGCATCTACAACCCTAACATCATAACCAACATGACCTGAATAGTTCTTATCAATATTTACGCTGACTTCCTTCCTGCAAGCAACAGATTTTCCTGTGAAGTTGACCTTCACAAACTGAGGATCAGTATAAGCAATGTCTTAAATTTCAAATTCAGCCCAGTAAAAATATTCATTGGAATACTGCATGTGAAATTTTAGAGCAACACAGCTGAGAACAGAGAACAATCCTGGTACTAAGAAAGTGAACATGACAGCAGTCCAGAAACACTCATGGAGCAAGATACAGGATGACACAAAATGCATCTATCAATAGACAACATTGGTGGAACGCTTAGATCCAAAGTCTAAAGTACATGGTTTGTAAATCAGAAAATGGAAAACAGCATGGTCTACAATGCCAGAAAAGTTAAAAGTGTCAGTGAAGGAGGTTCACAATCAAGTAAAGTCCAAAACCCAAAGCAAGATGGCAAAACGAAGAACAGGACACAGAAGCCATTAGTGGATGATGTCTTTTGGAAAAAATGATGCAGCTCAAGCATTGAAGAAAAATCCAGAACAGAGGCAAAGGTGCAACAAACATCACAGATCAGTAGAAGGCATCAAACGTCGACGCAGATCCATGGACAAGACAAAACAACAGTGAGCTGGTCTCTTCAACCAGTTAAGCAAAGGGACATCACTCTCCATGTAAGGCACGTTCTCACCTTGTACTGCATCCAGAATCCTGTGGCCCAGCGAGATGAAGCTGCCAGATCTGCAGGTTTTTTCAAAAGGACTGTATCCTCTGCAAAACCTGATGATCTATTTATATCTGAAATGGTTGATTTCTGGGTCTCTACATCAGATTCAGCCATGGTAACTATAACATCACCACTTGCATCTGAAAAAGCACAGCATGCACTGATACTTCTTGGAACAGACAACACTGAATCTTATCTAAATTTATCTAGATTTAATTTTGTGGTTTTTATAAAAATGTAGGATTGAGGTTTTAAATTATAAAACGCACTGGGTGTTTCATTGCTCTTCCTATTCCTGTTTTGTTTCCTTTTTCTTCCAACCAAATGATGCAGCAACATGATCTAAGGACAATTGGAAATTTTGACTTAAACGACCTTGTAGACAATTATTCTGCTTATAATAACTTGTTTGCTTTCTTTTAATAATAAAAATAACACAGTACACAGTCAACCAATCTTAAGTAATGCAATAGATTGCAATATATATATTTATAGAATTTTTATTGTTCTGTATCTACAACAGAAAAAATTGTACCTGTGTACAGAAAAACACTTCCTGAAATCACTTTATCTTCGTCAGACAAAAATTCAGCTCCCAGTCTATGGTCATGATGGCTGTGTCGCAGCTTCAAGGGCCACAAATCTGTGCACCTACAAACCCAACTCATCCTGACAGCATCCAATCAGCTATAAACGATTTTTAATGAAGTGCACAGACATTCAAAGACAACGAGTCTTAAACAGACAAAAGACATGTTACAAATGAACTTAATCCATCTCAATAAACTAAAGGTCGTATAATAACGTTTTCTAGGTCACTGGGGAAAGGGGTGGGGTCGAGATCAAACTTTTCCTGGGGCTAGCTTTTTTTTTAAAGAGGACAATGCCCATATCCTCTCCCTCCTGATGCTTCATCTTTGCCCAGTGCTCTATAAAGTCAGGTACCCATTCTCAACAGCTGGGATGACCTAGGGAAAGTTTGGTGCACTACATGGGCATCAAACTGGCATGCCTCTAAGTTCAGATGTTAATGCTTTAACCATTTAACCATCCATTGAAATAGACAAATTGTAACAAACCTCTTAGCTTCTGCCAGATCAATAATTCTTTTGACAGTTTCTTCATCTTTCTTCACTGTTTCCACTGAAAAAACAAAAACAAATGAAAAAAGGTTTACTAATGAAAATCTTGCCTTGTAATAATTTTTTTATTATTAACTTTCATTTACAAATGTGCAGATCTACCAAGAATCAAAGGCAGATGAGGTACCTTTCCTTGTAGTCATTTATAATTGTGCAAAAACACCTGTTTGGTTGGATGACAGATCTGAACTAGAGGCAAAGCAGTCACAGATGACAATTCAGCCATGTCTAATAAGCTCTAATGATCAGTTTCTGTTATCAAAATTACTTACATACGAAATCTGCTGGGTTAAAATGAGGCTCACACACAAGCCCAACTTCTTCAAAGAAATCCAAGACTTTACCACCGTCTCCAAAGTAAGCTACCTGAAATTGATTTACATTAAAATATTCAATCGATATATGTAATGAATGTGCACTGACTGGATGATCACTATAATTATATATGTGTGTTCTTTCCTCCAAACACACAAATGCATGCATGCACATGCACACACACACACTTCTGCTGGTGAGAAAAAAAGATCTTCATCTGACTATTTAAATTCACATTTAAAATAAAGAACACAGGACATTGTTTAAAGAGTGGATAAATATTGGTTTGTCATAAAGTTAAGGAGCAAGCTTTCACTGCACAACATAATGCAAAGACGCAAAGAGATAGAATGATACAAAATGACAATAAAATTAGGGTCAACTTGCAGACACACATGGCCATCAGCTAGCAGAAGCAAGTGTGTGAACATGTGAAACATCTGACTGGAAGGCTGGTGGATTGTGACCATCACTGCTTTGCCAGAATTCTCTGTGAATTGTTTTAAGAGCACCATCAGAGAGTATGCAGTGCTGGAATCTAAGCCTGAAGTTGGTTCCTGGAAGAATCAATCAAATAAGAGAAAGCTAACTGAGTTATTACATTTTTAATGCTGGAAAGTCAAGCAAAATAAAACTGGAAACAAAACAAGGTGATAAATTGCTTAATACATTTCAAATTGTTGAAAATCTTAACTTAAACTGAGTGTTAACACAAGTTAGCTGTAAAAGAGCTTTTTGATCAAGTGCAAACATGTTCCAATTAAATGGTATACATGACAATCAAACACTAAATCCATGCACACAGAAGAATTGTAACAAACCTCATGATAATGTAGCACACATATAACTATTTCTTCTCTCTTCCTATTCCTCAGACACAAACACACACACACACACACATACACAAATGCATCTTACATCAAGAAGCATGATGTCTGGATCTGTTATTAGCTCACAAGCAATACTCAGGCGCTTCTTTTCACCACCCGAAAGTCCTCGATTAAAATGGTCACCAACAACTGAATAAAAAAAAACCATAAAGACACTCTATATGGATTCAATTTTAATAATATTGTATATCTTTTACTATACCATTTCAAACTGTTGTATTTCCAAGAATCCTCAGTACGTTGGACTGACGTAGAAAATTGTCTCCAAACAGGAACTATGTGTTATTTGGTATAGTTCATATTCTGTTAAGTTATGCATCTCATATTCTACAAGCAAAGCTTGATATTCTCATTCCATGAATAAATTTCATCTATGTTATGAAAACTCAAGAATACTATATACCTGGTAAATTCAATCATACAAGTGATATGAGATATCCTGTGAACTGCATGTCTTATATATCATTCTAAAAACTATTAAATAATCTGCCAGTTATATTAGTAATATAATATAAAATAAATATATAGTTTACATAATTATATAAAATATTCATGTGAACACCACACACATGCACACACCTGTGTCCCGACACTTGGTCAGATCAAGCACCTTGATGATGTGGTCAATTTTGGCCATTTTCTCTGAATGTGGCATTTTCTCAGGAAGATGCACCATAGCTGAAAACTGAAGTTATACAGCTAACTTAAGTTAGAGTTTTCCAGAAGATACAGGCTTATAAAAACACAAAAGTCACTTGAGTTTACATCTTACATAACTGAAACTTGATTTACATATTCTTTAGCATATGTGTTTTCATCAAATGTGTGTGTGTTCACCAATAGTGTGTTTAAGTATTTTAAGGACTGAAATTTCATGAATTTTCACAATGTTCAAAGTCAAACTTCCTTCTAGACAGAAGCACAAACTACTTCGTTTTAGACAGAAGCACAAACTGCTTTTCAATGAGTGAAGGGGTGGATTTAGACAAAGATGTATACTACTCACATATAGTGTCTCCCAAAGTGTAAGTTTTGACAGAAAAATATCTTCCTGTAGTACATAGCAAGTGCGCTTCCGTAAAGTCTTGGTCAGTGGGTTTCCATTGAGTGTAATCATTCCTGACTGCACAGGAACGCGACCAGCTAGAGCGCTCAGCATGGTTGTCTTTCCTGATCCTGATAGAAGCACATGCAAAAATGTACATAATTCCCTCAATCACAGTCTTTAACTGTAACACAAGTTGTTTTAGTGAAATGCAGTAAATACATGACCACTTTAACTGAGACAATTTAGGACATACATCATGTAACCACCAAAAAAGGTTAATATTTAAGTTATACAAAAACATTTACTTATAACACTGAATTGAATTTTCTTTGGCTTCTTTGTTGTTCATTTCTATACAATCATAATTTACATGTTTCAAAGGCCCCAGTAGCTGTGGGTAGTGAAGGAAAGGGAGGTAAAGCTGTCAGGTGCATTAGATAAAGAGAAACAGCTACCTTTTATATTTCATGTCCACACAGTAAATGACTGATACATATCAGGCCATGATACTGACATATCAGGCCATGATACTGATACCTCAGAGGAGCTTTCTTCCAATTATCCTTCATTTACTTCTTTTGATAAGTGTTTGAAATCCGAATAAAACATGGAGGAGAATATGGAAACATTTTCAAGACACTGTCACAGAAACCTGATAAACATTTGCTAATGAGGAAAGATTGAGAAACATTTACTGATCAATATAACATCAAAGAAACTTGAGAAACATCTGTAACCCATTAGGACACAGCTGAAACAAAGAAATGTTGAGGTGGTCAGCCTCAAAAGAATTTGTATAGGTACAAGCAGTAAGCATCCAAAAGGATAAACAATTAGCTCCGACCTTCCAACATCTTTAGGAACACGATGTGTACCTATTCTCACATTTATTTTTCATGTATATATATATATATATATTGTGTGTGGGGTGGGGGTGATACATGTGTGTGTGGGGAGGGTTGAGGGAGTTGAGTGCTTGAGGGCTTTTATGTGTGCCTTGTTTTTTGTAAGAATGGGCACTAACAAATACCATTATTATTCAAAGAGTACAACTTACCACTTGGTCCCATAACTGCCAGCACCTCTCCACTGTGTACAATACCACTGACATTGTTAAGAATTTGTTTGTTCTTGATGAAAATATTTAAATCTTTGAAGAGGAATTCCAGCTCTGGTGGGTCGTTGAAAGTGACGTCTGCACGTGTCTTATTCACATCTTCGGCCAAGCTTCCAATTGCACGACCATTTGTGCACACTCCTGCACCTGAGCTCATTATGCCCACCTCTTTCTGACAGTGAACAATAAAATGTCAATGTTAAGGAAAATGAACTAACTTGTTCACTAAACAACAAAATGTCTCTGAAATAACACAAGCTTTCTTGAGCATGGATTAATAAAGCTAAATTGACTTTGTTTTAATTTATTTCCAAACAGTAACTTTAAATCCATTTAAATGTAAGAAATGTAAATTATTTATCAATGTTAAAGCAGATTGGGCTAATATAAGGTATTGGTTTGGTTGGTTTCCATTTTAACTAGAAAGCGTTTTCAAGTTTACAATATTTCCGATTAGATAGAAGAAAAGTTTTCACTCTCTCTCTCTCTCTCTTGGGATTTATTAATGATTTGTTTTATTTAACAAATGTTCACACGTTAAAAGAAAATGTCCTAAATTGTTTTAAATAGCCTTATTTAATTATGAACGAGTCAGTTAAACACACGTCTGGACTGGTGTTAGTGATTTAACTACTCCAGCACATTGGCCTTTCACAGTTCAAAGCACTTCACACATCGATAATTGATATCAAACCATACGCCACAATGTCTTTATCGGGGCTTCTATAGACAATAAAAGCAGTTTGTGAACCGTTATATTCTTATTTATAGGCATGATACAATCCAGTGTATTAAAAGTCACTATTTATTCTTCGATAAGAATTTTAAAAAGAAAACATTTTCTTACCGATCTCGATTGTCACGCTCGTGAAAGTCTGGTTCTTAGGCTAAATCCTCATTTTCCTGTTGCACAACGACGTGAAACTGTCGTGATGACAGTGCGGGAATTTCCCGATCCGCAATTTTCTCTAAATTTACTGCCAGATGAAAGCATGAAAGGTGATGACTGTAGAAAATCGCTTGAAATTCATGCCGCAAGTTATTTTGTCCCGAACTCGAAGTTCAGTGCTTCTCCCTACAAATATGAAGGAAAGTTTACATACAGCTGATTGATTGAAAGCTGCTATATATATATATTGTCTCTTGAATACAACAAAGCGAATAAAACGCTGAACAAAATTTAACACACATGCACATACGAAAAATATAAAGAAAGAGGTGGAGAGAAAAAAATAAATATCAAGATACATGAGCACTCACATATAATCATGCTCTCAAAATTTAGATGCGATGTTCTCAAGGTAACAAGAAGTGAAAGTATAAAAAAAAACTTTTTAAGTTCGGTCTTTCGATCATTTGCACACAAAAAGAACTGATATACAGGTGCAAGTAGAAGTAATGTCATCGCACAAGCTGAATTGGCAGAGTTGGGGATGTACGAGAGTCGAGAGAAACAGTTTTTTGACAGATTTCCTGTCACGTCACCCGATCGAGAGTGCACGGAGTGCATGGCGGTGCGCTAACCCGGCCTTTAGGACATTCGCACTCGATCGCTGCAATCAGGTTAGAAACACTGAAAAGCTGGCTGAATCATGAACCTCCATGTGCATCCGTCAGCGGAACTATCTACTACGCTAATTTAAAATAACCGGATCCACCCTACACGTATCCGTATCATTGTTGATGACACAAATTATTGAAAATATTTGTCTAATAAATGGATCAATTATACAGATTATAATAAATAAATGTATATATATATAAACGTTGTCCATCCTAGTCGGGAGTGTTTGATTTTAAAAATCTCTTTCCCATTCATTAAAGTGCACATAAATTAATGTTGTAATGGCACTTTTATTTATGTACATGCAAGTATACAACCTAAAACCACGTACGTAAATATAATCGACGCGATCGAACTGCAGGGATGCGAGTTCATTTTAATTCCTTTTGCTTTTCCATACTATGTGGTATATAAGTATATGTACTGCGTTTCAGTGACAGCATTGTAATATGACAAAAAGATCTGAATGTCTGTGGAAGAAAATTCGACACTTGATTTGCACCGCTTATGGTAAGAGCGAGTGACATTTATGTAATTATTACATCAGTGTATTATAGGGTCACACTGATATATTATGCTGAGTCGATCACCTAATGTACTTTTTTTGCCGCTGGGGCGTGCTCAACGACAGATCATTGTGTACATAACTGGGGGCATGCACTTGAAACAAATGCTGAAGGTCGTACACCTAAAGGACTAGTAATGTGCAACATGTTTGCTATAGCTTGGGTAAAGCTTATAGTGTAAGGTACTGTTTCCCCAAATCTGGGTGAGCACCCACCTTCCATTCTTAAAAAAAAAAAAAAAAAAACAGAAAGAGATTAACATCACATATGTTAGGATATTGTGCCTGGACATGTTTAAATTTTGAAGACTGCAGCCAATGGGAAAGTTGGGAATATGTTAATTAGGGATATCATATATTTTTACCTCTTTCTGTGCATGATTATGTTTGTAGCTGTATGTCTTTAGGAAGGGGCATTAACCCAGATTAGAAGAAATAGTATCTTGCTATCTTTACTCATTCATTAAAATTTGTGCACCCCATAGCCCTTTAAAATCCAAAATGGGCAGCAGGTGGAATTCTGCAGTGATGTGTTCACCGATTTTTGATTACAATTTTGTCCCACATGCTTTTTTCCAATTTACTTAAAGGGCATTTAATTATAGTCTGGCTAGCAGTCAGAGATCTTATAGCCTATACAATTTTCCGCTTCTGGCGCTGGTCCTCGGTACCTCCCTGAACTCATCTATATGCCCGCGTGACTTCTTTGTTCATCTTCTGACACCAAGCTTCTCCGAGTCCCACTAAGACAAAGACATATGGTCTTTATCCTACTAAGCCCCATATCAACTTGGAACAGATTACCTGTCAGCCTTCATCACTCTCGATTCACTTACCACCTTTTAAGTCCAGACTTAAGGCGCATTTTTTCCAAATAGACTTCACTGTGACCCTGTCCTGAATGTGAGCATGCCTAACGCTATATTTACCTTCTGTATGAGTAGGTGTGTTTGTTGTAGAAGTGAGCATGTCTGTTATATGTTGTCGTGAACTCCGGGGAATGGGCACGCGAAGATGGTCAGAGGTCGCGATTGCCGTCGTCTCGGGCTAATCACTCTCTCGACACCTCTACCAACTCACGCCGACAATTACGTGTACCCACACACTGACTCCGAGCCCCCAGCGTACGTCCCCAAGAACAACACAAGGCAATTTAGTATATTAAGATAATTATTAATAATCGAGAGTTTTGACCAGTTAATCATAAAAGATACAATACTGCAAATTTCAACGTTAGCTCACTCTCTAGGCGTCCCGGTATAATCTCTACCCCTAATCCAGATAACGTGAGGCACTATCTTAACCAATACACACACCACATGCACCACACTACACTCCTCTGAAACACACACACACACACACTCGCCACTTAGCTCTACACACGACTGTCTCTTTCCACGTGGAGGGCCCTCCAATGTTCTTGATGTCCAGGAATCCGTTGCTGCGACGTCGTCTATCGCTGCTGCCTCTCCCACGAGCACTGACACTTTGGCACCACCGCGTGCCACCACGTGTCTCTTCCTCAAGGCTGGACTGCGATCAGAGCTTAACCGCGCCTAATGAGGGACCAGCGTTTATCTACCAGCTTCTGCCTCGATCTGCTGTTTGCGACCAAACATCCACTGGAATGAAAACGCTGCGCACTCTGTGACAAGATTAGTGGGTCCTTACGCACTCTGAGTCGGTTGTGCCGGAGCTGTCACGATTCCCAGACAAGACTCACAGCGGAGAATCTGAACACCCTTGAACAGACCTCTAGCTGTTACAACCTTCCCCTCGAGCATCCAGTGCGAAAGACGCCGATTCCTCGGCTGACACAATGTTAAATCCTCGTCTCTGGCGTTCGTCATCTCTCACGATTAGGTAATCATACCATACACACACTCACTGCCCTTCCGTTACCTGCCTATAAGGCTATAACCAATCACTGCCTAGCTAGTACGTGATGGACAGGTGGTCACTGACTTCCCAAGCACGAGTTCTGCGTACTACAACCAATCACTACCTAACTAACCCATAGCAGACAGGTGGTCAGTCTTGACTTATCCCTGCCCACTCTGCTTCCTTGCTGCCCAACGTGCCGACAGGCATAATGGGCAGTAACTAACTCTGCTTCCTTCTTAGCTCCTCCTACTAGTGACGCGATATGCGACTAAAGCGCCATCACGGCCGACTCTGATGTCCAGTCAGTGGCAATAACAACAAGCGCTGTTGTCCCGCACGAGGTACACCATAGCCTTACGGGCGCACAGTTTCTCCATCCTGGAAGAACCCCTGCGGCGGTAACTGCCGTTCCCCGCTTCTGTCTTGCGCTTGTGCTGACGTAAGCGGTCATCAATCCCCGACCTAGCGGATCCCAAAGAGATACACGGCGGTGAAGCATTCCCTGGTCCTTTTGTCCACCACACAGTCAGGTACTATCAAAGGCGGCTGTTGCCGTAACACCGCCTTACAAGCTAACTTGTTCCCCCAACTATCTATTCTACCTTATACTAGCCTGTTTGACAGCGCGTTCGCAGGACTCGTGCATAAAGTAGAAGTGCGACACCAACACATAGCCCTATTAATAGTGTGAGCTTTTTTTATTACTTAGTTATCATATGACACATGTGAACATGGATGCCTGGTGTTAGTGATTCCTTTTATGTGGATAGGTCTGTTTATCACTTCTGTTAAAGCACTGAGCAAATCATTGGAAAAGCGCTATAAAAATGTTCATTATTATTTATGTCTAATTAAAAGCATGTTATGATAAGCATAATGTGTATCATATTTTCAATGCTGTGATCATTTTGGGAGGGATCCCAAAATAAGGATTGGCCTAGCTGCCATACTCTCCTGGGGCTGTAGGTACCAAGTATAGTGAAGCATTGCCCCAGGGCAAAGTGGTGAAAACAAGGGCAAGCATCTTGTGGCCAAAGTTGTGTCCAAGACCGCATAAACATTGCTTCATGCTACTGTACCCTAGGGTTTTATTGCCACTGGTTAAAAATTACAGTCACAGGGGTAATGTTCTAGCTGTCCTGTCTGGACACTGCTTAATAACTATTGAGACAAGATGCTTGTCCTGAAGTTTCTCATGTTGCCCCAGGGCAACAGCTTACCCTCGGTTCATAACTATGGTCCCAGGAATGGACAGCCAGGCTAATGGAAAATGTGTGTTTAACTGAGGCAGATATGTGTGTGCAAGCACCCTGTTTACATCTATTTTACAGGCAACACCAATTAACTTGCACAGTTTCTTTATTTCTAGTTATGGCTTACTACAAATTGTAATAGACAGAAACATGATCACATGACATTTGTACACCATGCTCAAAACTTAACATTTACAACATTTAGAAGGGAAACAAAAATAAATTCACTAAAATTTTCCTGATTTTAGTCTGTCCATCAAAATGAGATCTTTAAGACTATAAATCATCAATGGATACATCTTTATTGTCTATTTCTGTGCAACAGAGACAGAAATTTTTCTTTGTTGGGAGCTCATGATCGAAACAAACTAAGCAATGAATAACAGTTGCATTCCACACACCCATACAATTATTACACTCTTAAAGCCCCTCCTAGCAATGATTATCAGAGGCACACGCACACGGTACCTCTGTTAGTGCTGTTCAAGAGTGATATTGCAGCTGGTGGCAACCAGTAGTTTCTATCTATGGCCAGAGGGTAGCATTTGGTAGCATTTCATAATGTTCCTAAAGACTGACAAGTGCTGCTATTGAAAATCATTCATGCACCCTCTGCCTCAAATTATTCGATTTAGTAATCTTCAGAAAATAATTGTTGCAGAATCTAAGATTTAACAATCTAACCTCTGTGGAGATCCTGGTAATCCCAAGGCAAATATTCAGTTCTGCTTGTTATTTATTTTCATTAAAGATCCAAATGAAAGACATCTACGGTCAATGAACAATCAAAAGCTCACCAGGAACGTTTGATGGAAGAACATGGGAATACAGAACATCTAACAGTTTTAAACAATCTCATCAAGGGGAAACTCTAAACAAGACTGTTACAAAAATCCAATAATTTGTAGAGTTGGACATTACAAGCCCATTCTACTTGCCACTAACAAAATCTTCCCACATGCACCCTCTGGATTACCACAGTACCAGTCTCACAAAACTTAAAAATACCTTATAAATTGAAATAAAATAGTTAACAATCAGCCCATTCATGACATGATCAGAGATATATTAATAAAACAAAGAAAAAGCATAATGAAGCTGATATTTGATGCTGTTTTTTAAGTATCCGCAGCCAAAAGCAAGAAATGACTCTTCTTTTACCAAACATGATGTACGGTGCAGATTGACAAAGCAGCTTGAGGAAAATAAGAAACATAAATATGCCATCAAAATCTATGGCAGAAACAGCTGGTTGTGTATAAAGTCTCCAGCACAACAGTCATGTCCAATCAATTTGGTCCAGCAGATTATAAAAAAAAAACAATCAGAAAAACTGTACCGTGACTGCACCTATCTCTTTGGTTTTTACATCAAAGGCTATGAGACACTTGAACGTCTTCGCTTGAACTCAGGACCAGGGCTACACGTTCATGACCTTTGCAAAAGTGCTGCACTCTGTCCTACCCCCCACCCCATCCACATGCCATCAAAACCTCAAGCAGTTATAACAAATTCAACAATTAATTAAATGTCATCCAAATCTCTGGCTTAAAATCTCACTTTCTTTGCTTTTAGCTGATCTCAGAATATTTTTAATTAATTTCACAATCAGGAACTTTGTTCTAGCTACAGAAACTAGCATGGTCAGTAAACTTCTGAGTGATACAAGAAGTATGGTATCTAATAATTTATACTGGACAATATAATGATTAGAACATCTCTGGGATTCACTTTAGACTTGGGAAGCTTTACACTACTCTGTGTGTGTGCGTGTGTATATTAACACTATGATAATCCTCGCTAGTATTATGTTAGCCTAGACACATTAATTAAATCCTCATTTGAGGAAAGATGGCTAAGCCTAAATACAGAATTATTTCTACAGTACAAAAATGGGTCGAAGATATAAGTGCAAATGATTAACCAGAATGATATTTCTCCCTAACATCACTCGTCACTTATAAAGAACCCAGACCATCTCTGCGCCCCCTCCAGTGTTTGCAGCCTCGGCAACTGCCCAGTTCACCTCATGGTAGTCATGGGCCTGAGTGCACTGGTGATATGCTGTGGGTCAGATGGATATGATATGCTGATGACCAGATGGATATGACATATAGTCAGGTCGGTGTGTTGTGAGCATTGCTTTTAGCAACAGTGGTCTATGGCTGTTGACGTTAGCACAAACCATGTGCTAATCGTTACAAAAGCCATGCAATAATTTAGTGGCACTTTTCTTTATCTTTAATGAATAAATTCTGCCACAAATGTACAGAATGGCTCAAAAGTAGGTTTTCGTTAATATGACATGTATAATGCTTTGTCATGGAACAAATTAAAATTTTTATGTTGGTATATATGTGTAAATATATATACTCAAATGTTTATAATACATATACATAAATATAGATATACACACACACACAGTCATTTACAGCATAATGTTTCAGACAATGATGGATTGCATATATAAAGATGGTCCCCCAATATTATTATGGAGTTGAAAAAAAATCCTATCACAGCTGTGGTAACATCATCATGCAATGCATTACTCATGTGTTTGTGGTTATGCTGGTGAAAACCTACTTCACTGGCAGTCATAAAAGTAAAGCACATACAATTATGTACAGTGCATTATATTTGATGAGAATAAAATAATAGTAAAAGCTCTGAAAACATGCTTCTTGATGTTTGCACCACAATAAAATTACCCAGCAATGCATTTCTTAGAATATGTCTCCACCATTAAGCATTACATGACTGTGTGTGTGTATATATATATATACTTTTGAAATACATGAGAAATTCTGAGATTCTTCATGAGTAAATGCACTGTAAATTTTCAACCACGCATTTTTCCTCCAATACACATAAAAAGTAGCTTATATTAATGTTAGTTAAAAAGAATAAAAATCTTATCACCTGCTTCTTTCCCTTACTGGCTCCTTATATTTTTGAAGATTTCTTTACATTTCTGACACTTCATATTTTTTCATTAATAAGTCCATAAGCATATAAACAAATAAAATGTTTGTAAATTATGAAACTTTGAAAAAGAAAAGATAGGTTTAAAAGATTCAAACTGCAACAGATCTCGATATTTCTAACATTTGATGTGCATGTGAAAGCTGGTATTTCCCCAATCCTATCCCTCTCTTTCTCCCCCCTCACTCTCTCTTTCACTCACACATGCACACACACTAAATCTTCATATGGCATTAAGGATAGTATAAAAAGAATAAAGTACTTCTTTACAAAATTAATGTAGGTCTTAACACAGTTTTGTAATTAATATAAATGCAAATGAAAAATACTGATCACATTTTCTAATAACTAAAATACAATTAACAAAATTAAAACAATATATTCTATAATAATTAAATTCAGTATAACCAATATAGACTCAAATATTTTTCAATTATTAATGATCATGAAACAATAACCTATAATAACTGCATGGATGCTGTTAGATATAATCCTGAAAATGCAAACGCACTTATGCATGCACAATCATTTGAATGCAAAGTATGCCAATCATCTGGGAGTTATGCAGCCTCTCAGATCAAAACACCAAAGGACTATCACGGACCAACACGAATTTCGTGTTCCTCTGCTTATGCTAATCCCTTTGCGACACAAGGGCTGGATGCATGGGAAGAATGAGAGGCGCATTTCAGAGACGGGCCGGCCCCAGTGAACATAAAAGCATATTGTGCTTCTCGTCTACCCTAGAAGAACTGGGAAATTAGCACTTTACCTGGGGAGGGTGAAAGGAAAACCAGTTTAATTTAGGAACTCAGAGACACGGGGGCCACTACGGCGGTCTCCGCGCCGCCCTCGTCAGACCACGGACGTGTATAGTACAAGTCCGTGGTCAGACTGGGACTTGGCCGAACCCAATCATACGTATTTCCTTTGGAAGTAGCACAAAAACCTTTTTCCCTGGCCCGTGTGCTGATGGACAATCCGTTCTATATAAGTTGTGTGATTCTTTTGCCCCTTTACAGACTTAGTAGTGGGAAATGTCCCAAGAGTAGACGATGTTACTAGAAAAGATCCAACATGTGCTCTAGTCGTTACCCGCGCACAGGCTGCACGGACTAAAGTCAATCTCACTTGGAAATGGACACATCGGAATGGACATGCAGTCTCTCCAGATGAGTTTATTAAACAACAGAAGGAGGACGATTCCTTGAAGACTGTTCGAGGTGCCGTTGGTCAGAACACAAAGTCTGAGCTTCGAAATGGAGCTCTTTTTCGAAGATTTGAAGGATCCGATGCAAAAAGTTTGTCCCAAGAAAGCCATGCTAAAGAAAGTGATGGCTTCACTGTCCACATCCCAGAAAATGGGATCGATATTTATCTGCTGTATTATTTGCCTGTCGAAAAACCATCAGGGTCCTTACCCAGTCCGCAGGAAAAGGCACCCGGACTATATAGTGTGTGTGATTGGAAAGGAGAAACTACTCCACATCAGCATGCTAAAAAAAAAAAAAAAAAAAACTTCCGAAAACAAACTACAATAGCACCAGCTGTCAGTGAAACTGCAAAACCCATCTGTCCATGTTCCCCATCCTCCTTACCCAGTCTAAGCATGTCAGTCCCCTTCACTGAGATTCTTTAGCTCTCAAGCTCCTACCTCCACACCCCCTCCGACCCTGAGCCTTTGCTGCCCAGTCCTCTTCAGATTGGCAGTTTAGCTGTACTTGAAGCACTGCCAGAACCGGAGAGTCTATCCATACCTACCCTACCTTCCATGGAGACCATCGCCGACGTGAAAGTGGAACCCCAACTACCACCCTCCCGAAATCAACAATGGCAAAAACTGCTGGAGAGATACTCCGACACCTTGACGTTAGAACCAGGTCATTTTAACAGTCCTATTCAACATGAGATCAGACTCACAACATATCAGGTTATAACATCAAACACAGTACCCAGTACCAATCAACACACAGAAACAGAATGTGAAGTGGAAGAATTATTACAGAAGAACATCATCGAGCATTCAACATCAGCATTTCCATCGCTTGTTATCCTAGTCAGAACAAAATATGGAAGTCTGCGATGCTGTATCCACTATATATAGGGCCCTGTAGAAAATAATGATTTTTGACGCTGAACCAATACCAATAACGGAAGATAGACCTAAATTCTAGACCCCGCTGGGACTTTTCCAATGAAAAAGAATGCCATTTGGCCTTGTCACTGCTCTGGCCACCTTTGCCCGTACAACGAGGTACCTACGTCTCAAGATGTTTCATACATATCATTATTCCGATGACCTCTTGACAGCCAGTCAACACTGGAACGACCATCTCGAACATCTAGAAGGCAGAATGCACAAATTCCAAGACCACAAACTTACCGTGAGACCTTCCAACGTGGAGACAGGTTATCAGGAACTGACTTACCTAGGACACAAGATAGGACAGGGGCGACAGAATCCTACAGAAGGAACATTGACAAAAATAATGCAAATCACAATACCGCAGACGAAAAACCAAGTTAGATCCCTCATGGGGGTTAGTCGGTTATTATCGACGATATATTCCCAGTTTCTCTACAGTTTCAGAGCCTATCACCAATCTACTTAAAGAGGATGAACCACGTCGTGTCATGTGGGATCAGTCATGTCAGGATGCATTGGAACGAATGCAATTAGACCTCTCGACCCCACCCGTACTCCCTAATTATTCTATTTTAAAAAATTCATTCTTCAGACAGACGCAAGCGAGGCGGAAATTGGGGCTGCCCTACTGCAAGGAACCGAACGAAAGTTGTTACCTGTTACTTAAATCACCAGGAAACTATTGGAAAGGGAGAGTAGGTATAGTACCATAGAAAGGGAATGTTTGGCGATAGTATGGGCCATAATCAAACTTTCAAAATATCTATGTGGGAAGCATTTTGTTCTGAAACCGATCACATTCCTCTGATTTTCTTGAGGTTCACACCATATAAGTACTCGAGGATTATGCGATGAGCACTAGCTCTGCACGAATATAATTTTCAAATAGAATCCATGAGAGGGATACAGAATAGGTTGGCAGACGCATTATCGCGTACAGAAACAGACCATCAAATCCAATAGTTGTTTAGTTGGACATGTAAGGATAACATTCCAATGTTGTCAGTTTACTATATAAGCTTAAAGAAAACAAAGGTGCCTTTTTTAAGTTAGGAAGGGAGGATTGTTACGGACCAACCTGGATTTCGTGTTCTTCTGTTTATGTTAACCCGTTTGCGACACAAGGGCTGGATGCATGGGAAGAATGAATGTGAGCATGGATGAGGAAATCAGGAATGAAAAGGTTAACAAGACACCACTAAACATCGCTCACCTGAAAATTTTTGCAATATACAGAAAATTTACCTTAGGCACGCATCACTGAAAAATAATGACACGGCTGAGTCGCGACCACACATCTCACCTATTTGGGATGGAGGAACAGCGTGGCGATATCGAACGACACTCTATAAATTTAATGTGGCGCGGTACTATCTATTTTTCAACCTCGCCTAGAGGAGGAATGGTATGTCTTTTTTTTCTTTTTGCTTTATCCAAATGCAAGAGAACCAACGTATGTATTCTTCGATTTTTTTGTAACACTAAAGTACGAGTGAAAGATGTATGAATGAATAAATAGTGTTAAGTATAATAATTACAGGTTTAGATGTTTACCGAGAGCAACCTCCCATGACTTCGCTATTTGTGCGCCTATGATCCTCCAACGCAGAATCGCTCGGATCCTCTGCCCGAGGTACAAGGGGACCTCGACTATACCGTTGTGAGACAAACAGACAACGTAAAACTATTTTACTAGTACAGTAAAACCTCTCTATTAAGACCTTCCCGATAACGACCCCCTCTTTGTTACAACCCAACAAATTTTAACAGATGCATTTCGCTAGATATAAACGTCATCCCTATTACGACTATACCTCCCCAACAGCCGACAGTCTGAGCTTTAATACATGTTGAATCGCGAGTTGATCGACCGTTTACCCTATTAGGATTTTCTGCAGAACGCACGTAAAATAAAAGAAGTACATTTTGAAAGAGACTACATTTTCATTGTCATTTTTTACAAATGCAGGAGAGTCAATTTTCATTAAATCTTTTGCAAAAGTCATATGTTTATAAAAATAAATTATTGCGACTATCTGTTTGCGATTTTTTTCAAAAACTATATTTTAAAAAATCCAGCGCATTTTAGGAGCGCCTAAATGTACCTCAGTACACATACTGACTGTATCTACAGACGTCTGCTTGCTCTTACCCAGAGTTAGTTTCCGTACAACAATGGCAAAATCGATTAACGTTACATCGAAAGCAAAAAAGACAAGGAAAACCACTAACTCTCTAAGAAAGAGTAAAGCTGATCCAAAGAAGTGATCAAAGTGAGACCCCAATGGCTACTGCAAATTATCTTGGTGCGAGAAAAAACTAAAATTCAGCATATAATCAAGGACTAAGGGACAGTTTTGGAAAGATGGCATGGTAGCGAAAACGTATGTATTCAATGATAGGCAAACAAGTTTGAGAGAGGTTTTGTGAAGTGAGGTAGAGGAACATTCCAGTTACTGGAAAACTCATTCAGGAAAAGGCTTTGTGTCTGGCAGTGGCTAGAGGATTTATCAATTTCCAGGCCTGGCTTTAAAAATGAATGAAACGTCAAAACATTCACCAGTCATGCCTAAGCGTAACGGATAAACAAAAGGAGATTGAAGGTGTATTATGATCTACTGTAGTGTTGTCAAGTCAATCAGCAAATGAATAAGCTAAAGTTTTTGTTAAAAGTAACTGATCAAATTACCAAGGCCACAAAAAGACAAGAGATTTACTTTCAAATAATAGTAATGGTTAACACACGCACAAACAAATCTTGTGTACATCTTAAGTATGTGAAGTTGAAAACCAGTAACTAACACTACGTATTTTGTTCCTGTTGATGGATAAAGAAGCTTTACTCGAAATTGTGTATTTTCTTTGTTATCGTTTATATTTACTCATTCTCTGATGTTCAAAAACTAAACTTGTCATTTATCATTATTGGTCTGCACAGTGTGTGATCTATCTTGGTTGTGATGCTGCGAGTTTTAAGTTCACATTATTATTATTAACTGCCCTGTACAGGTGTTTGAAGTAGTGGTTCATGTAATAAACCGTAAACATGTAATAGACTGGTTGATCTCCCATTGAGACCCCCTCTGACCTGATTTTCGTGGATTTTAGAAAGTCTTTTTATAGAGGTTTTACTGTACCTTACTTCCTGCTTCAAACATTTGACCCTATGTTTCTAGAGCATCCTTTGTTGATGAAAACCTAATGCTGATAACCAAGAATAGTCAGGTTACGCAGCCAACCAGTTACTTTCCTTCACCAAATCATCACAGTCATGTAAATATCTCCAGGTTGCTCAGAATATTAAATATAAAAGTAAATAATACTATTCTTCACCGGCTTTGAACACCTGAGTAAGAAACTGAAGTGAGCATGTTAATTCTATGATCAACATCAGTAAATAAGTGTTACCTATAGAATGTTTAAAGACGAAACTAAAAACTACAGTACCTTTTGACACGTGATTTAATTTTTTTTCTTATACAAATGGTTTTATGCTTTTGCTGTTAAATCACCCTCAGAATTTGGAGGCTTCTTGATCATCAGTTCTTGATCACCAGATGCATTTGGTATTATCACCTGAACACTGCTGGGCTCTCCATTTTCTATATCTGCAATAGTGTCTGGCAGTTTGCGGTTGTGGGTTTCTGGTATAAACAGTAGCAGACCACCAGCTACCAGCATCATGCAGCCAAAGATGAGGATCGGCACAGAGACAGAGAAGCCTGAGCCCTACAAGCATGACACAAAAGGTTTAAGACTTTGAGTGGTCTCTGTACTAACTCATAAATGAACATACAAAATAGGCTTATTAAAAGACAGAATAAAATGTTTACAAAAGCAATTTTATTTGAGACTGTGTTTTCATAGACAACTTTTAAAAATACTTGGTTAATGTTCTGACCATGAGCACGCATAACATGTCTGTAATATTCTGTGTATGAGTGGGTGTGTGTTGTAGAAGTGACCGTGTCTTTTATATGCGAATATGGTGCATGGTTGTTGATGATTCAGTCTATATATTATTTATGTAAAGCGCTCAGAGAAAATCTTTGGAAAGGCGCTATCTAAATCATTATTATTAATATATCATCAATACTAATATATGGATACATCAAATAGTATTATAAGAAGATTGGCAAAGCTGTGTACTTAAATTTGTCTGTGTCCAAGTACATGCACTTGCAAGCAAAGTAGCAAAGAAATAATCCTTGTACATACCAGCTGATTAATCTGGGGTGCAATTACCCCACCAAGTCTTGCCCAGAAAGTACAAGTACCCATACCAATATTTCTGTTAAAAAAATATATATGAATTTTCAGAAACTAATGAGCACTTGTGAAGGTCTGCACTTATTGTGAAAGTAGGTAGCAAACAGTGCAACAGCGTCATAGGATGTCAATTATAACATGACTAAGTTTGTCTTTCAACGTTCATCATCAACTGGTGTGGTCTAGTGCTTTACATTTTGTGTAACTTTGTGGCAGATTGCATGACAGGTCATGATATAATGTATGCCCTGATTTATGAGTTAATATTTCAGTGTACTTATGAGTTGGTGTGTTACTGGGTGTTGGTTGTTCTACCTACTGAGCACCCTTATATACATATACACACAGATTATTGCCTTTTATTTGTTGGTGGTCATTAGACCAAAAATATTAAGAATGGATAGATGGCTACCAGAGCAACAACATATTTACCTTATGACAGTTGGGTAAAGCTCAGTTGTGTACACAAATATGACTGAGAATAATCCAGCTATGGCAAATCTTCCTGCGATTGCAAAGGCCGTAGATATGTGTTCCAAGTTCAATCCTGTTTCTGATAGTCACAGGTAAAGGTCACAAAATACCATTATCATGTTTTGAACTCATCCAATTGTATTAAATTATGTACATATTTAAACATTTTAAAAATGAAAGGAAAAGAAGGAAATACATTAAACAATTTTGACCTTTCTGAAAAAAAGGCTTCCAGAACCTTTTTGAAAACCTGTGTTTATGTGTGGAATGCTCTACCTTTAGAACATCTGGATGCAAATAATGAGGAAAAGATGCTAAAACATGCAGAATGCTACAATGCCTAACAAAGCTAATACAAAAAAAGTTAGAAACTCATTTTACATGCATACCAGTTACTTGACGAGGTATAGCTGCAGCAATTATGCAGCACACAGCTGCACATAGAAAACAGGCCAAGAGAGGATTTTTCCGCCCAAATCTGGAATACACCCATGGTTTAGATATAGCTGTTTGTAAAATTTGATTCAGATTTCTTTTTCATTTGGCTTAATATTTCCAACATGAAAAAAATCTGTAAATTTCTTTTTCTGCAACCTTATTTGTAAAGCACATCACAGAGTAGACAGTGAAATCCTGAAGAAATGTGTAATCCCTTAAATCTTGGTGTCAAAAAAGAAATAAAAAAACAAATAAAAATCTTTGAGCTGACAGAAGGGAACAGAATCATGATAGAGCATCTCTGCTAAAATTCATACTTTATCTTCGCTAATATTATATGCAAAGCACTTGGAAAATATGAATTATTCTCACTTGTTCATGACAAACAATGATAAGGCATAGGCTATCAGCTCCACAAGTCCTCCTACAAAGAAGTTTATATATTTGTTTCCTGGCAGAGAGGTAATCTGAAATGTCAAACCAAAGTAGCCTGTTGCAATGGTGAGCCTGCAATCAGAGAAGCCTTATTTGTATAAGCAGACCACAAGGCATGCTCATATTTAAATCAGAAAACCTCCAATTTACTTGAAGTTGTAGAAGCTGAATGTAAATGTATATGAAATGGAGACAAGCACTGACAAGAGCAAAGCAGAGATGAACATGTACAAGGTGAACAGCTTCAAGCAGTTGGGAGTTTACCTTTCCAAAGATCGCCATAAAATCCATATCAGGATTGCAATAGTGACAATGGCCAGGCTAAGCAGTATTTGTTGCAGCAATAACATCAGATTTGCAGCTCAAAACCGATTGTACAAATCCCTTGTAGTCCCCAGCCCGCTTTTATGTACTTATGCAAGACACAGCCTGCTGATATCTATGTAGAAGGAACCGGGCATTCGAGACTAAGTGCATAAAGAAAATGCTCCTAATTTCCTATGTGGAATATAAAATCAATGATTATGTCAAAAGCATGAGTGCCATCTTGGTGGGCTGCAACAATAAAGTGATGCAAGCTGATCTGGTTAAGTACAACACTCCAAGAGCATCTTTCTAAATACCTTGGAGAGGTGCCAAGACCCCCCCAAAATTGTCTGACTAACATAAAAGAATGAACTGGCCATACCACATTTGATTTGCTTACTGCTGCTCAAGACAGGTCTAAATAAAAGAATAAAAAATAAGCCTTTTAGAGCAGTCAAATGTGAAACTACAGGATAAGGAAAAATGTACTGCTTGTTGATTAGGCAGATTAAAAACTAAAAAATTGTACAAAGAAACCTGATTGTAAATTCATTACTTAATTGCAGGTTCTTGTTTTCAAACATTAACCCCTGTAAGACACAGGGGTAAATCAGGACTTTGAGAGAAACAGCTCTCCCTGCAAAGTTTAAAGACAGATGAGAATGTTTAAGTAGAACAGCACAAGAAGATATTTTACACACTATTTTTGCAACAGATTCAGATTTGTCTGTTGATCAAGGCAAGATGTTAATCCAAGTCTGCTGATTGAAATTTCATGCATGCAACTTCTTTCAGAGATTTTTCAAGTGCCAATTGCCACAAATAAAAGATGATAGAGCTGGAATACCTCAAACTTTTTAAAGATATTTCTAATTGCCACTTACCACAGGTAGTAAAGAACAAGAGAGCGCTGGCGTAATCGTCTGGTGCGCATAAGATGGGTCATGTTGTATGAGGAGTGTGGTGCAGCAGAAACTATCTCCACCTCGTTTTGGACACATTCCCATGCCTCTTTGGGAAATGGAATCTTGTTGAAGTTGCACATCCTTGTCACCAGCATCCTTCCCTTTTCAATCTTTCCCTTCAAAAGTAGCCACCGTATTGATTCAGGAACAAACCTATTGAAGAAAAATATTTGTGAATTACTTATGAACTTCATCTCTTCAATGGTTCTGCCTTTTGGATTTTATGTTAACCATCAATAGCTGAACAATGTGGAAATTAAAAAAAAGTAGAGTAGCCCACTTTTGGTTGTTGAAATTATATTACATAAATCTTTGACATAAAAAAGGATGAAATAATGTATTCCCTTTATCAGTGAACAACCTACCAAATGTAAATGACACTCAGCAGGCTGGGCAGACTGATGGCAAGTTGAAGGTGCCTCCAGTTGGGCAGGAGGTAAGCCAAGCCAGGTAGCACCATGACTGTGGTGCCCCAAAAACATTCCATCACTGCACCTACAGTTGGACGCTGATGTGGGCTAAAAAACTCCATGACAAGAACATAGCTCGAGGTTTGCAGACCCTGCATTGCAATTTTGGCAAAAATGATTTTCTTGACGCAGTAGAGTCAAGGCCCTTAACTAAAAGGCCTTGAATACATAAAACACAAAACATTTATTTTTGTCTGAGCAAAAGTTAAACAAAGTCATATGCTCCTCCCCCAGCCATTACGGTATGGTAAGTTATTCAATGTAAAGAATGGATTAATACTGCATTATACACAGTATATGTGTTTTGGTAGAATGTTTCTTTTTTTAAAAGAAGCAGACTTTGTTTTTAAGTTGAGATTCTGATTTGCACAATTTAGTACATGTGCTAATATTATTTGCATTTACTGCAATAAACATAACTGGATTAACATAAGTAGTTTATAATATTCAAATAATTACATATTATAAAACATTTTCAACAAAAAAAATCATGATAAAAAAGTGCTGATGTCAGACAACATACCTGCATAAGTACTCCTTGAAAAAATCTCAATAAAACAAATACAGTGTAGCTTGGCACAAAGGCCATACCAACACCCAGACCAATGGGTAGGTAAAGAGTGATCAGCAATACTGGAAGACGACCAATATTATCGGACAGGTGACCAAACAAAAGTCCCCCAATCATAACACCACTGAAGTAGATTGTTGTTGCCAGGCTGTTTAGGTACTTGTACTGACATACTAAATCCCACTGTAGACAAAACGTAAAATGTAACTAAAGATCACATGTAATCGTTTCATGTTTATTCTCTCAAAAAATCTAACTACCAATTGAACCAACAAGAGTGACTGGAAACTCAGTAAAAGTTCTTAATCTTTCAGTGCTAACCGTGGCTTATTTTTAAGTGTTCATCTGACACCATTCTTTTTATCATTTTAATCAAACTACAGGTTGCCAAACAAACAGAATGAATTGACAAATGAAGTAAATAGATAATCATACATAAAGATACATCCTTTTGAAGGATGCATGCATATATGTTTATACTTTAATATAGTTCAGTTACTCTTTAAGTTGCACACAGTTACCTAACATATTATAGGAAATAGGTGTTTTTATGTCAATCCAGAAACTAAGGCTATATGATGTCAAGCAGCTGGTCCTGTAAATAGACACCATATGCAGTGAAAGAACAGTGCGCCTGGGACACAATCTGAACCCAGGACAGAAAATTCCCACTGTACTGGAGACAGGCATAAATGTTTTGCCACCAGACCACCTCTAACATGATATAGGAACTACCCTTGGCTATGAATAAACCGTATATTCTAAAGGTCACAAAAATATGTATGAGATTAAGAGCAACAAAGTACATTTATTGCATTTTCCTAAGACATTGACCAAACGGCGACAGAGGTACAACTCTCCTATCATGACTCAGGTAACTTTCAAAAAACAGTAACTGTGACTATTGTAAACAAGAAATCTAGTTGAAAGACAAACAGTGTGGGAGCAAATATATCTCTGACATCTGCAGAAAGATTTAGCACGCTGATTATGTGACCACAATGATAAAATGAAAACTATCTGCATAGATATGACACACATCTACATGATTGTTTTTAGGGGTGGGGGGCAAGACTGGAGTGAACTGTAAAAATCAAAGAAAGTCAACAAAAACATTTTACACACACACACACACACACACACACATGCATGCGCACATTCACACACATGCACATACACACACATAAATATAGACAGGACAGAGAGGGGCATGACATATGCTGCAGTAACCTTTAATGACGATGTTCTAAACATTCAGCAAAGCAAAATTCTCCTGACAGTTTACAAAGGAGACAATCCTATGTTAAGGGAATTATTTTGGTTTAGTTTGCAGCTCTTACTTCTGAGACTATAGTTTTTTCACCAAAACTAGATTCATACGCCCACTGTCCCTCTTGACATACAACACTGGTGTTGATTCCAGAATGAAGGAACAATTGAGTTGTGCATTTATCAACAGCCTCCTCCATTAGCACTGTCATATTTCCAAATCTGTCAAGGTAAAACAAAATATTCACACACATAAATAACATTGGTTGGTTGTGTTTAACACTGTGCCAGCAACTAAGGCAATATCATGGCCACACACATAAATAAAAAATAACTATAAAGTTATAAGGATAATGCATGTATAAGGACAATGCATTGTGTCCTTATTTCATTTTAAGTGTACGTGCAAAAACAGCTAATGATAAAATTGAAGGCTTGGTACAAGGTCATTACGTCAACTAGATCTTGTAAAGCAGTATTGATAGCTGTGTGTGTAGGGTGTGTGTGTGTATGTATGGGGGAAGGAGGCAGCATGTGTACAAAGTCATTACGTCAACTAGATCTTGTAAAGCAGTATTGATAGCTGTGTGTGTAGGGTGTGTGTGTGTATGTATGGGGGAAGGAGGCAGCATGTGTGCGCACATGCATAAACATGTGTATATGTCCCTATACAATCTTCAAGATGTAGATGAAAATTCCTACCTTATTTTGAAACACACTACATATATATCTCAAAGAAATACTGCATTATTTTCCACCTGCGTGTACTTATTAACTGACTGTGTAGAGTCATCCAGATTTTATTAAAGTCCCAAAGAGAATAAAGATTGCAAAATTTCACATACAGTCATTGAAAAATGCTGTGATCCAACATCCCAGCAGCAACAGATACAACACAGACCTTGAATTTAAAACATAACTACATAGACTTAGCATGAGCAACTGATTGGTGCTCCTAATAATCAAATCAAACTGTTATCTGCAAACAAGGATCTGATACTGAAAACCTTACCTGGATTTCTGAAGGAAAAGAAAGATTTCAGACTGGGTGAGAATTTTTTTTTAAAGTTGATATAAATGAAATTTTGATCATCCTTATCCATTACAATGCAAAACCTTTATTTTCTATTCAAAGAGTTTGCATGGCAAGTTTCAGATTGTGACAAAACCTAAATTATAACTCATTGAAAATATTTATTTTGCATATACTTGAATATGCTTCCATATATATTATAACTCTTGATGGTCAACCTCGATCAGTGATAAGGAATGAATAAATGGGTCAAAGTCAATAATAAAAACAACAACCCTGTCTTTTGTGCCAGGTCATTAGAAACTCTCAGCTATTTTATTCTGTGACAGTAATGACTAGGTAGCTTGACCAATTCAAAGTACGTTAGAGCCCTTAATTGCTACGCACTGATTATTTAAGACAAAAATTCTAACATTTCATGGTCTGAGTCAGTGCAGGTAGTTTTTTTTTATATGGGAATTACACTTACACCTTGTGAGAAGCCATCAGTTAATTTAACTGCAAAAGTGTTACTGGTTTAGGGGGTGGGGAGAAAGCTTCATATTGTCATCTCCAAGTGTGATTACTAGGATACAGTGAATTAACTGTGCATAAAGGTATGTTTCTGCTTCTTACTATGGCACACATAGTCTCACCAGTCTCATGTACTTCACGGATCACTGATATTTTCCATCACATAAACTTCAAGCCAGTAGTGCAAAAAAAAAGTGATACTAAACCTGACTGATAACATGCTAGTCAAATTCCTTTCTATGTAGCATTTCTTTAAGTCTTTCTCTTATTCACTATTAAACATACCTTTTAATATTAAAATTTTTTTGTGCAGCTACTAAAGTAATAAAAAATTTTAAATGTGTAATTACAAACTACACTATGTTTATATAAGTCAACAGTTTAAAGTTTTGTAAGCCATTGGATATAAAATAAGGAACGTTGAGGGACTGCTGCTGCAAGACTTTTAAAGTCATCGGTTGTGACCAGAATATAACAATACAAGTAGGGTTGCATTTACATATTTTCATAAAAGAAGGCTTCCTGGCTGACCAACAAAACAAAAGCTGATAAGAGATGTTAATCTCTCATGAGTCGTCACAAGCACATTATGTCCAGGACCAATATCACTTGGGCAAAACTGAAATTGTGACATTTCTTAAACAATCATTTAAATGACAAAAGACTTGCTAGATATATGTAACACAAAAATATGCAGACAAATTATTACATAAATAACATGTATAAATGCACATGACTGAGCAAGCGGGTGTGTGCATGCACACACACATACACAAGGTAATTGAGACAATACACATATATTCAACTGCAATACACAGATTCAATTGTATCTCAATATTTTAAAATGTGTAAATTTTAATTACATACTGTTCATGACTGATGGTGTATGAAAGATTGTCAGAAGCCACTGCAGACGTGACTCTACAGTGATGCCCTGGTGCAGAGCCATAGAAAGCCATAATGACATGGTTGAAGACTACGGGTATGTAATTGCACCCCACAAACAGCAGAAGAAGAATCTGGAAGCGACTCCGTTCTCCCAGTTGTGCAACCAGCTGGTCGAGACTTTTTCCCAGTCCCATATCTCTTAGATCATGAAAATGAAATCTGTTTTGAAAAAATCCAAAATGCTTATAAATTGCGTGATATATGTGAAGGACCTGGATGTGAAATAAAAGTATCACGTCACATGATTTTTCTCCAAACATTTTATAATGAAACTGAAAGTGAAACCGCAATTTCATATTTGGTCCTTGGATTCCATGCACTAATTCTCTGTGACTGAAGTATATCGTAAGCCATGATTACATTTTATTCGCTGTCTTGCATTCTAGTTAAAAATCGCTCAAAAGCTTAATTATTCACCGTTTTATAAATTAATAAAATATTTAAAATCTTATAAGAATTTAGTCATTCACGATTCTAAAGTACAGCCTGCAACCATGAATGGTGCTAATAATGTTCTGTCCACAACTGCGCTACAGTACCAGGAATAAAGTTCGTACCTTAATCTACGTCTGTGAAATCCCACTGTTTCAAAAATCGTTTATCTATGCTCTTAAATATGTCACTTTATTGAAAATAATTATTTCTGTTTCAAAAACATGACTGAACGTGACCTGAATCGATCGCTAAAGCCGGCGTGGGGTCAACCAAATCACAATTTTACTTGCAGCACAAGACCGTACATCAGTATTGCATCACAAGCAACGAGTTCCACGCACCGGAGATTGTGTAAGGGTCAAATACGTCTAAATGGGAAAGACTTTAAACAATAAAAACGAATTTTATCAAGACCTAAAAAAGAAAGGAAAAAGAATCTACGTTACGCTCGCATCACCTGTGTCACTGAGTTTCAGCGCTTGTCGTCTGCTCTGCGTTCGCGATAGTCGTGGCCAGAGAGTCTCGGTTAACCGGTAAAATCCGCTAACAGCACAGCGAGCCAAGGGTGAATTTCGATCCTCACTTTAACTAAATATTAGTACCAAATACTAGCATTTACTATCTTTGCTTGAACCTCGTGCTGACCCACGACAATTTGTGTCATATTACCTTTTTCGTATATACGATTTATATAATTGCCGAATATGGACAGTTACAGCTATATTATGCCGTAATTGTGGTGGACTATTCGTTAGGTTTGTGGATCCACGAAGACCGTAAATATAACAGTATTTGGCGTGTGTTTTTTGCATGGTATGTGAGATAACACAGAGACTTATAAAAAAAAAGTGCATGGATTGCTTGTGGATATTCGCAATTAGTATAGTAGGCACTGCCGCACTGGCTATCATTTGCTTAGGATCGCGGGTGTAGCAAGACCCGATTTCTCAGGTAGCAAGACCCGCTTTCTCATGTAGAATAAAATTCTCAACGTGGTCTGCGCATGCGCGTAAGGTCGCAGTTCATGACTGTTTATAGCGGTCATTTCCGCCAAGAATCGATGTCCAGGGGTGCTATAAAATGAGACGAGGTAACTGGACGGTCCTTTTCATGCGAAATCACCGAGAGGTGGAAGCACTTTCCCTTTCAAAGTCAACAACAACAACAAAAGGACGGTCCTTTCGCTGATTGCAAATCGCAGGTGGCTTGTCGTCTCAACGTTCACTTCACTGATCGAAAATTCTGCTTTACTGATAACAGATAACTATTAGTCTTACATTTAGCTTACTTTTGTGCATAATTGCTTTTACATTTAGCTTACTTTTGTGTATAGTTTGTCACATTGTTGTAACTTGCTACACGGGCTATTTAACGTCCCCTTTTAAATTCACTTAATGGATCGTTGTCTGGGTCTGAGTTGACAATATAGTTTCTTAACTGTCAAAACTAAAACAGTTCTACAAATTTTGGGCTGTTTAGAGAGTTTTTGAAGCTATTCAAATTTGGTGCCTATTTGGATTTTTTTTTTAGTTAGGCAGTGAGTTATAATTTGCAGCAACTCTCTGCGAAAAGTAATATTTAGTAGAGGATCATGTACGTCAGATGAATACTTTTCCATCAGAATTTCGAGTAACGTTAATTCGTAGTGGTGAGAAAAATACTTGCATATCGATATCATCGTATTCGTGAAAAATCTTGAACATTTGAATTAGCCCCCTGATCCCCCTTTCCTTCAGAGAGTATAGTTATATATAACTCTATCTAAGTAAAACATATCTTTCATTATAAAAGTTATTTAGTAACACGTCTTTGCATGTTTTCAACTAATATAGGACTATGGATTGCCTCTTTAAGCTTTAAGGTGGGAGCATGTCACAGTGACGTGGTTCTGTAGACCTACTCCATTTTCAAGTTGTGTTCACAAATGAATTTTTATTGTAAGCTTTAGAATTTTGTACGGATTTCTTGTACAGTCACTACTGACGAAGTATACTAACAATATTAATGTCTCTATGAAAAGTCATCACAAATCAAAATAGTCTCTGATGATAGGGAGACGACCAATTTGGGCCCTTTATATATACTCATTACACTCGCACACCAATTAGTCGATTAAATTAAAACCACCCTTCCACCTACCCCAACCCTCACACAAACACTTTGCCTGATACACAAGACAAAACACGGCAATAAATAGAAATGACTAAAACATTGAAAGGCTTATCAGTTTCTAGTTATTTTAATAAACAACAAAATCACAGGCACACACACAGATGTGTGCAATCCACAATGTTGAATGTTTGACCAAGTTATGTATGGGGGTCATGGGAAACTGATGGCTCTGGGGCAAATGTTTGGGACATTAAAACTTTGTTCAACATTTGCAAACAAACGTTTGCCAAAGCAACAGGACTTTAGGCCACCTGGGAATTTTGCTGTTTCGTTATTTAATTTTTCCATTAGGAATGGCCTTGAGATCAGTGCAGGGAAGGGGATGACATACATCATGCTTTACGTCATTGACACATAGGGTACCCTAGGAGAAAGATAAGTAGGCATGACCAGCATTTTTGATTGTCTTGTTACTGTCTTGAAACAAGTGATTCACTATCTCCAGCTGACACCACATGTGTCAGTTACTGAATAAACTTTGGCTTATATCAAGTATTGGTAGAACAGAAGTTGACAGTAATGGGTACTACAGCTAAAAGAGTTTGCAGGCAAAATAATTTGTTCGGCAATCTCTCCCTGCAATGCCTGGGCCCCTGTTGTAATAGTAATACATTTATAGACCAGTACACATGGCCTCTGGGTATATAATCCATGATAAGATTAACATGCAACTGATCTCTGAGAAAAGAAAATGTATGTGCTTATATTTTATTTAAGGTTTTATCGTATTTTGATCATTGATGCATACTTATAGTACATATGACCTTTCTTATGCATGATCTTGTACTGTATTGCTGTTTTATAGTCAATCTATGTTGTCTGAAGCACATTTTTACTTATTTCTGTGAAAAGCACGATCTTTTCAGCAAACAGGAATGTGTTAGAATGCTTTATTATTATTTTGTGTGGCATGTTGGGGGGGGGGGATCTTGCAGATATGATGAATACCTATAAAACAGCTTTCATCTACAGTAACAGCTGTGGCTGATAAATTCCCTTTAACCCCTCGATTTTCGATGTTTTCACTGCATGATAAAAGTTCTCATAACCCCATTCCAGTTTTTCCTCTCTGTTCCATCCCCCCTTATTTCTTCCAATTACTAATTAAAAGGCCTCAAGAAACAAAGCTGCAAATGAAAATACATCAAAATACATTTTATTTCTGTTTCAGGACGGCAGTGATATTTCAATCATTAAATAAAAGATAATAAAACTATAGTTTTTTTTACAGCTCATTAAAATTAAACGAATGAAAGTAATAAACAGAAAAAACTAACCTAAACTCTCAAAAATAACTTGCTCTAAAATCAGCACAATTCTTTGACGGCTTCAACTTTTTCTCATGCTTTCAAATGTACAAGCATGAGAAGTTTTATCTTTCAAGTGCTCAAGCTTGATGTTATGGATATAATTTTTTCCCAGAACATTTAAAAAGTTATCCTGCGAAAGTGAGCAAGTGTCAAGGTACAGACAGCGCAGCTAAAGTAAAATATGTAAGTCACTGGAATAGCTGTGTTTGATATACTTGAGAATTGTGAACAGAAGTTCTAGTAATGTAACATACAGGTAAAAAAGTTTGATGTACAATAGCTGAGTGATTGTACAGTCTATGAACAGTTAACCTGGCTAACCAGTTCTAGAGGCCAGACCTCTTTATCCACAACTTTATTAAAAGATCAGGGACCCACCATTCACTCCTGGATGGTCACTGATGTTTTCCTGTCACTGGTTGGAGCAAGCATCATAAGGCAACAATCCAATTTGCAGTCAAATGCAATAACAAGGTTTCAGAGGCTCACTAATTCTCCATATATTTTTTGTATATATATACAAAGTAAATTTTTGATCACCTTCCCAAAAGGCTGGTGGGAAAAAATACCACTGCTGCTATTAATTTTAGTCTCATGGTGCCAAAAAACAACTAAAACATGTCATTGCTCAATGCATACAAAATCCCCATTGCTGAACAAAAAAAACCAAACCTTTATTAATCACTCAAAGATTTTGGTGATAGAACAAAAGTACTTGAAAAGATCAGTAAATCATTGCACAATATAATATTGTTTGTGAATAGAATAAACTGATGAAACCTACTAAATTATCTGGGATGTAAAAGCAGTTTCATTTAAACTGAATGAAAGTAGGTTTTCTGGACATACCATGGTAGCCCAAGTTAAAAATAAAAACAGCAACTGAATCCCCATTACCAAAAAAAGATGGACATAACAAGTGAGTAATATTTGCTTGGAACCCCAGAACTAAAATTCTCATCACTGGCATAGAAATTTGCCGCAACAAGGTCAAATCTATTACCATGTTTTCTGGGACCTGGCTTTTCAAATTTTTTCTGTTCAACAGCAGAGTGATTTGAAACATTCTCAAAAGGAGAAAACTCATAAAATCAAAACACTGAGAACTTTGTATTCTTATAATATAACATCTCACTATGCAATAAACAGAAAAACAGTAATTAGCTAATAAATTTGTTAGGCGTTGAACACTTTTACATCTGGATTATTTAGAATACTGGAATAGTATTTTCATGCTGAGTAGTGTTTGTATGTGGGGTAAAGAGCACTTAGGTATCATTTATAGCTGCCATATTTTTGTGTACATAAACTATAGAACACCTGAGCAATGGTAAATTTTTCTTATGGTTTGGGTCTCAATTTTGGGTGGGGTTTAGGGTTTGGATTGAGGTTAGGGGTAGCATAGAAGTGGGGTTGGGAACATGTGAAGCAGGGTGAGGAGTTAAAAGCGCAAACCATACCAGCCATAGGACTTGGACATTTTTTTAAGGAGACTGCAAAAGCGATTGATTCTTTTAAGGTATCTTGTTTGGCAACTGAGGACCTTGAAGAACTGGGGACATCTTGCTCTTGTTCCCAGCTGACAGACACCACATAGGTGTATGTGTGTGAAACGGTAATAATCAAATCTAAAAATAAACAAAATTTTAGTCTCCAGTAAACTGCATAATGTGCACACACTATACATCATTAGAAAACATTTGCATAGAAACCTTAAAAAAGGTGAAAATCATATATGATAAATGTTTTTAAAAATGAACACAGTTCTGTTTCTGAACACTTTGAATATACAAGAACTCAAAAAAGACAGATGTAGGTTCAAGTTAAATCCCTTACAAAAACAAATATACTTTACATTGAACACAGGATCGTGGTATCGATGATAAAAATGAAACAAGACATTAGATAGTCTTGGGTTAGAAAAAAAAAACTATTCACAAAGCCAGTACTTAACAGTCAAACACAATACCACATGTTTTGACATGTTTGGCAAATGTTTATATCTATTAATAAACATGCATATTTAAATTCACATGAAAAAGTTTTCTCATTGATGCCTTTACCTGTCCCAGGACGTGAATAATGTGATAGGAATGGCTGACTATTTTTGTCAAATGAAGCTTTACTAGTATATGGCACTAACAATAGGCACTCTAGCACAATCCTGCTTATTCATGTTGTTGGGTCCACAAATTGTTCAAAATAGTCTTCTGTTACAAACAGTTTCTATGTGAACCCAATAATTTCCTGCAGGCTTCAAAGCACAATGAACAAAAGTTATTCTTTTCTGCACACTCTTTTGTCCTCTCACAAAGTCATTTTGCTTCACTGCTTAATGTTCTTTCTGCAGAAGTCAAAATACTTGAAGCTATTATAAAGAAGGGATTAGTTATTTTTAAGGACACTACTGTACTAATGCAATATTTTTTATTAACAGACAGAAATCACAATATGTACACACAAAAAAAGTCAAATTTAGGGGTTGAAGACACTATAGTGCCATGATGGATATGAAAGGATAAATTCAAAATAACAAATGAAATTTTGTTTGTGTAGGCACAAGATAATGAGCTAAACACAGAGGTTAAGCAGTCTTTGGCAGTAGATTGGTAAGCTGTCAGTCAAACAGCAGAACACTTATGGTGATGCTTAAACAGTAGAACACTTATGGAGACAGATATTACAGATGAAGACCTATAGTAATAAGTTTGACAATAAACCATTTATGGAAATTTGTTTGACAGTACACCAACCCAATACTTGTAGAGATCAGCAAATAACATGGGATGTTACAACTATTTATACATAAGAACACCTGTGGTAATACTTTGCTAATAAAAAATAAGAAACTTGCTAAGAAACCTTTGCATCAAATCATGTTTAAATTATAGTTAATGTAAAAATGTGAACATCTCTGATATGCTTGTAAATAAAAATTCAAATATGTACTGTGCAGCTTTGTGGATAAATTATCAGGACACAAGTGATGTGAATTGGTTATTAAAAGAAAATCACAGCACTTTTGAGAAACCCCTTTTAATAAAATTTAAGAACACAAAAGGCAACACATGGGCAATAAAACACCAGGGCATCAAACCTTAGAAAATCTGTGGTGGTACTTTTATGAAACAGAACACTTTGTGGTAATACTCTGTAAAAAATTCTTTTGAGCAATATTTTCATCTCCTGGAAAACAGTGCATCAAAGTAAGTAGACTATGCATATAACAAAGTAAAATACAAATACATATTTTCTTATTCCTACATTCCTCTTTGTTATTTGGGAAACCCAGCCATGCAAATGCCATTACTTCACAATAAGATCATCTTATCGTACTTATCACAGTCTCCCCCCAGTATTCTATGCAGATTTACTGCAAAAATACAAAATGTACAGCTTTCTAGGGTAAAGGGTATTTTGTACAAGAATTTTTTTTTTTTTTTTTTGCTTTAAACATGCCATCATAATTTAGTGCTTGAATGTCACAGAATTCACTCCTCTGACCACTAATCAAGTACTCTTTGACCTTACTTAAACAAATGTAACTCCAAACTCCTTTCTTTTGTTTCACAAGTTGATTTAAATTTTCTGTTCTGATCGTTAATTTCTTGGATAAAAATATTCCTTCCATTCAAAGCAAATCTGAGCTACCAAAACCAAAATTTGGTAGCATAAACTTATGAAAGAACCCCATAAAACTCTCTACTCGTTTAGTTAAATGGTTTACATGTTAAAAAATTATCTAGCATATTTGCTGCATTTGCTTTTTTTAAGTTAAAGTGTTATGTGGTGTGCCAGGCTAGAAGTTTCTAGCAGGTTTGCTACAGTTGCACATCCATCCATCCGATTTGCTAGAGTTACGCTGCAGAATTCAGACGGCAATTTGACTCAAGTCAACATAAGCCTGCAAAAGAAGGAAATTGGCAGCGATAAAGTAAATGACCGATGTCTTGATATAAATAAACCAAAGAATCTACACATTTACACAGAAGGATGTATTTTATCCCATGCATCTCCTTTATTTATGGATACATATATCAGTGGCTTCATTCAGTCTCCACAATACCAACTTATGACTTATGAGATTTTTTTTTAAATAATGGTGGAATCAGTATTCCAAAAAGTTAAAATTCTACCAGAAGATAAATATCTAAAATTGTTTGAGCAACTGATGGAAGAAACTTTAAGCTCTTAGAGCTCTAATTCTGAAGCGATGGTGAGTAGTGGTTCTGGGGCCTAATGGGGAAATCAATAATTATTCAGTGGTGTTCTGACCCCATGGATATCGCTTTATGCTACTTTACCCTTGGGCATCTCATGGGGAAAGTAAGGGAAGATGTTTTGTCTCTCTCCTTATAAAGCTTTGTCCAGACCCTGCATATATTGCTTTACCCTCGGGATTGTAGTTATGAAGCAGTGACTTTCCCCATTTTGGACTTCACCATTTACCCTTGCTTCATAACTATGGTCCCTAAAGGATGCAGTCTAATAATTAACATTCTTCTGTGGTCTACTTTTATCATGTCAGTAGAAGTGAGAGAAACATGGCTATTAAATTACTCTCATTCCATCTGACTCCTCTACATCGTACCTAAATAAAAAAAGGCTGTTGAATTATTTTTTATCTCTTTAAGTCTAACTTTTATGTATGTGAAATTAATCAGGTTGGTCACAGTGTAAAAGTAATGTCTGATAACTTACCTCATCACTCAAAGAACACATGAGCTGCCTATCCAGCTGCGACACTAGCTGAGAGAAGTCAGGGCGTTCGTTGGGTTGCTTGTCCCAGCATCTCAACATTATGGCATATCTGCATCACAATGTGGTTACATGAAAGAATATTTTACAAAACATGAATCATGGCAAACAAGGCAGCGACTTTCTGGGTGTAAATATTTAGGGAAAACTCTCAGCACACACTAAAAATATCTAAAACTTATCATAGTTATTTTTATATTATTTAAAATTTTAATGAAAACTTCAAACATACATGTTTTCTGTGGCCAGTTCTGGGCAAGGCATTCGATAGCCTTCTGTTATCTTGCCATATAGCTCTTCATGTGGGATAGTTGGGTATGGCATGCCACCCAAGGAGAAGATCTCCCAAAGCAACACTCCAAAGGACCATCTGTAAATAAATATAAATCAGTTGCAAGTGGTAGGTGGGGGGAATAAGGCTATATCATGGGAAGGTAGCCAGCCCTGTAAACAGATGCCACACTGAGAGAAAGAACAGCATGCTCAAGACAAGAGGTGAACCCAGGACAGCCAACCTTCACTATATTGTTGACAGGTGCTAACCATTAGGGCACTGGACCACCATCAGTTATAAGGGAAGGTAGGTAGCTAGTGTTAACTAAAATATCATTTGTCTGTCAAAGACTTTCAAATGCTATCACGTTGGTCTCACAAAGGTGGTGAGTTGAACGTTAACAACTCTTAAACATCACAGTGATCTTACGAACTTACTCTATTTGTGAACTACAACTCATACTTACACATCACTCTTCATGGTGAATCGCATATCAAACAATGCTTCTGGAGCCATCCATTTCACAGGCAATCGGCCCTGAAATGTTAAAAAAAATCTAAACCATAATAAATGTTTAGCTCTGAGTTTATTTTTAAATTGCAGTCTGTGCTAGGTAAACTCTATACTGTTTACATCTTTCAAGCAGGTCACCAGTTAAACTGGAAGCTTCCTCTCTCAATCCAATGGCATGGGGGTACCTCATCGCACAGCGAGAATAAAAAGAACCAGAAGGAGAGAGTCATACTCCAGACAAATTTAACCTAAACTGGTTTACAATTACGTCACTACTCCCACTGCCACTAGCTGATAAGATCTTTACCTTTTGCAAATGCCCTGTTTATAAACTTGGAAATCTGTGCACATTTTCAAGGACGCGTATAAGCACTATGTGTATAGAATGGGGGCACTTACTTAACACTTGATTTCACCAGTGGTCTCTGTTTACATAAATTTGATAATTCTCGGTCATATTGATTTATGAATACTTGCTCCTTTCACTGTTGACCCTTCACTTACACTTGATCTTTTCCTGTAGTATTCACCATTTCTGGTGAGTCCAAAGTCAGCAATTTTCAAAATAAAATCCTCGGTTACCAGAATATTGCGAGCCGCCAGATCCCGATGGATACACTGATAGGAAAAAAAACACCCATATGCAATAAGAAACATTCTCATCTTGCGTTCTGTTGATGAATAAATATCGAGGCTTATAAGGTTCTGTTCAGGATTACAACTGACGTCTTTAATTAGGCAATATATTGTCTTGAGGTAAAAGCTTGTAATGTTTTCCATAAATGTCTTTTCTGAACCAAATGATCTGATTTTATGATGATCAAGCAAAGAAAACAATGACATTTTACCTTTTTTGATGACAAGAATTCCATGCCACGAGACACCTGGAAGGCGAAGGAGATGAGATTCTTGCGACTGATCACTTGACCCCCAGGCGTCTTTGTGAACCAAGCAGGATCATCAGGAGAAGCATATCTGCCATAGCCATTGATGCCATCCCGGCAAGTTTCTAGAAAGTCTCGCAAGTTGCCATTTTTAGCATATTCCACGATCAACAACAATGGGCCTGCAAGCATGACAATGACAGACTCAGTTACACTCTGCAGCATGACAAAGACACTCATGCACATTAAGACTTTCCATGTGAACATAAAATAAATCCTACACACAATGCAACACAAGGATCTAATGCTTAGGCAGATTGTATTTCTTTTAGCAAGGAAAAGAACTCTACTTGCCATTGCGTGTACTGCAGCCCAAGAAATTTACTATGTTGATATGGCTGCCCATCTTTTTGACCTGTTTCATCACCTGAAGCTCTTGGATAAAGTCCATATGCTCTGCTCGTGATGCACTGTCTGCATGCAAACAATAAATGAAGACTACTATTTCAACTTTGCAACAATGTTTGCCAACAAACACCCATTCTAACATGCTCTGGGTGACTTCAAAGGCAAACTTCGTAAGATCTCATATGCATACCTATCCTTTTGATAAAGTTATTTCTGTTAAAATGTTCTTATTTTTGTAAGAGAATCAAATGTTCAACTTTCTATATTCTCACTCACTTACCTTTGAGCATTTTCACTGCTACTGTGCTGGCTTTTGGTACTTTACCAATGCCATAAGCTGTTGCCTGTTTCACTACACCAAATGCACCTTCTCCAACTGTACCCAGGAAAGTAAGCCTGGAAAAAAAACCACAGTGCCAAATCTGAAACTGTGCATCAAACAGCTCTGAAAATTATCACATTTTTTTTGGTAGTATAATTTTTGCCTGAAGTGCACGGAAATAAAGAAGGTTGAATTGCACAGACTGTAAGGAATCTAATCCTTCTATGTAAACACCTAACACTGGTTGGATAATGTCCCATTCTCTCTCGAGCGTTTAAGTACACATTTGCATGTTTTGTTACCTATTCCTAGGGAACTCCCATTCTGAGTCAAAGGGCACATTAGCAGGAGGAGGTGGTGGAGGATAAGCTGTACAGCTGCGGCGAGGCTTTGGCATCAATGGGCGAGAGACGACTGGCTCCTAAGAAAAAAAAACCAACAGAACAATTATATTATGCTAAACCCGTACTAATCAGGCTAAACTGCACAATAATTTTAAAAAACACAACCTTCCACAAAACAGTCCCACTATATTACAACAATTTTTTTTTTAAAAAGACGTCATTGAAGATGAGATCAAACAATACAAAATGATCTGATTTTATGAAGATCAAACAAATTTAAAGATTGTCACATGACAGTTATATCATAGCCAGACATGCAATCACTACACTAACACAGCTACTTTTTGCCTGATGATAATGTAGCTGTATCATATTGACTAATAATAAATAATAATTCAAGTATTTATAAACTGCTCATTCTTGTTGTAGTAATTCATAGCACACACGTAAGATAACTTATGAAAACACACACAATATATCAGGAGAAAAAGATAGAGAGTAGGTTTCTACCCAAAGTAGCTAGAAAATATGCCTAAAATACTACTTCTTTGAGTTCAAAACATAAAAATCTCTAGGCCTGATGATCTATAACTGTATAACTAAATTTAGTCTCAAAACAGTGCCAGAAAGTCATGAAAGTCTGCACACCTTTGTGTGGGAGACTTGATACTTGATGGTCTGCTGCTTGTGTTTGTACCTGAAGATAACCACTGCCACAGTCACAACAATGATCAGAACCAAAGCACCTGCAATAAGACCTATAATCAAAAGGAAAGGGCTGCTGCCAAATTTGTTTTGGTTCGCACTGCCTTCATGAGATGCACCAGACTTCAATATGTCATCCTGATCTGAAGAATAATAAAATAAAATAAATTAACAAAGTGGTCTTCATAGCACTTCCGAATATATGTCTATGTATGCATGTATATTTGGTAATAATATGCTATGGCCAGTATCTCTTTAACAGTGATAATAAGGAAATATTATAAAAGTTGTGATAAATGACTCTGCACAGGGCTCCTTAAAATATTTGTTACAAATATTTAAATTATACTTCACAAAAATGTAATAATTAGAGTAGATATATGTCTCTTTGACTCACCTAACACATGGAGATAAGCACTTTCATGATGGTAGCCTAGTAAATTTCGGGCAGAGCAGGTATACCAGCCTTCATGACCCTTTGTCACATTTTCCAGGACAAGCTCAGATAGCTGTTTAGGAGAGTCTTCTGTCTGTACAGATGTCAAGAAATATGTAAACTTATTTCACTCCTTGCACTCTTCTCCCCCTTACCCTTAATAGCAAATCTGCAACTATGTCATTTTGTTAACATACTTCTAAAACATTCACAGATTTGAGTCATAGCTTCAGGTCTATTTACTTTTATCTCAATATACAACCTATTTTCACCACTTGTGTCAGCATTTTCAACAGACTGACTTGCCTTAAGTATGGAAATATATGGGGTTCCAGTCTCATTTTCGTATGAATTGTTGATAAGATGATGCTGTATCCACTGATATGTGATGCTTCCAGACTTGTTGTGGCTTTGGCATATGAAATGGGCTCTCTCTCCAACCTTCACAGTTGTGTTTTTGGGACCATTTGTGATGAAAGGAACATGTGATGGTTTTCCTAGAGAAATATTTTTAAAATTCACCTGAATATGCATTCTGAACAAATAAGACATTCTAAGAAATTCTAAGAAGAATGTTACATTTTACATATTAAAATTTATCTTTTAACAAATAAAATCCCTGTGGATCAAATGTTTTTTTATGATTTGAAACAAATTTTTAATTATAATTTAAACTGTTTTAAACAGAACAGTCAAAAATAAATGAAAAATGTTTCCTACCTTTGGTAACAACAACCTGATAAGTCCAGGAAAGTTGAGTATTTAGTCCAACAACATGACAGGTGTAATTACCACTGTCTCTCTCAGACAGGTAATCAATTCTTAGTTCCATGTCCTAATAGAGAAGACAGGGATAAAATGTCAACTCCTACAACCCTGCTGTATTTTTGTGAAAAATGAATACCAATGGCCAGCACAAGGTAAAATGTGAAAAATTAGGTGGTTTAACATTTTATTTTTATAAATGGCTATAAGTTTTAATACAAGTATGGCATCAGAAATAACTACCTTAAAATAAAAAATCTCACAATCACTATTGAGGGTTCTTAAGTAGTAAGACACATACACTGAGAACAAATGAAGCATATAATTGAGACTGAGGCACAAACAGAAGGGAAGACCAGACATGTAAATGGATGAGGAAGAATAAAAGGATAATCTGAGTGAAAAAGAAAGAAAGATGTGATCATTTGCCTTTATTTTAAATTGTGGTAACTTAGGAATGCTTTTTCCATCCTTGAACCAGGTGATCTCTTTGACAGCATCCTTATTTGAAGTGTGTACATCACATGGCAGTATCGCTGTCGAATGTTCTGACACACTCAAAGTTTTTTTCATCTTGCTGCTGGCCCATGTAAAGTCCGGTCTAGATTCTGCAAACAGAAAAGAGGCAGAAATGGAAAGGGTTGTATCCAAATGAAAAATCAAGTAATGAAATACTGAAAAAAGCTGCAAAAAGAGCCAACTCTGGCAAACAGAAATGAATATAGCTGCAAAACAATGTCCTGTAAAATCTGAGCAGAATCAGTCTATGTGTTTACTCAGTCTCTCTCTCTTTCTTTCTGTCAATACAAGGTATAGCAGCCACTCTGAAAAGAGGAGAGAAGATGAGATCCAATTATTACTACCACACTGAGAATATATTGCAAAATATTTTCTGACACCTATGAATCAGCATTACCCATCCTTTTACGAATAGCCCTATGGGATAAATAAAGTGTTAAATTTAATAGAAAAATGCTGATAAAACCAGCATTACCCTTTCTTTTACCAAAAAACAAACTAAAAAAGATAGAAAAACTAAGAATGAGATCAGTAGCAATGGTTTATCATTTTTAAATAAAGCAGGAAGAATAAAGAATGCACTGAACATATGCAAACTTTATATAGCACTGGCATGGAATGTTTGTGTAAAGTGTATGCACAAAGGTTGGTGGCCTGGCTATAAATTTTCTGAGTTCACGCTCCCTCTTTTACAACACACACATACATGAAAAGCCACATGCTAAAACCCACCTTACCAGGCATGCATGTGATACAACATTAAATATGCATGTGCATGTGCAAGCACACATGAATGCACACACAGAGCAATTGTTTTCCTTGCAAGTATCTTGAAAGCCACAGTGTTACTTCTTTCCTATGATCCTTGTTTCATGTGGTGCTGAAAACAGTCTTTCTAATGTTTCTTCAACATCACACTGAGGCAGAAAACTCAAGACAAGCATGCAGGGACCTCTGTGAATATGCACAGTGGGATTTCTGTCAGGTCACCAGTACACCTTTTCTTCCTTATTTCCTCTTTCAGACATTATCAACCACAAGTAGATGTAAGTATACAACTGTCAATCAGAACCCTACATTCTTTACATGCATTACTGTAAAGCACTCAATAGTTCATTGTGTCCTACATGAAGAAATACACCATACTCATTAAAATTCATGTTCTGGGTTTTATCTACTCATCTATATCTCAGATTCATCATCTTAATATAAAATACACTTTGATGTTCATCCAGGAAAGCAATATGGGGGAAAAAAATAGGAGAAATGGATGATCAGTAAAACAGAGCAGTTTACTGAAACAGGTTCTCTCAATTGGCTTGTGGGAGGGGTACGTGGCTTGTCTAACAAAATGGGCAGGCAAGTATAACTACTGCTCCCTGGAGCCTGGCCCACCTGTGAACAAACACCAGTTGACCAAGGAGCCCAGGTCAGGTATGTGGAGACTCCAAGCCTGTTTACCCTAGAGCTGTGCAAAAGGCAAGCACACAATGGCTTTCCCTGTCATTCTATCTCCGTGTGATATTTTCGCCGTTGACTGCACACAGGCTGCTTCATGTGCTGATCACTAAAAGATGTTTCAGAATTGTGGCTATGGTCACATCGAATACCTAGCCTCTTGTTTTAGCAAGGGTAAAAAATATCACAGAATTAAAATAAATTGTAAAGAGTGTGTTCTTGCGTGTATCTATAGGGGGTGGGGGGTAAATGCTAATAAAAGGGGAGTGGAAATCAGAGTATATATGGAGCCCATCAATCTCTATGCCCCAAACAAGACCTGAACAAATTTACTATTGGGTTACTTGAACCGCTTTTATCGGACATTTACATCTTTTCATCGCTACCGTCACGACCTACGACTCCTTACCCACAATCGGTCATGAATGTACAAGGTTCATGACCCCCGCTGACAGGGCAAGCCGTCAACAAAGACATCAACCACCGATTTACGTTTCCTGATTTTCAAAGCGTTCAGTACAAAATAATCTTGTCTCCGTTGACCAACAAACGCCGAGCTTTGCTGGAAGGCGGACGGCTTCCAATTTTAGCGAGCCCCCACCCTTTATACCCATTCCCACCCTTTCTCGTACTCATTGATCAAAGCCCCCGAAGCTAGGGTGCAAGGACAGCAGACACGTAGACGGGTCACAAGCAGTGCGCGCCTGAATGAAAACCGTGCGTGTCAGCAGGCTAGACACCCGGCCTCCCTCCCTGACGCGGAATGCCACGGACATCTCAAATGACAGGTCAGCCGAGATCGTCACAGGGATTTGAACCAGAGTGGGTTCCACCTGCTGATTCACTGAATTGTAACTCTCATTAATGTTAAATGATTGCTGTGTTACCCAAACCAACCTGGTCAGACATCTCAAAGTGTATATTCTTTAATTCGGAATGGGCCGATACAAGGCCATGCACGCAGGCCAAAAGATCACTTAGGAGAAGGGTCGACAGGTAACGGACCTGCAGCCTTACGGCCTTACACAGGAAACGGACGCTGTTATAACCGCAGTCGCCCATTCACGACTTGGAAAAAAAATTAAATCGTTGTATGACCGTTTTATCGCGTTGTAATCCTGCGCGAGAAAGAGTAGCGGGGTTTATGACTCGCAGGTCTGCGTCTCGACAGGTCAACGGTCCAAGAAGTAAGGGATCTCGTCACGGAGAGCTGGAGTTACGGGATGCGGATTAGCTTAAAGGCCTAGCGACTGTCACACAATAGCCAGTTCGTACTGACACCACGGACGCGTTCAGGTCGACGTGACCCCAGGGCTCACCTCCCCCCCCCTGCTGTTCCATCATTTTACTACATAGCTTCATCTCCCCTTCTTCCCCTACTCCATTCCACCCTCCCCGCCAGCCGCTTATCGCTCGTACTCAGCGAGTGTGTACAACGTAACTTGAAAATACCTCCCACCCACCCCGTTTGCCCCGACACACAAGCCCCGACGTCAGCTCTAGCAACAGCAGCGTCATCCAGTTTGTCAGACTGCCGTCATCGTTCAAATCCTGTGAATCGTTAGCCCACTAAGGAGGAACACCTAACAAAGAGAAGGGTTTAGTTCCCCCCTAGCACCACACCGCCCCATTTTTCCAAGTTTTTATGTTTACTTATTGAAAGCACGCACGTACGCTGTTCGTCTTCCGCGGTACCTGTTTCAATAAGCTGCATTCAAAACCAGTCTGTTTACATCGAGTTTGGGAGGTATCCTAATCACCCACTTCAGCAAGTGGAAGTTTCACAGCAGTGTAGTTAACTGAAGGTTATGACAGGTATTTCTTCTGGACAATTGCACAGCGTTTTCAGAACTGTGTTATAGTTGGTCTGTGGCTACCTTGGGTGTTATCCTAGTTATCACTATAATTTATAGCTGCATATTGCACAGTATTAAGAAAAAAGCAAACACATTATATGGGAATGCACACCTACACCCAGACAACCAACCATGCACATCAGAAACATGCCAATGCACCAGATACAGACTATTAAAATTCATGTTGCATGCTAAAACACTGAACACTATATATGCCCCATCCAACCAAAAAAGTTAATGATAACCATTTTTCTTCATACATTCATCAAACCAGAAAAGGGGCATCAAATTCACGTTATTCAGATACCCACTCACCAGCATTTTTTGGTGCTGACTTCAACCCTCTCCTGTGTCTTCCTGTTAAGTAGGACAATGGCCCTGACTCAACATGCACATACTGATACACCAACAGAACAGACAGTAGTTTGCAAGTAAGCATCATCTGCATCTGCAAAGAAAATATAATTATCAGTGTCCTGTGATTAAACTGCTCATTGTATTACATCTGGCTCCAGAACTCTATAATTAAAGTCTTTAAACCCCCAGAATCTAAACTTATAATCTCATCATTTATACCTGGTCTAGAAGAAGATAAGTCAAAACGATGATAAACACTTTAAGAAGTATTCTATAAAATCTAGTATATCAATTTATCTTAAAAGTCAGCAATGTTTTTCAAATATTTGAAAATGCCAATAACAATGGATCATGCAGTGGCCACCCATGCTTGTAGCAACACAAGGTAAAATCCCTCACTCAGGAAGTACTTCAGATTTGTTGTTTGTCTCCCTGCTGGTATCTTTGACAAAATAACACGTCTCACGATTTTGTCTACTAATATCACACTAAGTGCCTCAGATGTAGCATGTGATCTATGGAGCCCTACCTTCAACTTTTTAAACTTTTAGCAGCACTTGTATGTGTAGAATCTAACCAGCAAATGATTGCGATGCCAAAGTGTATAAAATGAATCAATGATACACATTTAAAAAAATTCTTCCCTCGTTCACACTTCACGAGAGCACATTTGTCGTCCATAAACTTTATAAACTGCACAACCTAAGTAGGGGTCCATGACATCGGCAGGCCATGCTTCAGGAATGCGTTGCGCGTAAATGAGTTTTTTTTTTTAATGAAAGATCTGAATCGAGAGGTACTTTAAGTGTGCAGCTACATCCAAGCTGTCCTTTGTTACAGTCAAAGATTCTCTCATGATCGACTCAATAATTATTCGGTTCCATTTTAAATAAAAATGTGTGTGTGTTTGTGGGTGGTCGTGTTCGCACGCTGCTGATACAGTGCAATAGTTTCTAGCCACATGGCGCTCGAATTATTTTAGTTTATTTAAAAAATATTTTAAAGTATCATGAAAGATATTTGCATTTTAAAATAAAAGTATTGTATCAAAATAATTTGCCATCTCGATGGAATTCTTCCGCACAATTCAATCACAACTCTGCTCAAATTAGGTGGAGATAAATGTTGTACATTTTCCCATCGTCGTGCGACATTACTGCCAACATGGTCGTAAATACGGAAGATCAATTTTAAGAATTCTCTAGCCTTACTCACTTTTTCCTCCTTTGCACTCCACTGCACAGATTAATCTCTTTTCACTTTGGAGAGGTTCAACGACATTCCCCGTGCACTTTACATCATGAGACTCTCGCTAGCAGACGACAAAGATAACAAGTGGTGCTGGGAAAGGAAGGTGAGAATCGAAGCGCGTAAATTTTTCGAGGCCCACCCCCCCTTTCCTACCATAAAGACGGCCATAACTGGCCTTACTTAGCTCTGTAGATGCTCACCTTGACGAATTCTGGCCTTTCTCACGCTGCACGCTGTCACAAGACCTTTGCGAAAGACTATAATATTTTAGCAAATTTCCTCCAGTCCAGCAGTGTCGCTTCAACCATGGAGGCTTGCGGTTTTTGTCTTAGTACCGCAGTGCTGGCCACCCGAGAGCTGTTCAAACTGGAGGACACCGATGTCACACATCCGTTCGGCCTTCTGTCAACAGTTGCACGCGCCCAGCGCGGGGCGGTCTCCAGCTTTGTTATCGCGAAACTTTCGCACCAACTTCTTGGACGTGAGGTTGGCCCGGATTTTTAAGCAAGTGTCAGCGCGGTCTTCAAAGCTAACATTTCGTCGCGGGTGAATCGTTGCGAAAATGAACAGTCAAGGGAACAGGAAATAAATCAGCTCAACGCGTGGACTGTTTGAGCAGGCTTGTTCACAAAGCAGTGGATTTTGCGAAATGGTCGAGAACTCGCTAGCGCTCGTTCAGAACTGACGCGTTGTTTGGGTCGCAGGCTGTTTAAATGTCCCCCACATGTCTGAATCGATTGGGTGCGAAGCCGAACGCTCCTCCTGCGGCCTGCGATACCCTGATCTAGCCTTACAAGCAGAGAGGCGTCGTCGAAGCAGTTCAGAAGAGAGGGCTCTGAAGGCGCAGAATGTGAGGCAAGACAACTATATAGGCTGGACTAAAAAGTTACAGGTGTTGCTTCTTGTCACTTTAAAAAAAAATAAAGAATAAGGTCTGACTGGAAATGTTTGTCTTTCCATAGAGGGCAAAGAGAACGAGAAGTGAAATTGGTGCGTGGGGGTGGGGTGGGGGCTGTGTTCAGTCGGCCGTCAATGTTTTGACAGGTTCTCATTTTAATAAACAACATGCATTATTGTAGTATTATGATAAAATATAATGGCAGTCTGTCCTTTAAAACTTTTTCAGTAGCATGACAGGGGCGTAGGAACCAGGGGGGAAGGGGGGCAGCCACCCCCTCAAAAAAGATACTAAGGAGGCAAGGAGTTTGCTCCCCTAAAGCCGAGCATTTTGCTACGCCACTGCATGAAAGATAAATTCCTATTTTTCCCCTAGCGTCTAGTTCTTTTCACATTTAGTCTAACAGAGAGAGATTTATCACGAAATTTAAAGCTTTACATAGTGACCTTGTACTGATGTAAAACATCAATTGTAGGTTCAGGGAGGACTTCTAACTCTGTGCATGTCAAGGGAGAGTATTCGAGGTGTCCAACAACCAGAACAAGTGGACGTTGGAAGCGCGTGGCTAAAAACTGTGTCTAGTGAAGGAAATATGAGGGAAACCGAAATGGGTTATAAATCTGGTTCACTTTACTGACGTTATAATCTGACTAACAGTCCACAAGATATCAGCACTGGGTGCCAAACGCATTGATCGAAAGTCCATTCAGCCATATGAGAGAAGGTATCAATCCCGATTTTCTTTGGAAAGCTTACTTACTTCCCTACAATATCTTGCAGCAATTAGGTGGGGAAAGTAAATGAAGGGTTAAGAGAGAGTTTTAAAAATAGCCCGTGCCTTTTGCCCCAAACAATAATGTAATCATATAGCAAATGGTGCTGACAGGAGTGCAAACGTATTAAGTTTCACTGGTTCATTTAGTTTACTTAGTCAAATTATTATTATTATTATTATTATTTCAGATCTTTCTTTCCTTTGTGTATCGTGCTGCGTGCTATCAGCCGACCAACATAAGACACTGGATCTTGATGAATACTGTGTTTAATCGTAACAAAAGCAATAAGCTCGCCATCTTGGACGTCACTTAAATGTACATAAAGCCCCGGATGTCCCTCGGGAATAACTCTTATCATTACATCTCCCCTCCCTTGAGATTCTTCAACTGATGGGGAGAATGTTTATTCTCTAGTCAATGTTCAAAACATAATGATCAGTCTTTGTAACGCGCAGGCAGGGTGATTATTCTGCCGCTTCGAGTCATTCTAGGTGCAGAGCTGCTACTGGGATGGAAATCTCCTGGATCTGGAGTAGCACCATGTCTGGCTTCTGTAGCAGGACCACCTTTATTAGATGTCGATTCTGGACCTTGACTTGGATCACTAACATGAAGTGCTGTCTCTAGTTCACCTGTCACTGGGACTTGGGAAGAATATAGGGAAAAGTCATTTTGGACAGGACTGGGTTTGGAATTGGACTGCTCCGGCTCGAAGTTTCTTGACCTTCTGAGATGACGTCTGTTGCGTCGCAAACTGCCTCTTGGAGTTTGTACAATATATGACCTCGGAGCACACTTCTGGAATACACGCTGTGGTAATGCTGTCGGTATCAAAGGTTCCTTGTTCTGTGTAGGTTTCTTTTTCTGGCAATGTCTGCATTCTTCGACAATTCTTGTAATCTTGTCATTGATACCTGGCCACCAAACTGCTGCTTTTGCTCTCTCTCTGCATTTAGTGATTCCTTGATGACCTTCATGTATCCTCTTCAGGATATCAACATGAAGTGGTGCTGGCACAACAATGCGTGTTCCTCTGGTAAGGAGACTATTGTGCACACTAAGTTCCATGCGCACTGCATAATAGTCACGAAGATTATCTTCTACATCTGTAATGTATTTTGGCCAGCCTTCATTAGTGTAGCGAATCGCTGCTTGAATCAGTCTGTCTTTTCTTGTCTCTTCTGCAATCTCTTTCAGACGCTTATCTGAAGCTGCACATGACCATGAAATGTCTACACTGCTCAAATATGCCTCAACATCTTCTGAAAGTGTTATAACATCAGATTCGGCAGTGGTTAACTGAGGACTTCGGGATAGAGCATCTGCAATGACAAGCTTCTTCCCTGGCACATACTCTGCGGTGATGCTGAATCTCATGAGGCGCATCAACATGCGTTGGCATCTGATAGGAGTATCTTGCAAGTCACGATTGTTGATAAGTGGCACAATAGGTTTGTGATCAGTCTGTAGTCGAACATTGTCAAGACCAATCAAGTATCTGCTGAGCTTTTCACAAGCCCAGACTGCTGCCAGTGTTTCTTTCTCTATCTGTGCATATCTGCATTCACTAGCAGTCAATGTTCTTGAACAATATGCCACTGCTTTGAGACCTTCAGGATGCTGCTGTAGCAACACGCCACCAATGCCATAACTACTAGCATCTGCGCTGACAATTGTAGTCTTTGCTGGATCGTAGAATGCGAGCGTTGGTGCTGAAGTAAGCAGTTTCTTCACGTCAGCCATGGCTTTGACTTGCATTGAGCCCCAACTCCACTCTCGATCCTTCCCCAGCAGCTGCGTCAGTGGCTGAAGTACTGTAGACAGACTTGGCAAATACCGCCCTAAGAAGTTGCACATGCCCAGCATCCTCCTCAACTCGGGTACATTAGTTGGATCTGGCATGGCAATTATTGCTTCAACCTTTCTTGGGTCTGGTGAAATTCCATTCTTGCTGATTCTATGACCCAAAAATTCAATCTCATGCTTCCTGAGCTCACATTTCTCATAGTTGAGTTTCAGGTTAGCACTGGCAAGTGTTTTCATGACTCTCTCAAGATGTTTCTCGTGAGCTTGTTCATTCTCACTATAAACAAGGATATCATCAAAATAGCAGATTATATTGGGTACATCCTTTAGGATAGTCTCCATGGTTCTCTGAAATATCTCTGGAGCTGATAAAATTCCAAATGGTAATCTCTTGAGGAAATATCTCCCACATGGAGTGATAAATGTAGTAAGTTTTGCAGAATCTGGATCAAAGGGAATCTGATAGAACCCTGATGTTGCATCCAGCTTGCTGTAAACTGCTGATCCAGAAAGCTTATGTAAGATATCTTCCAGTATTGGCAAGGTGTACCGCTTTCGCTTCACTGCGGTATTGAGTTTCTTGTAGTCAACGCAAATACGTATGCTACCTGATTTCTTCAGTACTGGCACAATGGGAGAGCACCAATCTGTTGGCTCTGTTACTTCCTCTATAATCCCTGTTTCCTGCATTCTTTTTAATTCTTTCTTGACCTTGTCCAGCAATGGTATTGGTATTCTCCTTGGTGCATGAACACTGTATGGCTCAATGTTTTCTTTCAAGATGATTTTGACTGGTGGACACTGCACAGGTGTCTTGTCACGTTTGCCAAATAAAGCATTGACAGCCTCTATCTTCTTCACTAAACCTAGTCTGGATGCTGCTTCTCTACTAAGCAGATTTTCAGTGGTTGCTTGCACAACAAACACTCTCAGTACATGAAGCTGGTCATGAACTCTTGTTGTAGTAGTGAACTGTCCATCACACTTCAGGACTCCTCCTACACTCCTTAGGACTACATTGGTCTTTAATAGCTTGGGACGCGGTGACAACTTTTTGAACTGTGTTGATGAGATGACAGAAACATCTGCCCCTGTGTCAATTTTGAACTTGACATCACAACCGCCAAACTGTAGTACAGTTGTCCATGGTGGTTCTCTACTGTCACTGCACAAAGTCCCTACAAAATGTTCCTTTACTTGTTTTTCTTCAAGTGCCTGCACTAACTTTGTTCTGGTGCTCTAAACGGAGCCATTTAGCAGCTTGTGATATTCTTTGTGATATATATCTATCCCGACTTCTGTCACCATGTATCGTGCTGCGTGCTATCAGCCGACCAACACAAGACACTGTGGATCTTGATGAATACTGTGTTTAATCGTAACAAAAGCAATAAGCTAACTCGCCATCTTGGACGTCACTTAAATGTACATAAAGCCCCGGATGTCCCTCCGGAATAACTCTTATCATTACACTTTGTGATGCAGATAGTAGTGTCACATAAAATGTTAAGGCCAACTATGGTGCAAGTAACTGTCATTATACAATACGTTTTGTCAGATTTTCAGACTTATATAACAAGTTACCATATTGGTTAGTTTAATGAGTAAAAGACTCAGTATACAGTTGGTTAGCAGGGCCGCCGAACGCCAGCACGGGCCCATTGCATTAATCATTAATTGTAATCGTTTATTTTATTTTTGTCAGTATATAACAGCAGGCGTACAAGTTATAATTCGACTTGCAATATCTACATTTCGTTTAGAAGCGTAATATAGACAGCAAACTTTAGGAAAAGTGTACACATCTAGGATCTACTGACTGAGCTGTGTACACTTGAGTGGTCAGTAATGAGGGAACCTATTTGCACCCATACTATAAGAAAATGTCACCAGTGGAGCCGAAAAACAGATTAAAGAAACGAAGATGAAAAGACAATACAATTTTTATATCATCATCATTCCTTGTTACTCCTCGAGGAGCATAGGTCCCCAACAACACCTCGCCAGCGGACACGGTTTGGGGCACCCCCCCCCCTCAGATGGGCCCATGTTGTTCCGGCATCCTTTGCCTCGCTCTCTACTGATCTTCTCCAAGTCTGTTTTGGCCTCCCAACTCTCCTCTTCCCATGAGGGTTCCAGTCAAGTGCCTGCCTGGCAGTGGTGTCAGCTGGTGTGCGCAGGGTGTGTCCTATCCAGCCCCACTTGCACTTTTTGATGACTAGTGGCATTCTGGCTAGTTCTTTTCCACAGGCTGCTATTGGAGATCTTTTCAGGCCATCTAATTCCCAGGATATGGCGAAGGCATCGGTTGGTAAAGGTCTGGAGCTTGTTGTTGGTGGTGTTTGTCACTCTCCAGGTTTCAGAGCCATACAGTAGGACTGCCTTCACACTGGTGTTGAAGATGCGTGTCTTACTGCGGAGGGATAATGCTCGGGAGTTCCAGATGGGGCGTAGGGTGTTAAAAGCATGCCTGGCCTTGTTTATAAGGCTTCTGATGTCGCCATCCGCTCCACCGCCCTTGCTGACGATGCTCCCCAGATATATGAAGCGGTCTGTTTCTAGGATGTTCTCTCCTTGAAGATGGATTGGAGGTTCCAGCTTGTTGATTTTCGTCACTTTGGTCTTCTTTCTGTTGATCTTTAAGCCGGTCTTCTCTGCTTCCTCTGTCAATTTGGTTTGTGCATGCTGCTGCCGATGAGATAGGAGACTAATGTCATCTGCAAAAGTCCAGGTCCTCTAGCTGTTTGGTGAAGGTCCACTACCGGTGTTGTTGTCTTGGGTTGTCTTGAGCATAATCCAGTCTATGACCATCAGGAAGATTGTCGGCGATAATATGCAACCCTGTCTTACGCCAGTCTTCATTACGAAAGGTTCAGTGAGTTTGCCGTTATGGATAACTTGGCGGAACGAGTCTTCATACAATCCCTGGATAATGCTTATGAACTCAGGTGGAATACCTTAGTGGTTCATCAGCCTCCAGATGACGTCCCTGTCTACACTGTCGAATGCCGTCTCAAAATCCACAAACGTTATATAAAGGGAGGATTGCCATTCGATAGACTGTTATATGATGCTACGGAGGGTTGCAATGTGGTCAGTGCATGACTTATCCTGTCGAAACCCTGCTTGTTCTGGTCTCAGTCTCTTGTCTAGTGCCTTCTTCAGTCTCTAGTATTATTCTCGTCAGGACTTTGCTTGGAATGGACAGCAGCATGGTCCCCCGCCAGTTGTTGCACTGGGAGAGTACTCCTTTCTTTGGTAATTTGACCAGGTGGCCTAATTTCCAGTCTGTTGGGACTAGCTCTTGTTCCCAGATCTTGTGAAGGAGGGGCTTTAAAATTGTTGCTGTTGTTTCTGGGTCTGTCTTTAGTGCTTCTGGGGGTATGATGTCCGGGCCTGCTGCTTTGCCATTTTTCATGCTTTTGATAGCTTTGATGATGTCTGTCTTAGTGGAAGGGCTGGTGTTGACGTGAAGTTGTGCAGTTGCTGGTGGTTTGTCAGGTAAGGATTGTGGATGAGGTCGATTCAGCATCTCTTCGGTCCTCCATCCAGCGGTCTCTTTGTCCTGCATCGTTTGTTGTGGTCTTGCCGTCTTTGTCTTTCACCGGCTTGTTTGGGTTTACACTCCTGCCTGACAGAGTTCGTGTTATTTCGTACAATCGCTTCATGACAATGTTTATATCGTTCACCTTAATGCATGAGTGATTTCACAGTCCTCACATACTTGGGCACAATTATTGGAGGCAGCAGTAACTGTAGTAGAGGTGAAGCCTACACTTTATACCATTCTTTGAAGTCTTGCTTTATTTTTTCTTTGTGTTGCATTTTATTTTCCCTTTTGTTTAAAAGAAAACGAAAACGAAAAATAAAATTACTGACCAAGGCCAAGCCGCTTCCATACCCGCCGGCCCGGGTACATCAGCCCTCCCTTCCCCTCCCTCTCGTCAAGCCTGTTCGTGGGGTTATAGATTCTCGCAGAGACCGAATTTGTTGTTTGTTTGTTTGTTTGTTTTTTTTAATCTTGGACCTACGGAGAAATATAATATGTGTAGAACTTAAGAGTGAGAATTCTCTCGGTGCCATTGCGGAGTCATTGCGTAGAAGCTATCAATGAAACGATAATTCAAAGTCATAAAATAAAAACTGTCTAGACATACACCTGTTATACACTACAACAGACCACAACAAACACCTCTTTACTGGGCTGACTGTTTCTTCCGCGATATAGCCTTATAGTTGCTGGCTTAGCATGTATATCACTCAGTTTCCATTCCTCCCCAACAAATCAAGAATACGCGAAGGCTTCATACATTAAGCGTGATTGTTGACTGCATATTATTATTATTAGCGCAAAATTCGTTTTCCAGATGGATTTATGTGTTTGCTTGATATTATAAATAGTTCCTCAAATCTGATTGAATAACCCAGTTTTTATTTTCGAGAGAAGCATCTGTACATCAAAATTTTCATTTCCACACAAAAAGAGGTCAAAACCATGAATTTATTTTAGGATATGGAACTAAATTACTAGTATATGTTCTTTGTTGTCCCACTGGTTGTAGTCCCGACCCTAGTGTATCCATGTACCAAAATGACGTTACTGTTGCGATCTGTTCAGTCGTTGGCGATGCTAAAAGGTTTGTATCATCAGTTGCATCATCAGACTTCGAGAATTTTTTTTCTGAAATTTCAATGTAAGAATTTGGTATGGGGTGGGGTTTAGTGCTTAATTTTACTCGCGTTGGTAAGGTTTTTTTTCCTATGCTGACACAAAACAGTTACTTTATTAAAACATCTTAACCTTATCATACTTATCATTATAGAGCTTGTTTATTAAAAGTATTTATTAAAATAGCACATTTGGGATCTACGCCAGTCACCAGCGGGGCAAGTAACGAGAAAGCGGTTGAAGAGTTATCATTTGTATCAGTGTGTAGTCCCATATTGGAAGGTGCGTACTCAACTAAACTCAATCGTGTTTATTTCTCCTGCCACCGTTTGGAGTGCTCTCCAGCGACTGGCTGGTGTTATTCGCGTACATAGAACGCGTCTTGCTCTTTATCGGGCCAGCGAGTGGGTCGCGTGTCCTTATCAGGGCCCCGAAACGTTCTAGAAAAATGGAAGGCGAGTTTTTGTTGTAATCCTTATACTTAAAACGTCGTGCAAAGACGTTTTCACTAGCTCCCCTTCCAAAACACACACACACACACACGCACGCACGCACACGCAAATCGATGACAACTGCTACAGACCATACTCAGGCCGTGGTCTCCAGTTTTCCACATTAGCATTTAGCCTATTGTATACTGATAATGAGTCACGTAGACCCAAACTAACCCGACAACAACGTGACTGAAGCCAGTTTTAAAGGTGGAATATGTGTTGTCAGGTTATGCACTTTCGAAACTGGATTTAAGTGGGTTGAAGTGTTGGTACCAATCAAAGGACCAATGAATGAAGCATAGAAAAGTGAAAATGCTCATTTTCGCTTCACTGTTGATGTGGTTTCTCACCCGTCGTTTTCATACACTAAACTGTCAACATGTCGGTCGTCTCAGCATAAAAAATTCGTCATATGGCCACGGTAGCCGAAATTGTTTTCTATAGCGACAGTGACACTTTTTGCCTCGAGACGAACCACACGCGACAGTGTCCGAAATCTCACGAATTGTTCCTGAAGAAGATATTTGCGGCGGTTATTAGCGGAGAGAGGTAATGATATTCCCATTCGAATCGCTACCTGCGCTAAGACACTACTCCCACCCCATCCCCGCCTCAAAAATGCACCAACCCCCTCACCACCACCACCACCACCACCACCACCACCACCACCACCACCAAACAAACCGGTGTTGTTGTTGTTGGGGTTTTTTTTTTGTGACTTTGTGCGACTTTCGGAAAGTACAGCAAATTAACGCCCATTGATGCATATAGCTGTCGACTGTAGTGGTTTGTTTCTCGCAAACACGGATATTAGTTCTCTGCTCAGCCACGTGCAGTTCTATAACACAGAACGTGATGTTAACGGTGTGTACGGGGGCCATTTGATATGATATCTGTGACCAGCACTGTTAGTGCTATCTACACCAGCCTCTATACAGATGGCCTTAGCTTCCACTGCGATCAAAGCACCTTGCACAGCAGTTAACATCGCTGTGACTAACACGGTAGTCAAGCCGTGCACAGCACATTCGCAGTTTTTAAAGTCACCATTAGAGGATGTGTCAGTGCTGTCATGTCCAAGATATATACTAGATATGTAAACTCTATGCTCCTACTCGGGCTCGCGAAATCATACCTTTCCGTACTCAATACTAGTTTTCACATTCTCTTCCCTTCTCTAGAAGAATCTCTAGACTCAGATTTCTGTCTTGCCTCGCTGCGCGTTTTCAAACCAGCCTCTAAGAGTCTCTTCTCGCTTATTGGATGTCGGCATCTTCAGATAGCCCGATATCCTACACTTACTGTCGCGGTTATAAAGACTCTGATTTCTAACGGCCTGTCAGGGAGGCATCCACCACTTCTAGCGCATAGCCCCCCTCCCCCTACCAAAAAAAATGGACTATCGCACACTATTATACCGTTCTCCCGTTTCGCCTGGTGGTTTTCAAAAGGTGGCTGAAAGGTATTTTTCTTCACCTGAACGGTGTGCTGCCTGGCGAACGTCCTTTTACACTTCTAGGTTGTCGGTCTTGTTTACGCATCTTTGAGGGGCTGGAAGGGACCTTAAAATATTTTCTCTTTTGTCAGATACCGTTAAGCGTCACCGCACAAGCGGGTTTCTATGGAGAAGGACAAAAAAGTGTGTGGATGGGAGAAGAGGCGGGGGAATGGGGAGTGGAGACCGAGTAACGGGAATTCACTCATGCATGCAAAGGGTGGCGTCTAACTAGAGAGACTGAACCGTGCACGTGGGGCGGGTGGCTGGGGGAGGGCGTTGAAGTATGGTGGTAGCAAGGTGAGGGGAGGTGGCGGTTTTTGCAAGAAATTCTTGGTACATCGCAATGACCTTGTTTGTTTTTCATTTTCACCGTTGCCTGCGTATCCCAGTGTCACTGCATGTAAACATCTTTATTAAAGATCTACAAGAGTAATCACAAGATCGAGCTCAGTCTACTAGAAGTATCTCACCACTGTTCGTTCTCGAGATGCACAGAAACATATGCACAGAAAGAGGTCAAGACCATGATGTCACACATCATCTTTTTTCTGTTCGAATGACGAAACGAAAGAGAACGGAGAAGACTGTCGTCTGCTGCGACAGAGGGTACAAATTGCCTCTCGTGTCGTCAGTATGGGAGTGTCGTCTGCTTGTGTCGGCTGTACTTGCATATATTGTCCTCAGATTTATGTCTGCAATTATGACTGTAAAGTTGATTAAAGAAATACTTTTGGACGAGAAGTGGTGTTTGAAATGGTATTGCTAAAGATGTGAACGCTTAGGTTATCATCAGCAAGGATTTAATACAACATGGAATGTTGTGCAGCAGGATAAGTGTAAAATTGACGTAAAGACATAAAAACATAAAAGAGCGAGTGACCGACAAAGTGTAATGCTGGAAGACTGCAAGACAGCGGTCGTACACTATCAAAGCCAGTCTGCACAATGTCACAGAACATCCTTTGCCTACAGACTATAGTCCAAAGTTTCTAAAGTGCCTTTGACTCCAGCACATGAATACGGCTTAGTCTGTTCTATTGTCCCCCTGACAACATGCTGCCTCAGTCCTCCCTATCCTACCTCACTTCTCTCTACCCGTCCCTTCTGTCCATCAGACCGTAGACAATGTACTGTTACAATGCACTCGTACCACTTACCGCGACCATCAGTCCCCTATAGGGCCTCCTACCCCTATCCCGCGCGGTGCCTCAAGTTACGATACCTGCTTCTCGGCAGTTTAAATTTACATGTCTTACACGAAGTAAAAAAACTATGGCATGTACTTTTATATGCATGCTCGGCCTGCAGAAGGTTGACTCCAAGTCACAGGTTCTAAGGTTACAAAAAGTCGCTATGGGATCTGCATCTGCAAGTCTTCGACGCAGGAAAGGCGGACGGAGTTGGCTAGAAAAGGACATTACAGACTAAAGCGCCAGGCGTGTAATGACGTAACACCAACAGCCAGGAGTTACTCTACAAAATCAGGCAACAGTACGTAATCTGTTCTGAACTGTCCACACCAAAACAATAATTAGATATGTTGTAGACACAGGTTTTCCTGTGGCTCTGAATTGCATGATACTCATTAATAAAAACTATCCTTTACTTTTCTTTTTTTTACAAGCCGCCATTGCCACAATAACTTGGTGCTTCACCTCAGGTGGATCGTTGTCTGCAGGATTAACTTGCACTGTTTCTCGCAGACCTATATTTGTCTGGGACAAGCGGATAGCCGAGTTGTTAGTGCTGCTATCGATAACCGAGTGCGAGGAGAGTAGCTGATCGAACAGCCCTTCTTGCCCCCCCCCCCTCACACACACTCACAAATCACAAATAAACTTACCCCGAGCAAAGTGCGGTTACCTCATTACCCAAACACTGAAAGGTTATGGGACTGCCTTTACCATATCTTTTTGTAATGAGATGCGTGAAGAACATACGTGGAGGATGACTTGTTTAAGGCTATTCCGGTTGATGTACGATCCTTGCTAAGGCACAAACAGCGCAGACCTCCAATCAAATTAAAGAAGACATAAAATAAAAATCAAGGGAATTTTAGATCTGAAGAGTGCAATGTAGTAAACAGTTTGTACATTAAAAAATCGTACAGTTAAGACGGGCAATAAAGGAGCATGCAATAATATTCGTAATAATATCGTCTGCTATTGTTCACATTTCTCGTTGATATTGTATTCGATATGTACTGACATGATACTTTTTCTGGTGAGTTGTTACATAATGTTTCTGAACAAATACTGAGAGAAAAATGCTGGTTATTTCTGTAAAATCAGGACGCACCTGTCGAAGTTTACGTTTACTGGTCAAGGGGATAAAATAAGGGAGTTGGTCAGGGGACAGCATTCCTTCTTCACAGGAGAAAGCCACGATTAATTTTCCCCTTCTTTTGCTTTATAAAGCAAATAAAAATCGTGTTATATCAGTATTCCGGCGGTAAGAACTGCGTATTTAGTGCAGTACGTACTGCGCATTCCAATTCTTTATTATTACATTCTTAACTTCCGTTTTTAGCAGATTTGTTGGCTCACCAGTAACATGCACCGAGATTGAAGCAAACATTTGCAAAACAGTGGGCATAACTGTGACAAAAATTGTAAAAATAACAGGAAAAGTTTTGTTGAATACCTTGACTGACAACATTTGAAATGCTTGGTAACATTCTACAAAGCAGAACTTCTCGGTAATTCATTCGATACGATCGTGCTGGAGTTAAAAGCTATTCGTTCCAATCAAGACTTTGGATGTTTTCATACCCTACTAACTAAACTAGTCTAAATTTCCAATAATTTAGTGATCAAGAATCGGTTCATTGACATTTTATAGAGAAAAGATCTCTGAAAGAAAAAGGCAATGCTGATGCCAACGAAGCTTGAAGCTTTGCTGAAATTCAAGTGGCTCTCGTTGTCAGCTGCAATTAGTCAAAACATATTCGTTTACCCTATTTAGAAAAATTCTAGAGAAACTATAGGAAGGGCATTCGAGACGGATTGAATGTGGTTTGCTAACAATGTTTCCACGACAATTTTGCTTTCGTTGTAAGCTCAGACGTAGTTCAGACACAGCACACAGCACGTTGAGCCGACATCAAAACCGGAAAAGGTCAAACCGACTCCTGGGGTGAAGGTCACAAGCATACATAAGTCTCTGAAAACGCAGTGTCCGCACACCGCGACTCTTATAAGTCAGGGAATCGTATCTCAGCGATAGCAGAGGTCTTGGATTTTGATTACCAGGGAGAGCACATGAGCACATCTAAAGTCCCCCCCCATAAGTCCCCTTCCCTTCAGCGCTGTTCGGAGCAAACTATGCTAGACACACTTAAACCTGCGACCAAAACGAGGGCTTCTTCAAAAGAAGCAGACGATGCGGGCTGCATCACGTGACTATTGTTTGGCGTGCAGTCCATATGAGTTTCGTCTCTAAGAAGGCTTTGTACAAGATTCTGACGTCAGCGAGGCGAAGGTGCCTGTCAAAGAGAAGGTTTACACCAAACCAGTTCTGCGAAATGCCCCTCCAGTAATTTTTGCAATGACAGCACCGCCAGCTTGCCTGTTGCCTTGACGACGCGAAGGTCTCCATGTACGAACATGGTTGATCTCGTTCTGTGCCCAGGTAAGAATACCCAAAACAGAATGTATTCGCTCATGATTGTTTGGTGGATGGTATGCGCGCACGTTTCTCTTTTTCTGTGTGTGTGCGCGCGCGTCTTTCTCACACACGAGCAATGGTATAATTGTATCACCCACAAACAATTATGCCGTCAGCCTCGTTCTCACCCGACACTGCACTGAGGATCTCGTTTTAAATTTCAAAATCGAAATGCGCATGTGGCAAGTCCCCAGCTGAGTGCTCTGCACCCAAGTACCCAAGACTTATCAAACAAACGCCTGCCACACCCCCTCTGCACTCCGAAACGGAGTTGTCGTCTGCTGCTCAGTAGTTAGTTGTCAAGACTCTGTCAACTTATTCATAGTTTTATAAGTATGCAAGATGTGAGATCTTGGCACCTAAAGTTTACACCAACGAACTTAAACATTTGATGTTTTGCTTAGTGGTGAAGCAGCTTGAATATTTTAAAACAGAAATTCAAAATTCGAAGTGTGGTAGTGAAGAATGTGTATTGCTTTCACACCATATAGCGTCTCGAACGCACAGAAGTAGGTGAGCGTCTGGACTCGCTACTCCTGACACCCGGTGCAGAGTTATTTTGCACCCTCGGTCAAAGGTGGATTCCGGGCCCCTCCGCGCTATAGCAGCCAGTGATAACGTTGTTTCCTAATGTCATCAAAAATAAGCTTAAAATCTGACATTCATTGCTTTTCCCTGCGCAATGTCAGTTGGCTTTTTTTCTGACCTAGCGCTAATGCCGGGGCGTGCTCAGTGGACACATCTCTCTTCAAGGACTGCTAATCCAGGATTTTTTTTTAAATTATTAGTTTCAGTTCTGAGAAACTTCGTTCTCCACTGGTAGCAGAAAATGGCAGGGTCAGGGTCAGCAATATTCTCGGTGACACTGCAACATTGCGCAGGGTATTTAATAACTTACGCCGGCAGATTCAACATTCTGCACACATTATTCCTGCACATGCATTCTATGGCTCAGTGCTTGTGTACCTGGTGTACTGTTTTTGATTCTCCCTTCCTCCTTCCCCCCCTCCCACAAGCTCACGCCCCTCCGCCACCACTAACAGTCATATTAGCACTGCTCATTACACCTGCAAGACCTGCCACCTCCATCTAAGCATTATCGTCGTGCATGCTGCATGCAATGGTAGAGGTTGTGGTGGAGGAGACTACACTCACTTTTTATTGCTACCAGTCTTCTCACTGCTACCATTATACAAATGCTCTAGTACCACATAGCACAGCACTCTATTGCTGCTATCCCCCTCCCACCCCTCAAAATGTCGGTCTACAGTCGCTTGCTGTAACTGCTATCTTTAGAAGCACTCGCGTTAACGTACTACCGTTATGTTTCAGGGTCGTTCCCACTACTACTACTACAACCACCACCATCTTAGGGGGCGCCACGGCCGGGTGTTTACCCTTCCTGTCAAACCCACGCTGGCGTGGGCCACGTGACACACTGGCAACCATCGACGGTACGCGCTATACCCGGACACAGGCTTCTGGCAGGTTCCCACGCTACCCTGCGTGGAATTCCGGACCTCTATGCCACTGCCCCTCTCCCCTCCAGCCCCTATACTCCTGCCCCCCTAACCCCAGCATTCCCATGGCAGCAATACCCCACCTGTCCGATTACAACAGTTCACCGTTACGCACGCTTACAATGCCAACACGATCGACTAGCTCGCGAACCTGACTGCTCCGTCCCGTCCCCACCCCAGCCCACACCACAATCCTACCTCTTTATCCTCCCTGGGACCTCCCATGCTCAACGTTATAACTCACCGTTATAAGGTGCTGCTTGCGAAATCTCAAGGGACCAAAACAAAATTCCTTTTGCCCCCACCCCCACGGATCACGCGAGAAGCACGTGTCTAACGGGACCCGATGGTCGTGTTTCACCCATACTATCCCTCCTCCCTTCATCCCCTCTTCCCCTCCAAGAAAAAAAAAACCCCGAAATTGTCTTGCCCTCGCTACACAAACGCTTTTTAGGTAAAATTGACCTACGAACTATTCCACGCTGACTCATCCTGCATTGTGTGTGTGTGTGTGTGCGCGCGCGCGAGCGTGCGTGCGTGCTTGCGAGCTTGTGTCAGGTAGACGTAAAGGTTACTACTTGAATGTTGTGCCGTGCATGCATGTGCGTCTAGGTGATTTTGTGCAAGTGCGTGCGCGTGCATGCGTGTAGATGTGTGCAGGTGTGAGTAGTTACATTTGTTGCGATAATCACAACTATAAAAAATCTCCACGCACACACACTTTCCTCAGAGCTAGTTGCTATTTTTAAATCGTGTGCGAAGTCCACCTATGTAGATTTTCCTTTGGCTGACACGAGACAGCCGATATTTTAGTAGGTTACAAAACATTAAGACATTTGTGACTCTTGAACACATATGCACAACACGCGCGCACGCGAGTCGAGAGAGAGAGAGAGAGAAGGAAGAATCAAAAGATCGAAGACAGTATAAAATTTGAGGTCAGAAAATTGCAACAGGGGTCACAAGAACAGATGACGTATAAATAAAAACTGCAGTAGGGAATGACACAAATGACGTCAGAAAACTGCAGCAGTAAATGACACAAACAAATGACGTCAGAACCGCAGCTCAGCAGCAAGTTTACCGAGACTAGATGGCATTCCCCGTCCCCCTACCATTCGTTCGGAGACTGCTCTTGCTAACTGTAAAGTAACGGTGAAGGTGGGACAGACGAGCGTTGACTACATCAAGAGGCGATAAGCGGGTCAAGCACTTTCTGGAGGGGCTACTCTTCCTCTCCATATGTGAACGTCCGAGTGAACGTCGCTAATTTTATCGTGCTTGTGTATCACTGTATGTGTCAGCCAGTTATCTCGCTTGTGTGTGCTAATCTCTTAAATTCGCTCGTCTCTGTCTGCGGGTTATCTCGCTTTGTCTGAATCGACCAGTTATCTCGCTTGTGTGGACTCCCGGCTGAACGGGTAGGGCGGCAGATATATGCGATACGACTTAATTTTTTTTCTTTTTTTTTTAAGTGGAGAAGCTGTTGTCAACATGCGTAGAAGTTTACAAACGTAGGCTGGATTTCTTTTTGTACGCGATTGCTGTTCAGGTGTTTGTTTAGGAAAACAGTTCTCTATGGTGGAATATACAAGCATGCTTCCCGCCCCCCTCGCCACTCTCAACACACGTGTGTGTGTGCGTTCTTGCGCAGTGTGTGCACGTGTGTGTGTGTGTGTGCACGCGTGTTTGAGTAGGTGCGCGCGCATTAGTGAGCGAAGACATAGCCTTCTGTGTGTGTGTGTGTGTGTGTGTGTGTGTGTTGTGCGCGCGTGTGTGTGTGTGTGTGTGTAGAAGTAGCCACGGACAAAGCAAGACTCATGTATGTGTGTGTGAAGAAGTAGCTACAGACAAAGCAGCTCTGATTAGTCATACGTCCGGAGGCATGTACGCAGTCCTAGATCATAGCGTGATGGAAAATTGGAGTGTTTGATAGGGCAGCTTTGACGTCCCTCTTTAAGTACATCCTTGGAGGTGTGCTAGCCTTTGTCAAATCCTCCATCAGGTTTCTGTGTATAACGTTTCCAGCATAGGCCTGACTGACAGCTTTAGTGCAGATCAGCTGGTACGTCGCCTTGTCAACCTCGCGGACTCTATATTTAGGGTGTGTGCAACGGGAATTTCTAAGCTACTGCTGTGAAACAAATAAGGGAACTTCTTGAGTGCAGAGCAGTCCGGTGCAAACAGCTTGAGGTAAACGGAGGGAAACGTGTTTTCAGTTCACGGCCCCTCCCCATCCCAGGTCCCTTTTTCTCCTTGTACACCTGTATGCATTTACCTTGTATACCTGTGCACTTGTTCCTAAATACAGATGTATAGTCACTTCTATCATTGTATGCGTGTTTCCAAAATACGATGAAGATGCATCTTGTCACTTCTGTAACGTATGGTTGTCCTGAGTCACAAACAGTCGCATCTAGTTACTTGTATTTAATTGTAAGCTTGTTGTTGGGAGTGGAAGGGAAAAAGCGTGTAAATACAATCATCAGCGATTTCGGTTGTCGACGTCCTTTATTCTGCATCACTACCACTAAGCTGGTGCTGCCACACCATCACCTCTGCTGCAACTAACCACTACAGCTCCCACCGTCGCTGCTACTGCCTACACCACCAGCACCACCTAATGCTGAGGCCCAAAATTCACAAACATTCAACTCCCTGCTTAAAGCAGCATGTCATGTTACCCAAACTCTTCTCCTGCAAGATCACTATTTAGCGAATTCTACAATTGTTCAGTCTAATGACGTATCCATTTCCTTCCAGCCTTTCAAATCCCAGGTGTTGTGTTTAGTTTGCCATGTGGAGCAGTAACCTCATTATCAAGCCCATCACACCTCACCCATCCAGCCCCATCTTTAAATTACCCTTCACCCCTGCGAAATGTTCAGGGTGTCCAGTTTTTTACACTGCCATAAATACACCGCACGAACACTACTCTCTTTTCGCACAGGCCCTCCACACACCCTTCCTCCTTTCAGCTCCCGTTACCAACGATTATGAGCAGCTGGCGTGTCTGGGAAACCGAGCTGGAAAAAAAAAAGTAAGGCTTCCTTGCCGACGACGCGAAGCAGTGCTGACCGTTTTGAATTTCAAAAACTAACGTTTCCTCCTCAGACCCGTTAGCGACGGCTTTTTCACCCAGTTCTCCCACCCACCCTACTGGCAATAGAAAACGTGTTCACACTGCCATACTAATAATGCTGCCATGATTTGAAAAGGACTGCGAGCACGCATTACGGTAAGGTGGGACGAGAAGGCCACCGAGTCGGTCACACGGAGCGGATGGTGGCGGAAGGAAGGGGACTGGTTTAATTTTAATAATAATAATGAACATTTATCTAGCGCTTTTCCAACGATTTGCTCAAAGTGCTTTACAGAATTTTCAGTCACATCTGTAAGTACGAATGCGTTGCTTTAGTATGGGTAGGTGTCCTAGTAGCGGGGTGGTATAACGTTCGTCACCCATGCATTTCCTGAGCTCGGATTTCGTTTCAGACATACTTGCTGGATGTGTCACCTTTTCACAGAGCTGGCCGTTGACGGTTACCTCGAGTACTCCGGTTTTTTTGTTTTTTGTTTTCATTCCATACTCTCCTTCTCTTCGTCATTCCGTCTGACAGTATAGTGGCAATAGTAGATCGTAGTAGCATAACAGCAAATATAGAAATCGCTGCAATAGCAACTGAAAACGAACGCCCGCAGAAGTACCAGTATTGGTAGGTGGTGGCTGCTTTAAGTAGTGCAGTTGTTGTAGCAGTGATGAACGGGGCCCCGGTAGTGTAGTGGTTAAAACACTCGCTTGTCACCACTGCAGTGAGCGGCTCAGGGTTCAGATCTCGTCTCGGGACACTCTCTGTATGTGACACCTGTTCGCAGGGCTGGGCGGCGGGGGTTTTCTCCGGGTACTCCGGTTTCCTCCCCCCTCCCTTTCCCCCCATAGTGCGAAATCACCGCAAGGTGGAAGCACTTTCCAACTAAATAAACAACAAACAACAACAGCAGTGATGGTGGTGGTGGTACTGCTAGGTAAGTAGCTAGTAACCCTAACCCTGACAACTTTGTTTCAAACTTACTTACCCCTGCCCCCCCCCCACCCGCAAAAATTAACATTACTCAGAATAGTCTCCTCATGGAAGAAACAAGTGGACGGTGCAACATGGCTTCTGACATTAAAACAGCATCACACCAAGATTGAGACAGCGACTCGTCACGTGACTTAACGCTTCCCGTGCTTAAACTGAAAAATATACACATTAACAAAGGTAATATTTCTCCTGTAGGGATCACCACAAGCTGTATAATCAACTATAAGAAAGTGATTGCTCTTTCAAATGGTGGTACGCCGGTACCAGGTAACAGGTATTCTGTTGCATACATCCACGTCGCTGTGGCGACATCACCACTGGTACCAACAATTTGGGTGCGGCAGCGTGGATTGCGTTACTGCAGATGAAGCCACACATAGGAACGCCGTGGGCTTTTGTTGTTTATGAGCGATAGGAGAGTGAGAGGGAAAAGATATGGGTATCGTGACTAGGTTAACACAGCTGACACTGCAGCAGAAAGTTAGCTTACAGACACAACTGCTTACACCCATGACTGCTGAATGGTGTGCTGGCAAGATTGCGTGAACTCTACAACCCCCGCTTCTCTGCAAAAACACATACACGCGCGTGCACATACGCATTCACATACACACAGTAGTAGCAACACTAGGCGTATCAAAAACATCAGTAGTACACACACACACACACACACACACAGACTGCCCATGTCAATATTTTGTGACTATGAAATGTTCGCTCTATGCAAAGTGCTGACACTCGGGTGACTTTGCTTCCAGTTGACAGAACTACCCCTAGTCAGTTTCACTCCATTTCTTAGCTACTGCATTTAGTAGGCCCTTCGTATGAGATGTACAGATTAATAAAGATTGGGATGGAGAAAAAAATGTTTACGACATCCTGAGCGTTTCATGCCCCCAGGTGCCCGTTTGGACGACAGCAAAGCCTCTTCTCATCGCAAGAGTGAATTTTGTGTAAAAAGTCGATCCCCTTTGAAACATTTTTTTTAAACCCGCCACCCCTCCCCACTCCATTCCCTTTAATATTTCTGCTCCGTTGCATTTAGTTCACGAGGAAACACCTGAGCGGGCATTCATTTATAGTGAAAATTTGTATAACAAACCTCATTCTCTGTCCCAGCCCTACGTTTCTAACATTTTTATCTGGTTTTATCTGGTTTTGTCTGCAGCATATTTAAGGTATTAATTGTATTTCATAGTAGCTTCTAGTTTTATATCTTGCATTCATTTTGTAATTAATGAATAACATTTTCCCATGTTCCTGGGATTCACTGGCTTACGTTTATAAAATTTCCCATGATCGAGCATACGCCCCAGTTCAGGCGCGAGGGACCATGTCCGCAAAGGTTGGTCTACCCCATGTTGGTCGACTGTATATACAAAGCGCTGTACGTTTAACTCAAACTTTCAATGATTGTTTTGCAGGTAAATTCGCTGTTGCGCGTCTACACATTACAAACAGATGACCTGTGGCCTGGTGCTCTGCGCATGACGTCGTGACATTTGACAGCAAGAAGGTCGTTATCCACCCGTGAATGCCCGTTGTGCAGAGGCACGCTATACAGCCCCCAATCCCACTCCACCCCAGACGACTGGCACGTTTTCAGTCCACCTCGTCAAGTGGAATATCCCAAGATTAGGCTCACGCCTACGGTCTGTGACACGGTAGGTTATCATTCCTGAGATACCGTGCTGCTTGGACAATATCTAAGCCCACGTGCCTAGTGGAGAAACCATCTAATTAGATACCGACCTCTGTAGATTAGTATAATACTATAATACAAAATATAGCTTGTCACAGTGCTATGAGGGGCATCGACAACAAATCAGTTCCAGTGTATACCTGTGTGTGTGTGTGTGTGTGTGTGTGTGTGTGTGTGTGTGTTTGCACACGTGACACGTACGTGCGTGCGTGCGTGCGTGCGTGTGTGTGTGTGTGTGTGTGTGTGTGTGTGTGTGTGTGTGTGTGTGTGTGTGTGTGTGTGTGCCGTGTGGTATCTTTGTCGAGTTCTGTGCTGCGCTAGAGAGACTCTCTATAATAATAATGTGAGTTTGTATTGCGCGGTATCCCAGCCAAAGCCAGGCTCTCCACGCATTCCAAACACAAAAGCATATGGATTGATCACGTTTGAAAGAAAACTGTGGTCAAAAACCTAGTCTGAAAAAAGTTCCACCTCATGATCATTAGCTCAAAAGATTCTCTTAGAACACGTTGTCGTGTAAGGAATTCTAAAATCTGGCCTCTGCTCGAAATATTTGATGAACTCAAATTTTTTTTTCGATGCAGATGACACGTTTCGATGATTGCTTTGCTTTTTTTTTCGTTTCGTTTTTTTTTCCAAATCGACCTACAGAGAGTTCTATGTACATGCACGGCATGCACCTGAGTTAAAGACCGAATGATACAGTTTTTTTCAGGTTTTTCTGTAGACTGGCTGTATTAGCTTGCTCAGTCGTAGGGCTGAAGCACTCAGAGACCTCTTGACTACCTTTAGCTAGTGCATGATGGGAGAGCGTGCACGTCAAGTGTCCCAGCTCATCTCCTCTCATCAGCCCAGAGTATCAGCCGAGTCGATCGAGAGATGCTGGCTGTGCTCGGGGGGGAAAACCGACGGCTTAGAAAGCGACAACCACCACAAAGCATCACGCTAATGATCGGCATCACTGAAGGCATCCGAGATACGGAGATTACGATGACTCCAAACCCCGCCTAAGGTGCTTCAGTTTGTAGGGCCCATCTTGTCTCATCGGAGCCATATTGCGCCCATCTTGTGCAGAGACAAAATATTATTTAGGAGTTCGACTCGAAGATGCTTGACTGATATGGATATACATATTCACATTAAGTAAAGTGAGCAAGAACAGCGAGACAAAACGGCTCTTTTTCTCCTTCTCCCTCTCTCGCGCACACATAGGCTCTCTCTCTCTCTCTCTCAAATATGTAACTATGTACACATATCTAGAAGTAATTTTTTAACACTTTTAACTTTTGCTCATGATCTTGAGGATGTTGCATGCCGTGCCAAAAAAAAGTGTTACTGGCATTTTGCGAATGAAGTGATCACATGTGTATTTCCAGTCATTATTTTTAAACTACTGGATGCATAAATATTACCTTAATTACGGGGCCGAGGTATGGGGACTGGGGGCGGATTTAAACATCATTGAAAGTGTTCATTTATTTGCATTAAAGCGTTTGCTAAATGTCAGTTGTCGCGCACCTAATGCTATGACCTATGGAGAAACGGCGATATATTCTCTATCAGTGTTTTATACTCAGTGTAGTCGTTACTGGCTTCAAATACTTCGATCGAATCCCACATGAAGCCTATACTATGGTGTTATTATGGTAGCGCTTTTCCTCGAGTTCTCCTTGTTGCCCCAGAGCAAAGACACCTTCACTTCATACCGACCACCCCAGTGTAACGATGGCGGATGTCTGCGCATGAGGACGATTCTGCACGAACAAGTGTATGATGGTGGACTGGTGGTATTAACGGATCTCAGAAGGCTATTGGCGGTCTGTTCTCTAAGACACGGCCACTCGGCTAGACATTTATTCGATTAATCTCCCAAACACGCTGAACTTTCGAATGAAGGCTCACAGCAGACGTTCGATTCATCTGAGTAGACGATCTGACCACGGACGTGTATAGGTGGATTGCTGTCTGTCTGCCGAGACCAACGCTTAGTCTCTTGCGAAGTCCTCCGCTGTTAGTCTCGGCGAGCTTAAGCAATTTGAATAAACCGGAAACTCTTTAGTCAAAAGCCTCGTTCTAATACGAACGAACGAAATTCTTTATTGCTTAACGGCGGGGGGACGCTAGCCATGGTAGTTACGTTATCTGCCACGCGCTGCGCCAGTCAGCTACCACCAACCCAATACTAGCTGGTTTCCTTCTAATTTGCCTGTTGTTACAAAGGAGCTGAGTTTTTGGTTGTTGGCGTAGGTTGCTCCACGAAAATTTGCACCGTGTGGTTTTGTTCCAGCCACCCCATCCCTCCGAGTTTTCTTCTCGGCAGAAGTAGAATTGGCTCGTCTATGAAAACGTGGAGGTAGTTCTATGTAGGAACTTGTAGATGTTCTGCTAAATGCAGGACCACTGCAAGCTTACCTGGCAAGCCTTGTCAACGGCTGCGTCTAACCTCCATCCACTCGATGACCGGTACCAGCGGACCCTGGGGGTCCGCTGGTATTAATTAGTCAGGGGGAATGAATTCAGTGAAATGGGGTCTCCTCACTGACTAGCCTTGGCGATCCCTGCGTTTTCCTCTCGTTGCTTTGAAACTTTGGACGAACGTTTTTCTGTTTGGTTAGGTACAGACTTTACAAGCAGGCAGTCTGCGGACTTCTTTCACGTTTCTCTACTCCAAGGTGTTCCTCACTTCACCGACCCGGTCTGTCACCATGACACCTCCACGGCTGGTTCGCATCAGGACTGCAATAGCAGCAATGGCCAGATTGGACAGGAGTTGGCGAAGCAGCCGCATCAGGTTTACCACCAAATACAGGCTGTACAACACGCTTATCAACCTTTTCTTGCTGTATGGATGCAAGACGTGGACTCGGCTTGCTTGCTGAATCCAGACACGAGACCACGTGCCTAAGAAAACTGCTCAGAATCTCTCACAAAAGACCAGCGACATTATCGGGAGCAAGGTTGACACCCTTGTGGAAGTTGGTGGAACACTAGGAACCCCTTCGTGTAAGCCCGGACTCCTATACACGTCCGTGGTGTAAGTGAAGCGGCGCAAGCTGGTCTCGTTCGGCCATGTCGTCCAGCACGACACTCTGGGGTACTTTGGAGGTGAACAAGACTTACAGGAGGCAAACGTGAAGGAGTGGACAGTCAATCCATGCAGAATCTGCTCACCACCGCTCAAGACAGACCATTTTAACAGCTGCGTTCAGCCATGTCCTCCACCTCCCCCTCTACACCCCCCTCCTCCGTCGACCGGGTCCGGCGAGTTTCAACTAGTGGTCAGCTGTTAAAAGTCAAGGGAAGAGTGATGATATATAGAGGAGATATAGAAATCGTGTTGAGTCCTGTTTCTACAACACCTGTAGTGTAAGCACATATTCTCTGTGATATGATAATAATATGATAATAGCACCATTAACAATAAAAAGTACAATCTTACGAAGGTTTTAGTGTGAATGTGCTGTTTTCTTTGGATGTTTGTTTTTTGGTTCTTGTTGTTCTCAACAGACGAAAGAAATGAAATCGCCGACAGTTTGAAAAGAAACTAGTGATCAATGTTCTGGGCAATTATGTAGTCGCGTTTATTATAGTGCAATCAGCTGTAATGCTGGTTATTTAAAATAATTTTCATTTGAGTCGATACGGTACGAGACAAAATACATATAAATAAAACTCCGAAATAAAGGTATAAAGAAAAATTCCTTGGGATAAATAAAGTAGGTAAGGCGTTGTTACACGTATATTAATCTATTATATATTTCCTGGTTTACATTTAGTGTACACAACTTCCTGTTACTTACGTCAACGTCACCTATAAAATTGTTCGACGGGGTTTTTTCCCCCAGGTATTGCTTTTTGCTGTGGTCATGGCCGATGTACCAGCAAAGTTTGCCGATATTTTAGCAGCAAAAGAGCGGATTTCAAAATACTTGAACAAAACGCCAATATTCACATCTTCCGCTGCTAATGAATTGTCTGGAAGACAACTGTTTGTCAAAGCTGATCGAAAGTTTGCAGAAGACTGACTCATTCAAGACCAGGGTAGACTGAATGCTGTAAGACATCGGAGAACTGAAAGAAGAGAGTGTCAATGGCGTTCATAATGGATAATGCAAAGACTTATAGAAGTCTGTGGGATAATGCCTATAAAGGTCATTCTTAACTGGACAGATACTGTCAAACGTTCGATACAAGTTGGCAAAGTTTCCTGTAAAAGTTAAGCCCCCCCCCCCACCAAAAAAAAAATGGCCACCGACTAGTTTGGGAGGCAAACACTCGGTATGTCGGAACTTTGGTCAACATGCAAAGTCGGAACTTAGACGTTCCGGCGTTTGATCCCGTTAAGAACGGCCTTGAAGATATTATTACATCCTGAGGTGAGTTTTATAGTTTGGGGCTATTTCCATAGTTAGTAAAGCTTCATGACGTTGAAGTACAAGAATTGTTTATTATGTTGTTGTTTTTTGTAGATTATTAAACACCAGAGACATAGCATATTTCATTTTCATAAATATATATATATCCACCAGTGTTTAATGAATTTTCAATTAACTTCGTTCCAGAGTTTTGTTGCAAGAACTCTTTGTCGGGCATATAGTAATATTTATTTTTTTTCTTCTTTCATTTTCTTGCAATTTGAAAGAATTGATTAAACTGCAATGGGTTTTACCTTTTTTATGCCTTGTTAAAACAGATACTGCTGGCGGTCTGAAGACATATTTTACAAGAGCAGCAAAATTATAGGAGCAAAGTTTTGTTGTAGGATCATTGGAAATGTTTATCAACTCATTATGAAAACTAATACTGAGGCAGGCTACTGTTTTGTTCATGTATGTATAATATCTTATAACATTTGAATCTTCAGCACACTGTATATAGTCTTTTATCTTTTCGACTTCATTTTCCATTTGATTCCTTTTGTAGATCTTGTAATTTCACTTTCAGGTGACACACAGCAGTGGCAATCATGGACAGGCTTTAGCCAGGGCATCAGGGTGTGATGGCTTGCCAAGTTTTGTGGTTGTACTCAAGACAGCACCAGCAAACAAGAAAGCTGCTATGCAAGCTCACAGGGGACACCTCACAGAAGGACCAAACCAGCTGACAGGTAAAATCTATCTTCTCTGGCTTGCTATTTACGGTATGCAGTTGCATGATTGTCTTCAGAGGCAACTCTGTTTTAAAGGTCTAGTAGAGCGCATTTTTAAAATCCAAAGCTTTCAAACTGTTTTTATCCCTTGCAAACAAATGAAATGAGTCTGATTGTCATATCATACCTGTAAAAATTTGTATCGAACACCATAACGATGTCTTTGCCTTCAAGTTCTCAGCCATCCTTACTCATAACCATGATGTGCACTCGGCCTCGTTATGACAAGCCGCAAGAGGCTTGAAAGGCAGACTGAGCAGCAACATAGCTTGCCTTTCTTCTATTTTCCAGATAAACGATGCTGGCCTGAACCGCCTCGATATCTGAATAGCTGATGGCCTCAAACTCCAGCAAGCTGGCAGAAACTGGCAGAAAATGAGTTTTTTGAAATGGCGAGTTTCTTTTTTGAATGGCTGCATTGACATATTCATATAGTCAATAAATCAGCTCCAGCTGTCATCTAAGATCACTGTTTGCTGCAGCTATACCAGCCTTCATGACACAGAACTGTAGCATCCAGTCTGTTTAGTGTTTAAGATAAATCTAGGGAGAAATTGCTTTATCTACTGTCAGCATAATCCAAGGAATTTATTTATGGATGTCATAAAGATCTTGGAAGAACAATTTTAAATGCTTACTACTTTCAGAATAAGACCTACTTTAACTTAAAACATCTTACATCCCCATAAGAAATCAAGGACGGCCACGTGGCTCTCACCAGATGGATTGATCCACAATCAGATCGACGATATCCTGCTGCCGAGACGCTTTAAATCCAGCATCAACAAGGACGTACCCAGGTGCTGACATGGGTAGCGACCATGACCTTGTTCTGATGAACGTGAAGCTGAAGCTGAAGCTGAAAGCGAAGCGACTCTCAAACACCCCCCGAATTCGCTTTGATTTGGAGAAGCTGCAAGACCCAAACGTTGCAGAAGTCTTCAAGGCCACGGTTGGAGGAAAATTTGCCGCACTAAACCTGGTGAAATGTGATGTAGACACCCTCGCTGGAAACATCAAAGAGGTGCTACTGTTGACAGCCCAGGAAGTTCTAGGGCGACATAGGAATAAGAAACAGCTGGGTCACGAATGACATCCTAGACCTCTGTGACCAAAGGAGGGCCTTGAAGAGAGAAAGAAAAACCAAACCAGAAGCAGCCACCAAATACAAAGAAGTGAACTGTGCCATCACAAAAGGGATAAAGGCAGCTAGAGAGAATTGGATCGAGAATCAGTGCCGGGACATAGACGATGGAATGGCACGAGGTGACAGCAAAAAGGCCTACCACCTTCTAAAGACCCTCACCAAGACAGATCAGCTAAAGACCTCAGTCATCGAAGACAGCAATGGTCACCTTCTCACAGAAGGCAATGCTGTACTCAACCGATGGACTGAGTACTGCAAGAACCTGTACAACTTCCAGCTGAAGACCGACGTTAACATTCTCCAAAACAACCAGGCTAGAGACAGCGAACCTGCAGACCTACCAGTCCTACGGGAAGAGGTAGAAAGAGCTGTACATAGTTAGAAGAGAGGAAAGTCGCCAGCCGTTGATAATGTACCAGCTGAGCTGCTCAAGCAGGGTGGGGAAGAAACTACAAAGACCCTCACTGTCCTTTACCAAAGAGTCTGGGACCGAAAGGAATGGTCCAAAAAATGGACGCAGTCACTAATCATACCCCTCCCATAGAAAGGAAACAGCAATTAAAACAGTGCCAGAACTACAGAACAATAAGTCTTATCAGCCACCCAAGCAAAGTCATACTGAAGTTCATACAGAACCGCATCAGAACCACTGTAGAAGAGCTGCTAGCAAAAGAACAGGCTGGCTTCAGACCACGTAGAAGCACAGTTCAGCAGATCTTCAACTGTCGTCTTCTTATAGGAAAGAATCTTCAGCATCAGCGGGACCTTTACCACAAATTCATTGACTTTAAAAAGGCATTTGACAGAGTCTGGCACAAGGGGCTATGGCATGTGATGCGAAAATTCAACATCGAAGGCCTCGTTCCAGTCGTTGAATTGCTGTATAATAGCTCAACGAGTACAGTACTGCTAAACAACTAAACAGGAGCTTACTTTCGCACCACAGTGGGGGTACGGCAAGGACGTCCCCTCTCACCGGTGCTGTTTAATATATTCTTGGAGAATATCATGCTCGAAACTCATACTTCCATTACAACTGGTGGAAGACCAATCTGCAACCTACGCTTTGAAGATAACATAGATCTGTTAGCAGGTACTAACAAAGAACTGCAAGACCTCACCAACAGACTGACAGACACCTCAAATGCATATGGAATGGAGACCAGCACTGAAAAGAGCAAAGTTATGATCAATGGCAACGGCAAATCAGAGATCTATATGAACGGGGTACAGCTCGAAGAGGTAAGCAGCTTCAAATACTTGGGAGCCACCCTCTCCAAGGACGGCAGCTCCACGCTAGATATCTACATCAGGATCGCAACAGGAACAGCAGCAATGGCTAGGCTAGATAGGATCTGGCATAGCCATAAGATAAGGTTCACTACCAAGTACAAGCGGTACAAATCCCTGGTACTGCCGATCCTGCTCTACGGATGCGACACGTGGACTCTGCTCGCCGAAACGGAAAGAAGAATCCAAGCATTTGAGAACAAGTGCCTGAGGAGGCTGGTCTGGATCGCATACAGAGAACATAGAACCAACGACTTAGTACGAAACAAGATTGCCACACTCGTAGGACACCAGGGACCTCTACTATTAACAGTCAAGCGAAGTAAAATGGTCTTCTTTGGCCATGTGACCCGTCACGACACCTTGTCGAAGACTATCCTTCAAGGCACCTTGGAGGGTGGCCGACGCCGCGGTGGTCAGAGGAAGAACTGGCTTACAAACGTCAAAGACTGGACTGGTCGTCCTGTAAAGGACCTGCTGACTATTGTTCATCCTTTCATCCTGTGTATGCTGTTCTTGTCTCAAGTGCCAAAAGCATGCTCTTTCATGAATGTGATCATGCACTATACGAATGACATGTTTATTATTATTATTGGCTATAAGGGCAGTAAACTGTATGTGGTTCACAATGTTTAAGGGAAAGCATACGTTTTTCTTTGGCCGTTTTCCTTCTCTACTGAATTGGGTGTCAGTGGCAGTCACTATACAAACCACCCTCACTTAAGGGCTATTAAATTATATAAGACAAATTAAAATAAAAACCTTACTGTCAATAACAAAGACCATCTCTGTTTTCTTGTTATTTCAAAGTAATGATGAAATAACTCATGGGATGAGATTTGTTCTCCAAACAATGAAGGTACACTTAAGGCTGAAAATTGTCTTTTCGTATTGTATGTTTCGTTCAGCATGTAGATGAAATAGGTGTCAAAATTGATGTTTTCACCTATTCATTTTGATTGTGTCAAAAGACTAAGAGAAGCTGAAGAATTTATGTGATTTATTTTTAAGCTTTAGGAAACATGACCTCTTTTATACCTAAATAAGCATCATTATTTAAAAGAAAATTAAAGTATACCAAAATCATTTGGTTTTAGCTGGTAGTTGAAGCAGCACTTTCGGAAAAAAATTAAGTCTATGGATTCCTCAGTGACCCCCCGGAGGATCATTACCTTGTCGCGGTCGGGGGGCTTGTGTGTATCGATGACCCTAAGAGCTATACCGGGCAGGGCCACCCAAGCCGGGCAGGTCAAAGGGTAGATGCCAGACAAAACATGATCCCTGGTCCTCCAGGTTGGGGGTTGGGCACAGGGCTAACAACCCTGTCCCGTAAAATGCAATACCGTTACGAAAACAGCGACAAAGAAAGACACCACTATTGTGTGCGATGGGCTCCCAGAGGTATCGCAAGATCCTTGTATGACTGCTAGTAGTGAAAACCGAAAGGAAGCTACTAGCACGAAGATGGAAGTCTTGAGCGCCAAATGCAAGACCAGAATAGGTTTCTGGAATGTGCGTACCATGTACGAAACTGGTAAATTGGCACAAATTACGGCCGAGATGAGACGTTACAACTTACACATCCTAGGAGTAAGCGAAAGCAGATGGACAGGTTCCGGAAGAATAAAGACCCAGACCGGAGAGACAGTGCTGTACTCTGGCAGAGAAGACAACCAACACCATGAGGGAGTAGCCATCATCCTGAGGAAAGGAACAGAGAAATGCCTGATAGAGTGGAAACCGATCAACAGCAGACTGATTACAGCCAGAGTGAAAGGGAGACATGGCAACATGACCTTGATCCAGTGCTACGCACCAACCAACGATAGCGATGATGAGGCGAAGGACACCTTTTACGACCAATTACAAGCAGAAGTAAGTGCAGCACCCCGCCATGACCTGTTAATTATGATGGGCGACATGAATGCTAAAGTTGGGAACGACAACACCCACGTAGAGAGAGTCATGGGCAGACATGGTTGTGGCTGCATGAATAACAACGGAGAGAGACTAGTGGAGCTATGCACTATGTACAACCTGGTGATTGGAGGAACATTATTCCCTCACCGTAACGTCCACAAGCTAACATGGTGCTCACCCAATGGTAGGGACAGCAACCAGATCGACCACCTAATGATCAACGGCATCTGGAGACGTTCCCTACTCGACGTCAGGGTGAGAAGAGGAGGAGATGTTGGGAGTGACCATCACCTTGTTGTAGCAAACATTAAAATGAAACTGCGAAGTACAGGACGCAAGTCAGCAGCACACAGACGCTTTGATGTGGAAAGATTGCAGGACCCCAAACTAAAAAATGCCTTCATCCTTCAAGTGAAAAACAGATTCCAGGCACTTGCAGACATGACAGACACCTGCGAGGTAGATACAGATAGAATAAACCAGAGATGGGACCTTGTAAGAACAGTGTACCAAAAAAGCAGCGAGACTAGTCTTGGACTAAAAGAAACTAAGAAGAAAGAGTGGATAACACCAGAGACGTGGAAAGCAATACAGGAAAGAAGAGACATCAAGAAGAAGGTGGCTAGCACCAGATCTGAAAGACTGCAAGAGAAGTTCAAACTACAATACAGAGAAATGAACCAGAAAGTGAAGCGTTCGGCAAGAACAGACAAGCGTGCCTACTTGAACAATCTGGCAAGTGAGGCTGAAGAAGCAGCAAAAACAGGAGAACAAGGAAAGCTGTACAAGATCACCAAAGTGATTAGCGGCAAGTTCCACAGCACCAACGATGCCCCAGTCAAGGACAAGGAAGGGAAGCTACTAACGACAGAGAGAGAACAAGAAGCACGCTGGGCCGAACACTTCAAAGAGGTTCTGACCAGACCACCACCTTCCGAAGAAGCCGACATACAAGAAGCCACTGAGGACCTAGACGTCAACATCGCCCCACCAGAGAAGCAGGAAATCATCACAGCAATCAAGTCCTTGAAGAACAGAAAGGCACCAGGCCAAGACAATCTGAACGCTGAATTATTCAAAACAGACCCAGAACTGGCAGCCAATATCCTGCAACCCCTATTTACCGCAGTATGGGAAGGGAAACAAGTCCCAAGTGACTGGACCAGAGGAGTGATCGTCAAAATTCCAAAGAAAGGACCCCTTAGCGACTGCAACAACTGGCGAGGAATAACTCTCCTGTCCGTCCCGAGCAAGATCATGACAAAGATCATCATTCGACGAATCTCAGAGGCAACGGACGCACAACTTAGAGAAGAACAGGCTGGTTTTCGTAGAGGAAGAGGATGCACCGATCAGATATTTGCACTACGCAACATCATTGAACAGTGTACAGAGTGGCAGAGACAGCTCTACATTAACTTCGTGGATTTCCAGAAGGCATTTGACAGCATCCACAGAGAAAGCCTTTGGCGCATCCTGAGAGCGTACGGAATACCAATGGAAATTGTGCTGCTGATCAAAAGCTTCTATACGAACTTTTCATGCTGCGTTGGTAACAGTAACATCTGCTTTGAGGTCGGGACTGGAGTGAGACAAGGCTGCGTGATGTCTTCCCTACTCTTTAACCTTGTCATTGACTGGGTAATGCGCCACACAACGGAAGATGAACCAAGGGGCATAAGATGGACACTCTCCAAGAACTTAGAAGACCTAGACTTTGCCGACGACCTGGCCTTGCTGTCACACACCCATCGACATATGCAGGAGAAGACGACTCGCCTGAACACCTTTGCGAAGCAGGTCGGACTGCACATCAGCCGGACAAAGACAGAAGTGATGACCCTCAACACCACCAATTCAACACCGATCAACATAGAGGGAGAAGACCTGCCGATGGTTGAAAACTTCACATACTTGGGCAGCGTGGTCAAGCAGGATGGAGGAGCAGACCGTGACATCCAGAGCAGACTGAGCAAGGCCAGGGGCATCTTCTGTAGCCTAAGCAACATCTGGAAGTCAGCCCAGTACAGCACCCATACCAAACTGAGACTCTACCAGAGCCTTGTCCTGTCCACTCTCCTGTACGGCTCGGAGTGCTGGCGAATGATTGACAGCGACCTCAACAAAGTGTCAGTCTTCCACACCAAAAGCCTGAGAAGAATCCTGGGCATCTTCTGGCCAAGAACAATCTCCAACGAAGAGCTACCTGATGAAGAAACGATGGCGCTGGATTGGCCATGTCATCAGAGGCAACTCCATCACAAAAACTGCCTTACACTAGACCCCAGAGGTAAAGCGCAAGCGAGGCAGGCCCAAGAACACCTGGCGGCGAACCGTGGAGGCAGAAATGAAGACCCTAAATCACAGCTGGGGCACTGTGGGGAGGCTGGCCCAGGACAAAAAAAAGTGGAGGACCTTTGTCGCTGCCCTACGTGCCGACAGGCATAACGGGCAGTAAGTAAGTAACTAAGTAATTCCTCAGTGAAAAAGATTGGAGTTATTGGAGGGAACATCGATATTAATCAGCTGCCTTGGTGACACAAAACGTTTCGACACAAGAAATTATCTGATCACAACAAAATGTTATTCAAATGTAAAGAAACATAAAGTCTTAAAATGAGCTACTTGAGTATATGTATGCATCCGCATACAAAGACATGATGAGCAAATGATGGGACACGACTTACTTATTGCTTGCCATTTGAAAAATCTTGATGAATTCCCAAAGTAAATGAAGTACACAGACTTGTTACCAAACACATTAAGAAATATTACTGAAACTTGACAGTTATTGGCATTTGCTTTTGGAGATTACTTTTTTCAGCTCGAGGGCTATAAATGTGATCGTGTCTTATTCTCAGTGAGCTGCTGGACTGAGGAAACATAAATTTGACAGAAATTATGAAATCTAGAAAACGCGACTTGCATAAATCCAGTTTTTTCTAATGGTTGACTTAGGAGTATAAATGTTAATGCTAACACTAACAGGCGATTTAAAGTTGAAAACAATTTTTATTTAACAAGTTTTTCCCTCAGATTTTTAAATCCATGATTTCTGCAATGGCAGCTCACTGCAGTAATACTTCTTGAATGTTGCTAGCGCTTCATATCTTATAAATAAAGTAGAGTGTGATGGTTTCATGAGTGTGCATTTGTGACGGCAGTGGTGTAAATCTTTGCAAATCTACACTGTTTGTTGAACTCTAATAAATTTTTTAAGGCATACACCTTTTGTCTGAAGTCATCAACTATGTCTGGTTTGCACATGTTGCTCTGGAGCATGTTTATTTTTATTTATTTTAGTGGAGTTTGCCTGCCTGTGAGTTTGTTACAATATTCCAAGAGATTCAGATGTGGACATATCTATACAACAATGTACTCCTACAAGCAGAACCAGGTTACCCCCCCACCACCACCACCAGCCACAGCAAATTATCAGTAACAAAGAATGTTTTTTAACAAATTATTCCTGAAAATCTGTTTTATGCACATATATACATATATGTAATCATACTACTAGCATGAATAATTTACTGATTATGAAAATGTTGCTGGATAGTTATTTTTATGGTCATTCACAGTAGCAGATGTTTTTGCAACTGCCTGTTCAATAAAAATTGGTAAGAGAAAGAAAAGGTTCTACTCTGCCTTATGCATGTCATGCCTTATGCACAATCAACTGCTGACACTCTTCATACAACTACTAGCCTATGGAACTCTATAGCATACTAGTCAGAGTACCCAGTATCGCCCAGAATGACAGCACATTCACATGGTATAAATCATAGGGATGGGTGGGGGAGAGGATGCGTGAGTGCTGTCCATTTGTAGTGAAGGGGAGACAACAACTGACTGTGCCAGCCCCTCTTCTTTACTTCCCCTGTGTCATAAAAGTTTGTCAATTTTCTCTGCATAGTAGACTTATGTCTCTCTCTCAAATTCGTTGGAATGAATTCCCTGTTGTCTCCAATTCTCTATTATTCTCAAAGTGCTGTCCTAAGAGGAATGTTATGAATCACTAAATATTTGCAGAATATTAAAATTTGTATATTTAACTTAGGTTCCTTATCCAGCAGATATGTTTTCTTCAAACTACGGTTTATGAAACTGTATATTTATGCTGTCACTCCACATCACAGCTTCAAGACACAACAGCTGTTGTCAACTGCAAACAGTGTGAGAGTTCATATCTCAGGGCCCTGAGTGTACTTATAACAGTCCTAGGACACAGTGTAAACTAGTTCAAACTCCTGAGGAAGAGATGTCTCCCTGGAAAAGTGTCCTTACTGACTCTCCAGCTACTAGCTTCAGCTTTCACTTGATCTTCCCTAAGGTTCTAGATGTGGTGCTGTATGCTCTGTAAATTTCTAACCCCAAGAATGTTGTGCGACCAGCTGTCTACCCCCTACAGTACATTTTGTGAATGGCCAGATCTCTGGCTTTAGTGTACATCTTATCACAGTTGTCACAGATATAACATACTGGAGAAGCATAGTCCTCTTCACGAGGCACAGAAATTCTGTCTGAGCTGTGACCACTTTGTAAGCTTTTTCCTGAGGACAAAAGCACAAATTAATTAAGCACAAAAAGTCACTATTGCTGATGATTTCATTTTTACAATTTTTAACCATCTTGCTTTGTCCTCTACTCTTATTTTCTCATCACTGCCACCACCACACTGCAAGTTCTTCACCATCATTTTAAAAAATGTAAAAATTTGGATGCACATCTTGCAGCTAACCTTTTCCACTCGGGATATCAGGTCTTGGCTGTCCCCTGGACTTCTTCATTTCCTTGTAGGCGCCTATACTTGTACTATTTACTGGAACAAAACCAGTGCTCTCCACACCACTGCTGCTTCTTCTAGAAGAGGGCCTGGGTGCTGGCTTTTTATTCTTCCCAGTCTCTGCAACCGCCTTCCCCACCAAAAAACATTCCAAAGTTTTTGAAGATGTGGATCTTTGAGATGATTCTGGGGCAAGATTGGAAGCTTGCATTTGAAGTGGCACCACATTGTGTGAGTTCACATAGTGTAAAGGTGCTACTGGTGCTGATGTTTCATTCTGCTGCTTCAAACTGTGCAAGTTATTAGGCTGCCATAGAGGAACTGGCTGTCAAACAGAACAAATGGAAATTTATGGTGCAACATACATGGATTTTAGGACAGCAGTATTGCATTTATCTAAATTCTTAGGCTATATGACAGAAGCTGTTAGTATGAATATAAGAGACTTTATAAGTAGCTACCAAGTAGCTTGATCAGATATATATGTAGACAAATAAAGCATGAATGATACAACAAAGACACATTAATAAGAAGTCCAATGAAAATATTCTAGTGGGTGAACACAATAAAATTTTATTTGTATGTTTGTGGATTTTCCACAACACTAAAGACAGGCTAAAGATGTTTCACACAAGTATAAACCCACACCTTAGGCAGGGTTCAAATGCACCTTACAAGGTTCTTCTCCCCTTCTTGTACACATAAATATATATACACATATATATATATATATATGTGCGCACATGCACATACATGCATCCAAGCAAACCAGAGTACATAAAAAAAAATCTAGCCAAGGTTTGCGGAAAGCAAATATTTTAGCATAGAGAAATTACCTGAGCAGGCACAGGATTGTTACTAGCTGATGTACCATGACCAGCTGATAACACCTTTGTAATGGATCGCCGGAGTCTTTCATTTTGATCCTCCAGTACTTGCATACGCATGATATTTGCTTTCACCTGGTTCTCCATGTCAGTCGCTATATCACCTGTGCCTGCAAGCAAATGAGTGAAGTTACACCCATAATTTTCTTTTTACTTTTGGCTATACTTGTAAATTCTCACACACATTTTTATCTGTAAATGTTACTTCTCTTTTCTGTGTATCAAGTATTTTTTAGGTTTGCTTCTTATGGCTGACTTATTTGAACACCTAAAATTATTGTCTGAGCACTGCAGACTTTGAAGCCTGCTGACTTTCAGATGTCAAACAGATGAGACAATTCATAGCTTGTAGAGGTAACTTTACTGATGGTTCAAATATTCCGGACAAATATTCTTTTTTTGTGTTTGTGGCACATATAAGGAATTAGGCAATGAAATTGCCCAGATGTGAATGAGAAATGTAGGGTTTTCCTCACACTGTCCACCTACTGAAACGGAGTCTCTATGATTTTGGCATCCCAAAAAGTTAATCCTTACTCTTCTCAGAAATCTGGATGAACAATCTAGAGATTTTTAGAGACTGGGAATCCTACCATGCAAATCTGGATTGATGGGGCCATTAAGGTCTGGATACTCAATCAGCATCCTTTCCCTCTCTTTGGCTTGCTCCACCTGGACCTCAAGCTCCTTTATCTGTGCTTCTGTCTCCTCAATGCAGCGCTCTAGTTTAGACTTTTCTGCATTCAGATTTTTGATGATGACCTGAGCAAAGGATACACTCACATGTTAAAATAGCCAGACACTGCACTTCTCCACTGATCAGTCAGCTTTCTGTCTGCACGAACCTCTGTTTATGCCACAAAGTCTGTGAACAGCCCAGTGATGTTCTGCTCTACTGTTTCGCGGTCTCAGCTTGCTTGCCAGCACAACAAAATGAGCATTTATAAGAGGGAGTGACCGCAGGATAAAAATTTCACTTTTGGTTGTAAAATTCCTTTTTTGAGTACTTACCAGTTAACATTACAAGGTGTTCACCCTATTAGCTACCACATTCCAATTGTGCACTCCTCACAGGTTAACATTCACAAATGAACAGAGAGCATGTGAACTCAACCAAATCGCCCCCCATCCCAATCTGTGTAGCCAGTGAGTTTAGCTCACCAGTTTTTTGCTGGAACTGAGAAGAGACCCACAGCAGGGAAGTGGTAGGAAACTAGCGATCATGTCATCTGGTAAATAGTTGAAGAATAGAATTTTACCACAAAAAATTATATATTTTCTTTGTACTGTACTTGATGACATGACTGGAGAATAATAACAGGTTGGGGGGTGGCAGTCAATATCAATAAAGATAGGAGATTACTGTTACAGAACCAGAAAAACTTAAGATGTACCTCAGTTCCAGCTGGACTGCAGACTGGAAGGCCACACTATACTTAGCAGAGGCAGGGAGGGCTGCATGAATCATACTGCTGTTGACATGCTCTTGACAGTTTGGAGAAGCAGAGTGAGCTGTATGGTCTCTAGTTAATGTGCAATCCGACCGCCAGCCTATTGCCTTAATGATTTTGTAAAGTCCATTTTAATGGCTGGGAAGTAGTTACATGTGCTCTGTCCTGAACAAGAGAATCTGCACATGGGGAAAGATCCCTAATGACTGCATTAACTCTCTTGGTTTGAAACGTGGCTTTGCCGGGTAGCACGGGCAAGGCGATTTTCATTACTTTTTATTGCAAAGTTCAACTTTTCTCTTTTCCAAAAATGTATAGGTTTCTTGGTCTAATGTTTATCTCAGAGCAGCAATTATAAAAAAAACAAACTTCACCACTGTCGTCTTCACAGTCTTCAGTTATAAACCAGTCATTGTAATGTTCATTTTTATCTCAAACCAAGAGGGTTAATGAATGAATGATGTTGGCCTTATTGAAGGATCTGACCGTCCTGTCAGTACATCTTTTAGAATAGAGGCACAAGGTACACACTGAATCCTGAAGCCTTGCTGGATTACCAGGTTCCCTTTTTGGAAGAGGGTACAAAGTAACCTCCTGAGGACCCAGTGTGGAAGGCCTATTCTTAGTAAAAAATAAAAAAATAAAAAAAAACCCGTGTGCATGAGAAGGGAGATCAAGCCATCAGCCCCAAACTACAGACCGGAAGAGGCTATGGAAAGTGTGTGAATCTTTGAAACTCAAGTGGCTGAAGCAACTGCTAGCAAAAGGCAAGTCTTTCAAGTAACCTGCTTGAGTGAAGCACAGGAACAGAGCTCAAGGCAGGGGAGTTCAGGGTAAGGAGGAAGAAAAATGAGGAAGGTTGCACGAACACACCTGGTCTTTTAGGTGGCAGTAGCGGTTTTGTCAAAACCTCTGGTACTCACTGGTGAGAGACAAAGCATTTCTGTCTGTCTTCTCCAAAGCTACAGAAATAGACTGAATAGAGCTGTGGTTTATGCCTCACCATCTGTACCCATCTATTCTCAAAACAGGAGCAACAAACATCGCAAGGTGATTTGACAGAGCATGATGGGTAGTTAAGACAGCGAACATGCACGTTGGCATGCAATTTATCACACTGAAGGCAATGCAAGGCTTCTCCATGAAACATCACTGAGAAAAGCTGGAAACATGACTAACTCTGTCAAAGCTAGGAGAAAAGCGGAAGAGGTGAAATCACTGGCTAGAATGGGAGGGATAGAGGATGAGTTGGTTGGTTTTGTGTGTTCCCTGTTGATTGGCCACCTCTGACCAATCAGGAGCGGACAGCTAGGATTGGGTAGGTAGTAGGTTGAACTCCACAGCCATGTCATCTGGTATAAAGAAGAAATACAAGGGGTTTGGTTACTGAGCATAGGGCCGGCATTAGGTATAGGCAATCTAGGCAGCCGCCTAGTGCCTCCAATTGGTGGGGGCCTCGCACAGGGCTCAAAAAACTTTTTTTTAGAGGAAAAAATTGCGAAACTTGGATTAAATCTCAAACATAGCAGAGCTCTATGGCTCTTCTACTAGCCTAGCTCTAAGTTTCTACTATTGTGGTAGAGGCTGGTCAACGTGCCAGCTGGGGGCCGATTTGTCGGTGGCGAGGGCAGATATTGTTTCGTCTTCTCTTGATGCTTTCCGTTTTATTTATTTTTTTTCTGCTTCATCTTTTTTTTATTTGCACTCTTACAATATACATTTTTTTCCATTTTATTTATGATCATGGTTTGAATACTGCTGTTCCAAATGTCGCTATAGCCCTTCGTATAGCGTTGACAATTCCAATCACTGTTGCATCGGGTGAAAGAAATTTTTCCATGTTGAAATTAATCAAAAACTATTTGAGAACAACTATGACGCAAGATCGCTTGAACAGTCTGGTAATGATCTCTATCAAATGAGATATTATTCAGCCTCTGGATTATTCACAATTTATTTGAGACTTTGCTGCCATCAAAGCCGAAAAGTTGATTTTGGTTGAAGGTTTATGACATCTGCAAGAATATGTTTAAGAAGCTTATGTAAGTTGAGCGCTACAGAAATTGCACTATATGAATTTCAGTTATTTGTTGATTTAGATATAGATACAGGTAGGTTTATAATACATTGCATAATTTTATTTTTTCGGTGTTTATTTTTTATTTTTCTATTTCATTTGGGGCCACCAAATTCACTTCGCCTAGGGCTTCCAATTACCTAAGGCCATCCCTGCTGAGCGGATTGATTAACTATTTACAGTCCAGTGCTAAATGTAAATATACAAAACAGCAAAAGAAGACAAGCCAAGGAAGATTAGCCCCTCTTAGTAGTCATTGTTGCCATTATCAGTGGCACCCTCACCTCTTGGTATGCTTTTTCTTTCTGTAACTGCTGTGTTTCCCTGCGTGCTTCCTGCAGACACTCCTCCAAACGTTGGCTTTCTTCCTCCAGAGTGCCTACTTGCTCCTTCAGGTTTTCATTCTCTTCGTTCAGCTCATTAATGCGTTCTGATAGCATATTTTGTTTTGTTTTCACTTGCTGTGAAATAACACAATATATATGTTACTTTAAAATAGCAAATTAAAAACACAGAATAGTTCTGATCATCATTGGTGCACCAAATAATAAATTTTTTCTTGAACATGAGATATCTAAATGACAAATAATTCATTCTGTAGGAACATTAGCTTGATTACCGATTACAATGATTAGATTAAAAACAACTATGTAGTAGACATAATAATCATTACTGTGAAATATCTCTCTTATGTAACTTAAAATTATAACATTTTGATTGCTGAGCGAATGTAAATACTACTCAAAGACAGCTCTACTAAAACATGTGTTTAGCCAATGACAAGCACAGGTTTGTGTACTGTGGTAAATGGCCAATGAAACAAGGCATGGAAAGAAAACAATGAACTTGTTAAAGGAAAAATATTCCAAAGTAATGATATACACTGAGGGAAAGCTGAAGTGTCTGACCAAGAAAGAATGTCCAATTAAATACCTGGTTATGCTGTGCAGCACTTTTATTCTTGCCTTGCTCTTTGGTGAGTGTTTTGGCTGCAGCTTCTAGTTTTGATGTAACATCAGATAATTCTTGTCTCAGGCTTTCCACTTCATTGTCTACACCCTCCAACCTTTTAACTGCTTCTGTCTTGTCCTGTAGATCTCTTTTAAGTTCCAAATATTTGGCCTCTGTGATACAGAAGAGTATGAGTTAACTTGTCATTGACCTGGACACATGCCCCTAATATGTTTATAATGATCTTTAGTTTTGATTGAATGTTATCCGTTGGCTTTAAGCAAGTTAATGAGTTGCATGTCAATACTTTTCATATGGGTCTGGTTAGCTGGTGGCTTCCAGAAGCAGAACTTCACAGTTTTTATTTAGGAAACAGTAAAAAAGAAAAGGAATATTTTCTCTAGTTAAAAAGTGGGTTAAAAATGTTCAAGCCTGAATTATCAATTGCAAACTTAGTTACAGTTCAGCATTTTAGTTATGGCCATATGAATATTTTGCTGATCGAAAGGAATTTGCTATTAGGATTGGTCCTTGAGTTAACTCATTACACTTTTATTAGAATTCAGGGTTTCTTCCTTAGAAATCTAGTTTTTAGACTGTATTTGTTTGAGTAAACTGTAGTGAGCTAACTGAACCAGCAGTGATGTTTATTCACCAGTCTGCTCCAAGGAGACCTGCAGTTCAGAAGACTTTATCTTATGATCTTCTAGGGCTTTCTCCAAGTTTGTATGTTTGAATAACAGCTCCATTTTCTGGCGCTGAAGATCTGCCAGAGTGAGTTCATGCTTGGTCTCTGTCTCTTTCAGCTTTATCTTGATGTTTTTTTCCAAAACAAAAACAATTTTTTACAATTAAAAATTGAAAAGAGAATTTTTAAAAATTGACTTTAACACATTTTACTAAATGCATGTTAAATGGATGTTCAAACCTTCTAAAATAAGTGTGAAATGACGATAATGGCAATGAGAATATTTAACATATGGTGCAACAACTTTAAGAGGCTTTTTGTATCTTGTGTAGACTTTTGCTATTTCTTCAAAATTTTTCAATGCAAAAAAGACTAAACTTTTTGAATTGGTTTTTTATGCTGAGCCACCAACTATGGCTATATCACAAATAAAGCAACTAGCCCTATAAACAGCTGTCACATGTAGAGAAAAAAACAGTGTGCCTGAAGAAAGACCTGAACAAAGGCACTCAATCCTCACTGCACTGGTGACAAGTGCTTTAACTGTTGTGTAACCATACTGCTGACAACATGTGAAAAGATAACACAACAAAGTGTACCCATTTAGTATTACCTACCATGAAGCTGTAGCCATGAAAGCATAGGAAATGTATAAAACATTTACTTTCTGCTACTTTTGTAGTCCAAAATATCTTAGAATTTGTAAAGTAACCTCACTGTTGTAAAGAAACCTCATTGTCATGCATATGAAAAATATCATGAAAATTGTCTGCCTAGTACTTGCCTCGTATTGTTTTTTAATAGCTGCTTGTGTTTCTTTTTCACGATTCAATGCTTTCTCACATTCCTTTGCCACTTTTTCTGCTTTCTGTGTCTCCTGCTGAAATGCCACTACCTCTGCTTTTAAGGGTTCTATGACATTTGACATGCATTCAACATGTTTGCACAGTCTCTGAACATCTTTGTTTTCTTCAGCCATCCAGCGAGATACATCATTACTGCTCAGCCACTTCACGTCACCCAACTGAGATCTGGGAACAAGTAATTATCTTTCATAAATTTTGATAATTAATAATAATAATAAATGAAGATTTTTATAGCGCATATTCACACTCATAGAGAGCATGCTCTTAACACTTAAAACAAGGGGGAGACATGGACTAAATGGATAGAACACGTGGGCGTAAGAATAAACAACAATACTGATGACAAACAGAAAACAAGGATGGAAAACACAAAAAGACACCAACAGAAACATAGAAAATATAGCGATTCTGCAGAGAAAACTTTTTTAGCAAGAGCAGAAGGGAGAGGGTAAAAAGGACGAGCAGTGTGTGGACTGTGTTAGGAGTAATGCTCAGTTGTACCAGAACAATATTGTGTGTGTAACAAGAACAAAAACAAAACAGATTTATTTTTCCACTGAAACACTAACACAGCCTTACAATATGGAGATTTTTATAACAATGAATCCATTTTGTAGCAACATTAGGTCAACTGTTAACATGATAAGTATACCCAGCAGAAATGATTATCGGTAATAGTCTGGCTCATAAGCTAGAATTAATTTATTAATTAATAAAAATATAAATAAAAAAGTATTGTGTACTAGGGAGTGGATGTACATTTGTATTCTTGCAGCATGGAGACACAAGTACAATATTCTGGATTGCATACAGGTATATATCTTAAATTTTCAGTTTTTGACTTATGAAACTCTAAAAGATTCCTTATAATTTGTATATATATATATATATCCTTATAATTACCTGTATTTTCTGAGACATGATGGAAGTCCCTGATTCTGGCATACATGAATAATTAAGTCACCAGATTCTCTCATCTTCCTCTGAACCAGATCACAAGATTCACATGGAACAAAAGCAGTTTCCACTGTTTGACAGGCTTTGCTGATTTCATCATGAGATATAGTCTTTGCAGCTGAGCTTTTATAATACTGTGACTCCTGATTCAGGCAAAGGGCGGCAACAGAACTTTTAGATGAAAGATGAGCATGTTGTGAACTCAAGCTTTTTATTGTTTTTTCCAGTTCAGAAATCTTAGTGGCACTGGACTTGTTCTAGTAATAAAAAAATGAAATTAAGCAAATATGTAAATATTCTGTTAATGTAGTTATCATTCCAATTCGGTTATTCAGTCCAAATATAGAAACTATTTGTTCTCTGAATGTGGCACATGTTGGCTGGGAAGACTACTTTTAATTGGAGGTGATATTAGTTATTATCTTAGCTGCTGGCTCAGCATAAAACATCCATACTCCCATCTTCTATTAATGAGTGGTCTTGACTGAAGGCCTAAAGATCATGCTATAATACGTACTGTACTATAACATTTCTTACTATGTTTCAACCATTAGACTGTATGGAAGCCTGTATGGTTCAGGTAGGGACATTCCCCATTTTTTCAAAGACATGTTAACTTTTAAATTTAACTTCAAACATTTGAAAACTATCACCTGAGAATAAAGTTGCAGAATCACGGTCTGTGCATTGACAAGCTGGTCCCAGAAATGTCGCACAGCCAGACCCACAGAAGTGGGAGGAGCAGATGCATTGTCAGAAGCCTTGTCTAAATGTTGAATCTGATTTAGATAAATTGCAGTTCCTTGAATGAATGAAACCAATCTGAAAGGTCAAAATAGTTTAACAAGTGTATGACAAGACTTTATAAAATATGAAAGTTAAAAGATACACATTCAAAAACTATTAAAAAGAAACAAACAGCTTTTATCACTAGTGATTCAATTCTATTGTCTTTTTTTAATTGAAGCCCATCATTTACTATGCTACTTCGTTGTAAAGGTGTTTCACCTGTCAATCAAGAGCTCATATAGTGCAATGTGGGCTACTTGATTTTCTTCTGTTTCATCTGTAGCGTAGCCATATGTTTGAAGCAGCTCCTCCGTATCTAGCTCCCATGACAGCTTGTCTGGAAACTTCCATGACGAAAGCTTGATAGGTCCAATGCGAGATGAGACATCATTAATTATCCACTGTACATCTTGGATATCACTCTGCAAGTTTTCCATGTACAGCCGATTGCCCAAAAGATCAGCCATATCTCATAGATGAGTTTTCTTTTAGCTAGAAAAGGATGCAAATGTCGTCATCTGAAAGTAATCTAAGCAAACCTACACTAGGGTATTCTTTGGGGAAAACAATTACAACTACACACAAAAAAATTTAAAAGCCACATTCATTACAACACGGCTATGTTAAGCTATTATGACATTTTAAAATCATTTATATCACATTTGTAATCGGATTGCAACTCTAATAACTGTGGCTACTGGATTTCTAACCTAATGTGTGCTTTCAGAAAATTACTTTTCAAATAATAATACATATAGGCCTAATTTGAAATTATATTAGTTAATTTCAAAGTCAGCTTCGTTTCACTTAATGAGCAGCAAATGATTAACAAAGGATTTCGTAGTTTAAAAAAGAAGTGAGTAAAAACACTATAAACAGTAATTACAACTGTTGTTGATGTGATCAATATGAGATTATGGTACAGTTGATTTATCGAGAATTAAATTGCAATGACTTAAGTAAAAAAAAAAAAAAATTCAATATAGTTCAAAAGTTTACTGTGTACCTTTAATATTCAGTTAGAAACTGTGTACTTCTGTAAACTAATCTGAAACACAACAACGAAAAAGAATTCAAGTATACTGCATGGCCCACTATATAGGCCTAATTTAATTAAATGATTCAATTCATCAAATCTGAGAGGGAAGTTAGAACGTTGCTGAAACTTGCAGTATTTTCAACGGGTGGCCCGCTTTTCTAATATTATATATATATTGCATATCATCAAATAATTTGCTATAACGAAACCCCGCATGTGGAATGTTCCATCCTCTGTGTTGCTACCAGACGCTAGCGGTTAGCCGGAAGACAGAACTTCAAGATGGCCGTCGACATAGGCGCAAAATAATAAATACAGTACTGTGATTGTTTCTGATTTTATACCAGAAACTCTTCCAAGATGTTGCAGCCATTAGATTCCAAATTGATAAAAATATCGCGGTCTACTCTTGCCTTGAAGGTGTTTTTGACCAGATGGACAACAACGATCGTTGCATCATGTCAATAATAGGCCTATTGAAGGTTATCCTCGATGACATGCATGTCGATAATATTGAAGTTAGTATGAGTATGCGTGTATTGTGTATAATGTGTGTGTGTGTTGAGATCGAGAGACCTCATGGTTGTCATAAAGATATATAGTACGAAACCTGCGACTCTAGTTTGCAGATTTTTTTTTCAGACACTCCAGACTTTAATCTTCCAGCTGAAGACTCAAAAGCAAGCTCCTTGCACCTTGTAGGTGTTTGCCACAAAGTCCAAAGTCAAGAAGGGTCACTAAAAGTTTATTAAAATCTAAAAACCTTTCCAAAACAAAGTAATGTACAAACAGTAAAAAAAAAACCATACAACTACCAGGTTTAAAAAGGCAAAAAACAATATAACGTAAACTATAACAAATGAAAGTTTTCCTTAAACAGTAGAAGCTAAACACCTTACTAAAACAAATTTGTAATGTACAAACAGTAAAAAAACAACAACATACAACTACCAGGTTTACAAAGGCAAAAAACAATATAACATAAACTATAACAAATGAAAGTTTTCCTTAAACAGTAGAAGCTAATGCCTAAAACTAAATAGAAGTCTAAAATAGGGCAACATAAGGGATCTGGCAACCAGTACAGCACATCATCACTATGGTTGGCAGGCCTCCTATAGACACCAAGAGTAAAAGCAAGTGACCACAACAGGAAAAGAGGGCACTAGTCACAGTAAAAAAACACTTGCAGCAATCTTCCACACCCCATATTCCCTCCAGATCCCCATCCCTCACAGTGGAAAATCGCTGTTAGGTGGAAGCACTCCTCTACTCCCCCCCCCCCAATAAAAAAGAGCAGATGACAGAAGTGGAGTGACGTCTGGTACGCCATATTTCACAATAACTTATTTATCACTATATATTCCAGTTCATGGTTTGTTTGTACTGGCTAAATACTAAGTGCATTTTTAAAATATGATTTTACCTGACAATAACATGCTTTTAAAGTGTATAATAATAATAAATGCAAAAATTTGTAAAGCTCATACTCACACTCCTAAGGAGCATGCTCTTAGCGCTAAAAAACAATAACAAGACATGGGCAACATACACATAATAATAATAATGAAGATTTTTATAGCGCATATTCACACTCATATAGAGCAGTCTCTTAGCGCTTAAAACTGGGAAGAGACATGGACTAAATGGACAGAACACTAGGGACGGAAGAATAAAAGACAGTACTGATGACAAACAGAAAACAAAGATAGAAAACACAAAAAAGGCACCAAGTAACAGGAGCAAAGAATATAGGGATTCTGCAGATGGGTAGAAAAAAAGCAAGAGTGGAAGCAGGGAGGGTAAGAAGGACTAGCATTGTGTGGACTGTGTTAAGAGTAATGGTCAAGGAAGAGGTGCATTTTCAGTGCAGATTTGAAGGATTCAGTTGTAGGAAGGTAAAAAAAAAGGTAAAGGTCATCCCCTAACCTTTTCAGGTCGTTGGGGGGTGAGGTGTTAGAGACCTCACTTTTCTTGGGGGCAGTGCCCATCTCCTCTCCCTCAGGTACCCATTCCTGCCAGCTGGGTCATCTGGGGGAAGTTTGCTGCGCTTATCGAGAATTGAACTGGCAGGCTCTTGGTTCGGACGCCAGCGCTCTAACCACTCGGCCATCCGCTTCCCCGAAGGTAGCGGATATTGAAAGGGAGAGAGTTCCATTGTTATGCTGCACAGTAGCCAAAAATTCTGTGACCATATGTTGTTGTTCTGGTGACAGGAACAGTTAGGATACAGTCATCAGACGAAGAGCGTAGTTGTCTGGCTGGGACGTAAGGGATGATAAGTTCAGAGAAATAGGACAGGAGCCAGCAAAGAAATTAAAAAACAACACAGTTTGTACTGAATGCGCAAACGGATGGGAAGCCAGTGTAGAAAATGAAGGAGAGGAGTGGCATGGTCCCGTTTCCTAGCTCTAAGTACCAGACGTGCAGCGAAGTTCTGTACTTTCTGGAGTCTGTGAATGAGGGATGAGGGGCAGCCTGCCAGCAAGGAGTTGCAGTAGTCAAGTCGAGAAAGAACAAACGCGCAGACAAGAGTGTTTGTAGCGCGTGTTAGTGACGGATGGCACTGATCTTACGGAGCTCATAATAGGCAGACTGACAGCTGTTATACATGTTTATTGAGTCATGTCAGCAGTGACAATAAATCTCAGATTCCTAATGGATGACGTGAAAGTGTTGTTGGTTTCGCCCACCTTGATGAGATTGGGCAGACTGACGAGCGAAGGTTGATGTCTTCTTCTATGGCACAAGAGGGCTTTACATGGGTGACCAAGAGCCTAAAAGCAGAGCTTAGTGAAAAGAAACACGTGTTCTTCATGGGCTCAGCCCAAGACAAGAAACTGGTACATAGAGAGGTCCGTAATGCTATCCGTCAGGCCAAGTTGAATTATAAGACTAAAATAAAATATCAGTTTGGTAAAGGTAACATCCGAGGAGCTTGACAGAGACTCAAGGATATCGCCAATGTTGAAGATCAGCTTAAGGGGTCGAAAGCCAAAATCTCTATCTCAGGCGTTGACAGTACAGCTCTACCTAATCCTCTTAATGGTTTCTTTGCTCGTTTCAACACTTATGACTTCTCCATGAAAATTAAAGATGTGCTCAGTTCTCTTCATCCTGTCCAGAGGGTTGAAATTTGTCAAGAACAATTTGTGAAGCTGTTTCAGCAAGTAAAGATTCCCAAGGCTTTAGGTCTAGATGGTATTTGCGGCATAACATATTACGTTTCTGTGCGCACCAACTTCAGCCCCCTATGGATTCACTCTTCATCCCTGCTACTTGGAAATTGTCTACCACGGAGTAGCCATGAGGATCAATATCTTGTCAAATTCTCTGATGACACTGCACTGCTCTCTCTCCTTATAGTGGGTCAGTAGATACCCATATGGTGCAAATTTAGATGAATTTATTGCCTGGTGAGATGAAAATTTCTTAGAACTTAATGTAAGACCTAAATGATGGCCCACCGAGTCCCGTAAGTGCCATCCACGACAAGGAGGGGAAAATTGTTCCTGCCTTTAAATACCTGGACACCATCTTCGATAAGTGACTTTGGTGGGATGTCAATACTCAAACTGTTGTGAAGAAGACTCAACAGTGCCTCTTCCTTCTCAGGAAGCTGAAGCCTTTCTCTGTCTCCCACCAGTTTCTTCAGCTTTTTTATAGATCGCACATCGAGAGCGTGCTGTCCTTCTCGTTTATCTAGCTGTTTCTACAACAGTTTATCCACGAAGGACAAGAGCAGCTTATATACGTACATTGTGCGGTATCCATGATCCAGTTAAGTCATTGAGATACCCCATAGTACTCTTCATTCTCTATATGACAGGCATGTCCTGTCGAGATCGAGTATTTGTCCAGCTCCCATCTGGCCGCCGATTTTGTATACCTTCATGTAGGACCAAAACAGACTGAGGCTAGACCTTTAATTTTTGTTTCGGCCGTGCGTCTTTTGAATGCTGCTGAGTGAGAATGAATGAAACATGAGTGTGAAAGTCTGTTTGGTGCATACGAATGTGTTGTGATGGTTTTTTTATATTTGGTTATCAGGCTGCCCTCGAATTGCCTTCCGGGACAAATAAAGTATTATTTTATTTCATCATAAATATACTCGATCGCTAGATTCGCTACTATATATGCTGTATGGGATCCCAAAACTTGTGATCTGCTAACCTACTGAAGAAAAATGACTCTTCGAATCTGAAAGCTTGGACAGCGTACGTTATCTTAATTTCAAAGCCTAGGGTTCCCTTGACGGGTGCTCACTTTGCTAGGCTTGTGGCTAGCTTCACTAGCCCCTAGTGAAAAAGCGCATTGATCACAAAGTTCTTTCGATGGCTCAGTACGTCCTGCATGTTCAAAACTGCTCATGACTATTTGCAAGAGGAGTAGTTCCTCCTTACCAGCCGTCACGTATATAGCCTGCGCTCTGGCTTCCAGTCATGCTTAATTAATTCTGTCTCCCAGCAGTGGAAGACAAACAAGAAGCGCACTAGAGCCAGGGCCTTCAAAAACCCGGCGCCTAAGCTGTGGAATCCCCTGCCATCGTCATTGTCCATCATCACTTCAGCAACCACCTTTCGAAAAAGACTGAAGATTTTATTTAAGACGGACTTTAACAACCAAGCTACACTTCTGTCTTTAATTTGTTTACTTTCTTGTTATTTTATTTTTTATTCTCCTCTGTTTTTGCTGCGCAGTGAGCATTCTTCTGAATGGATACCTGCGCATTACAAATGGACATCATCATCATCATCATAACTCGTAGCGGTCCCTGTGCAATTTCCTCGCCTCGCTTGGCTAGCGTTGTCTAAGCAACGCGTTTCAGGTGTGTGTCGGTAAGGGAAGTAACTATCAATCTTTCACGTGCCAGTTTGTGCTTGGTACGACACCCTTACCCACTTTAATATATTATTTTTAATTTATTTTTACTACTGCTATTACTGTTAGAACGGAAGAAGCGTAAAATTTGAAGATTACATTCAGTAAGTGTTCAGGGTCGGGAAAGAAGAATATTAAAAGCCGCGTTCTTTCTCTAGCTAGATTGCATTTTGGATGTTTTGAACTTTGTATTTTAACCTACAAATTGTAGTCATCATGGCCGATCTACCAGCAACATTTGCTGATATTTTAGCAGCAAAAGAGCGAATTTCAAAATACTTGCACAAAACGCCAGTATTCACATCTTCTGCTGCTAATGAATTGTCTGGAAAGCAACTATTCTTTAAAGCTGAAAGTTTGCAAAAGACTGGCTCCTTCAAGGCCAGGGGTGCATTAAATGCTGTAAGACATCGGCGGAATTCTACAGTAAAAGATTGAGCACACACGTATAATGACAAAGTATATTATTTTATTCTGATGCAAATAACTGTGAGCTATATTTCCGGAATAACTTTTGTACAGCTTCATGATCTGTAATGGATTGTTCTTTCTATGCAGATGTACATCATATATCATGCTGATAAAATTGGATTTCCACCAATGTTTACTGAATATTTTGTTAAACTTCATTCCAGATTCTTGCTGCAAAGGAGAGAAACGCATCTTTGTCTGGCATAGTAATACTTATTTTTATTTCTTCTCTCATTATCTTTCATTTTTATAGACTTGAGTTGTGCAACAATTTAATAAACAGGACTGTAAATGTTTTATTTGTTTGCCAGTAAGATGAGCACCCAAAATTATACTAGCATAGTTTTATTGTACTTCAGCTTGTAGGACCATTGGAAATGTGCATAATATGTTACATAATATATGTGATGACGACATCAGCAGCTGTGTAAATTATTTTTGACTATTTCTTTTCCATTTTGATTTTGTAATGTCATGTTCAGGTGACACACAGCAGTGGCAATCATGGACAAGCTGTTGCCTGGGCATCAAGATGTGTTGGCTTGCCAAGTTTTGTGGTTGTACCCAAGACAGCAGCAGCAAACAAAAAAGCTGCTATACAGGCTTATGGGGCACACCTCATTGAGTGTGAACATAATCCATCTGTCAGGTAAAATCTATACTTTCTTTGGCTTGCTGCTTTGGCAGTCCAGATTCTGCTCTATTTTAAGAATCTTCTTCTTGTAGACATTCTCATTAGTAAACTGCAGTTGACAGCAAAGATGGACCATAGATTTCATTTACATGCTTTGATTTCTTTAGAAAAGTATCCATCTAAATCCTCAAGCATACATCACCAAATATTTAATGTTCTGTTCTTCTCTTCCTTTTTTTTCTCTTTGCTGTTTGAATCTTCTTTTCATTATTGTTTTCCTTGCAAATGTTTGTTTGAGCTGGCAGGTTTTCATGGACTGTCACAGCATCATAATGATTCTGGCTAATGTACACCTCAAGGTGCTGTCAACAGCAAGATGCCTTTTCTTTCAGTCCATGTTTTCCTTGAAGATCCCTTTTGTGCAAAACACTAGCATTTGTATGAAATGATCTTAAGTTTCATTTGGCATGCAACAAGTCTATTCTTATTTTATAAAGTTTTATGTCCCAGATGTGGATGCATTTTGGGAGATGCACAATAGACACATTGCTGAAACTCTCATTCGACACATATGCTAATGCATTGCTGAAGCTCTCACTCTGTGTATTAGAACATTGAATATTCTACATTTGTATAAATGGCAGACTGTAAGAAGTTGATCAGCTATAGGGTCAGCCAATAGCAACTGATGGTATATAATATTTGCTCTTGCGTGCAAAGTAGTTGTTACGGATTTTTTGAAAATGTTTAATACATGCATCCAACCAGTGCCAAAGTCTGCCAGAATTTATCAGTACTTCACTGCAACATTCTTATAATTTAGGGAAGGGTTCCAGATCTTTCCTGCATTATTTGTGCTCATCTAGCATATTTGTTCTTTCCTATTTAGATGTTTTCTTGACAATCTTTTCATTGACATTGTGAATGCTTTGCATAGATTTTTTAAATGTGGTACAAATCTTTCACTTTTAAATACAGTTTACCTGGTCATGTAAGCCACAGCCATGCATAGCAGTGTACCTGGTTTTAATTCTCAAAGCAAGACTCCTATTGGGAAGGGTAATTGGTGACTTTCTCACACTATAGGGTGTTATGACCTGGGATAACCATTTCCTTGATCAAAGTCAGGTAGAGACTGCAGCTGTAGGCCAGAATGGAATATCAGTTTAAATGTTAAAGATCTTAAAAAAACTTCCCTTTGTCAAAGTTAGTCAGTGATTGATAAAAAGCAGAAATGTCCACATTCTAATCAGATCAGACTAAAGTAAAAACTTAATTTTGACAGCCCATTCAAATTTCAATTAGACTTGACTCATAGTAGCGTATTTTATGATGCATGCTTGTGGTTTTAAAAAGATGATTGTGTAAATCATCATGTAAATCAAATATATCTATTTGTTTCTTTTTTTAAGGTCTGAAACTTGTGAGCGTCTAAGGCAAGAAAAACAGCTGGAGTTCATTCCACCTTATGACCACCCTGATGTGATAGCTGGGCAGGTAAATCAAACCCTTATAATTAACTTTTAATTTAGTAGCAGGGCATATAGAGGTAATGCATACAGTACATATACATTCAGAATATATTATAATGTCTATGCTGAACAGTTTTGATGATGTTGATCAGGACAAAACACAAGTGAAATGTTGTACCTTTTACTGCACCAGCATTTTAAGGATGCTGCATGGTGAATTTTCACAAATATATTGGACATACAGTGCCTTTTAGCTAAACACCATAGAAAATGAAACAGGTCATGAGGTGATGAATATGTAATCTATGACAATAAAAGAGTTGAAAGCTAAAGGTAGCACCAGTCCTCAAAGCTATTACAATGTCTTTTTGTTTTCACAAACAGTTTTTAAACACACATGAAAGTTTAGTTTTTTTATCTTTTTCCTTTGAAAGACCAATACCAGCTTTAGTTCTTACAAGATAATAATTCCCAAAATCTTAAATGAGCAACCCCTGTACGAACGAACGAACGAAATTCTTTATTGCTTAGGCCGTGTGGCCTCAACATCGTGAGTACAGTTCATACAATTCTAATGATAAATTCAAGGCGTGTAAATATAGGTTAGCATGGGCAATTGCATCGACAGTGTCGATAGCCCTATGGACAAATCTTTCTTCGTTTAGCTGCTGACAGTGTTGCGTCATTTATAACAGTGGTAAAGATACCTTGCTAGGCAGGTAATCTGTGATGTGTCATTAATCAGGGCTGGGAAGGTAAAGGCTGTTTGGTGAGTTGTATATTTCAGAGGCAGAAATCTACTTCTAAGGTCTCTAAGTTGGATGCATTGGAAAAGTAGATGTATTTCATCGTCTGGTGAATCAAGACATAGAGCAACCCCTGTAGTTTAGGAGATACAAGGCTCTCAACATTTATAGTGTCGTGTTCATTTTACATCATGAATATAGATACCACTTGTTAACATATCCTCCCAGCAACTGTGTATCATCAGCAGACATGTGATACAGCAGGCTCAGCTGGCAGATAGGCAGACCTATTGTGTAGATGTACACAGTGAATAAAATGGGCCCAAGAACAGTCTTGAGTCAAAGTTTTAGGGGAAAAATGTGGTACTTGCAGTTAGCACAGACTGTATGTGATCAGTCAGGTAGAACGGTAACCAGTTCAAAAGCAATTCCAGAGAGACTGAAAATAACATGAAGGCACTGGAGAAGGATGTCATGGTCAAGTGTATCAAATGCAGATCGATCTAACATTTATAGCAAGATGTAATCCATATCGTTCGCAGATACCAAATCATTCACCATTCGGTCAAATGATTTTCCCGATAGGCTCACTGAAATGGTTTCAAGTAGCTTGTGGATAGATCAACAGCATTTTTGATAACTGTTTGCCTTGTCAGATGTAGTCAGTAAGCATTTTGTTTTGTTCTTCTTACATGGTCTGATAAGAAGGAAATTGTATACATATTTAGGACAAAATGGCTTCTTTTCAGGGAACTGCAGCCTTAGAACTACTGGATGAGATCAATGACCTTGACGCTATACTAGTTCCAACAAGTGGAGGTGGACTTATATCAGGAATCGCTATAGCAGCAAAGTTTATTAGACCCACCATCAAAGGTTCACAATGGGTGTTTACTTTCTAATTTGATAATATGAAGTGTAAAGATAATCAATTTTGGTATAATGGATAGAAAACACCTGTCATGTTCTTTTATATTATTCTTGTAAAATGTGACAAACATATGCATTGAACAAACCTTATGAGCATAAATAGCTTATAAGCATGTTATGTCATGTTAGTTAGACCAGATTTGACTATTTTTAAGTGCGTGGGCCCATGACTATTATGAAGATTTTAAAAAATGTGTGATTCATGCTTCAGGGTGTATGTGTGTTCTTGTGTATGCATATTTATTAGGTTTTTACACACACACACTCTCTCAGTTTTATGGTCATTGGTTCTGAATTGTGAAATTAACTCTTTTTGAAGTGTTTGCTGTTTCACCAAAAGGGAAGATGCTAGAGGACTGTCTAAGATCAGGTATTTAATTCCTTTTCATTTTTGCAGTGTGCTAGCAACTTTTCTGGCATGAACTTGTGAAAAAAGCTCACAAGCATTTGAATAACTTAAATCCACTTGAATCCTTTAACAAAGCAAAGTTACCATAGTCTAAAAGCTCAAGGTGTTCCCTGTGCATGTAATTTTTGTGATGGTTGCTGCATGTAGTAAAAGTAGGGGTAGAGAGTGGCTTCTCGGGTTTATGCACATACACCTAGGTCTGATTATGCATCCAGTGTGTTTTAAGTTCTGAAAGCTTAAAAATTTTAAACAGGAACCCAAAAAATAAAAAGACCAAGACATTAACATTCTTTGTTGATCATTTCAGTGGTATTTTTGTAAAATTATGAAAATCCACCTGATTTATGCAGATGCTAGTTGTATATCCTTGTTTACGCATTCAGCTTACAATTGGCACAAGAACACAGAAAAATAAAAATCAAGACCAGTCTCTAACAGACTTCATAAATTGTTATGGTATTTTTGTATAATGAGAAAAATATGGCTTGCATTTTCCTATTTTCCAGGTGAACGACTTTGGCCTGAACCACCTAAGTACCTGAACACAATAGCAGATGGCATTCAACTTCAGCAAGTTGGCCATGTAACATTTCCCATTTTACTTCAACTGGCAGAAAAAGAGGTTTTTGAAATGGCAAGTTTCATTTTTGATTGGTTGTATTGGCATCTCAGCATATTCACACAGTTATCACATCAGCTCCAGCTATCAGCTAAAATGTAATCTCACTGCTTGCTGCAGCTATAGCAGCTTTGAGGACTATAGGCTCCAATATATTTAGTAGCATCTAGGATAAATTTAAGGAGAAAAAATTTTATTTTCATTGTTAGCATAATCCAAGGAATGTTTTAGGGGGTCATAAAGGTCTTTGACAGAGAATAAAAGCTTAGGAAAAATACAAATGAGTGCTTTAAAAATATTGTCAAAATAGAGTTACTTTGACTTATTATCATTTTCTGCATATTGTTCTAATCAACCTAAAATTGTAATGCCAGTGATTTTAATTATTGTGCAACTCTTCCTGGGTTTTTTAGCAATATTTTCATCATTAAGTGATCAGCAGAAAAATTTAACAAAATAAGTTGTTTGAAACACTTTTCAGATAAAGAAGTGATAAATGAGTGTGCTTCTTATTCCGAACTGTTATGTTGAAATGTAGTGCTAAAGTGAAAAAAAAATTTAGGATCTGTAGTTTAGTAATGATATGAGCAGTAAACTGTAAGCGGTTCACTGTAATGTCTTAGGGTGGAGCATAACCTTTTTGCATGGCCTTTTTACTTTCTCTAATGAAAAGGCTGTCCGGTGCTGTTAGTGAAAGATACTAGCAACCTTCTTTACTGAAGCTGAGTGCACCATCTACAAGGTTATCAAAATATGTAGGCCAAACTAGAAACTGAACTTACCACCAGATTATTTTGCTGATTGTCATTTCAGAGTGATGACGAAATAATTCAAGGGATGAGATTTGTTTTCCAAAGAATGAAGGTAAACTTAAAACCTGAAATGTCATACTATTGCAGTGTAATCAAATGTGTGCAGTTTAAATGTTTTGACAGTTTGTTTTACAGTTTCTTTATAGTTTTTCATCAAGGAGTATTAAATAAATTGATGAAAAAGCAGGGCTCACCAATTTTACCTGTACTGCAATCCAAATTACTGTGCTAGAAGTACAAGAAGTGGCTAGGCATTATTATTAGACCTATATGCATTATTATTTTAGAAGTTTTCTTTTTAGCAAGATTATTTTAGTGAATTCATTTTGTTCTAGCTGGTAATTGAAGCAGCAGCAGGGGCCAGCACAGCTGCAGCACTTTCAGAAAAAATGAGGTCCATGGATCCATCGCTGAAAAAAGTTGGAGTTATTCTCTGTGGAGGGAACACTGATATTGATCGCTTGCCTTGGTGATGCAGAAAGTTTGGGCACAAGCATTTATCTGATGACAATAAAGTATTTCAGCAATTTGTTTTTTGCATCTTTAATGCGTGTTTAGATAATTATTATCATTTTATTTGCATGATTATAAGGTGTGACCACATAACTTGTATTGCTGGACTGCTTGCAGACGATTTTTTTTCAGTTACGTTATAGAACAAGGCTGGTGTGCATAAAGCTTCTGATTTAGCCACGTTTCAGCTTAACTATTAGAACGAGGCTGGTGTGGACAAAGCTTACGGTTTTGTCACATTCATTAAGCCCGCCGAGACTAACGGCAGACAGACAGCAGTCCACCTATACACGTCCGTGGTGTGACTATAAAGCTTAGGAGAAAGGTTTGCATGCTGGTGAGGGAGTGTATGCGTGGATGTATGGGCATATGTTTAACATACAAATTCTCAGAGATGTACAGCATTAGAGTAAGTTACTATAGTATGTCTATGCATCTACATACATAGACATGAGCAAATGATGAAAGTAATGTTGTGGATGAGATAAAACTGAGATGTTAATTTGACAAACTGGGAAACACCGCTGACTTTTCTAATTTTCTTGGACTATAAATGCTTATGCTAATACGGACAGATAATTTAAATGTAGTTGCAACCTACACAAATCCACACAGTTTGCCCAATCTTAACCAACTTTTGAAGGAATACTCCTCTCATAGTATCTTTCATCTGTGGACTGTAGTTCATGAATGTTGTTCCAGAGGACATTAATTTTCTAAGATGTGTGTTTGTTCTACCCAGGCTCGATTACTCCTTGCTTACAGGCTGCCTCGCATACCTTCTTCATAAACTCCAGAAAGTACAGAGTTCTGCTACACATCTGGTGGTTAGAGCTAAGAAATGTAAACATATTGTCGCCTTCTGCACTGGCTACCTGGTTTTGTATTTACTACAAGCTGTCTGTGCTGTTTTAATTTCTTTGCAGGATCCTGTCCTATTTTTCTGATGACCATATGCTGTCCCTGTCATCAGAACAACATATGGTCACAGGAATTTTAGACAAGGGATGATCACAACAAGTAAGAACTAAGTAATGTAAAAACAGAACCTTTCATTTTTTCGAAGAGGAGAGCCAGAGTTTAGCCTTCACTGCCTGTCTTTGTTCGGGAAGGTGATGCCAATGTTCTTTTGATTACTTTTAACACGTAAGTTACATAATGTCTGCCGCCATGTTTCTCACATCTGTCGTTCTGCATATTATGAGCTCCAGAAGATCAGCTCCATTCGCAAAACTCTGTCCATCTCAGCCACCAAAATTCTCATCTGCTCATTTTTTCTGTCTAAACTAGACTACTGCAACTCTCTTCTTGCTGGCTGTCCACAGTACCTCATGGATAAGCATCAGAAAGTCCAAAGCTCAGCTACTCGTCTCGTTTTCTGGACTCGCAAATCTGAACATGTTACACAACTTCTTCACTCTCTTTATCGGCTACCAATTAAAGCTAGAAGAGACCAAGCTCTCAACTTTATGCTATGGATTCTTTGAAGGGTCTCCCCAAGCTACCTTAGTGAAATAGTCTGTCCACTCCCCTGCCCGAAACCTTTGCTCCTCATCAGACTCGCGCATTCTTTCCCTTCCTCCCACAAAGACAGTCACATATGAACAACTGACGCTCTCAACTCACACTGTTAACAGTACCTATATCTCTTCATCCATTGCTTTACATTCTACTCTTGAGCCTCATCTTTATGTTGTTCAGTGTGCCTATATGTATCTTACCATCTACTGTTATCTTTCATTTTTTCATTATTGGTCTGCGCAGAGTGTGATCTTTCTTGGTCCTGATGCTGCACATTATAAGTTCACATTATTATTATTACTAGTCTGCCTGGTGTCCATGCCTCATTCTTTTCTCAAGCGCTGAGAGCATGTTCATGTGCTGTATAAATCATGCATTATTATTATTATGGGTGATTCAAAATCAAAAAGTGTATTCAGATGGATGTTATTTGTGAGGAAACCAAAAGATTAAGGGTGTCTAATGGTAGTTGTCGGTAAAACAATTGTTTATTTCACTTTCACTGCAAATGAAAAGCAGTATCTTTTGCCTCCCCCAAGGCTTTTGCTCACTGCGAGTACATCGTGCACTACCACCCGGGCTTTGTCAGGCTAGTATGCCAGGGTCTGGCTCTGCTTCCGCTGCCTTGATCTTCCCTGGGGAATTCCCCTGAGCACCAGCTGGGTTGGGCATGTGGGAGTGTTATATTGAGAGTTCTAGCCATCAGGCTACTGAGCAACTTCAAATGAAATCTTTTTTATTATTAAATCTACATTTTGGAATCAAACTTTACCACATTAAGAGAATATTAGTATTTCTAGGACATAAGATAAAATATTTTAAGTGAAAGTAAACGGCTTTGAGTTTGGTAGGATGATTAAAATTCAAACAGCCCGAAAAGTCAGCAAGGAAACTTCAATGTTGTATTACTGCCAATCACAGAAATACTAAGAATAATGCTTGTGCTGGGATATATAAGCGATGTACCAAATCAACTCGTTCCCAGTAACACTTGCACACACAGACTTAAAGTCTGTGCTTGCACACCATGCCTATCACGATACCTACGCCTGGGTTAATGAAACTTCCTGTTTTACGAAAATGGTGGGCAAAATACCTGAAGGGAAATAACTCCCCCACTCTGAAGACAGTGCTTTATTAGTCCCTAATTTCTTATTTCTTTTCTCCCCCATATAATCGACTAATGACAAAATAAGACAAATATATGTTTTACGAAGAATGAAAAGTGTCTGACAACTCTAGGAATTCATGCAAGCGAACAGGATATTACTGGTCACCTATTGGTTACGTCCCCTGAACAGCTGCTACGGGGCGCATTGTTTGCTAGTGTACGAAAATGGCAGCAACTAAGCGATTAAATAGGGTGAGTCCCAACCAACAAGTTTACCGTTTGTATAATTTAATGAAATGAAAATGAAGTACAGTAACCTTAAAATCATATATTCAATACCTTGTTTAAATTTAAAAAATTTCAGTTGTCTAAGGTGTGCTGCGCCTTTAGTATTATAAATGGAATAAAAAGCCGGTAATCTCCGGAGATCGAGAACAATCTTCGCAACGCGTTGTAATATACGTGTGCGATTTTTCTTAATGAAAAAGGAAAAAAATAGATAAAAAGAATTAAAGAAAAGGCTCATTTCTATATGTCCTGAACTGTTTAATTTAGATACATGAATAGCGTTCACTTCAGATATCCCCACTTTCTAAAAAAATTAGGAATGGCAGTGTGAAAAAAATATAAAAAAATGTTTCTTTTTTTTTACCAACTTATAAGAGTAAATTTATTTCAGCACCGCATAAATATGTTCACTTCCTAATTGGCTGTAATTAGAACAAATAAGTTTCTAATGCAGTACTAACGTAAGTGTGGCTATCCATTTGTGATTGCAGGAACTGGAGGAACTGAAGAAGTTATCTTTAAAGTCCTTTCGGGATATCGTTGTAGATGAATCAAATATTCTCAATTGGAGTGGTCTTTTGGTACCCGTAAGTCAAATAGTGGTTTTAGCTTTTTTTACAAATGTATTATTATTCTTTTGGTTTCAAAATGTGCTTGCTAAAGAGAGGGTAGGGGACTATGTTGACAAGGGAACTCTGCTCATGAATAAATTTATCAATTTATCTAATAGATTAACAGTTAAGGCACAAAGTTATTATGGGAAACAGTCCATCCATGACCTTTCAGGAAATTAGGGGGCGGGGCTATGCATGCTAGTGGCATCATGATGTGACCTTGTGTTACTCACTATATTAATAATAATAATAATAATAAAATGAAGATTTTTATAGCGCACATTCACACTCATAGAGAGCATGCTCTTAGCGCTTAACCCTCTTGATTCAAGATAAAAATGAACATTACAATGACTGGCTTATAACTGAAGACTACGAAGACGACAGTAGTGAAGTTTGTTTTTTTATTATTGCTGCTCTGAGATAAACATTAGATCAAGAAACCTATACATTTTCTAAAAGAGAATAGTAGAACTTTGCAATAAAAAGTAATGAAAATCGCCTTGCCCGTGCTACCCGGCAAAGCCACGATCGTGGCTTTTCAAACCAAGAGAGTTAAAACAAGGAAGAGACATGGACTAAATGGATAGAACACAAGGGACGTAAGAATAAATGACAATACTGACGACAAACAGAAAACAAAGATGAAAAACACAAAAAGACACCAAGTAACAGAACATAGAAAATATAGGGATTCTGCAGAGAAAGATGGGTAGAAAATTAACAAGAGCAAAAGGGGGAGGGTAAGAAGGACTAGCATTATGTGGACTGTGTTAGGAGTTAGGCTTTAGCATTGTTGTGCTTGAATATTCTAGTGAAATAGGTGAGTATTGGCTGTTCATGTTTGCATTAATTAACTAATGGATGTTATCAGCACTATTGTAGCCACATACAAAAAAGCCCTTACTCTATCCTGCAAGTGAGCATAAGCTGTATCAACATGGTTAAAAAAAATTAACGCCAAGTCACTAATTTACATAGATCTGGCAATTCTTTAAAGTGGCTGCAGACATATTGCCATGGAAATAATATATGTGTTTCTTCCACGCAAAATAAGGAGGCTTAATATTTGGAATAAAATACATTGATGTTTTTACATCACCACAACATTGACAGTTGAAAGACAGAATTTAGGAAGCTGAAGAAAATCTTTTTTATTCTATGACAAAGTGTTAGACATTTACTATGTTTTATGGGGTAATCACATACTCATTGCCATATGCAGATGTAATCTTTATGTGTCCAAGAATAGACACAATTTAAAAGGTTTAAATTAGAATTTTATCATACCTTCTTTTTATTTTTGACAGGATATATTGTTTCTTAGCATTAAAATTGTTTTTGATTTTTTTCAAGAGACACCTTAGTAAAAAGATTTAAAAGAAAGTAAAGAGTCCCATTGTCGTAAGTTCACCCTATGGTATGTGGTGGGAGAAGCCCAACTTATTCCTTTTCCTGCCTTTACTGATGAATGAGGCACACCCTAAGCCATTGCCCAAGCAGGCCACAAACCAGCAACATTCTGCTCCACAGTTGAGCACACTAACCACCAGGCTACAGCACCTCCCCTCCCCTCTATCAGTATCTCTTTTTTTTTCACTTACTATAATTAAGCTTCTTGGAATAAAGATATGAATTTTTTTTCCCTTTTTCTCAGGATAACCCACCGTACAATAAAGGTGCATTCCGTATAGATATCAACTTTCCTGCAGAGTATCCATTCAAGCCACCAAAAGTAACTTTTAAAACCAAAATCTACCATCCAAATGTTGATGAAAAGGGACAAGTTTGCCTGCCTATCATAAGTGCTGAAAATTGGAAGCCTGCCACAAAAACAGATCAAGGTAAGTTTAGCCACAAGTAGGAAAATGTCTTTTGAGCCAGTTTGTGTGTTTATTTTCACAGAAGATGTAATTAGAAGATAAATATTAATTTTAACAATGGAGTGCTGAGTTTTTTTTAACCATCTTAGAAAAAGTTTTGCTTAAAGCATATGTTCACACTAGCATAAATAGAAATATTTTAAATATTACAGATATTGGTGTCACTTTTTTTTGTAAACTTGCCTGTCATTTATAAATAATCTGTCAAAAGGCAGAGGGTATGTCTTGGTCACGATTACAATTTTTTTCCCAAAATTTATTTCAGTTGTAAACTCACTGGTGGCACTTATCAATGATCCTGAGCCTGAACATCCTTTACGAGCAGACCTTGCAGAAGAATATACCAAAGACAGGAAAAAGTTTTTGAAGAATGCTGAGGAATTCACAAAGAAACATAGTGAAAAGCGACCAAGTGATTAATATTGACCTCTATTCTGTCAGGCTTCCCCACATCCCCTGATCTTGAGTACGTCATCAGATTCACAAGGAGAATTATTTCTGGCAAGCGATGAGCATACACGTTTCTGGGATACCTTGGCAGTGTGATTGGTCGTGGTAAACTAATCTGCTTAGTATTTTGTTAATTCAGTTTGTTTGTGATGACGAGAATGTAGGAACACATGATTTTCACAGAAAGGCCTGCATTTTTTTGTGGCATTTGATACACAATATTTCATCTTTGTATTTAAAACAAGCTTAAGAATTCTTTCTTGGGCTTAAATTGTCACATCACAGATGCTTTGTGTTTTTTGGAATGAGTTTTATTAACTATCCATAGATCAAGGAGGAGCACTGGAAGTACCCTCTCTGCTTCAGCTGCTTAGAGCAAAATGAGTATGGTGAATTAAATCATCTCTTCAGCTTTAGGGAAGAAAAACTGGGTTATGAGCTGATAAATAAAGCTGTCAAGTAGTACATCATATTGCAAATAATGCCATCTAAAAGTGGTACAAAGACCTTAACTTGAAGTGGCTGCAGCTGGGAGTTCCACTTATAGATGCTTCTAGCTTTGAACTTGCTCAGTTTTTTTACCCTCCGATGCACTTCAGGATCTTTATATCTTGCTTCCTTTTGTTTATCCATTCCTGCTATTATCACTGTTATTGCTGTCTTTTTAGCAAAAGTGGTACTGTCGAACATAATTGTGAAAAGTGACAAATTGTTTTATGAGATGAAAAGCAGACAGCACCACTGCACAGCTCTAGTGCTCAGCCATTGACACTGAAAGGATACTGTTGAAAAGCGGAAGATCACTGGTACTTGTTCATCTGTAGATAATGTTTAGATGGATTGTCATTATTTCCTGGAACTTGTTTGATGAAATATTAAAAACACAAGTTTGGTAGCTTTCCCAACATATGTTTAAACACACCTTAGTTGTCTCATCTTATTTTTTATTACTTTGCTAATGTGTGTGCCTGGGTTCACAAACCATGGTTTGCATTTGTTGATTTTTCTATTGTACACATTACTCTATAATTTTCAGTGTAATTTTCATTCCTTGATGGAGGAGGGGATAAACAAGCACTTAATCCATCATCCAAATCGATAAAAATGCAAAAGGACATGCTCTTATACTTTGAAACGATGTTTTGGATAGCTTGCATAAAATGCTCCATCTGCACCTACCATATGAACAATGTGTGCCATGACTTCATAAACAGGTATGCAGATACCAATAAAATTCAGCGTTCTTGTAAATGCTTGAATGATTATGAGATTAATCTGCTACAGAGAATTCACTGATTATCTGCTGTTCACATGTTTCTGTTAATGATAAGTAACAATGATCTCTAATGGGTCTCTCCCCACCAAGGTGGGCTCAAAGCAGTGTACAGTAAACAGCAACATACAATAACTGCTAGAGGCTGGAACTGAGAGTTATCATTTTCTAACAAGTTATCATGAAGTATTCAAGAAAATCCATAGGGCGAGAGCCAGAATAAACTTTTTATAGGGAATGCTGTCAACATCATGCTCATGCACAGATCCAAGATCTAAATATAGACAAAAATTGGCTTCCAAGCTTGTAGATTCAAAATATTCTGCAGCATGTGCTGCTGGAGCTGTTTTCCTTTTAAATGTGTTACAATATCACTTTGTGTAAATGCATAAATAAGCCCACCACTTAAATGCCAAGTCACTTCTTGTTTGATCCTCTCTTTTAAGATAAGTTTTCATTTATTGATGCTATGTGCAAATGAGGAAAATAAAATCTATGGGATTACTTAAGCTATGTTCAATGACAGCAGTATTGCTATCATTTAATTTGTATGAGTCAGATGCAAAATAATAAACTGTCTTCATACCTCCCTGACTTTCACATATTTCCTTTTTAAAGTTGAAAAACTATGAAACCAATAATGAACATTTGATTCCTTGTGTATGTTTTAAATTGTGATCTTGCTATTCATGTCTCTTTCAACATTAATTTTTGTGTGGATTCTAAACTGTCTCTGATGTCATAGTATGTCTTATTCCATGTAATAATAGTTCAGAAATGGACTGTGTAAATGTTGCCATAAAGTATGGGTAGTATGCAATTTAATGCAAAAAATACTCTAAAGTGAATAGATTATGCTAACAAACTAGTCCCCTTACCAGAGACTTCAGCAAGAGATTAATAAAACACAGAAACTGAGAAACCATCATTTCTTCTCTAAATGGACCCTAAAGGTGTAAAGAGCTGCCAAGCATAGTAACTGTCCTGATACTGATACATAAAGCTCAGAGTGTTTTAATGACCATAATTTTTTTCTAAAAAGGATGTGAATGCTTTATCGTTGGTGCATAAATGCCTCTCGTACTTTCTTTATTTGGTTGCAGTATTATGGGAGCTTTCAAGCTGCTGAAATTTCAGGTGCAAAGAAATGCTTTGATTTACTTGATAAATTTGTGGCAAGTGGATGGTATTAGATGCTGAAGATGAGGCTATATGCCTGTTTTATGGATAGTCTGGTTACCCTGTTTTGTCTGATTGTAAAAGGCATGTTCCTCCTAAAACACAGTTAAAACAAAAACAGCAGAGAAGACATTACTTAGTAACTTGTGCAATGTTTGCATTATTTTTTTCTCGGTTATTAACTATATGCAACAGAAAACGTTATTTTGATTAACCTGTGTTTCCTTTATAAACTAAACTTTTAAAGCATTTAATCTTGAATCATATACCAGCTAATTTCAGCCGCAAACAGTGCAAGACACTAGTAAAGGTATTATTTCTTTATTTAAAGAGCTTTTCATGACTTTACTACACTCAAAAGATTGCAATTTAAGATGTTATGATATTTGCCTGTGAAATTTTTAGTTTGCCCTCAAATTTCACCAACCTTGTACACCTAGGAAAAAGATAAACTTTAAATACATATAGATACGATAAAGGTAAGGGCGACAATATCTATTGAAAATATTCATGCTGTTCCAAGCATTATGAAATGTAAACATCAGTACACATTTGGTAGTGACAAGTGTCAAATTATAAAATCTTATTAACACCTATAAAACATGATGAAGATACTTCCAGATGATTCTTATGCCATTGATTGAATCCTCCAACCATTGCTGAATGAAGGACAGTAACTGAAAATTGGGTGCCTCTTTCTGTCATAGGAAGTGATTTGCCTTATTTTATACTGGTTTTAAATATAAACAACTTACATGAAGCACACTTCAAAGACATGAAGATCTCATTGTATACAAACTCCAGGTGTGGAACGTAAGGCAAGCATTGTCCACAGCTCAATACCTTCTCCAATACAAACAAAATTCCTGAACATCTTGGTGGCAGTAGTAGAAGTTTTGTGCAAATGGTAAATGTCAGGTAAGCTATTGTGATAATCCACCTTTAGACTGTGTTATCCTTCATCTCTAGATTGTTATTAAAAAAAAAATGGTGTCAAGTCGCATCTCCAGTACAGTTTCAGACTGGATTTAGGGAAATAAGTGCTTACTACATTAAAAATGTAGAAAAGTACATGTATGCAGTAAAGCTGGTAGTTATTAATTTTTATTTTGCTCATTTCATAATTTACATGCATGTTTGCACAATGTCATTTGCAGCACAAACTGATATATTGTTGGTGTGGATAGTAATGAAAATGTGAAATTTCAGATTTGAAATAAAGAGGATGCAAATGATTTGAATTTTACATATATTGTTGACAAAGAATATTATAATAATAAATGAATATTTTTATCGCGCATACTCACACTCAAACAGAGCATGTTCTTAGAAGAGGGATGAGACGTGAATTACATGGATAGAATACAAAGAATAAACAACAGCACTGACAACAAACAGAAAACAGGATAGAAAACACAAAAGGCAGCAAGTAACAAAAACAGAAAATATAGTGATTCTGCAGAGGAAGATGGGTAGAAGAGAAGCAAAGTGGAAGGGGGGAGGGTAAAAGGACTAGGACTAACATGTTGACAAACATACTGAACATCTTAACATCAAGCATACACAGTCATACATCACTTTTTATGTACACACATTTGATGCAATTACTTTGCTAGGCGAGAAAAACAGAAAATTTATGACAAGGAATAAAGAGCGATGTCATCTGGCATCACCTTACCAGCTTCAGGGCAACTACTCACATGGTTTTTTTGGTAGTGCCATTGGGTTTTCATCATGTTTGGAGCATGCTGAATACTATTGATCTGTGCTTTTACTTGCATGGCCTGCTACTGTTCTGGACTGTTTTTCTTAGTCTGTATCTTATTGTTGTCTTCTTTATCATTTAACGGTCTTAGATGCAATATCAGCACCATCTCGATTCCAGTTTTTCTTTTGCTGAATTAATTCTTCGCTTCGCTTCAGGTGTTCAATGCTTTCTGCTCTAAAGACCATTTTCCTTGCAACACTTTTCCCCCTGCTGCTTTCTGGATTTATGCGATCCTCTGTGATATATTGTCAACAATCATTCATTTTCCTCCCTGCCATTGTGTTGATGTGACCTCCATAAGTCATGTGTGCACCAAAAATGGACAACCACCATCACTACTGATATTGCTACAACTACAAATTAAAGCTGCAAAAGGTCAAAACTGTCAAAGAAGAAAAGGCTAGAAATGGATAGTTTGGTAGTGGTACTGAGCTGATGGCGTTCACTGTTTTCTCTACATGAGTAGCTACACTAACCAAGAACACAATGAATTCTTTATTTTTGGACCAATATTATTATTATGTCTGTGTTCATAAACTTTTTGTTTATGTAGAATTACAGCCTTTTCTTTTCATGCAAAAGTCATTCTACTGCATAATAAAGATCATAAATGTACAAGACAGCACAGGAATTTTTTTCAGCTGCATATGTTGGTAAAAAGATGACTTGCAAGCAGTCACCTTAAGTTGCTAAGCATTTCCATGAAAATGATTTTGAAAAAAATGTCATGAGGTTGGTGTATTCTTTAAATAATAAAAACTGAAAAAAAATTCTCTGATTCTGACCCACTTTTCATTCTTGACTATTAAATGAATTAAATACATCATTAGCTCAGATTGATGTTGTGAGCATTGTGCTTCATAAAGCAAGTATTTTTCTCTATACTTTTTCCTTTCAAGTAGGTCAGCATTACACATTTTCAAACCTTAAGATTTTGTTCTCAGATAATCCACACCATTCTGAAGGTCCCTCCAGTGCATATGTCAATCAAATCAGTTCCACTTTGCAACAAGAGCTATTCAGGGGAGAAATAATAAAATGCCTCACGATGTCAAAACATGCATCAGCATGACAAACCCACTATATCAAATGTAGATGTGTCATAAAACTCTGTTAAAGCCTGAACTTCTATCATAGGGCAGGAAAGAGTGGTTCATGCTATTAAACTGAAGAAAGGGTGCTAAGGAGAACACAGGAAATTGGCTACACCAGTGGTCACTTCATGAATTGCTCCATCTGGCCTGATAAAAACCCTCATATATATATCTCTCTCTCTGCCAGATTGAATCTATTCTTTCCTGCCAGACAGTGAAAGTTTGGTCTTAAAAACGATGATTATCGCTTTTCAATTTGACGTAGTTGTTTCTTCTTTATTCTTTTAAGCTTTCTGGCATTCTTTATCTGAAACAAATGAACGAAAGAACAGTTTCTGTAAATATTCATATCATCAGCTCAACAAACCAAAAAAACTTGATCTAAAATTCAAAGAGTAAAACCATCTGGGTCCACCATGCATGGTCAGTACTATAAGAGAAATTCTTAACCTTTTCCAGGACAAACTTCATATTTCTAGTCTTACATGATCTCAGTGAAACAAGTAGTCTGGGTGCATCTGTCACGACCACCGCGAAGTGTATCATTCACTCTCTGCTTTCGACACACTCACGGAGCCTGACAAATACGTGTTCTTTCACACAAATTAAAATAAAAGAATGATTTGTCTGACGAATCTATCTACTTTACTAATCACAAATAAAATGAAAAAAAGAAGAAAAATACAATTAAATGATAAAGTCCGTTTATAACCGTTTCTTTCATCTAAATTATTTTAAAAGAGCAAAATCCCTACCCTTCGAGTCCTTTCCTGCTGTTCCTAATTGAATACCTAAATCCCCTTCTCAACTGATCATTTTATTTTAATCCTAAATACCCTACTCAACAAATTCTTCTTATAATTCCTACTCTACTGTCCTTGTTTCTCGTCCTAATCCTCTACCTTTTTCCCCCTGACTACTAACTCCTCTCGCGCTCTCCCCCACGTCATTTCCTTCACTTTTTTACACCCCTCATACACATCTTCGGAACAACTGACGTCATTCACGCTCTTTTGTTCTTCCACATTAATCCTTATAAAATTTAAGCTTAATCACAATACAATCAATAACTAATAACAATGATACCTGACAGCATCTTAATAGATTCTTGTCTTATTTACTGATATGCTATCTTCTTCATTTCTCGTTACTTCCAACTGACTGGATAGCCAAATGTAAATTTGTTAACCTTTCATTCATCCTCATTCTTTACCCCTCTTTGCCTATTTCAGACCCATTCACTCTATGCTTTTTCCTTTTCCTTTACTTTCAGTGAGCACGAAGGGCAGACTGTAGAGATTAGTCTGCTGTTTTAATAATAATAATAAATAATAAATGAAGATTTGTATAGAGCATATTCACACTCATAAAGAGCATGCTCTTAGCGCTTAAAAACAAGAAAGAGACATGGACTAAATGGATAGAACACGAGGGGCGTAAGAATAAACGACAGCACTGACGACAAACAGAAAACAAAGATGGAAAACACAAAAAGACACCAAGTAACAGGACATATAGGGATTCTGCAGAGAAAATTAGCAAGAGCAGAAGGGGGGAGGGTAAGAAGGACGAGCATTGTGTGGACTGTGTTAAGAGTAATGCTCAAGGAAGAGGTGCGTTTTCAGTGCAGATTTGAAGGATTCAATTGTAGATAGGTGGCGGATATGGAAAGGGAGAGAGTTCCATTGTTTTGCTGCACAGTAACCAAAAATCCTATTACTTACTTGAGTACTGGTTATTACCCTCCTCAAAAGAAAAAATTAACTACTTCTGCATACTGTTCACATTTCTGATGTCTCTGTTATACAGTGTACAATACTGTTCTTTGTGCCTTTTTTTTGACCTTTCAATGATTGTGATAAGCCACAGTAGAAAATGCTAGCATTCCACCAACTTCCTGCCACAAAACTTGGAACTGGTCTTTAATGTCTATTACATTTGTTTTTAATTTGTGAGCTACCGCTACTGAAATATGCTGGCCTCAACGGCATCGTCAAATTACAAACAAGATGACAACATGCTAATGCCAAAATAGCGATATTCAAAGCAGACAAAGCTATTTAACATCCATGTGTCAATTTCCAGCTCATTTAGAACACGTTAATTCCGTCTTACGAATTTGTACCTTAATGCTAAAAAAGACCAAAAAAATTTTTTTCTCACTTTTCCCTGTTTTTAATGAATTTCTTAAAATACTGGGCTTTCCAGGGACTGGACATCATTTTAAAAATATACAGACTTTTAAAGTTTTTCTACTCGTACAGACTCTGTCCAACCTTTCTGCAGCTAGTGGAAGACTGACCATGATTAATAGCCCTATCAGAATACAAACCTATTTATAAATTGCATATTGCCTGTTACAGACAAACATAAATCTACCTAAGTACAGTTTTCTGATGCTTAAAGATATAAAATCAACATAACTTTCCCCACTCATAAGAAGCAAACCTTCCATTTTTAACTTTTTTTCTAACAAAATCTCGAAACATTCTACATGCATTATTACTCTTAGCATTTCTAGGCTTTTAATGTAAGACTTAGTTCTCATCAAAGAACTTGAAGCAGCTACTTACAGGCTGGACAATTTCTGCTTTTCTTTCATTTTCAAGACGTCTTTTCTTATTTTCCTCACTCCTCTGTCTTTTTAACTGTTCAAAAACAATATCAAAGGGAAAGTTAAACACAACTGCGACAAAGCTGTTATGCAATGTAAAGATGGTCAGTTACTGATTAAAATATTAAAATTTATGTGCAGGAACACAAGAGATCAAAAGTGATACTGACTTCGTACCTTGTACAAACCTTTTAACTTTTTTCTGCATTTTGCATCAAAACTGTTCAGGTCTGTAAAATGGAAACTCAAGGCGTTTAAGTTTTTAAGACCCAGTGAGGTGCAAAATATTTTTTTAAAGAGTTTAGCTCATTAAAATGTTAGTTTTAAAAATAAGAGCAAGGAACCCCTTTCTCATTACAAGAACTAAGTCTCTGGTTGAAAGATAGTTGTTGCTGGTGTCGGCATCAGAAGCTTTATCCCAACAAATTTGTTGATGAAAATGTAAGTGTTGCATTTTGGCATGAGCAGTCTGAAAAGCATGAGACATTAATAATTATAATAATAATTGAGAATTTATAAAGCGCAGTATCTCAGCCAAAGGCCGACTCATTGCGCTGGAACAAGATCCACGAAATAGAAAGAAGTAGAACGAAGAACAATGCCAAGACTCGTTGCATTCCAGCAGCAAAGGGCTATCACTGCAGATTTAACGGCAACGACTCCAGAGAATAAGGGTTGGTGATATTACCAGAGTACATCCCTGCCCAACTCTCCCATTGTGTTTAGCCCTTAAGAACATAAATGCATCAAGGTTTACATGCAATTGTTTTCTTAACATGCTGATGTTTGAAGAGATGTATGTTATAAATAGCGAAGTGTTAACCACTCAGATCGTGGAGTATAGTCTCTCTCGACTTTCAACATATGGATCCTACATATTGCCACACATGGGAAACCAGGAAAGGCACACTGCTTCAGTGTGACTGGCATTGGTAGTTGACCTCATCAACGTGATTAGCCTGTAACATTTATAAATTCTGGCTCTCTACAGCTGTAGTCCACAGGTAAGTACACAAACAGATGAAAGATGCAGTATCTGTGACTGAAGCAGCAATAAATTGTAGAATGAAGCATACAATAAAGTATGGATTACTACTGCATGTGTGGTATTTATCCCCTCAAAAATCACAGACAAATTACTTCTTTGCATCCCTTTCCAAAAAATATAAAAAAACCTCAAAACTTGGCTTCCAAGTAACTAAGCAAAGTTGCATGTGCATTCTCTTGCCAGAGCCAGTCCCTAGATAATTTTTCTTGAGTGCAAAGTTTTAGTTTTTCTTCCACCAAGGTTTGAGATATTGGGACCTTTTAGCTCAGTTGAGGTTATTCCCATAAGTATCAATCATGTCAAAATATTCTAAAACTTCCTTAATGTAACTAAATCAATGTATAGAAAGAAATATTCAATTTTTGAGTTCTATTGTGATTACATACCTGTATATTTTCTATCTTCTGCTCTTTAAGCATTTTTTCAAAGTCTTTGGCTGCTTCTTTTTCTTTCTTCTTGTTCATTTTCTCTTCCCATGAAGTTTTCTGACATTTCACTCTCAGAAAATCTGAAAATCTTATGTAAAAGCACGACCATCGATATTGATTACGAATACTAGTCAAGTTTTAAACATCGTAAATCACAATTTTGTTATGTCAAAATTTATGACTGTCAAAAATAAATAAATCCTTAAATATCCGACTAACGCACAGCACCAAGACATAAAACACATCTTGCGACGATGTAATTGTTTCAGAAGCGTCACTTTATCTTAATCCAACAATTTTTTATATCTTATGATTTCTTCATAAAAAATTTAATCTGTGCAAGTTGTAACATTACTCCTTTATAAAAATTTGAGAACCACCTGGTAGTTCGAACCCTTTTCCACACGCGTCCTGACTTCGGTTTTCCTCTCAGTACATTGGCTTCACTTTCCATAACTAACCTATTAGGACTACTATTCTGTGTCCACAACTGTCGAAAATGTATCACAGTATACGTCTGATCACTTTTTGAAATACTCGCGCTTACAAATCAAACTTAAATATTTGCATCGATCACGATAGACGGATAGAATAACGTGTCTCTCTTTTTTTTTCTCAAGGGAGGTCACTCCGAATAAACACCCCAATTCATTCAATCCAATCATCGAAAAACATTATTTGCGGCGCTGCTCTTCAGAAGGGGCCATTTTGTTTTCTTTCTAAAGATAGAAAGTGGATCGCAGCGTTGTTTTCTTTGCCCGATAACTCTCAGGTGAGTTCAATGGATTATACTGCTAAAACAAAATGTGGAGTAGTGGTATTATTTTGAAACCGGAAAGATTTATCTCTTTATTTTGTCGGTTGTCACAGGCTATGGTTTTTACGTTCACTGTTGCCTTTAGTTCCTAGTGTGTAATAGCCAGAATAAGTGGTCTAAGTTTGCAGCTATTTTCATGCAAGCGGAGTATCAAATGCTGCTGTTTGCATACGAAGTCACACACTGTGAATCATGCAACATAGTCTTGAGGGTTTAGATGAAAACCGGCATTTCCATTGTATGGTAGTATGTAGTTTATTATATAGGCCTAAGTGATTTTAGTCACCGTTCTGTCAGCTCGCAGTCATTTCACACATCGTGTTTTTTAAGTCATCAAAATTCATGAAGTCATTGAATAACCCTCTTTTCACACGTATGTGTTCTCTTGACTATTTAACTTGTAGTTTATTTCGTTGGTACAATCAAGATATTTGCCCACTGTGAAGATGCTGAGATATAGGCCTAAGCTTAAATGTAAGTGAAGTCTTTAGTAAATTTATGGAGAGTTTCATGCGTTCACTTCAATTAATGATAAAACTGCTGAATATACTCCTTCACAATTTAGACTTAGTGAGCATGGGCCATTCCTCTTCATTAAAATTGAAACCAAGTAGATTTGGAACATCTCATTTTTGTGCAGCATTTTAGTGAGGTAAGGTATAACAAAACATGAATTACATAAAATAAAGGGGGCCAGTCATTTCGCCCCTACCATTTCGTCCAACACCAAAAGTCAATTCGTCCCATGTATGGTCCATTTCGTCCCAAGACAGAAAAGTCAAGTCACCTCATGCCCAAAAGGCGAATCAATCACCGATGAAACAAGTAGCTATTAATGAATGTTGATCAGCGAAGTCTCTGCATATTATAATAACAAGCAAAAAATAAAAATTAAAGTTCACAATAAAATGATGACAAAATCTTTAACTTAAAGGATTGTTTAAAGAGAGCAATCGTGTATTTACAATTGTAAAATATGCATGCATATTGCCTAGTGGCCATTTTTTGTTTAGTAAAATGGTGGCTAAACTTATTTGCATAGTTTTGTTAAAATAGGCAGCTGAGCTTGCATAATAATATTGTCCAAACAACGTATGGCTCTTTTGGTAATATTTGACGTTAATAGCTGCTTGTTTCATCGGTGATCAATTCGCCTTTTGAGCTTGGGACAATTTTACACTTCTGTCTTGGGACGAAATGGACCTACATGGGAAAAGTTGACTTTAGGTATAGGACTAAATGATAGGGCCGAGAGAACCTATGACCAAAATAAAAGGTTTTCAATGGGATGTGCACAATAATAGATATCCCTACCTTATTTTGGATATAAGTTTATGCATTGTGTACATATTAGCATCTCTCACTCCTTTGCTATCCCCATTGTTGTTTGTCATGAACTTCGGGGAATGAGCACGCAAAGATGGTCAGAAGTAGCAATTGCCATCGCCTCGGGCTAATCACACTCTCGATACCTCTACCAACTCACGCCAACATTTATGTGTACGCAGACACTTAACCCAGTGTACATACCTAAGAACAACTCAAGGCAACTTAGTGCAGTAAGTGCTTATGAAAGCTACTGACTGGATGAAACTACCAACCTCGAGATCAAAGGCGTGCAGAGAACCAATCAAATTTTAAGTCTGTTGTCAACCTTTCTGACAATGAAACAGAGCAGGGGATTCTGATTGGTATGTTCTACAATGTGTACAAGGAAAACAGTAGAATTTCAAATGTTACGAGGATTTGATTAGCATCTGAAGAGGTTAGTTTGTGTGGAACACTAGTGGATGGGTTTGATTGAAAATCGATGTAATTTTATATTTGGTAGGAAAAAAACTTAACCTTTACACTCAAGATAAAAAGTAAAACTCACTGGAGCTTTGACGTATCCATACTTTTAGCAACTAAAAGCTAAGTGACTAGTGTGTTGCCTATTTTGGGTAATAGTGAGCAGGTCCTGTACAGGACGACCAGTCCAGTCGACGTTCGTAAGCCAGTTCTTTCTCTGGCTACCGCGGCGTCGGGCACCCTCCAAGGTGCCTTGAAGGATAGTCTTTGACAAGGTGTCGTGCCGGGTCGCATGGCCAAAGAAGACCAGCTTACGTCGCTTGACTGATGATAGTAGAGGCTCCTGGTGTCCTACGAGTGTGGCAGTCTTGTTTCTTACAAAGTTGTTGGTTTTATATTCTTTGTATGAGATCCTGAGCAGCCTCCTCAGGCACTTGTTCTCAAATGCTTGGATTCTTTCCGTTTCAGCGAGCAGAGTCCATGTGTTGCATCCGTAGAGCAGGATCAGCACTACCAGGGATTTGTACAGCCTGTACTTGGTAGTGAACCTTATCTTATGGCTATGCCAGATCCTATCTAGCCTAGCCATTGCTGCTGTTGCTGTTGCGATTCTGATGCGAATATCTAGCGTGGAGCTGCCGTCCTTGGCTCCCAAGTATTTGAAGCTGCTTACCTCTTCGAGCTGTATGTCGTTCATAAAAATCTCTGCTTTGCTGTGGTGAGCTCTTACACCACTAATGAATTTTTGGCAAAGTTAAGACTTCTGGCAAAATCTATGCAGTTAAAAAAATTGATTGATTTTCTTTTTCTTTGAATCAGATATGGACTTCTTTGAGAATGAAGCCGAGGAATCGGACCTTACCTCAGGTGGAGATTTATCTGGCTCAGATGAAGAAGCAGAAATAAAACCCAAAAAGAAGAAAAAGGAGAAAAAGAAAAAAGTCCGTGCTAGGATTGAAGATGATGATGATGATGAAGAAGAGGAGGAGGAAGAAGGTACACTTTTTCACTCATGCTTGATTTCAGTGTTAAAACTAAAAAAAAAAGAAAAAAGTTTGAGATTTACCTTTCTTATTATTAAAATTGACATAACTATACCCTTTTTTGCCATAGTAGCACCAGCAACTGAATTAGATGCTCGATTTTTGCAGATACCTTCTCTTTTTTCCCCCACATATTTTGTGTAAGCACTAAATATTTAAAGCCATGTTTTCGTGTTTGCAGATCCAGATGGAATTGCAGAAGAAATGAAAGATTTCATCAGCGAGAACATTGAAGAGGATGATGATGATGATGATGACGATGATGGTGATGACAGTGAAGAAGGAGAGGAACGGGGTAAACGCAAACATGATGATGATGATGACATTGATGATAGACTTGAAGATGAAGACTATGATCTCATTGAAGAAAACTTGGGTATCAAAGTCAACAGAAAGGTGAGGGACATTCATTTACAGAATAATGATCCTTTATAGCTGAAATTTGAGAGGTTGTGGACAGCAGCCCCATATAAGTTTGATTTTTATTAAGTTTTCCAAGGATACATCTGCATTTATTTCCTAAGAAAAACTAGCATGTGGGGGGTAAGAGTTGATATTTATTGAGCATCTTTCAAGCTATACATGAGTCTTGGGGCTTTTTTGTTTTGTTTTTGTGGTAATTAATGCTGTTGTTGACAGCTAGTTAACAGTTTTATCTTTGCTTGTTTCAGCACCAGCACAAGCGAATTCGTGTCATGTCAGATGAAGGTAGTGATAATGAAGAGCCTCCCCAAGGCATAGATGGCAAGCAGGCCATCCGTGAAACTCTATTTGACGATGATGATGAAGTAGGCGAAGATATCACCACCTCACCAGCACGCGACAAGGACATAGAGAGTAGGAATGAATTTGGTGACCTTGATGAAGAAGAAGAATCAGGTAACTTTTGTTCTTTGAGACTGATTTACTGCAGTTCTCCTTGAACTGCTGGCATAATGATGTTTGAAAAACTTTAGAGACAACCTAAGTATTTAAGTGCATAAGCTTGAAGAGAAAACAAGAGACCAGAGAGCAGTAAAGAGACAGAAAGAAAAGGGACTCAAAATGAAGTCCTGATTATGGCCATTCTTTTACCTGCTAGTTTTTGTTTCTGTTTCACTGTCTAGACAAAAATTAGGTCTTTTTGGTTCACGGTCATTGATTTCTTTTTTTTAATTCCTGTTGGCAGATACATTGTATTTTTTAAAAGAATACTTCTGTGGTCAAACTTAGGCCTATGGATTCAGTTCAGTTTTTGTCCATGTTTTGAGGCAAAAGGATCTCCCATGCCATCCTTATTTTTGCTTGATGTTGTTTTTTGTGTTTTCTTTGATGTAAATGGACCTAGGTAAATGTTACTTACAATGAGGATTAATTTCAGATATTGATGACTTCATTGTGGATGATCAAGGAAGGCCTATTAGCAAAGGGAAGAAAAAAAAGCACATTATCCATAGTGATGCGTGAGTGTTTTCTCTGTACCTTTTGTTATAAATTAAGGCCTTGAGATAGAGGGGCTAACACTTTGGTTATTAAAATTGCAGCTCTCACTTTCTAGATACACAAGAATACTAGAGGCTACAGGTTTCAGTCTGATTACTGTTTCTTATCTGTTTCTTCACTGTGCCAGTTTTTAGTACAATATCTACCATTATATTGTTCATGTAATTAGTGCTTAGAGCATAATCCTACTGGTGTGGTAGACTGCCATGTAAGTGTTAATTTATTATTATTCTTAAAAAGACTAATGGACAGTTGAACCCTTGCTTCTTTTTGCCATCAGTTCCCTGCTATCTTTCATTTTTAAGATGTGTAGGAGAGGGGTGGAAAAAGGTAGTTTAAAAAATGAGATGATTAGACGGGTTGGTAGACTGTTTAGCTTATGTGACAAAAGTTTCTTTATGTTGCAACTGGCTACTTGGTAAATACAAAGAACTGTATGTATGAGCTACGCTGTCTGTATTCAGTTTATAGGGATTTTTTTTTAACATCCGTTTTGTCATTTGTGTCCACTAAATGAAAAATCCAATATAGCTGAAACTGTAGCATCTTTTTATCACCTTGTTTACATTCATTAAAATTGCTTTAGGTTTCAGAGAGAAGACTATGAAGTCAAAGGTTATCGGCAGTATTAAGCATCATCATATTTGTCTCATGCTTTGTTTCTAACTTTACAGAGCCTTGCAGGAAGCACAGGACATTTTTGGTGTGGATTTCAATTTTGAGGAATTTGACCAGTATGGAGAGGAGGACCTTTATGATGAAGAGGTCTGTAGTAATGTTAAAGTTACCGTCTCTGTGGACAGAGCCTCTGATGGTGTCCCACTTGATTGTGGAAATTGTGATAGATATCATCTTGTCCCATTTTAATTTATAACTGGTGTTGTCTTGACATGTTTTAGTATATAGCTGGTGTAGTGCTCTTTTCCATATAAAGAAGGGAACAAATGTCGATTTGTTTTAGTACGAAGAAGAGGAAGAAGGGGAAGAAGATGGCGAGCAGCAAGTACGAACCAAGCGACAGAAGAAGCGTGCCACCAAGAAAAGCATCTTTGACGTGAGTAATACTGTTTTTTCCGGTTTATGGAAGAGTGGTGAAAATTTTTAAGAAAAAGCTGGTTTTTTAAAAAAAGCAGCAGTTAGATTATAAGGTCTTTATTTTAACAGAAACTTTTATCTTACAGGTGTTTGAACCCAGTGAACTTGAGAGAGGTCACTTCACAGATTTAGATAATGAAATAAGGATCACAGATGTCCCAGAACGTTTTCAGGTAAGAAACGTCATTTTCTGGAAAAAATGTTGCTGTAAGTGACAGTGAGTCATAATGTGAAGCTGCAACAGAATGTTTCTATTATTAGTTACGAATCCGCTTACTTTTTGTTTTATTTTTAAAAATGATCATTAAAGGTAGTTAATTGTAAAATTGCTCCAAATAAATAGTAGAAACATAAGCTACTTTTAAATAGAAGATGTCTTTATTAGAGTTTTTAGTTCTTCTGGCCCTTTTACACTTTCTCATTCCATCTTAATGTATATAATCTCCATTTTTTTCATACATAGCTTCGCCAAATCCCAGTGAAACCCACCGAAGAAGGGGAGCTGGAAGAGGAGTCAGAGTGGATCTACAAGCAAGCATTTTCAACACCGACAGTGTCAAACCAGGTGAGTTGTGCTTTATGGGGTTTGGTTTGTTTGTTTTTTATATGACACTTTCACGTAAATAATACTCATAATTTTAAGCTTCACATCACAGAACAGAAGATTGGTAAACAAATTTTTGTGGTACTTTTACGAACAGTTTAATGAGAGGTTCTTGCTTTTGTTTCTTTGCAAATATGAATAAATGCATTAATAAGTTGTACAAAATGAAGACAGATTTGAATAAGCAATTTTGATTCCTCATCTTAAGTGAAACTGAATCTTTTATGAAAAACGAGCAAGTTTAGCAGTCTTGTAACTTAATATTTAGTGCTTTTCCCCCCCAGGCTGTGTCATGAGTGCTATATTCTGATCTTGGCTCCATATTGTTCATTGGTTTAAGGGCTTAACAAATTTGCTGGGCTATATATTTTGTTGCCGACAGTCAGCTGATTGAAGAGAAAGTGGACGCTTAGACATTAAAATTGTAACCCCAAGAGACCTTGCAGAAGATATCTTGCTGCTAGTAGCAAACCTGATTAAAACCTGATAAATTGTAAATGTGTCAGATCGTGTTCATTTCATAATACATTCTTTATACGCGAAGTATGCCTTATGTATTGAGTTTTTTTGTTCAACAGTCCTACTTGGACCAAGAGCAGAGTGCCCAGTATAACTACAGCGCTCGCAGGAGCCCTACTATGGTCAGCAAAATCAAGGAGGCTCTCAACTTCATGCGCAATCAGCGTCTTGAGGTACAACTATATTGCTGTTTTCTTCTGTGAAGTGATTTGAATACTTTTGTTAGTGGACTGATTTGTGAAATGTTTAATTTTTATGAGTGGCTTACACAAAGCGGGGAAGTATGCAGTTAAGGATTTTAGAAACTAATGTGGAATTTCTTTCAGGTGCCATTTATTGCCTTCTACCGAAAAGAGTATGTGGAGCGGGAACTAAACATAAAAGATCTATGGAAAGTCTGGCAGTGGGATGAAAAGGTAGGTCCCAGAGTTTTCTTATTCTTATATTTTATTTGAAACTGCTGCTTTTTGCATAATAGTCACATTAAATATTCAAATGAAGTAAATAGTGGAGAGGTGATCATTTGCATAGTGTATTCAAAATATTCTAGCAGAAGACAGTCAACTACAGAAATTGAAAAATTGACTCCAGACACCCCACTCATATAGCAGTAGCAGTCAGTTCAATCAGTTCCTTGGTGATGATGGCCTTTTTTGTTCTGTTGAAATCGAGTCTGTCAGAATTCATCAGCTTTCTTCAGCCTCCCTAGCCATCGTGTAATCTAGCTGCAGTTACTCTCCATCATGACATAATAATTAAACTGGGACAAGATAACCTATCTGAAACTGTACAAAGTATCTTTTAAATTCTCATAACCAAATTTGGAGTCTTGTATCTTGTTTGCAAATGGAATTTGATCTTTAGACAAGATTGGCAGCTGTCATATTATAGGATGCTGGTGACCTAAAAGTGTTTAATAAGATACTTTGGTAGTCCCACTTGTAGCCCAGCTCTAACACATTAGCAACCAAAGCTGCACCAAGTGTAGGCGACTTGGGACCATAATCATGAAATGTCAACATAATCTGTTTGAATGGTTGCTGCAAAATGGATATGGTTTTTCCACCTAGAATGCAGGTTAAGCATGTTGCACATCGATAAACACAACTAAAGATGTGCAGGTTTCCGTACGGCCGTGGTCGTTTGGGGCAAGACGACTGACTGGGGGGATAGGGCGGGGGGAGGGGGGCAGGGTGAGTGTGTGTGTCAGTTGAGGACTGGCCACAGTGGTGTTGCGTGGGCCGATGAATTCCAATTACCGACCGACAGTCCCTTCGATGTGTGGGATTTCTGGGTATTCTGATGTGCAGATTAAGTAGTCTTGGGAGGTTATCCAGAGTCTAAAACAGCTCCAGTGAGATCACCCAATAAAAACCTGTAACTCGATGGTAACTGTACTAATATTCTTAACTGTAATTATCGATCATACAGCTTTCACACGGCTCTCTCACTCTTGCATTAAAGTTACAACATTGATATATACATGAGTTAACATCCTTGAAATACAGTGATAACAGAAAATAATACCATACCTTGTCTGGGCGAGAGTAATCAAAAAGGGGGTCTGTACCATGGTGCACACAGTGTTGATTGATACTCCCCACTACTGTATACATAAAACAATTTCCCCTAGGTATGATTTAGCTGTCATGACTCAGACATGTCCTGCTTCTTTGGTCGTCCGGGCCTGGGTGAATTTTCTACCTGATTTCCCACCAAAAATCTACTGCTAAACCATGTTTATCAAATACTCAGTGTCACGATTAACACTTTCCTGACATTCTCGTTCATTCTCCCATACATTCTGTCTATACTTGCAGTCCATAAGTCGCGAGAAAAAAAATTTGGCACATACTGGTCCAGGACACATCAGATTCAAAACACCATGCAGAATTGTACTCTTTCTACTCTCTCACAGAGAGTTCAAGTTCACCAGCACATTCTTCTGCAATTTCTGGAGATCTCTTGTATGATTAAAAAAAAATGTTTTCGACCATGCTGCGTGTGTCCACTGTTGCCTGAAAACTGGCAGCCCTCACAGCCATAAAATTCATAAAATTTTCAGAACCCCAGATAAAATTGTTGTAAATTTTAAGATTCCCGAACAAAATGATAGAAGAAATGGGTTGCACAAAAAAAGAACACAATGATGTTTGTGTTAAAACTATTATCCCTGGTGTGAAGAGGGTAATTTTTAATACAGTCTCTGTACATAAACCTGTGTCAGACATTTGGCAATTTGTAATGGTGAAATATCAGAGTTTTCATATTTCTGTATATCATAAGATTTCTTACACAAGATTCTTTAAGACCTAGTTGGTAAAATTTCTGTATGATTAGATTTCTCTTACGGGGTGTGGTAAAAACTTATGTACTTGTGTCTAATAATAATAATAAAAAATGTGGTGCATGTTTTTGTTTTGAAATATTGTGTCAGGTGAATGTTTGTTCTAATTGAAGATTGTACATTCAATTTCATTACATTGTTTCTAAAAACCAATCAAATTTTTTTATATAGCTATGTCAGCATCTGATAGGTTTGATCATTGTAAATGTATTCATCTATCTCACTAAGTTTTTTTATATATACAGTGGACACAGCTGACCACTCGTCGTAAGAACCTGACACGCCTTTTTGAAAAAATGCAAAATTTTTTGAGTGAGCGCTACTTAGACACTGAAAAAAATGTGGACAAGAGCTTCCGACCTATCACAGAACAAGACTTGGACAGGTATCTTTTCTGTTTTCAGGTTATGTTTATGAAACAGCAAATTATGATGGAAATATTCTTAATTGTGGCACATTACATAAGGAGGTTTTCTATCTGTGGCACATTTTATTATTTCACAAAATAAAATACTATTTATCAATAATTTAGGCCTTAATGTTCAGTTTGCTTCAGTTGTAATTGTACCTTATGCAGACAGTATTGTACTGTTGGGTATGTAGGGGAGATCACCTTGTGTAGCCTCGGTGTTAGTCATGTAAGAGCTATGCATTTAGATAAAATAATCATTACCACATTCTTCACAGGACAGATCATTTTTACCATCAGACTGTTTGCCTACCCATGAGCTTGTCATCTCAGCTGAGAACTAGAAATAATTTTTTTTTCTGTTCTGGTCTTCAGCAAACAGCAAAACAAGTATTATAAATTTGCCGACTTATTATAATGAGTTTTCTTGAACAATAACTTCACTAGTAGGCTGCTGTGGATGCTTAAATGAATTTTTCATAATAATCTCATAAATTCACAAACTATGATAAATACAGTTTAGAGATTCAGTGTTACCGAGAGCACAGCAATAGTCTATTTAAAATCCTGTGGTCTTATCTGGTTGTCACCAGAGTACGTTCAGTGCAGACAATGGAAGAACTGCGAGATGTTTACCAGCACTTCATCTTGTATTATGGCCATGAAATACCAGCCATGCGCAATGCAGAAAAGCAGCAGAGAGCACGATACCAATCTGAACGTGAGGGCGATGAAGCTGAGCAACCAGATCAGGATCAGCATGACAGCCTTGTGAAACAAGCTACACGGCGTAGTGCCTACTCCATCTGTCTCAGTGCTAAACTAGGTCAGTGCTGTCACAAATAAGGGCTTTTCTCTTTTGCTTGAAGATGTGTGGTCAGATAATATGTTCCATCATTTATTAGTTTTAAATGTGGGTATGAGAAAATCATGACTAATCGAAGTTATTGTCAGTGTGTGCAGTGCGAACCATAAAAAGATCTGTAGGTGTTTTCCTTCATTAGTTTTCTTTTTAAGGTGGAAAATGGTAATATGCAGATATGTTGCTGAAAGTCTGATGGATTATTGCTGAACAGCTAGTCATTTAACACTTTACATCATTTGTGTGAAATATGTGTGAAAATTATTCAAATTAAAAAAAATTAGTGTCAATTTTTTTTCTAATTTGCCATAAGCAGAAATAAATGGTAGATGTTTAAATGTTCTTTTTTATTAAAACATTTCCCTTTTGGAACATAGTATTGTGCATTGCTTTCTCATATGCTTTGGTATAAAAAAAAGCTACATTTTATTTTTCACAGATGAAATTGGACGTCAGTTTGGGCTAAAACCATCTGAAGTGGGAGAGAACTTGAGAGACAACTACCAGAGACATGATGTGCAGCAGTGTCCTGTTGAACCTCTTGAGCTGGCCAAAGACTATGTGTGCAGGTACAGTTTTGGGTACTGTTGTGTTATATGAAAAGAGTACATTCTGAAGATGACCACCTCCTCCCTGCTTCTAGATGAAAAGCAAGCTTTTTTTTATCTATTGGACCAATGGGAGGTTTTCTTATTACTAATGAATATAGACTCATTAAAATTGGCATTGAAATGTTCAGGTTTACGTCTATATTGTGTGTTCTATGAAACACAAGTCTCTCTTTTTCTTCCACTGACACAGTTCTCCCATTACACTGTCCAACTTCCTAACTCACTGTGCCTTGTGTTTTTGATTTTACAGCCAGTTTTCAACTGTTGAAGACATACTTATGGGAGCCAGACACATGGTGGCCATGCAAATCGCTCACGACCCACTGGTTCGCCAAGCTGTGAGACAGACTTTTTTTGAACGAGCCAAGCTTGGGGTTCGACCCACCAAAAAGGGCCTGAAGGTGACTAGTTTCACATCTGACCATGCCTTGTGTGTGTCAAAGAGCATGCTTTCATTGCACATAACAATCACATAAAGAGCGAGGCAAACCTGAGTAGATAGTCACCTTTTGAACTGCAGGAAAGCACAGAAAAGGGTTGTATACTGTTACATTTATTATTCGGATAATACTTTAATACCTTGTTACAGGCCATTTATTGCTGATCTGTTTTTTCGATTTATTTTGTTTTTTAATCTATGTTTTGAGGAAAATATGGGCTTTCAGAATTGTGAATTCTTGGTGTTTTTATGTGATGTTCAGAAACCACATCAATTTAGTTTTATATATAAAGTATTTGTGTGAGTATTGGTATTCTTGTTGTAAATGTCAGTATTGCAAATACGTTATTTGGTGTTTTCATGTTCTTTTTTGAGAAGTGAACTAGTTGACTAACTGTTGTGTACACTTTTTTGTCATCAGCTTATTGATGAAGCCCATGCCTGCTACCCAATGAAATACTTGCGGAACATGCCAGTCAAGGATCTGAAAGATGAGCAGTTCCTGAAGATTGTGCAAGTCAGTATGAACAGAAAAGCTTGTTTATGTTCTCACAAGTAGAACAAACCATATCTTTGAGACATTATTATTATTTTAGAATTTTTATATGGCGATAATCTAGCTAACAGTGAAATTCTTTTCTGGAAAGATTATACCCCAATGTTAAAATACATAAGGCTGGCAAAATTTATACTACATTATGACAGATGTGTAAAGTTATGATAAAAGGGCAGATTTATATATTATTTCAGTTTATTAAACAAATATTGTGTACTTAAAAACACATCATATTTTTGCACAGGCAGAGACTGATGGCCTCATTGTTGCATCTATTACCATGGATGAAGAGGATGCTAATACCACGTCTTACTTTGAGGAAGTTCGCCAGTTGTACTACCGGGTAAGTGTGTTATTTCCTTTTTCTGATTTATGTTTCAGAAAGAATATAACCATGTCCAGTCTGAACATGGTTAAGCTGAGCCTCTTAAATATGTGAATATTGATATACAGCATACAAGTGATGTTCTTTTCTGTAGGCACCATCTTTGAAGCTTGTGTTTTCAAATGCTTATGTTTTGTAATGAAGCTTTATGTCCGTAGGTTAAGTTATTGGTGACTGGGCTGTGCATATGTGAATGGTTGCAGGATGAGTTCAGTCATCTGGTGCAGCAGTGGAATATTCAGCGCAGTGAGGCCCTCAAGCAAGGACTGTACAAGATTCTGTACCCTCAGATGGCCAAGGAATTAAGAAGCAAGCTCATTGCTGAAGCCAAAGAAGGCATTGTTAAGGTTTGTGTAATCTATGTGTGGTGGAGGTTGTCGAAATGCTTTCTTGTGGGTTTCTCTGCATCCATCAACCTACATCACAGCACACACTATTTTAGATTGGAACAATCTTGACAGCTTGGACACACTTCCCCATCTACTCATCAGCTGCACACAAGTGCACTTGAGTGATGTAATAGTATTGTAGGCAGTAAAAGATATTACAGAAACATTACTGTGAGTTTCGACCATATGTGATCTGCATTTCAAGTCATTTTGAATCAAGGAGAATGCTTCTGAAGGCAGTGTTTCTATGTGCAACAGGCATGCAGTCGGCGGCTGTACAACTGGCTGAAAGTGGCTCCATACCAAGCTGAGCAGCAGCTTGATGAAGAATATGATGATGATGACAGCAACAATGGTGTTCGTGTTCTTGGCATTGCATTCTCGCCTGACAAGTAAGAAGTTAAATGTACTGCAGGGACTGTTTTTAACAGTATAAGATTACTGCACGCTTTTCTTCTTTAACTTATCAGAAGTCCTGACTATTAACAGCATGGTTGCAGGATGACAGCTGAGCGCTCGTTTGCAGACCATTTTATAGTGGTCTATGGCGGATGCACATAGGTTCAGTGGGACCTTTGGTGGACAAGGCAGCTAAACCTTTAACCAGGGGCAGTAATTCAATATTTCTTTTTTTTGAGAGACCCCCTGAAAAAATGATAAAATAAAGATTTTGTGCAAACGCAGTCTATGTTTTGTTTTTTTTTTTGGTGGGGGGACCAGTATGTAAGTGTCTTCTTTGAAAAAAGTTTATGGCCATCACTGCATAAAAGTATGCGATTTTATTTTTCATCAGAGACACGTCTGCTTTTGGAGCCATGATTGATGGAGATGGTGTGGTGTCAGACTTTGTCCGTCTTCCATACTTCTGCTACCGACTAAAATCTTTTCGTCAGATGGAACGTGATTGGAAGGTAATATTTAGAAAATATGTGTCTCTTTTTATCTTAAGGTGAGGAGCGGCTCGGGAAAATATCGAGTTTTGAGTGCCATGGTCGATTTTGAGTTAACACCAAATTTGCATACTTTGATACATAAAAAAACAGATTCCGATGTGTTTTTGTTGAAAAGTGTGTGTTTTGATGCTGAATAAAATCGTTTTTCACACCTACCCTAACCGATTTTTTCTCCAAGCCTCGTCCCGATACCCAAAATCGCTCATGTTTGAGCCTTGGTTACGTGTATTTCGATTTTGCTAAGCCCGCCATGTTGTATACCGTTGTAAACGGCATTATCTCCCCTACACCATTGTCTGAATGATGCGGTCACTCTTTTTATAGTATCGTAGCTATTTTTATGTTCCTGCGTCACCCTTTAGTAGTTTATTTCCTTATATGGTAGTATCCGGTTGAAAAGTGTGTCGCGGTGCGATCTCATTGGCCTGCACCCTTAGAGTCGGCCACTTCCTGCCGATGCAAAATGGCTGAAAGTGACTCCGCTTTCCCTGTTGCTCGCAAGACTATGGCGAATTCTGACAAAGATTCAATGAATAAGAAAGTGAATAAATCACATTATGGTACAGGAAAGCTGTCTCGAAAGGAACAGTTGCGAAAAGCGCGTGCCGCACGAGGGAATAAAGGACGAACACCACATTGTGACGAGTCACATGGCGTCGATATCGTCGAGGCGGCAAGCACTTCTGCAACTGGTGTTTCTGACGAGTTTGTTGACGAACCTACGACGACGACGACGACTTCGAGTTCTAGACGAAAATTGACGCTTTTAAAACAGAAGATGAAAACGACTGACGAGATTAAGAACGGTAACACAAAAGAACGTTGTTTTGTTGAATTACAATCTTTGATCGATTTGTTCGCTTTCTTCACTTGCCCTGAATGTGGTGCTACAGACAATTTCGAAGTGTTTTTTGGAGATAGAATGGGCTATTCAAGACAAATTAACGTCAGATGTCGGAACTGCCCATTTATCGTCAAAAAATACTCCTGTTCACGATTACAGGAAAGTGAAGAAGCTTCGGTAGGTTTTGATGTGAATAATTCTATGGTTCTTTGCTTTAATGAACTTGGTCTAGGTTATGCAGCTTTGAGCAAATTTTCATCACTTTTAAACATTCCTGGCATGCATCACAAAACATATGACAAATTAAGCAAGAAGGTTGGCACAGCTAACGTTGAAGTAAGTGAAACTGTGATGCGTGCATCTGCTGAAGCTGTTCGTGATGTTTATGCTGATTTGTGCAATGATGATAGTACTGGTAAGGAAAATGATGATACTACTGGTAAGAAAAATAATGATCCTGAAGAGGAAAATGATGATGCTACTGATGAGGAAAATGATGACGAGGTTGATGATATGGATGAGGAAAATGACCAGGTTGATGATATTGATGAGGAAAATGACCAGGTTGATGATACAGATGAGGAAAATGATGATGATAATGAAAATGTTTCCAGCAGTGAGTCTCCTCTTGATGTTATGGTTTCCTTTGATGGTACTTGGCACAAGAGGGGTTTTACTTCTAGTTATGGTGTAGGAATAGTTATTGAAGTTATGACAGGGCTAGTACTAGATTACGAAGTTTTGTCCAAGTATTGCCAAGGATGTGCCAACGCCAAAGCAAAGAACATGACTGATGATGAGAGAAAAGAATGGGAAGAACGGCACAAGTCTGCCTGTGTGCTAAATCATTATGGCTCTTCAAAGGCAATGGAGAAAGAGTCTGCTCTTATACTGTGGAGCAGGTCACTGGAAAAGCATAACATGCGGTATACACGTATGCTTTCGGATGGAGACTCCACCGCCCACTCAGCAGTAGCAAATGCGAAGGTTTATGGTGACATCCCAATAGAAAAGTTAGAATGTGTCAACCACTGCCATAAAAGAATGGGGGCAGCTCTTAGGAGAAAATCAAAGGAAGCAAAGTTAGGTGGAAGGAAATATGGAGCCTTGACTGAAAATGCCTGCAAAGCTTTACAGAAGTACTACAAGATTGCCATTAAAAAACACTTAGGGAATCCTGAGGAGATGAGGAGAGCTGTATGGGCAGGATTGTTACACTGCATGTCAACAGACAAAGATCCACATCATCTGAGATGCCCTGATGGACCCAAGTCTTGGTGTTTTTTTAAAAGAGCGATAGCCGAAGGCAAGGAACCAGAAAAGCATAAGAACAAAATACGCACTCCTCTGGCATATGAAGTTGCTCGTGCCATTTACCCTATTTACGAAAGGATGTCTGACCCCAATCTTCTTAAAAGAATGCAGCATGGTAGAACTCAAAATGCCAATGAAGCCCTAAATGCCACCATCTGGGCTAGATGTCCAAAGACAACCTTTGTGGGTGCTGCACGGGTTAAATCGGCAGTCGCATCAGCTGTTTCACAGTTTAATCAAGGCTCAGCTCACCTCTCCCAGGTGATGAAACATCTAGATATTATTCCATCCATCATTCTGAAAGCCTACCAAGAGAAGAAAGATGAAAAGAGATGTAGGCAAGCAGATCATGAGGCCATGCCTGCATCCAAGAGGCAGAGACAAGAAAATGTACAGACAAAAATGCTAACGGTTGCCAACCAAGAAAGCTGTGAGGGTGAAACATATGGTCCTGGTATACTAGAATTCACTTAAATTATATGGTAGGATGCCCAGTCTAGCATATAAACACTAAAAATTATTTTTTAAAGTGATCTGACAAAAGTTATGTACATCTTAAATCTTTAAACTTGAATTTTTTCAATTGCTGATTTTGACGTCGAGGCTTATTCGGAAAAAAATGTATCTCAAGATTGGCTTGTGGTACAGCATTAACATTTTGCAGTTTTATTTAGAAATGCATAAACTATGGGGTAACAAGGAGAAAATCCTGGTAGGAACATTATTTTGACTGAAATTGACACTTGAAGAGAAAAAAAAATCTATTTGCCGACTTTATGGGTGGGTACCATGTTTGACTGGTTATATCTTGTAGACCTTTTGAGATAACAAAAAATTGGCTTCTTACTCCCTAGATCACTGTCTCTAGTTTACAAAAACACCAAAACATTTGGTATATGGCATATGGTATTGTGCAGAGGCATTTTTTAAATACTTATACGTTTTTAATGAAAAACGTTGATTAAAGTCCAAATTTTCATTGTAGGTACCCAAAAACATTTTTTATGAGCTACAAATATGGTATTTTAACACTATATACTTAAAAACTTTTAAATATATTCAAAACAAAGATTTTAATTTTTGGAGTAGGTACCTGACCTTAAGGGGATGTGTTGGCACCTGAATATGTTGAAATGAGTTCACTCTGCCGATTTTTAGATTTTCACGTATTTACACTGTGCAACATATCTAATTTAATGTCCCATAGTTTAATTTTGATAAAATAATATATTTATGCAATAGAAAATGCTTTTAGTATACCCACCCAACTGAGTTTGTTTTAAAAAAACGTAAAATCGTCAACTTTTAGACCCTAGCAACAGCCACTTTTGCTACATTTAGCATTTCCGACACACTGAATATGAAGGGAAAGAAGGAGATCTCTGCTCCATCAGTCAGAAAAGATCTTTCGGGGAAATCTCATAGTATTCTTAGAATAGCTCGATTTAGGACATTACCTTATTCCATAAACGCAGTGCGACCGAAAACCCGGTCACACAATTAGCCAACGCAGGTCACGTGACACGCCAAACGCCAATATGAGGGATTGTTTACTTTTGTTGACTTTTCGTTCACGACAAGAACAGCAGAAGATGCCCCGGAAAGTAGAAATCGACAGGTACAGGAAGAAACAGAAACTCGTCAGAGTGTGCTGCACAAATTGTTGGAACTGAAAATGTAGACAATGAAATAGACAAAGTGAGACAGAGACTGCATGTAGAAAACTTATTTTGTACTTGGAGTGGGACGGCGTGAGAACCACCAAGGGTCCACTGGTCAGGTTACCACCGCCACCGCTTGAAGGGATTGTCAAGGGCCGTAAAGCCTGACCAGCGATGCGCCGCCAGCAGACCAAGAAGCGGCCGTGGGAAAGTTTAGTGTCGGCCAGTCCCCTGAATCGGTCAGCAGAAACAAAAGGTGAGATGGAGACACACCACGCGGGGCAGAACTTCCGGGCCTCTGCGTGGGAAATACTACTTCACTTTTCTGAACCACGAGCTGGGGGTAGGAGGTCCGTCTCGCCGAGACGTAAATGTGTATGTGTGATAGATATGATGTTTCTTTGTGCTGCGGAATTGCATTGACTTTGGTGAATTGCGAGAACTGAGGGTGATTATTGGACGAGGTGTATATCCTGGAATGTGGAGTACCTCTATATCTACATTTTATGTGAATGGTGAATGTATTATTGGAAACTGTTAGCCGTCGTGAAAGCAGTGACTTCAAGAAAGCTAAGTCTGTCATAATCTTTTGATCTATCGGTAGAACTGTTGCGGTATTGATATATGAATTACTTTACATTCTTCTCTTTGTTTTAATTATATTTTTATTATTTTTATATTCAGCTATCTAGTTTTTTTTGACTTGCGAATGTGTATGTGTGTGTTGTAACGAGGTGCGGCGTGTGAGTGAGTAGTTGTCCATTGCGCCACAGACCACACGAAACGAAATTCTTTACACTGCACTAAAAATCCACGCATCCAGAGAACCTTTAGTGTGAATGGCTGAAGAAATGGCCTTGGCTAATGAACGACGACGAAGGCATGAGATGTAAAGTGTGCCTAAAACAATAAGAATAACGGGTTTACAACCCAGGGTGTGTTAAGTACCGAACGAGGACGCTGCAGAGACATTCAGACTTTTGACCACAGGCACTTTTTGGAGGCTGAAATTCTTCAGATTATTTGCAAATTTAGGATGCTATGATCACACTAATGATGATGAAAGATAATTTATCGATATAAAAGAAAAAGATATCTATGTGATTAATAAAATTTCTTGTGATTAATAAAATTTCTTAGTGATTAGTAAAGTATTTTGTTGTTTACCAAATATTAATTGAAAAAAGCAGTGAAAATGTGTTTGTTTTGAGGGACCCCTTTTTCATTTGAAGGGCCCCTTTTTTCCCATTGAGAGGGCCCCGGGACCCCTCTTTTTGAAATCCTAGAATTACCTCTGAAGGAGATAGTTTTCATTTTTCAAGGTTAATTGCCAAAATAAGTGCATATAATTCGTGGCCAAACTGAAAAAAATTGTTTAAAAAAACTATGACTAATGATAGAAAAAGGCTCCTATTAGTATGTAATAACAATCATACTGTACATTTGTGCCAAAAATGATTAGTCTGTGATGTATATCATAATTGTAAAATAATTTCTAAAAATTTCAAGATGGCCACTGTTTATGCCAGTTTCCATGGAAACGGCAGCAAATTACCTTGAACAGAAAGCATTTTTACATTTAGGGTACGTAGTATAATCAGTTGTTATCTATAAAACTGAAATAATTCATCCCTACTAAAATTTAGAATTTACTGCCTCACATCCCCTTAATACCACTGACAGCATTATTTGCTTCTCTGTTTTAACACACCTGTCTATGAAAACTTACCAATGGAATGGTCAAATAAAAAGAGCTACTTTTTTTTTTTAATTGTTTACACAGGAAAAAGACATGCAGAAACTGAAGGAATTCATCTTGAACAAAAAGCCTCATGTGATAGCAGTGAGTGCGGAGTCACGTGAGGCGATGATGATCTGTGATGATGTCAAACTGATTCTTAGTGAGCTGGAGCAGGAGGAACACTTGCCTCCCATCAATGTTGAGCTGGTGGACAATGAGGTGGCCATGATCTTTGAAAACAGCAACAAGGCACAGGTACAGATGCTTAAAGGCAAAAGATTTATGCATTTGAAGGTTGAAGTGACATCCAGAGGTGGCTGTTCTGCATCTTTTCTGGTTGACATGATACTTTCAGTTAGTGTTGGAACGTGTGAAGTGGAAGCACTTTTAATTGCTTTAACCATTAATATGAACATAAAACATTTTTCTGATTTATTTGTGAGCTTTCTGGCTTTTAAAATCTTTTAGTGTTGTATGTAATGTTTTTGGTTAATGAAAAGTCTAGACACACAGCTACTTTAATAAACCTAGCTTTCAGTGAGAGTTGCTCATTTTCTGTAGCTTTTCTGCTTATGCAGATTTTTGAAAGAGGCAATTATGACTGTGTGGATGATTAAGATTGAAGTTTTGTTTTATCATTTAGGCTGAATTTCGAGAGTATCCTCCTACATTACGCCATGCAGTCTCCATTGCTAGACGTCTCCAGGATCCACTGATTGAGTTTTCTCAGCTGTGTAACCCTGATGAAGACATCCTGTGTCTGAAGTACCACCCTATGCAGGTCTAAGAACAGTCATAGCTTATACTGTTATATTCAGAGAGCCTTTGTTCCCAACTTTTCTTTATCTGGAACTAGTTCAAAGGGTTATTGGATTATATTCTGTGATCATAACATAACATGAAGAGTAAAGTTACAGTTCTTTCAGTGTAATGCCACTGTTTTTACATCACCAAAGGCTAACTTTGGGTATCAGTAGACATTATTTGAAATGTTCATTTTTCAAATTGTTGGATATTTCAGGATCAGGTTTCTAAAGAGGATCTGTTGAATGCATTGTACCTGGAGTTTGTGAACCGTGTCAATGAGGTTGGTGTCGATATCAATCGCTGCATCAACTTCCCACACACAGCTCCACTGTTACAATTTGTATGTGGCCTGGGGCCAAGGAAGGCTCAATACCTCTTAAAGGTTAGTTGTTAGGCTACTCGATTTAGTTATTACATCAGCTTCTTGATCGTAACAAAGACCTATTGGAATTTGCTCTTTGTATACGGACAATGTTGTCAGTCTAAGCATGTCCTTTGGAAGACTATCGTTTTGCAACTTGGACAAAGGACATAAAGGAAATTACTTTTCATGACATTATAAGATCATGTGATTTGACAGCACATGGTGCGAGATTCTTTGTGCACACCACAGGTTCTGATAGCTGTCCAGTGCTGGACATGAAGTTGGGTTGAGAGAGTTCTGTCTGTGCAGTGATTGGGCAAATCATAGTCTCTTGATTTTTTTTCTTTCCTTTTTTATTAGATCTTGAAGCAGAACAATGGGCGACTTGAGAACCGAACACAGTTGGTTCAGCTTTGTCACATGGGACCTAAAGTGTTCATCAACTGTGCCGGCTTTATCAAGCTTGACACCAACAGCCTGGGAGACAGGTAAGCAGAGTATGCTTCAGTGGTTAAGGTCCACTCACAAACCATTAACTACAGGATTTTTTTTTCTTTTATTAACTAATTCAGAATATTGACATCTAATTAACTGGCCCTCCAAAGGCCTCTTTTTTAAAAAAATATTCTTTTTCTGTTAGTTAATAATTTATTCTTTTTTTATGTGGGGAACAGCACAGACACCTATGTTGACGTGCTAGATGGGTCTCGTGTACACCCTGAAGCATATGAGTGGGCTCGAAAAATGGCAGTGGATGCTCTTGAATACGACGACACAGCTGAAGATGCCAACCCGGCTGGTGCCTTGGAAGAGATTCTGGAGTCTCCAGAAAGATTGAAAGATTTGGATCTTGATGCCTTTGCGGAGGAGCTTGAGAGACAGGCAAGTACAAGAAAAGATTTTTAATCACAGCAACAAACAATTTTTCTTGTCACTACATGCTATTTGCATTTATTAGCAGGTTCTAATGTGTCACTGGTGTATATGTAGGTGCTAACATTCTGAACAAGTAATTATTATTTTTTACGAAAGGTATGACCACTTCAGTGTGAATTAAATCAAGATGGTAGATTCAAAATGGCTGGGTCTGATTACAGGTTTATGACTTACCATTGAGATTTTTTTTTTCACATTCCAATACTTAAAAAAACATGCAGGCGATAACTGTCTTGAGGCTCATGGAAACTAGATGTTTCAAGGAAAATTCAGGGTGGTACCAATAAGTCAGTGTGCAAACGGAGACTATTTCAAATGCATATACATTTAATTGTGATGGTACATTTAAGTAATTGGCAGTTAAATAGAAGAAAATTTTAATTTAACTTTTGGCAAAAGGAAAATGAATTGTGTTTAATATTTGGCTATAACTGCTGTAGGAGTATGGTGATAAGCATATCACCTTGTATGATATAAGAGCTGAGCTCAATCAAAGGTACAAAGATCTACGGACACCATATCGATCGCCAACCAACGAGGAACGATTTAATATGCTTACTAAGGAGACACCTGAGACATTCTATGTCGGTAAGTTTGAACATTTGTCCCAGAACATTCTTACATTAGGTTTTGCAGTTTTGTATGCTCTTAAGAAGTAAACTACATTTTTTGCTAAATTTTCCCTCAAGAGTTATCTTCATGAACCTAATTTTAGCACTGGCATAATTTAAAAGTTGCTAGAAGTAGAAGAGGGATTAAAGAGAATATTTAAGTGGCATCAGTGTTGGATTAGATGTTCACTTGAAAAGTAGATGTCAGTAAGAGACCTTGACTGTAAGTAACATAAGATGTACACATGGAAAGATTTTGAAACAGACTGGTATGGTATGGTGTGGTGTGCAGGTAAATTGGTGCTTTGCAGAGTAACAGGCATTGCCTACAAACGACCACAGGGAGAGCAGTTGGATCAGGCCAATCCCAATCGTAATGATGAAACTGGACTTTGGGAGTGTCCATTTTGTCATAAAGATGATTTTCCAGAACTTAGTGAGGTATGTGGTTTTTCTCTTTCTTTGCTATTTCGTCTATTGAATTGTGTATTTATTTTTGTTTAAAAGAACTGTGTGAACTAGTTATTTAGGTTGATAAAAGATACACATAAAACTTAATAATCACTCTGCTCTCTCATACAAATTACCTGTCACATTTACCTTGATATTAACTAATATATCTTTATTTTGGTAATAGTCAAGTTGACCCATGGAAATGATTTTCACTAGGTGTGGAGTCATTTTGATGGAAGCAACTGCCCAGGCTCTGCAGTTGGTGTGAAAACTCGTCTTGATAATGGCGTATCAGGTTTCATCCACACAAAAAACATCAGTGACAAAAATATAAAAAATCCTGAAGAGAGGGTCAAGGTAGGAACAGCAAGAAAAGCATCTGTATCGTTTGTGTTTAATTTTATATTTTATTTTTAAGTATTTCATTCCATCACTTTTAGCTTTCATGTTTTTATGTTTAGTTGGACTACATAAGCATTATTATTGTTACTGTTGTTACTATTTTTATGAATTTTGTGATTGCAGATTGGCATGACCATTCATGCTCGCATCATTAAAATCGACATCGACAGATTCCAGGTTGAGCTGACTTGCAAATCATCAGAACTGGTTGACAAAGATAATCAGTGGAAGTAAGTAGGGAAAATTCTCAACCAAAAAATAAGCAGGCTATGAGAGCACTTGTGTTCAGCTCATGTCATCTTGTTGCTCGATATTAATTGTTTCTTTTTTTTCATCTTCTTGCTAAGGCTTAACTGGTTCATTGTATTTATAGAAGCATGGTTGCAGAAAATGCAGACAATTTAGGCTTATTTCTGTTACTCTGTCAGACCTCAGAAAGACCTGTACTATGACTACGACATAGAGAAAGTGGACACGGAGAAAGAAACTGAGAAAGCGAAACAGCATGCAAGGCAGAGTAAGTGTATGCTTAGGCTTGTTATTATTATTATTGAGATAATACAGTTTATCTCTAGCAAGATTGTGGATGTTTCCTTATAACTGAGACCTACCTAGCTTGGGGCATCTAGTGCTGATACTGGCACCATTTGCATGATCTGACTCCAGTTAGCTATGGACCTTTACAGAATTAGGTCTGTGAAAGAGATGGACAGTAGCAATATCGTGTAAGGTACTACTGTCTTATGTATTGTTCTTCCTGTCGTACTGAAACACAAATAGTGCACACCCCCTCTGCAGGTTAAGGAAGTTTACAGTGTGTCCTAAAGATTTCATTCAGAAAGAACAAGTCATCTTGTTTTAAAATGTGCCCAAATTGAGGAACGCAGAAATTAGGGGGAGGGTGATGATAATGTAGACATTCCTTCTTCACAGGAGAAAGTCATGTTTGGTCTTTCATTTCTTATGCTTTTTTCATATTATAAAAATCATTACAGTAGTTAAATACTAAAGTGGTATGCAGGAATCTTGGATGTGTGGTAGACAGCAAAGCACAACAGGTGTCATGCTGAGCAAGCCTGCTATAGTCTTATCTGCTTGTCTATAAGCAGATTTCTGCTGCAGCAAAAATATTCTGTGACTAAACTGGCTCTAAAAGCCAAATCTCAGCTTCTGCGTCATGAAATTTCCAACTGGGATTCCTTCAAGAAGTTATTTAACAGGTGTAGTCATCTGACAGACTGTTGCAATATCTCCTTTCTTCTCACTGTTTAGTCATCTACTCAGTTCTTTTCGCTTTCCTGCAATTATTTTATTTGTGAAGTGGGAGATATTCAGGCTGAACTCAACGGTGTTACCCATCCCCTGTTAAGAATTGTGATTACTTACACCCTTCTTTTTTCTTTTTGATGATTTCAGCTGGTGTCTGAGAAAGACTTGGAACCAGACAAGACATGAGTGGTCTGTCTGTTGCACTTTTCCATCCTTCTCTGCCATGTTTCTATGCACTATTGGACGAGAGTTGTGGCAGGACAAATCGTGGCTGCTTCACCATGACAGTGCACCTGCTCAGTGCCTTGAGCATATGGCAGTTTCTGGTAGAGAACATTGCTGTACTGGAACAACCTCCCTATTCACCAGATCTTGCTCCATCTGACTTTTCTATTTCCCAAGCTCAAGGGAATCATCAAGGAGACCCCTTTCATAGGCAAAGGGACTATCAAGAGGGCCATAATGACAAATCTGAGGGGCATCCAGAAGAATCCTTCCAGCAGTGGCAGAAACATGGCACAGAAGGATGAGAAAGTGCATTAGACTCGAGGGGGAAATCATGCTGTTGAATTGAAATAATTTGTTTGTGACACCAGTCCTGTTTTTTTTTTTCAGACGGACCTTATGTATGTATGTATAAGAGAATAACGGTGAGTGTTCTAGAAGGTGCTTTCTACATGATTGCTATTTAGGGACCCATTGGACAGTAATATTTGACTTATTTGTCTTCTGTCCTTAGTGTACATCAAGCGAGTAATAGCCCATCCTAATTTCAAGAACATCGGCTACAAGGAGTGTGAGAAAGTGATGGCCTCTATGGATAATGGTGATGTGATAGTGAGGCCTAGCAGCAAGGTATGCAGTGTTTTGTAGTTCTGGGTGGATTGCACATTGTACATTACATCAAATAATATTTCTGAGTTATCATTTAAAGCCTGCACCTCACTTAATTGGCTGGTTTGTACACAAATGATACAGTCCTGTTGATGAAATAGATAACATGCATACATATTTGTCATTTCCAATTGTCACTTTAAAAAAACAGGAAATCCAGATCATTTAAAACCTGTGAGAGAAATATAGTTTTGATGGGAGGTTGGTGGGAATGGTGAGTAAGCAATGCAGTTGGGATTTTGAAACTGGACCTGTTTGCAGACTTTTGTTAAAAGCCTTAGAGTGAGACTTAAATGATTGTTAGAGTAGTTCATCTTAGTGGCACTAGCTCTGTAAAAGTCCTTCAGTCTTGAATAAGTGTGGAAAAAACCACACAAACCTGACTTGCATGTTGCTGGAGGAGGTGAAATGTAGGGTCAGACTGTGTCAGACAAAACTCACAAAATGTGCTGACCTGTTCTCAAGAATAATTTCATGCACAGGGGGCTGACCACTTGACAGTAACGTGGAAGGTGTGTGATGGCATCCTGCAGCACATAGATGTCAAAGAGGAGAAGAAAGAAAATGCCTTCTCTTTGGGAAAATCACTTTATATTGGTGAAGAGGTAAAATTGTGCTTAGTTTAAAAAAAAATATTGTTGGTAAAAAATGAAGTGAGTAGGGGTGTGACGTGTAGCCGTGTGTTTTTCAACACTGGAGGGTAATAACTTAAAGACTGCATTATCAAGAACTAGAAAAGTATGCAGATGTTTTGTGTGCACATCCTGTTATTTTCTTGAGTGTGGACAGAACATGCCACCAGCTGGTGTTAGAAGGCATGGTAGGATGCTACTCACCGAATCTGTGAGTAATACTAGCTCATTCTACAATGTTTTAATATGGAGCCAGTCTGAGCCACAACAACTGACTAACCACTGATTAAAACATTTTTTCTGAATTGTGTGGTTTCTGGATAATGATTTGGATTAATAAAAACATAACTTAAGGAACAATTTTCTGGAACCTGTCCAGGAGTTTGAAGACCTTGATGAAATAATCGCCCGCCACATTCAGCCAATGGCAGCTACTGTAAGAGAAATCATGAGTTACCGCTACTTCCGTGAAATTGATGGCAAACGTGATGTCCTTGAAAAAATGTTGGGAGAGGAGAAAAGGAAAACTCCTTCAAGGTCAGTAGTAAATTTTGGCTTTTGAGTCGAGTTCAAGAAAGCCACAAGGAGGTCATAGGTGTATCAATCTAGATGTTAACTGTTCATCTCACTTTTAGAATAAGATTAGGACAACTAACCTGATGATGTGTAAAAATAAGTATTTTTATGCAGAATGTCATCATTTGATATGTCCCCAGATAGGCAAATTTCAGTAGCTTTGGAATCAGCGTGCTTTTGCACTGACCCCCCCCCCCTCCCTTTTCTTGTATACACACACACACACTGGCTAATATAGCTTCATAATGCATATAATGACCAAAAAAGACATGCTCATTTTGACAAAAGTGTATAAAGCAATTTTCCTGATTTTTTTTTTATTTTAAGATTCATTTCTGTTACTCCCTGGCCCCCTCCTAATCCCTACATGCTCAGAATAAGGGGGGAAAGTTATCCATATAATATGGCTTCTTGCAGAATTCCATATGCATTCAGCACTTGCCCGCAGTATCCTGGGAAGTTCTTATTGTCCTACATGCCTCGTAATAAGACAAGGCACGAATACATTTCTATCACACCTGAAGGGATCAAGTACCGCCAACAGATTTTCAACTCGCTCAACAGCATGATCCGCTGGTTTAAGGAGCATTTTCGAGATCCAATCCCAGGTATCCTTGAGCAGGATTATTTTTAAACGTTGATGAGGTTTATTATTATTATGCTGGCATCTTGCATAAGGTTAATACAAGGTAATGCAAACAGAAAGATGAGTTACCACAAAAATAAAAGCTTCACAAATGGAGTTACGCTAGTTTTATCTGTGTATACATTGGGATAATGTTGTGTCATGAATTTACTTCAACTTACCATTCAAGTGATCTTGTCTTCTTTTTGGTTTAGGGACACCGGCAAGCACTAGAACCCCGCTTGCATCATCAACCTTTGCAACTCCCAGCTTGGCCTTACCAGGTTCATTTCTTCTTTCTTTTTTAAACATAACCAGTAGATGGCCATAATTTGGTAGATTAGCAAGAGTATTTGTACATGGTTGCATGTTTGATGAAACAAAAGAAGTTGCTTTTCTCAGTTCTTGTCACAGTGTGTGGTAATTTTGGCATTTCTCAAAAATTATCTCAGAAGGGATTGATTTTATGTAAGAAATATGTAAAATGCAGCGCAGCAATAACTAATATTTTGGAGTTAGATGGGGGAAAGGGGAGTCAAGATTTTTTGTAATATAATTTTATATGAGATACTTGCTTTTCTTGTCTGATTAGAAGAACCAACATTAAAAGCTTCATTAGCTATTTTCCCAGATGATTTCATGATTAGGCACTTAGGGGCTATGACTGCTTTTTAACCAAGGGAATTACTTCCCCTGATCATGAGTCAGTGACCCAGGCTGCAAACTGTACCCAGCTGCATTTGCCTTAACCGTTGTATAAAGCTTTTATAAGCCATATAAGGTTTATATCATAGTCTATTAGTTTGGCTCATGGGATATGCTACACACATGCTTCATTGTCATTATGCTCTTAAACTGCCCACCTACATCATTACAATGTGTGTCAGCTGTTCACCTGGGCTGTGGTGTTTTTATCAACAAGATAACCAGAAAAGATTTTTTTATCAGTTTCTCACCAAGCCAAATGCTCAGCTAGTTTGCGCTAACTTTGCATGCTGTACTGCTAATGTTCATCACAACATGACTGGGACATTTGTGCTGGATGATCAGAGGCTTAGGAGACAAGGATGTGTGCCAAGGTGGCTGAAGAATCTAGGATGGCTGGTCAACTTCCACAAGCTGGGCTTTAGGACTGACATCCACCTTTAGCCATCTGCAGCTGTGGGATGTGGGCTTAGGATAAAGTCGTTTAGACCCAGGCCAGCATTTCATTTCATTTTCCTCACTTGGAATTTGTTCTGGCAATTTGCCTACCTGAATGCAGAAATCTCTCACCTATATTCCTTTTAATAAGCCAAACTTCCTGCTGGTCTTAGCCTTGGCAACAGGGGTGTCAAAACTACTTACCAACTTGTCTTTGGTGGTAACAAGTCTGAATCATTTGAGCCTTCAGGTGATAAGTCATCTCGCTCCTATTTTCTAGCAGACACAATTATTTGGTGCTCCTGCAAGACCCAGCAAAGGCTTTGAGGATTTACCTGATCATCCTCTGTGGGATGAGTCGTCCCAGCTGTTCCTCTTTGGCTGGACATTAGGTGCATCGCTTCACAGACCTTTTCTTTCCCAATTAAGTTTACTTACGCCAGCTGTTGTTTTCAGTGTCTTAGTGGTTTAAGGTTCAAGTGCATGAATTACAGGCAGTGACTTTTATTCTTTTATTATTTAGAGTTCAACATCAAGAAAACAAAAGAAATGATTGTAGATTTCAGGGCCGATTTTGATGACATACTTATTAAAAGTGAGGTCGTAACAAGAGTAGACAGTTACAAATACTTAGGAATAAATATCGACAATAAACTCACCTGATAAGCTCATGTTGATAGCATTGTCAAGAAAATGCATAGCGGCCTTTACTGTTTGAGAAAAATTAGATCTTTTAATGTCCGCCCTGAACTTCTGCAAGTATTCTTCACCAGTATTATGCAGCATCATGACTTTTGGCCTAGTGTGCTGGGATGGGAGCATAGCAAAACAGGGGCAAGCTGAAGAAAAACATTAAAAAAGCAGAAGGGGTGATTGGGAGGGTGCAGAATGACTTAGAGACACTTTATCACAAGGTTCTGTACAACAAACTACAATTTTAGCTGATAAGTCTCATCCACTCCGACAGGAATTCAACAACAGTCCTGCATATTTAAAACTGTTCCTGACTTTTTGCAAAAGGTAGTTCCTTCTTACCAGCCGTCACGTGGCCTGCGCTCTGGCTCCCAGTCATGCTTCTGTCTCCCTGCAGTGGAAGACACAAACAAGAAGCGCACTGGAGCCAGGGCCTTCAAAAACGCTGCACATAAGCTGTGGAATGCTCTGCCATCGTCACTGTCCACCATCACCTCAGCAACCATGTTTCAAAAAAGACTGAAGACCCATCTGTTTATTTAAGACAGACTTAACCAAGCAACACTCCTGTTTTATTTATTTATTTTTTTATTTTTTTTCTTCTGTTTTTTTCTGCGCAAAGATCATTCTTCTGAATGGATTCCTGCATATTACAAATGGACATCTTTGTCGCGTGTCGCATGCTGGCTCAGTCCGAGCTTTAGTTCTAAATGGGGAGGGGGTTTGCTGCGTCATGATAATCTGACGCAATCATTGTAATTTGGTTGGTTTTGACGTGATTGGCACGTGGGGAGAGAGGGGTGGTTATGGAAGAGCAAAGAAAGTAAAAGGGAGACTGCTGTGAAAAGGCAGAGGAGTTAAAGGACTGGAATAAATAGCATGACTTTCTTCGGCTGTTAATCTGCTGTTCGAGCGGAGTGCTGATCATCAGAGCGGGGTGGTATCTTAGGATATAGACAGGGAGGGGGTGGTATTGGGCAGGTAGGCGTCCTCTTTTGCCCCCGGCCCATAAGTTTCTTTGTTCTCTTCCTTGTTTCTGTTACATCCGTTTTTTTTTTCTTTTTTTGTTTTAATTATGTATTGTGTATTTGTATTATCCTCACGTGTGTGTGTCGTCTGCTTTGCACTGGAGAGCGATTGGATTCGTCGCTATACGCAACAATCATCACCATCATCATCATCGACAACAGACTCATAGAAGTGGTTGGTTTAGAGTTCCCTGAGCCAGAACCGACCAATATCTGTACTCTTTTATTCCAGCAGCAATCTGCGCATACAACCAAATCATGGCTAGGACACATCTTTGAGTGAAGGTTCTCATACAGCTGGCACCCATTCCGTTTTTTTTTTTAATAAAAAAGATGTAACCTTCATGTAATGGCTGATGTTATATTCGCATGGCAGATTAAGGAATTAATTCCCCGAAAGGGATTAATAAAGATGTATTGCCTTTCATCGTAATGTGGCTCTGGCAGATTACTTCATCATTGGCTGGTTCTTTCTCTTTGGTGTGTGTTTATTGTAAACCTTTCATCTCATTCTGCTGTTCTAATGCACATTGTAACCTATTGCAGTAGGTATGTTGGTTGGTCAGCAAGTAGTCAGGCCGTCTGGTAAAGTTCATGATTCATGAAAAAAAAAAAGAAATTTTCCTTCCAAGTGAACTTTCTGATATCGGACGACTCGAAGCAAATGGCCTCCCATCCTTGCATAAGGTGTTTATGAGCTCCTTTTACAGAGCCTTAAATATCAAAGGCAGATGAAACAAGTGTCCATCACAGCCCTTAGCAGCAAGGACTACTGACCAGGGCAGTACTTCATTTGTAATGCAGTTTTAACCCCTAAGCTCCTAATTGTTGGGTTGTCTGGTATCAAAGAAAGAAAATGAAAAAATTTTTAAATTGCACATTTGTGCCTGCTTTTGGTTTTCACTAGGTATGACGCCACAGGTTGGGCGACCCGTGAGTGGAATCTATGGCAGTCTGCCTCAGGCTACACCACAGGCTGCCACTCCCCAGTTCCCATCACGGGGATTCCCAGGGTCCTTTGGTGGAAATATGCATGGAGGCTTCCAGGTAATTGTGCAAATAAGTTGCTAAACCTTGGAAGATGTTATTGTCTTTTTAAACACCTATACAAGAGGGTGGGGATGTGAATTTGACAATTAATGCACATGGAATAAAGATTAATGTGCACCAGGTTACCACGTTCACAATCATCTCGAGGGCACTTTGTCTTGCACCAAGATAATGTTTTGTCTTATATTGCATCTTGTGTCAAGTTTGCTGAGAACTTTTTGTTTGCGTTTTTAGCCTATGGCAACACCAATGATGACACCAATGATGACCCCTTCATCATTCGTGGCACCTGCCCACATAACTACCCCAGCTGCTGCTACACCTTCATACCAGCCCACACCTCGCAGCAGTGCATGGCCAGGTGCCACGCCACGCACTCCAGCCGTGTCCCGCACGCCAGCAAGATCATCAGCTGCTGTGTCTCGCACTCCAGCCAATGTGCACACGCCTGCAGTCCCAACACCTGTGTCAAGGACACCACGAAGTGGGGCCTCACCTTCAGTTGCCAAACCTGGCTCTACAGCAGGCACTGATTGGGCTCGGGCAGCTGAACTATGGGCTAAGCAGCGGCAGACTGAACTCAAGGACCTGGGTGGCTCCACTCCACGAGGATCCACTCCACGGAGTGGTACCCCACGAGGAAGCACACCACGTCACAAGAGCCCACGTGCTGCAGTGTCATCATCTCCAGCACCCTTACCTTCCACATCATTTGATGCCTATGATGACTCGCCACAGGGAGATGGCACACCGTTAATAGATGAACGCTAAGGAGCAATTTGTGTTGTGTGCAGACAATGTCTATATTTGTATAGAGAAGGATGAGGGTTGTGCACAAATGCTCATGTATATACGTGCATGGATGTGAATGTGTGTGATTGTGAGATGGGGGAAGAGAGCTATGAATACAAAAAGGTAAACATGTCTTTATTGTACAGAAAGATACACAATTGAGGTACATGCATATATAATAAGCTGTATAATAATTACGGTATGCATCTTATACGTTCTCCCTTTGGGTTTTTAAGAACTTGAGATCAGCAGCAACAGTTTTTATACCTCTAGTCCATTATGAACCTTAATCTGCCATAACTTCTAACTGGTTAGTATTCTTTGCCTTCATATAGCTTTTGATATCTGAAGCCTAGATTAATACAGCCACTAAATGCAGTGAGTGAGGTTATGCAATACAGTTCCTTTCAATGTCATGTTGCTGGTAATAAGGAGGAGGGTATATGTCCAAAGTGCAAGAGCAGCCTGTTGTTAGCAACAGTTCCTTGTGATTGCTTCTGTAGCAGAGTATGTGCACAAGGTGGCTTTGTGTGCTGGCCATGGGAATTTTAAGTGATGCTTTGTTTTTTGCTTTGTCTGAAGAGGTAACAAAGACTAAATGTCACTGCATTTACTATAAACATTGTTATGTGACAGTTTTCCTGATCATTTTCTTTTGAAATATAAAAGTATTTGATAAAAGCATGTGTGTGTGTGAACTGAAAGAAATCAAAATGAATGGCAAATGAGACTTTATGCTGTGTTTCCAGGAGAGATCTCTTGGGGGATGTAAGTTGGCAATAAAAACATTCAACGCAGTATTCACCTATTTGATTTTCAGGCGTTTTGACAACTTGTGAGCAACGCTGGTAGTATGCATTATACTATACCCTTGTAATTCTGCTGCTGTTACCAGACGCTTCTGCAGCATTTTTATAGTTAAAGCATGATACATGATAGATGTGTAGTTCTTTATTCAGACCTTGTGGAAACAAACATGTAACATGTCTTTGTGCTTGATACGATACAAACAGGTCATGAGGAAAATAGTGAATTGTGCCTGATGCCCTTTTTCACATGGATGTGCCTGATGAAAGACTTAGAACTACTGACAAGCTATAGAACTGATTTAGTGATGTCAGTAGGCAGAAAACTACAGTCACCATTTCGATAACACTTCAGTGACTTCAATATTCAGCTAAAGTGACAAGTAGCTGTTAGACTTAGGATCATTAAAAACAAGTGGCTGATAGCAGATAGTCTGTGTCCGCTGTTGAAATCCAGTCCCAAGTCTTTTTGCATCTGACATGGATCTGAAAGACAACCATAAATCACAGAGTTATAACACATTAGAAATGCACAAACTAAGTTTTCATATTGGTGCATTTCCTCAAGACATATATCTTCATTTTGTTTAGGTAAAAATTACATCAGTGATGTTTGCTAGTGCCTCTGAATGGTAACCATGCCCTTTTGCGAGAATAACACATGGAACTAGGGTGATTATTGATTTGTGAAACAGTTATTCATAACTGACAATTTTTAAAAATTTAATCATTATGTAGTGTGCTACTTCACTTCAGGCAAGCAAACCAAACTTTCACTTATCCTGCATTAAAAAAAAGTGTAAAGAACCAGCTGAGATGTAGTCAGGTGACACTGCAGTCAACTGAAATGTGTCCTCAGTGAGTGATAAATTCTTAAAAACATTAAGAAAAATAACAAAGCTGGGCTTGAAATACTTCCAAGGATGAGTATTAAGTGCGTTAAAAATATATAATTCATTGATCCTATCATTGTATGATTTTAAACTCTGCCAGGACTGATTGTGTGGTTGGTTGGTTGTATTTTCCTCTATGGACATATACAGGGAGCTAGGCTGGCATGCATGTGCCAGATGCTGTGTGGGAAGTGACATCCTTAGCTGAAATTGAAAATTATAAGCATGCTGAACATATTGTACTTTTCTTATGAACATATTTTTTTATATTTTACCATCATTTGGTAATGGGGGTGTGGTTGTATGGGTGCACAACTTCTACTGTGGCACCAGTACAATCCTATGTTCAGAAGTGGATATGACATAAATCTATTTACATACATTTTAGAGTGGAATGGAATAATTAAATTATCCAAGGTTGAATGATTTCAAACGCCCATTCTGGCACTGTTTCACACACACGTTTGTAATGCTTTATGTACCAACTGCACGTGGAGACAGTTAAGAAATGAGAGCAGAAGCATCTCCCTGAACTAAGATAAATTACATTTAGTAATTTCCTTTGCACAGTAAATGTAAGGTGGATTTAAAATCATTAAGAGGGTTAGAGCGGTCAAGGAAATTACCTGTTGTAGCGCACACCTTGCATGACTTCTTGCATTTCATGCTCATGAAGTACGCAAACTGAGAGTTCTCGCAGAAGTTGGACTGCGCCAGCATCGGACAGGAAGGGTCGAAGTCCATACATATGCTGCTCTCGTCTGCACACAGATGTACCCACCACGTTCATGGCAGTTAGGGAATGGGAGGGGACTTTGATAATAGCGCTGGGACAATTTTGTCCTCCGTTGTTTTGTGATGATCGTTATCGCGATGTTCGTCGTCGCTGTTTATGGACATGAATAAAATATTCAAATATTCAGTTTCCAATATGGACTTGCAGATCGGGCGCACTTTACGTACAAACACGTTTGGGGCGTTCACATCTCTTTCTCTCACCAACCTTTGTCGCAAAAGTTGCAGGCCTTTTTACAGTACATGAGCATCCGGGATGGACTCATTCTGCACTCGTTCAGCGTGACCAGCTGTGGACAGTCCGGTCTCAAGTCCACGCAGGCCATGGGCTCCGCTGCAGCAGAATCAACAGACAAAACCTCAAGAGCCATGTTTGCTCTGCTAAAAACATGTAAACAGTCACAATTACCACTAGATATACAACTCGACATGTTTGACAGAATTTTCCTTCCAATACTTACGATTGTGAAATATGGGCATCAGGAATTAGTGATATTTGTGTTATTAAACTACAGCTAAGATTTGACAAAATGATCCTCAAAATAAGAAAGTCTACCCCATCTTGTATAATGCTTGGAGAGTGCGGTCGCTTTCCTGTTAGTCTTCTTATTAAAAGTAGGATGCTCAGCTTTTAGTTTAAATTGATAAATACAAATAATACCAATAAACTATCAAGCATTGTATATAGAATGCTCTTAAACTTATGAGAAACAAATATCCTTAAGTCTAACTATATCAGTATTGTCCAGACAACACTGCAAGATCTCGGTCTAAGTGGAATATGGACATATCAGCTGATTGGTTCAAGAAGAAAGTAGATAGGTCCCTTCCGGACCAGTATATTCAGAATTGGATAAGAGAACTATCTAGGAACGTGTGTGAATCTGTATAGATATTTCTAATTTCTCAATACCCCTGGTTGACAGAATAAAGAATCTTGAAACAACAGGTCAGCTGACCACTACACGTCACGTGGGTTAAAGTTCCTTCTACATGGGTTTGAGTCTCAATAACCAAGTATATTACTCTTTCTCAGTAATCATGACTTTTAATGTCTCCTTAATTAAGAGTATTACTCTGTGTCAGATTTGTGAATGCCAGTTGAGAGCCAGTTAAATAGTAATTCTTTTTTCAGACTATGAGGAAAAAAAACTTGTAGCGAGATTTTTAATTTCTAAATAAATGACTGATGAAGAAGACCCTTCGATGAATCCATGAAGAATTTAATGGTCATGTTTGTTTGATAAGAGGGGTAGGGGGATATAAGAGGTGGAAACAAAACTAGATCATTTTCTCTTTCTTTCTGCCGATCACACAATCTTTTCGCACGCGCACACGCTTATTGTATGATAAACTTACGTTTCTCCGTAGTTCTGGTAGTTGTGGCAAGTTCGGTAGTTGTTGCTGGAGATGTTGTAGTTCTGATCTGTTCCACGCACTGCACTGCTGGGTGGGTGTCGTTACCGGGACAGACGCATTTACAATTCTTGTCCTTGAATGCCTCTTTACCGAACATACTGCAGTCTGTATCTCTGCAGCCCACTGTAACACGGGATGTTTGGGAGCAGGGGACAAACACAGAATACCCGAATTAGTCTTCCTTTTGAAAAAAAAAAGTGGAGGAATCGAAGACTACGTTTTAAAAGAGATAACGCCAGAACAAGGAATGTTTTTTTCTAAAAATTATCATCTGAGCAAGTTTCACCCAAGACTGAGTTGCACGGGTTGCAGGATATTCAGCATCTCAAAATGAAGCAGCAAAACTTGTTACATGTGAAAACGTGTTACTCAATGTACATATAGAAACCTTAATGCACACACGACTCATACATTATTTACACATGCATACCAATGCCGTTCTATTCTACACGTACCTAACTCCTACCCCCATACTTACACCCAACACCTACTTATTCCTAATTCTACTTAAATCACTGTTGACTCAGCGGAGAGAAAAGGGATTTTGATCTACGTGAGTCGCTTGACTTTACTGACTTCAAGAAGGCGTTCTCCTATATTTCATGTATATGTATGTATTACTGTTAGTACGAGCCTATCTGGAATTGCCCTTGTGGATAAATAAAGTTGTACTGAACGAGGGTCTACGGAATGTACTGCGGCTACGAGACCTGCTGACAGAAGAAGAGCGACTATTCCAAGAGTTCGAGATGAAATGCTTCAGGAGACTCCTCCGGATCTCATCCAGGGAGTAAAAGACGAACGACTTTGTACGCAGCCTAGTTACCTGCCTGATGGGTCCCCAGGAGTCTTTACTAGCTACCATAAAGCAGTAGAAACTGAAGTGGTTCGGTCTTGTCAGACATGAGACCTTGCTCAAGACGATCCTCTAAGGTAATGTTGAAGGCGGTCGACGCCGTGGTAAACATAAGAAAAGCGGGGTGGGGGTGGGGGACTAATGTGAAGAACAGGCTGTTTACTGGGTCGCTTGATAGGGGACAAGAACACCTACACGGTGCAATAATACTTCTCCCGCACTAAAAAAAAGTACGAACAAAATAGTTGGGATTTTTATTCATGTAGAGCATAACCAGCATGCTCTCAGCGCTTGAGACAAGTAAGAGACTTAATACAAAGAACTGAAGGAGAAACAACAATGCGGACGTGGATAAAATACAAACATAGAAGACACAAAGAGGAATCAGGGAACAAACAGTAAGAATGGAGAGTGTCATACATCTGCAGAGGAAGACGAGCAGGCGGAGTATAGTCAATTGACTATAATCACAATTATTGACAGGTATGTTGACTGGTGTCAGGAATAATGTTCGTGGAACAGATGTGCTTTTAGTGCACATTTAAAGAATTCGATGGTGGGTAGATTGCGGATATGGAAGGAAAGAGAGTACCATTGTGTTGCAGTAACTAAAAATCCGGTGGCCATATGTGGTTGTTCTGGCGACAGGGATCGAGAGCCCAGACGAAGAGCGAAGTAGTCTGTAAGGTAAGAGAAGTTCAGAGAAAATAGTCAAGCCAGGACTCTGCAAAGAAATTAAAACAGCACAGACAGTTTGTAATGAGAACAGACGGGTAGCCAGTATAGAATACGATGAAGACGAGAGACATGGTCCCGTTTCCTCGCTGTAAGCACCAGACGAGGGGCGGTGTTCTGTACTTTCTGTTCTTTCCTTTTGTCCTTTTGCTTTTTCTCTCCTGATATCAACTCTCATCACCCTTCTCTGGCTGAAGTCATTGCAGTTCTTTTGCTTGTACAAGTCGTGCATGTAAAAGACTTCACATCAGTGCCTAACAGTCATGTGTTTCAACATTTTACTGCAATTTCTGATTTATGATCACGTGACATTCTCCTGAAGATTGGTCTACGTTTCTGATTACTGACCAGTTCTGCTCTAGTCCAATGACTTCCCGATCTGTAAATCTGTCTCATCGACATTTTGATCTATGAATGTCATCCAGCAGAAGAACCTGGCATTCCCACTAACTTCACAGAGAGAGCCACAGGAATGTTGTCTGTGTTGTGTTTTTGTGATTGTAATGCGCGGAGAGCCTGGCTTTGGCTGCGAATCTGCGCTATGAAAGCTCCCATCATTATATGCAACCAAGAACCACGCTTCTCGGACATACTTTGTGTGCAGGTTTTTCTGTCTTGTTAATGTCTTTTGATTTGCCCTTCGTTTGTTTGCTGACATACATGAACTGTGTCTCTGTGTTTGTTATGTGCATTTTGTGTCTGTCTTACTTTGTGTATTAGCCTTTCTCTTGTAAGCGCATTGGGCCTTCTGCTAAGTAAGGAAAAGCGCTAATTTAATTCCCTTTTGTTATTATTATCTGTTTAATCCTCTTGATTTTTTTAAAAATGTTATGTCTTAATTTAATTTGGTCGGTTATACCACGGACGTGTATAGGTGGATTGCTGTCTGTCTACCGAGACCAACGCTGAGCCTCTTGCGAAGTTCTCCGCTGTTAGTCTCGGCGAGCCTTAACAATGTGTGAATAAACCGGAAGCTTCTTATACACCAGCCTCGTTCTAGTAGTTCAACAGAAACGTGAGTAAACCGGAAGCTATTTGTAACCAGCCTCGTTCTATGACTTCACAGAAAAAAAATCGTCTGCAAGCAGTCCAATAATACAAGTCCCTGGTTATACTACAACTCTAGGATAGGCCAAGTCTCGTGTATGTATGATGCTACTAAACTTATATTTTTTATTATTGAATACGTGTACCTGGGATAAAGTTTGCGCTTGCCTCAGTTAGGGCGCATCCCCCCCCCTCTCTGAACAAAATAATCAGGACAGTTTGTACAAATCCTCCAGCATGCTAGCGATGTACCGAACACAGAAAATTTCTGCGCATATTAATCAAGCATTTAGATAAGAAAAGGACCACATGGCGATGGAGTTGTTTAGTATGCCTACTCACTTCTCTGGGCACATTCGTACATAACATTCGCCAACTTGATGTCGCGGAAACTCAGGCCTCTTCGTTGGCCAATGACATCTTGGAAAGCTGGGTCCAGTGTTTCTATGGTCCTCGCTGCTACAGCCTGAGAAAGGAGAGTTCCATTTAAAGAATGACGAGTGACAAATTTATCAAATTTATTTACATTTACCGGTTCAGTTTTCTGATATATTGCCGATGCCATAATAGGAGTAATCTAAATCATGCATGAAATGAAAATTTAAATTTAACTTTAAATGAACCGAAGTTCTACTCTGAATTATGAATTAAACTATAATTTGTGGGTGTAACTATAATATGATTTGAGTTTACCTAGAAATATATAATATAGATAAACTTTAATTGAATTTTTTTTTACATTTTAATGGTGTCGAGGGATCAAACTGTACTCAAGTAGTCTAAATACTCGGGCTGCATGCACGTGTAAATGGTAAATAGAGGCATTAGGTAATGTTTAATAAAATATGTTTTTGTTTACTAAATATGAAAATTTGCATAAATTATAGGCATGAATCATTTTGATGACTAGCATGCGAATTATCGATTAACTGTACAGTAATTGCACATCCGAGAAAAACCTTATTCATATACGTACGTAGTAGCATTTAAAATAATAATAATAATAATAATAATAAAATACGTATTTTGTGCAATTTTGGGAACAACGTTTCTGTTTATGAAACCAACGAAAGGAATAGCTGTGTTTCTCGATGTGGTGTTCTTACATTCCCACTGTAGTGCATTATACTGCGATAGTCGTACTCTACGCCGTATAGGTTGATCACTTTGCTATCGAATTTGTCGAACTGTGGGTGCCAGGGCTGTGGAATGCGGTTGTAGTTGACTCGGATGTAAGCATCTCGATCTGGTCGCGCCTGCTCGTGGATCCACCCAATCGCGTGACCGATTTCGTGGACCACCACACCTTTCTGGAGAGAAAGATTTTGTTGGAATAACTTCAACCGGATCGTCAACAAAAGTGATTTATCGAAGACAGAATGCATTCTCCCTACCCCGAGAAGTTCCTGAAGATAATGCAGTTCATAGACTTATTAGGATTTATTAAAGTCCTGGATGTGTTGGATGTCTATTGACTGAGCAGGATTAAAAAACTACAAGAAAAAAGTGATTTTCTTGTAATTAAATTCAAGATAGACTGAGGACCTCTAATACCCCGAATTGTTCTGTTTCAAATCCTGGCGTTTTTAAATGTTCTTTAAATCTTTTGGTTTTGAAATATTCTGTCCCATTTATATTTGTGCAAAAACTTGAAGAAACAAGTTGAAACTCACTTGAAAGCAGCCATTGGCAAGACCAATTATTTGTGCCCCTCCAATTCTACCAAGTCGAGAAAAACACCTGAAAAAAAGAAAATATAAGTCCTGGGTTATAGTCAATTGTCTTCCTTGCGGACTGCACTGCATGATAGCTAGTCTTTGTCACTTACGGAAACGAATTAAGGATACAATAAGAGTCATAAATAAATTAACTTTGTTTTTTAATTCTCTCTTTTATCGTTTGCTAGTGAACAAAAATTAATTCATAATTTGTTACGCTGTAGTACAGTAACACAGACCATGTTTCAGTCACAAAACCAATAATAATAGTTACACAACCAGTAACTGTTATGACAGAACCAATAACGTAAATTATTCAGCTGTTAGTTGTACAGCTCAGTACCTAAGTATATTAGTTGAGCAACCCATCAGTCACACACCTCAAAATGCAGAAGAGTTACACAATTCGTTAGGTACATAACGAATACTATTACTTACACATATAGTTAATTGATAAAAAATCAGCTACCTACCCATTGCCGTTCTGAAAGATGATTCTATCTGTGGTGGAGGAGTTGGCTTCCTTGAAGACCAAACAAGTGTATTTTTGCCACTCTGCCATTGCTTCATGTATCACATTTCTGTTACCTTCTAAAGGAGAGTATGCAAACAAAAATACAAACGTAAACCTTATAGTTAGTGGTACTAAAAAAATAAAATCATTCAACAGTTACACGTTTTTGCACAAATATAAATGGAACAGAATATTTCAAAACTAAAAGATTTACAGAACATTTAAAAACGCCAGGATTTGAAACAGAACAGTTCGGAGTATCAGAGATCCCCAGTCGAGCTCTATCAGTTTGCCTGCCGTCTATCTAAACATCCGGGTGTCTGTCTACCCGTCTACTTGCCTAACTACATCTCTACTACCCTTTCATAGCCCTTGTCTTCCGTTGATGGAGAAACACCTACTTTCTTCCCACCCACCCAATGTCCCCACTATTAGCTCATTGTCTCTGAGGGTCTTTAATTGTCTGACACTGTGAGGGAGAAGCACTCACGCAGGTCTCCGCTGATCTCGAAGTACACGGTGCAGTCTCTCCACCTCAGTTCCTTGGAACTCACTGCCTTGCGCTTGCTGCGCGTCACTTCCGGGTCCTCTCTGAAGTCAACATGGCGGTGGTATAACGACTGTTACGAGATCTAAACGCACCTCGAGAAGTGAGGATCAAGATTTTATATGAAAGGGATGTTTGTCATTGACTTCTGGGCTGGTGTATATAAAAAGGTAAAATTAAAGAAAATCCCCTAGCCTTTTCAGGTCGTTGGGGGGTGTTAGAGATCTCACTTTTCTCAGGGCCAGCTCTGTGTGAGAGCGGTGGGTTTTTTTTTTTCTCTCCGTATAAAGTGACTGACATGTCTTATTTATTAATTTTAGTCTGTTCCTGGTTGTATCTTACTTCAACTCCATGTACTGCTTGAGGCTCATCAAGATGTCCAGCTCCACCATCACCATCACTTCACCTTCGGGAGTCATATGGAGCATGTCGAACATCTCCGCTGCACATGACCCACACAGTATAAAGAAGGAACGTCCAAGAAAATATATATATATATATTCCCACCATTCCCAACTCTATATCTTGCCACCACCCGATCAACACAAATAATAATAATATAGCTCATTTCCCTGCTGAAATCATCATCATCATCATCATCAGCAGCAGCAGCAGCAGCAGCAGCAGCAGCAGCAGCAGCACGTTAGATATCCGCATTTGGATTGCAAAAGTGACAGCATTAATGGCCAGGACAGAATTTGGCGCAGTAACACCATGAACGTTGATCTACTGGACTGCTAGCAGACGATTTTTTTCAATTAAGTCAGAGAGCCGCGAGAACGAGGCTCGGAAAAAAGCAGCTTCCGGTAGCGAACGACGACAACAATGGCAGCAGTAAAGGAATATAAACAGCCAGGAAGTGGTAACTCCTGCAGCATGGAAGGATGCCACTGTGCAGGTTACAAATGTTTTGGTGTAAGTTTTTTTCGCCTTCCGCGACCAGGTATATCAAAAGAGCAAGACGAGTGGCGAGCGGCTCTCATTCATGCTATAGGCCAGACGATTCAGTCCGATTTCCGTTTCCGGAGACGCAGCACGACGATGGAATCTACGTCCATCGTCGTGCTGCGTCTCCGGAAACGGAAATTGGATTGAATCCCGCTAGCCGAGACTAGCGGTTCAGAACTTCGCAAGAGGCTAAGCGTTGGTCTCGGCATTTCGTCAGCAGTCCAGTAGATCAACGTTCATGGTAACACCATGGAATTTGCTAGCAAATATATCCTGTATGTCTCGTATTTCCAGCCTGCTCTAAAGATGCGAGACATAGACCAGCATTATTTCGCCAGTACAGGTCAAAGAAATGAATAAATCAATGAAATCGTGGGATAAAGTCGCATAATGGCAAGGTTTGTCACAGGATAGCGTGTCTTACTAGCAAACGTTAGCCACAGGATAATGCACGAGTGACAAGTTTGTCACAGGATAAAGCTATCATAATGGCAAAGGTTAGTTACAGGATAAAGTAGCATAGTGAGTCATAACCAGTCGCATTTCCTGTCGGTGTGTTCACGGACTTGTATTGGTGGACTGCTGGCAAACGATTTTTTATCAGTGAAGTCGTAGAACGAGGCTTTGGACGAAAAAGCTTCCGGTTTAGTCACGTTTCAGTTTAACTACTAGAACGAGGCTTTGGACGACAAAGCTTCCGGTTTATTCACATTCGTTGTTAAGGCTCGCCGAGACTAACAGCAGAGAACTTCGCAAGAGGCTCAGCGTTGGTCTCGGCAGACAGACAGCAGTCCACCTATACACGTCCGTGGTGTGTTGAAACCTTTTAACAAGTGTAAGAAAAATATAAGCCCAAACAAGGTTTACACAAGGGCTGAAACAACACGTTATTGTTGGAGGCTCGTTAAAACTGCTGGATTCTTTAACGAACTCAATCGCTGGGACACGAACCACAAGTGCAGACTGAGAGCAGACGACAAGCGAAACTCTAAAGGATGTGCTATCAGGATATGATAAAGAATATAAAATAAATAAGAAAATTTCCTAGTCCCCTCTTCATTTCTAACGATTTTCTTACCGTTTGGAGCTGCTTCCATTATGATTTGGTCTATAGATTTGTGTTCTTCATTAATCGAGTATGCTACCTGAAAAGAAATGACGGTTAAAAAAACAAAAGAACAAAAACTAAATAAACTTTGCTAACAGTAAAAAGGTAAGGTAAAGGTCATCCCATAACCTTTTCAGGTCGTTGGGGAGTGAGGTGTTAGAGACCCCACTTTTCTCGGGGCCAGCTTTTACATGAGGGTGGTGCCAATCTCCTCTCCCTCGCTGCCTTACCTTCCCCAACCCTCTATGGAGTCAGGTACCCATTCCCGTCAGCTGGGTCGACTGGGGGAAGTTTGCTGCGCTTATCGGGAATTGAACCAGCGCGCTCTCGGTTCGGACGCCAGCGCTCTAACCACTCGGCCATCCGCTTCCCAGTACGTGATCGATCTATGAGACGTTCGCTGCAGGAAAGTGCAAAAATGTGGATTCTTACATCGTATATTCTCTTTCTCATTGTATTTAAATGTTGTCCGGCTGTCCTCTGTATGTTATCAGCAAACTCAAGCAACTTCAAAACTCTGCAGCTCAGCTCGTACTCAGGGCCCGCAAACGAGATCTCTGTAGTCTCCAGTGCTCCCTGTCCAGGTTCGCATCCAAACTTATACACTCTTCTTCAGGTCTTTAACGGGATCTGATCTTTCTTCTCTGACCTCCTAACTCACAACACTCTTACACGTCTTCGTTCTTCTGCTGATACTCGCCCCTCATTCAGTCACCATGAGTCAGGACGAAAACCTTTGGTGACCAAATGTTTGCCCATTCAGCATCAACTTGCTGGAACTATGTACCTCATGTAATACGCCCTGTAGTCATTTAAACGTGCATTTCTTCAAAAAAGGTCTGGAGTAGTACGCCACAAGTTTCAGTCTGGCTTGTTCCATATCGTGTATAGTTTCTACCCTGTTTATTTGTTTACAGTTTTTTTCATTATAATTGTTTTGTAGCTGCTGAGCACATAGAGCATAACCCTAGTGATGTAGTAGAAAGTTATATAACTGTACTGTACATGTGAAAACTTACCGATGAAAGAGACAAAACCAGTGCTGGCAGGAACAGTCGGCATTTCATCGGCATGGTAACCGCAGGCTGCGACTGGACTCTGAGGGCAATGTGGCTTGCAGTCACGGTTCAAATGGCAATACAGGATCGCTCGAGCTCTGACCAAGCGTGAAGGAAAGCGGAGGTCAGTTTGTCAACGGACGCAGAACAGCAGTCAGGATCTGTGCGAAGTGATGATCTGGCTTCCTTCCTGTAAACCCCTACTACATGGGGTCAGAGGTCAGCGGGCCCGTTTTGCAAGAGACGGCGTGTTTTGTCTACAAACGACTGCTTAAATCATCGTCTTCATTATCACCACCAAACTCATCGTCGCATTCATCAGAGTCCGCAGCAGCATCTCTGTCTCCTTGTCAAAGTAACTTCGTCTCATTATCTTTGTTAAAATTGAAATTTTAAATAAGGTTTAATGATTTAGATATTTTTAAAGTGTTAAATTTTTTATTTTTTGTGTCTTTTCTGTGAAATCAAATTTGTTTCAAACACAACAGAGATGTCAGTCTGATCCGCATTCGCGTCTCACCTGTAAGATACTATCTGTCGGCAGAATACCCCTCCCTATACTACATGTAATGATTCACGAGGTTCTTTTTCACTTAATAAATCAGTAATTACACTTACACCTCCGATTCATTTCCTGTATCCTGTATCATTTAGCTGTGAACAAATCTAACATTTTTCTATAATCGTGTAACCAGAAGTGTATGTTTGTGTGTAATTTCTGTGTGTGTGTGTGTGTGTGTGTGTGTGTGTGTGTGTGTGTGAACACGTGCGGTCTCGCCCCTTCGAAGAGGTTGATATTTTTTGGTTACTTCATTCATTTATTCAGTGGACTAAGTCTAACCTAAACACGTGATTAGAAATTAGTCGCATTACATTTTTCATCGGGATCAGATGAGATTTCCTCGTCGCTTCCTGACCGCAGACGACTTACAGGACATTTTTAGGGGTGGGTGGGCTGGGGAGTGCCAGCGACAGCACCGTGTGTCCAACTGTGACGTGACTTCCGGCCGCGACCTCCGTGACCAGTAACTGCTCGAGCCCATACCTAGAAGATCCGAATGGGGTCAAGTACAGGATGCTGACTCTACAAATGAGGTAGGTCATAGACCCGGAACACAAATGGTTAATTATTACTCATTCTTAGTACCGTAAAAATCAGCGAGTCGCAATTCAAAAATAGGCATTTAAATGGCAGAGAAGATATTTTGCTTCTTTAGAACTGTTGTAAGGTTTAGAAACATGTTGTGCAGCCAGCGCCTTGTCCACAGTGTAGAAGCGGTAGAGTGATAGAAGAAGCGAAAGGAGAAAAAGAGCCCTCGCTAGGCGTTCTTATGCGGTAGTTGGTGGTGCGGTGGTTAGGGCACCTGTCACCACGCACATACCTCTCTCTCTCTCTCTGTTTGTGTGTGTGTGTGTGTGTGTTGTATATTTTTTGTATTTGTGTTGTGTGAATGTTCGTGTATAAAGATGCATTTGATGCCTACCCTGAAAAGTGTGTGCGCTGTATGTGCAGCACTTTCAGCCTGGCTTTCATTAATTAACCGTAGTGTATGAGAATGGATGGTTAAGCACATCAGAGGGCATATGTTGTTTAGGAATTTTGTTTACTTTTAAAATTTTTTCCATGCTATGTGATTGACCGTTTTGCCTGTATCTCACCGCGTTTATTCCCAGAAAGCATGGCTACATTTACATTGTATGAGTTCTTTGTTCACTAAACAAAAACTATTACATTCTATACTAACGCTTACAGGAAAATGTTTTGAAAACATTTTAGAGACTGAGAAGTTGTTAGAAAGTAGTTAACGCACAAACATTATTAAAGTCTCGCCACGATGGGCACCGTGACACTAAATTAACATTTACTGTTTCATACACTATTTCACCTCAACATAAAGATAACGTTTCTAAAATGTTTCCATGGTTTCAGGGTTCTTCATCTTTGCAGTCTATGTTTAAGTAACGCACACTTTATCTTTAATTATAAACATCATAGGTTGATTTGTGTAGAATCTATCAAATACTGCACGATGAGTTAGACCCATTACTGCGTGCCTGTTTGCGCCAATAGGTTGCATTCTTCTGGCTTTGATGGTAGTTTTTACTCGCACATACGCAGCTATAACAACAAGTGTGAGTTTATTATTAAAGAAATGGTAGCAATATGTATGTTGCATTGCTAACGACGCAAAGGACGGCGATTTAGACAGTCTTTAGCTTTTATTAAACTTCAACGGATGACAACGATACAGTTGATAAGATCAGCTGGAATCTCCAACAGATTCTTTTCACAAGTTAAACACATTTTTTTTCATAAAAATGGACTCATCCTATTTTGTACAGCTTAAACTACAAATAATGTCTACACTCCCTAGAGACAAAGTAAGTAACCTCTTTATCCCTTATCTGCACTCTTTACAATACGTATTCATATTACATGCTTCCATTCATAAAATTTGATGGTTGTTATTGTGAATAATTGCTTTAAGATAGCAATCGTGACTTTTCTTTAAAAACTTTCTTTGTAACAGCAAACACTTAGAGCTTAAAGATAACTGAAAAATATATTATTCTATAACTTTTTATTGTGCTTTTTTAAAACTTGGAACGATAGGCTTATCGAAGCAAATTGTACAACTTTTTAATTGTGTACTATTTAGTTGAACATGTAATAATAACATTGTATTTAAATAAAATAGAGGATACAATGCTTTAGATTTTTTTCGTATTGAAGAATTAGAAAAGTTCTTCCTACGAACTATTGCAAATTGGAAGTTAACTCAGTGTGCGCTGTTGTGACACAACTTCTAATAATCAACGCTGGTTTGTGTATGATGTCTGGTATATGCGAAAAAATAGAAAAAGCAACAAGAGGTCACAGAACAAAACTTGTCGGTTCCTGTAGGACTTCTTCAGTGACCTCGTCAACTGGTAAAAGGACTACAGTCACCGTGACACAAACACCGACGTTGGTGAGGTCCCTGTTAAACATTTACAGCCAAGCGTTGAATGGTTATTAGGGATGCGATCCTTAGAAACAGAGAACAGAAATGGGATAGTTTGCTCCCCTTGTTAAAATGCTGCTCCCACTCTCTATGTATCTGACATGGATCTGAAAAAAAACATAACCGACTGAGGGAATCATATTAACATATCAACTTCTAGAGATAACGGTTATTTAAAATGTGTAAGTTGAAAAATGTGCGTGTCTCCAACAGACGGGAATTAAAGGCGAACTCCAGTCAAACTTGAAACCAAGTACAAACACTCAGGAAAGGAGAGGCGACACGAGTTACCTGTCGGAGTGCACAGCTTGCACGACTTCTTGCACTTCATGCTCATCAAGCTCACAAACTGCGGCTGCTTGCAGAAGTTGGCCTGCGCCATCAGCGGACAGGAGGGGTCAAAGTCCACACACATGCTGCTGTCGTCTGCACACAGAGGAAAACAATAATGCAGATTTACATCGCGCATTATTCCACCGTGCAGTGGACTCAATGCGAAGTCATTGACGACAGTAAGTTCGCTGGGGTAGAGGCGGTAGAGGAACCGGGGTGCAAACATAGATATTGAGGAGGCAAGAATGTGAACGGTCAGCATGAAATAAGTTTCTCTCCCCCCTAAGCCGAGCATCTTCCTACTCCACTGAGAGGTAGGGTGGAAGTGGGTAAGAACGCAGGAGACAGTCTCGGGACAGTTTCCTCGTCCGTTGTCTTCTGTTGGCCGTTCTCGTGGTCTTCAATGTCGTACAGTCACTGTTTGTGGACATGCCTGAAATGTTCAGTTCCCGATACCGACTTGACTGTCAGGCACACATCTTCTCCTAATGTATACATGCATTCGGGATGTGCAAGTCACTTTCTTTAACCAACCTATGTCACAAAAATTGCAGGTTTTTTTGCAGTACATGAACATTTGGGTGGGACTCATCGTGCACTCGTTCAGGGTGGCCAGCTGTGGACAATCTGGTCGCAAATCCGCACAATCCATGGGCTCCGCTGCAGCAGAATCAACAACAGGTCAGCTGACCCACCTCACCTCACGTTGTCGACAACAAACTCTACACAGAAAAATTGCATGGTGTGGGGTTTTAAATTTGGAAATATTAGGTAAATAAGAAGACTCTTTGGGTAGACCGATGAAGACTTTATGACGAGTCAGTGTTTGTTAAACAGGGGCTGGACAAATCACGCATAAGCTAAGGAGCTTGATCTAGAAGACTAATGCCATCCAAACACCTCCAGGTATGTCTGTTGAGTTATAAACTTACGCTTTGACGTAGTTTTGGTAAATTTGGTAGTTGTGGTAATTTTGGCAGTTGTTGCTGGAGGTTTTTTAGTTGTAATCTGCGACAGGCACGGCACAGCTGGGTGAGTGTCGTTGCCGGGACAGACGCACTCACAATTCTTGTTTTGGAATGCCTCTTCACTGAACGAACTGCAGTCTCTAGCTCTACATCTCACTAAAACGAATTTGAGAGGGAAAACCAAAATAAAAAGATTTAGAGATTCATGTACATGTGTGCTTAATAATAATAATAACAATACATTCGCTTATATAACTCTATATCCGGCTCTATGGTCAATGCATGGCGTTTTACAAATGATAATAATAACAACAACAATGAATATTTAGTGTGCACATATCTCCATCTGATGTGGGAGCTCTAGGCGTTTTTCACAATATCTACACACATACTACTGTGTGTGTGTGTGTGTGTGTGTGTGTGTGTGTGTGTGTGTGTGTGTGTGTGTCCTGCACGCATATGCTTGGCGGATGGACAGCATGTAACCCTTATATTAGTGGAATAAACCTACAGCCGATGTTTAGAGTAACAGGCAGGCAAGGTCTAAGTATTCAGCTCTAAATGACAGGCTGTATTAAAAATATTCTTGGAAAGACTAACACTTGTTCTGTGAATTAAGAGCACTCTACAATCAAAATTCAAACAGACAATCCACAACGCTGGTTGTTGAAAGGAGACAGTCGAGTGAATGGCGAGGGGTTTAGGTTCGAGAACTTACTGATTTTGGCACAGTCGTACATGGCGTTCGCCAACTTAATGTCGCGGAAACTCAAGCCTTTTCGCTGGCCGATGACATCTTGGAAAGCCGGATCCAGAGTTTCTATGGTTCTCTCTGCTAGTGCCTGTAAAAGCAGATTTATGAGAAAGATGTTTGCAAATGGCCGCGTGATGTGTCTAGTGTGCTAGTGGGCGACTGAGTGCTTGTCACTTATCTCTCTAAGCCAGTGATTTTCAAACTTTTCCAGAAGAGTACCACTTTCTAAAATTCGAATTGACCGAGTACCACCTCCCAACCCTACATACAATCCCCGTAAAATATATATACACATTCTTTTATTTTGGCGCATGGTGCTCGCGTACCACCCGTCATACCTTCGCGTACCAGTATTGGTACACGTACTACAGTTTGAAAACCTCTGCTCTAAGCCCCCGCGAACGCTGATGCTTTGGCAACCTCAAAAAAATAGTCGAGTGCTAATGTCTCTCCTGTCAGTACAATTATTATCTCCTCAGCAAGTCCCATACAGCGCCCTCTCGTGGCGACAGATGGGAACAGTAAGGACCCGGGCAAAATTCCCAATGGTTAGACGTGTAGCATGCAGGACCACTGGAGTGTGGATGTGCACTGATACCCGCGAAGCAAACCCCGGGGTGGAATCCTCGGTTATCCAAATCCTCGCTGCGTTCCCAAGGTAGGTTTATGAACCAGGGGATAAGGGCGAGGTAACTCGGACAGAAAAATCCACAGGGTTGAAGATAGAGGTGCCGGACCAGACACCTCTTCAAAAAAATCACGTAAACAAAAGTGAACAAGAAAGATATATCAGCCGTAGTCGTGCTGTGAGATGACTAAATATCAAGTGCTCGTTAACACTAGTTACATCGTAATTTCACACATTAAACGTATCCATTGATTACATTCTGAGAGTGAATTTCCTATTTTTCTACGAAAGTACTACTTGTGTTTTACGTTGTGGTATTCTTACATTTCCGCTGTAGTGCATTACACTACGATAGTCGTATTCTATGTTGTATAGGTTTATCACGCTGCTGTCAAACTTATCGAACTGTGGGTGCCAGGGCTGTGGAATGCGGTTGTAGTTGACTCGGATGTAAGCATCTCGATCTGGTCGCGCCTGCTCGTGGATCCACCCAATCGCGTGACCGATTTCGTGGACCACCACACCTTTCTGGGGAGAAAGATTTAATAAATAAATTAAACCTTAGCATCGACTAGAAAGATTTCTCAAAGTCAAGATGCCTTTTACCCCGAAGTTCCAAAAGATAATATAGTTGACAGATTTATGATCATTTATCAATATTGATTACATTTACAAAGTTGTTGAGTGCTCATTGGAAAAGCAATCCTGGAAAAAGCATCAGGTATCCTATCAGGTAGCGTCTTCCGTGCCTTTCATAACAGGCTGAACTAATCTGTGATGCGGCATTTTAAACAATTAAACAATTGAACATCAGCAAATTAAAACACTAAATATTTTTAACATTTACCAACTGGATACTGAAGTATCAACCCATGGCGCCGACTAGAAAGATTTCTCGAAAATAAAAAAAAGCTCTTGCCCAGAGCCATGAGTTAAGCTACTGCTTTTATATGTCTATACTTAAGTAATGTTAAAATGCAATCGATGGAGAAAGAGTTTTTTTTAAATCAAAGATACCTTAGCGTAGCACGTTAGCAAGTAATACTGGAAGTTTAACGTCTGGCTGGCCTCTTTCCACTATAAACAATGCTAGAAAAACGTTGAGACTCACTTGAAAACAGGTCCTAGCAAGTCCGATAATTTGCGGCCCTCCTACTCTTCCAAGACGAGAAAAGCACCTGAAAAGAGAATATAATTATGTATATACGTGTTTATAACTATCCTCCCCCACTTATGCACTGAAGTTGCTTGAACAGGTTTTGTCATAAGAGCTAGGACTAGATAGTAGTTTTCTTACCCTTTCAGTGACGTTAATTTATATCGTTTGTTATTTCACCCCATAATTTAAATCTCACAAATTGTTATATTTCAATTTTTGGATATAGATCATATATTAGATACAAACAAATAATACTAATGATACGACTCACAATAACAAAGAGATAACACATATATGTTAGTCGCTCAAACTGTAATACTTACTCAAGCAATTAAACACTTACTGCTTACCCTTCGCCGTCCTGAAAGATGATTTTATCTGTAGTGGAAGAGCTGGCTTCCTTGAAGACCAAACAAGTGTATTTTTGCCACTCTGCCATTGCTTCGCGTATCACATTTCTGTCACCTTCTAAAGAAGAATATGCAGCCAGAAATACAAACGTGAACCTAAGATGGCCAGCGTCTTAAAGAAGCATAGTAATAGACAGCACATTAAACAGTTCTGGGCATGATGCAAATATCAACGTTAATAGAAGTTTTAAAACGGACTGTCTGGATACAACATTTTTATAGACCTTTTTTTTTTAAATCGCCGGTTTAACAGTTTCATGGTTTCAAAGGCTTCCAGCTTCGCTGCTGTCAATCTGAGCTTCAGGGTGTCGATCCACCCGTATGTCGTCGTCTCTACATGTCGCCTTCTTCCCTCCCACCCTCTTTCCCCATCATTCACTCATTTTCTGAATTGTGAGGGAGAAGCACTCACGCAGGTCTCCGCTGAGCTGGAAGTACACGGTACAGTCTCTCCACCTCATGTCCGTCGCCCTCAGAGCCTTGCGCTTGCTGCGCGTCACTTCCGGGACTCTTCTAGAACCAGCATGGCCACAAATAATGTCTTTTAGCTAATCTAAACGCTCCTGGACAAATACGAATATAGAATGCAAATGATCAACGTGTGTTATTATGTAAGATAATCCCATACTAGTGAAAGGACAATGAAGTATTTTTATTTGTAACAGAATGTCACGAAACGGCCCGGTGGTGCAGTAATGTCTGGTACGGGAATATCATCGTTACTGGAGACCAGGATTGGGAAACTTTTCCTCCAAGGGCCATTTTTATATTTACAACATCATTCGCGGGACATACAAAATCGTCTACCTAAACACGAGCCTGTTGTAGTTTCTGTGTTAACACTTTTGCAGCGAGATCAGCCTGTCTGGCCCTGTTGTCCTCTAAGTCACCACAACCCGCATTTTCGTAATTAGATGAGAGAAAAATATGCTCTGCGCCCATGAAAGGCATGGCGAAAAAAGCTGTTGGTGTCCGCAAAATATTTGTTTATAATTAGAAAATTCCTGAAGGCGACAGAGTATATAGTAAACAAAAAACTTTTTTTCCTACTACAAAATTTTCTGTTTGGGGTTGTGCAGTGAAAATACATGAATCATAATTATCATGACTATTAATACACACATACCTTCTCCTGATGGAGGAGTTCACGGCATTTACTAAGTGTCTTCGCACATGCTACACACACACACACACACACACACACACACACACACACACACACACACACACACACACACACACACACACACACACACAGATATGTTCACACGTGCGCAAGTTAACTCATAAACCCAAACGAACTTTTACAAGCCAACACTTCTTCATTTACTCATCCTTTTGGAAATCCATGAAAGGATCATGTTTGATTCTTGTAGACATGAACTGTACACTGAGGTACACAGCAATGTTGACGACCATAACTTTTATTAAATGAGCCGACGTGGTCAAGATTTAATTCTGTCACCCTCTAAGGGATATTGAGAAATTAGAAATACTGTATATGAATATATCCATACATATTCACTCACCTTCCTATCATTATATACAGTAACTCTCATTCATATGCAATCACTTGTCGGCTTATGACAGCTAATATAAAAAGAACAAAAAACAAAATAGAAAACAACAATAACAGAAAAAAATTCTTTGTAATCCACTCATTCTTCCCATCCTCTTCATGTATACTTGCATACGTAATCGAATAAATTAAAGCATATGAACACCCGTAAATAAAGGATAAGCACACTCTTCTTCTCTCTCACTCTACTTCACAAATATTCTGTATTCTTTACTATTTCTTTATCTCCAATGGGTACTGTACATATTAGTGCACTCCCATCCATCCCAATATACAATCTCTCTCTCTCTCTCACACACACACACACACACACACACACACACACACACACACACACATTTTATCAATTTATCTAGTTCACCATCCTTAGTAATAGCTTTACAAATTTAGCTAATGCCGAGGGTCTTTTCATTTTTTAAAGTTAAAAAAGACTGGAATTTATAAGCATTTGGGCTGCGAATATAGTAAAGTAGTAAGTCATTTGTACGCTTGTCATCAAATTTGTTACAATTAAATAGATAATGGAATTCATCCCGTATGTCCTTAGTGTTACAGAGTCTAAAGAACCTTTAATTTCTAACGATATCTGTTTGCCTACATTTATTCACTGGAAAATGGTTATTCAATGAGCTCAGTTTTATTAAAGGGAGATAATCATGGGGGGTTTAAGGATTTTTAAGTAGGGTTTTAGTGCAAATTTACTTTTTAAACATTCTATAATTTGAAAGTATTTATATATAACTTAAAATAAAAAAGTGTGCGGGGCACTTTTTGAACTTGGAACACTCCAGGGCCCCTTACATTTTGATATCTTAAGTTATATGTCTTAAAGAAAACCCTGAGAGCTTAGGAAAAAATATTTTACCCTTTTAGTAAACTTGAAATAAATGAATGTTTTCAACTTTTTGTTATTTATTTATTTATTCATTTTACATGTAGAGTGTCAACTTTTCACAAGGCTGTATCTCACTTCAACTCCATGTACTGCTTGAGGCTCATCATGATGTCCAGCTCCACCATCACCATGACCTCACCTTCGGGACTCATGTGAAGGACGTCGAACATCTCCGCTGCACATCATCATCATCATCATCATCATCATCATCATCATCATCATCATCATCATCATCATCATCATCATCATGTTTATTTATAGAGCGCCGGATAAAGAAAAATAGTAACAATAAGTCACATAATCAAGGGGCAAAGGAAAAACCTCGTCATAGGAAATTGTAACAACGGACGTCAAACGACAAAGGCACACCATAATAGGTTTTCCGAATATAGTAGTATAGCAAAGTAGCAACAAGTAGCACAGCAACTAGGGACTTAAGAGATCAGTCTGACTACTTGTTTGTATAGTTGACATGTTTGCAGGATTGAAACATTTCAAGTTGTTATTTACTAGGTGGCCAGTCAGAAGAATGCCCTTAGCAACTTCCGAAACGCCGCTCATAATCGTTGAAACACTCGTTATGCTTTCAAACAAGCGAGGAGACAAGTACCGCCAAAATGGCGCACGAGTCACCTGATTTATCACAGAGCAGACCACAAGTAGGACTGTTAAGGATATAGTATAAGAGGAACATGCGAATGATGAAATGATCTATTTTCGTAGTGAATTTTAATAATAGCTTTCTTACCTTTTGGAGCTGCTTCCATTATGATTTGGTCTATAGATTTGTGTTCTTCATTATCCGAGTATACTATCTAAATAGAAACAGTGGCATTAAAACAAAATAATTATCTAAAACCTCCAAAGGGTGCACTGCCCTTCTTATGAACAGTTATACATTCTTAGACACGCATGTTCCGTCTATCTATAAACTATTCTAAATGTTCTGTGCATGTGAAATGCAAGTTCGTTTACATAGAAAATCTTACCGATGAAAGTGTCAATAAGACTAGCACCGGTAGGGACAGCCACCCTAGAGTCGTCATGGTAATTGCAGGCTGTGAACGGAGATGGTGACAGCAGCAGCCGAACTCAGGGATGAGATGACAATCGGTGTTCCACCAGATCTCACCAGGCGTGAGTAAAACGCGAGGGTGAGTCACTGGGGCACAAAACAAGATCCACTTATAGTTTACCCTGCCACTACACATCTATGTAGTTTGTTTTATACATCCTATAATCAAAGTTGTCAAAGGGACCATCGTCCAATAGATCGCATTCATTCGTTTATTCAGTGGTCTAGACGAATAAAACATGTGGAAAAGAACTCGTTGAACAGCAGGCCCTAGGGACAAGTGGCTATTTCCGGAAGATGAGAGGATGGTGGCCCATTTCGAGAATTTTAGTTGAAGAGGTTCGTCACGTCTCGTTCTGTCATGTGCATGTAATGTTAACCGCGGTTCAGTAGGCGTTCGGCTCGGGGCAGCCACAGAGAGAATATGGTCATTCTGTGTACAGTGGAAGTCAGGATCATTGTTGCTGCCGAGAAACTTCCGGCAAATTAGCGAGGTTTAGATAAAAATACCGATACAGCTTACAGATTTTCTCGCTGTCAAATGAAATAACACTAGTTGTATTTGTAAAATTTTTAATTTTGAAAATGGGACTTTCAGAAATACCGGGCTTGAGATTCCGTTGACTATTGTATTTTTTCTTTCTCGCCAAGTAGCAGAATTATTTTTACTATCTTTGTGGTTTATAACCACAAGTGATTTCTGGTGATATATCAGCACCGAGGTTCTGTCAGCTGACAGAAAATGTGTTCCAGACCAGTGGCGTAGGAACCAGGGAGGGGGCAGCGGGGACAGCCGCCCCCTTATTAAAATACAGGAGGGGCAGGAATATCGGTTTGCCCCCCCCCACCCTCCAATATTTTAGACGTAATCCCTCACAAAAAGCAAAATAAGTAAAGAAGAGAGAGAGAGAGTCAAGGGTGATAACTGGAATCATAACTGCTGCTGTGGGAGGGGGATCTGGTAAATATCTCCCTGGCTTTGGCTGAGTGACCTGCCAAAGAGGTGTTCATAAATCGCGGCGGTCTGTCACCTTTCTTTGTTGTCCTCTCTGGTGTTCTGGTCATCCTGGGGGCAGGTGCCCTATAATCACCTCAGCTATCACCCTTCTTCCCATCACCAGTTCACAAGAAACAGTATCTCAACCTTGCCCCCCCCCCCATACACACACACAAACACACAGTTTAAAAAAATACAAAATTGGCAACTACAATTTTTTTCGGAGGCATCAAAGTCAAGGGTTAGGGTTTATTGTAAGTTTACTGTTAAGTTTATTAACATATTTAAAAGACATTTATGCACACTACATACTTTTGAAACCATTAAAATGCGTGTTTAGCATTAAGGGAGAGCAGATAGGTTAATGGTTACTAGAACTTAATCCGATGCGTATGCTACCTGTTTCTGTATCAGTGACCGTAAAAGGTAGGGAAACTAAAAAGTAGGGGAACGTAGAGAGAGGAGACGGTCATCACCGTCCTTTGGTATTGTTTGCCATGCTAATTGCAGGCTGTGTTTATACCTGAGCGAAGACAGAGCAGCCGGACAGTACATCGGTACATCGAGTGTGGTATTCCGACCCCCTCCCTCAGATTACTACCTCTTTACTTTGGCTGCGTCGTTTGAAAAAAATCCCCCACCCACTCACTGCCGCCACGTTTCCTTTCTAAACCCTAAAATTATCTGCTATCGCTTACAACCTGGTAGCTAAAGGGGCCACACTGCCCATCGTGAACGGAGAAGCCAGTAACGAATTAGTTGCATACCAGTACCCTAGTCTTACCAACCAGACAGGAACCCTTACACTTTGTGAAAAGCTAGCAAAGCACGAGGACGTCTGTCTATCATACTAGACACCAACGGTTTAATGCGAATTGGCGGCTGTGACTACACCTAAGTAAGGCAGAGACTCTCAGTCCCTATATTGGTATTTTTTGAGTTGCTCAAATCTGAATAAAGATCTTCAGGAGGGTCACGTCATACTTTTCTTTAGAGAGAGAGAGAGACTGGTATTATTGCTATCTACCACTCAAACAAGGGCGCTCTTTTATCATCAACGACTGTCGCTTGTAACATACATTACATTGGATATATGTGGGAATTTTCAGGGAGCAGCTGGAGACATCTGTAAGTGTTCCATGTGAAGGCGGAGCCATGTAGTTAAGTAAAATCTCAATTTATTGTAGCCATTCGGGCCAGATTATTCGCACACAGCATTATCCTTCTTTGTGTGTTGCATAATATCTCTCCTATCAGTTTTATTTTACGTTGCAGCTTATTCGTATTCCTTATTAAGATTATGTAATTGTTGTATTATACTCAACATAAGTTATCTGTGTTATACTGTTTGTTCTGTATATAAGCTCTCTATGAGTGTGAATATGCGCTATAAAAAATCATCATTTATTATTATTATATGTGTCTGTGTTTTGGTAAATGGCCATAGAAATAACCGAAGACGCAGTTTTTTGGCACACTGACTTGCAAACCTTGATTAATATTTTAAATAATTATTATTATATTATCGTATTTCTTGTGAATGCGTTAGCCCGGGGAGTCATTGTTCAGTTTGTTGTTTCTTGTTTAATGCTGCTTTGCCTTAAGACTAAAGCAGCGTGTGGTGTGATAGGTGGGCGTGCACCTACCCCCACCCTCCTTTTTTACGTAATGTGCGAGTGCGAACGCCGTTTACTGTCAGCAGGGAGTTTTGCCCCCCCTGAAGCCCAACATCTTCCTACGCCACTGCAGACAGACGTGGAAGTCTGCTTGTAATTATGGGTCAGTCATCTTTTTTTCTCTCAGTGACAAGAAGTGTTTACCCTGTTCCTGCGTAAAAGTGTCAGACTATTGCAGAAGCGTCCAGCTAAGGGTGTGAACGGTTCAACTGACTAAAAAGGGGCTTGAGAGGATATTATCTTCAGAGCTTAATTTTAAAGGCTTCTTGAATTCTAAAAATAGTGAATCGACGGCCAAAAAATTTGGTATAAGTGACAGTGCTGAAAAAATCAAATCAGGTGCAAATGCTGGCAAACTATGATCATTTCTACTTAAACGGAGACCGTTTTCACTCTACGACAATTGTTTAAAAATTACGTATGCCCTTTTAACTTTGGTCGTTAGGATCAGAGAACTTGTCACTTCTTACCGACTTGTATTTGGTAATTCGGCCCTTGCTGACTATCCTGACTCTATGTCAACTACTTCTCTATTTAAACAGTTTTACTAGCTTTCTGTTTCAGAAAGAATTATCTTCAAAATAGCATGTTTTGATACAAAAAGACATGTTGTGCCACAAAAATGGCATGTCTCTGCTACAACACGGTTACAAGTTTGGCACATGTTTACCTGGGTCCCTTTCCATTCTTTCTGGTTCTCTACGTTCCTCGTTTGATAAGAGGCTTCTTCTAGGGGAAGCAAATCAAACGCCACTGGCATAATTAAGACTTATTTTCTGCTTATGGGTCTAAGCTTTGAAATTTTCCTTATATTCGCATAGGTCATAGCCAATCTCTGTCTTCTCTTTCAAATCACTCAACCGAAAAATTATTCGTCGTTATTTTCATTAGTTATCATCCGTTAGCTGGTGCTCCATCGCGTGACTAGACTATTGGGTTAGATGCTTTATTTATTTATTTATTTATTATTATTATTATTATTATTATTATTATTATTATTATTGTGAGTGGTTTTCTTTGTGTTTTCCTCTCAATCGTGAGAACCAGAACAAGTAGGGGAGGGATTTTTAATGTTCAAAATTAACCCTAATCAGAGACACTGAAGGAAAGGACAGTCATCACTGCGTGCGTGTAGGGAGACAGCGCTGACTCAACTCGCGTCTTGCAGCTGTATATAAGCTTAACTTATTGACAGGCAGCTTCCGGTTTCTTTGTTTTCTACCCGTGAGCATAATAGAATCCCAAGACACCGAAGAAAAGTATGCTTTGATATATATTTTAATATATGAATCATAATGTAAAATATCTTTTCTCATACAGAGGGTTGTATCGTAGTATATGTATTTATTTCGAAAACGTAGCTTTCACTCCATTTATACTGTAACATATTTAAATCCTTATTTATTGATTTTATTAACATGTTGCTTTGAACACATTCACATCGTGCGTTGTTTTATCTTATCAAATTATTTAACATATTATAACAGATTTTATGTTATAATAGATTACTTATTATCTTCACACACACACACACACACACACACACACACACACACACACACACACACACACACACACACACACACACACACAAACACACACGTGCGCGCGCGCGCTCTCTCTCTCCCTCTAATACGAACAGTTTCAAGACATCAGTGTCGGAAAAATAGTTCAATTATTTTTACGTCTACGAATCTTTTTATCTGACGCAGCAATACTTATAACCAAGTACAGCGACATGATTCGCCAGGCTGTGACAGCGCTGCACGACCGAGGGGGGTCGTCACGACAGGCCTTACTCAAATACATCATGGCCAACTTTGATGTGGGGAATGACACTAAAACCATTAATAACCACCTGAAGATGGCTCTGCGTGCTGGTGTCAAGAACGGTACCTTGCAGCAGTCAAAAGGTACCGGTGCATCAGGCTCCTTCAAGGTGGGATAACCAATGGAATGTCGAATTATTCTAAAATATAAAAAGTTATATTTCTCTTGCCAGATGACTTATCTTCAATGTAACATTCCGCTTTGAAATGTCTGAAACAAATAGTCGCTCTTTCAATGTTAAAACTAGAATCACAGTTCACAGCCCTCACAAGAGCTTTTTCCTAATCTTGATTATCTAGTCTTCATATGCGGAAAAATGATAAACCTTTGTGTCGACTTTTGCATGAAGGGTAGCGTGAAATCGCACATCTAGTGCCTGGCATCTCAAAATAATTACGACAGTAGCTCTGTGACACACTGTGTAACGTAAAACCGGAAAAAAACAAGGCAATGACTTAGTCCAGCGCATGCGCGTCGCAAGTTATCTGTTCTCGCGCTTGAGCTGCTAGTCCTTCTCTCTTTAAAGTCTCTGCCCTAATGCGAATTTTGCACAAACTACAGAAACTAAGATTAACCATGCTTAATAATAACGAGAGTCAAATTTATCTTGTCGCTAAGCCTATAATTATATCCTCTCTGTTGCCAAGTAGTGACAAACGATCGAGCCACTGGGATAGGTTTCAACAGACTTTATCAAAATATTATAATCAATAGGCGCTTTTATCGGCTTGTTTCTGCAAAAAATAAGATTTTTCATCTTGTTTTAAACTAAGCTGAAGAAAGCAGTGTTTGTGTGCACTATACACTCGTCTAAATTTCGAGCTTCACGGTGAGCTGAGTTATGTTTACAGGGGAAACTACTTACATTTCAAATAAACATACAAATATGCATAATCTTTAAAACAAAGTTCATATTTAATAAAATTATTCACAGTTCAACGAAATTCAGGCTTTCATATACAATAATTATAACATAAATGTAAATGTTTAAATATTTGCATTCCAACATCTAAATACAGACGTCACCGGAAATGCCTTTTGATGTCTCCATTCTTTTCCAAAATATTCTTCCTTGCTGCTATCAGCACAGAGCCAAGCGACCTAAAATGCACTCCTGTACAAAAGTGTGTGTGTGTGTGTTTTCATTTTAATGCAGCGCGACACGTGTAAACGCGTTTATTCTCACTAATAACGTGTAAATACACGCGTATGAGTCCCAAGCATTCACATGTAAGCGTTGTGTTACCCCTTCGTGTTTGGGGGCAAGAGGATAGTACGAATGAATCAATGTATATCTAGACAGTCTGTTTCTCATGTACTGTCGCAGATCTTAGACTAGTCCCCTCCCAAATGCAGGGCTGGTAAAGTGTGGCCCTGTTTGCGAGACTATCACACGATAAGAGACAGACGTTTCATACGCTTGCAATCTTTCTTGCTGGTGCAGGCTGCAAGCTTGTCGAGCAGTCGCATAAGGTGATCACACGCTGTTGTCGAGGTTAAATCTCAATAAACATACGTCTCTCCGATTTTCCTTTGTACTTTGTAATTTGTAAAGTGATCGTCGTTCCTCTGCACCCACACCTCCGCCTCGTCAAACAATTCTATTTCGTCGAGGCTTTGCGAGCGCGGCATGACCTGGAAAGCCTTGACCTCGCTCGACCTCGCGTTATGATTGGCTGCTTCCACGCTCCTAGAACGTGCGTAGTGCGAGACGCTGACGCGCTGCCAGTCCGTTTGGAAACGTTTGATGTCGTTGTTCATCTGGGCGCTCTCCCCAAAGGCCAGGTAGACACCGTCAACGGTCAGCCGGTGCCCTCTTTTCCTCTCGTCCTCGTCGTCGTCGTCCTCTGTGTAAAGTCTCCTCATCTCTGCTGCGCTGACCCTGTCGCCAAGGACGTTTAGTTTTTTCTCGGGTCGTCCTTTGCTGCTGTCGCTTTCCTCCTCGTCTGTTTCATCAGCAGCTCGGCCCGATGCATGCCGGGAGATGACGTCTTTGGGAAAGTGTCGTCTGCTTGGCCCATTGATGCGCTCGCTGAATCTTCGCCGGAGTTCGACTCCGATGTAGAGCAGAATGCCGACGACGAGGAAGCCGATGGCTATGGAAACTGACGTGAAGACGCAGAGATGGCCATGAAACGAAAAGGTCAAGGTGAACCCCACTGCGCGGCACGCCTGGTAGATGGCGAAGGCAGGTTCTTTCTTATCAGGGAAGGCAACGGCAATCATGGCTGCCACAACAACAGTATTTTTTTAATATGGAAAATTTGATTAGTGTTGTCATGACATTTGTACATCTAGAGCATTGTATTCTATAAATAGTAACATTGTATCTATGCAGTCGTATCTTAAAACTTGTACTTAGTGCACAAAGTCGATAAAAATCGTGTTTATATGCTTATCGATTGAGCTGATTGAGTGAGAGAATTAGAGAATCAGAGAGGAAAGAAGATAAAGGCAGCCTTTACAAATACCCAGTGATCAACTGAGCTGAGTGATTGATAGAATTAATGAGTAAGGAAAGACAGAAGATACGGGCAGGACTAAAGTCTTAAAAATTAGCGAGGAAGGAAAATGGCGAGGAAAAAACAACCAAGCAAGAGAGAGAGAGAACGCCTTTCAGCACATGATAACAAAAATGTCAGCAAACAACTCGTGCACCTGTTTTTTCCCAACAAGTAATTTTCCTTTTCCAGCAACTGATAAAACAAACACACTGATGAAAAACAGTCTTGAAAGACTCGTTGATGTTCTCAACGTTTAATAAGAACGTTCAAAGATTATGAAAAATATTAACGACCATCAAAAGCTTGAAGTTGAGATCACTGACATGATCTCTTGCTGAAAGCATCTTCTTCAACGCTGCAGTTACTATGCCGGAAACAGAGCTCATACTCTATTTAGGCGCATAAAAGTGATTAGAGTTTTTAAAAGGGAACAAAAACAAAAATATAAAAGGATGCTGTCCAAAGTGTACGCTAAAATTTATGTATCGAAAGTGAATTATGACAACAGATAAACTAAGCACGTGACACATACCGTTGGTCTGGGTTTGCCAGATGGCTTGTGACAGGCCCCACACTGACGGTATGATGAAGATGAGCGTTGTCATGGAGGAATCTGGGGTCCAGTTGTAGATGACGGTGAGAACCCCCAGGTTAATTAGGGCAGCCAGCAGGAAGAGTGGCAGGGGGCCTGACCGGCGGGCCAAGCGGCTGAAGATGAAGACGAAGGTGGCCGTCACTGCTCCGTACGCTGCCATGACGAAACCCACCATGTGGATCCCGATGGGACAGCTGATGTACGCCTGCCACAGATACCACACTTTGACAGAGAAAGGAACAGCAAGCGCGTGCACACACACACACACACACACACACACACACACACTACCCCACACAGCCATGCTTTGTGATAAATAAAACCTCTTGCGACTTACCTTAGTGTACTCGCCAAGCAGGATCCCTTCCTGCAAAGACTGGAAGATCATGAAGGGCACCAAGAAGAGTAACTCGGTTCCGAGCAGTGTGGTCAGCCAAGATGTTGCTGTGTCTCGGATGCGAACTTTGGCCACCCACTCGCTCTTGGGCAGTGGTGTCACCAAGACTACAGTTAGAACCAGTCCCAAGATCTGTTAATAAAGAAGTAGTTACAAGAATTGAGATCATATTTGCTGGATAACATTGTAGTGTGAAGAAAATTGGTGAGTGGTGGACTGAACTGCACATCCCCTCCTGTAACACTCACAAGCAAACCTATGCAGACAAGATGCATGGAAGAGGCGAAGAAATAGAGAGAGTGAGTGACGCAAAGAAAGAGAGAGAGATAGAAAGAAAGACGGAAAACGAGAGGAAGATGGATCAAGGGAGCAGATTTTGTCCTGTCCTACTATTTGAAGACATAACTGGACATTTTGTACTGTTGGCAGAAAACCTGTTACGTTTGCGCTATAGTTGAATACATTACGTATTATTTATGTATTATGTTTGCTTGCTGTCTGGGACAATGTTATTGTTAGTCAAACATGCAGGTACAGGGCTAAATCACCTGAAGCCCGATGTATATGCCAAGTAAAGTGTGCAGCACCCAGGCGTCCGGCTCCTCAATGTCTGTCACGTTTTCAGTCCACGGACAGTCGTTGGGTCCGCAGAATCTGAAAGATAACCACGAAACAGTGCCAAATCTTCATCTAACACAGACAGGTACAAAGATAACAAATAACACAGCTGACAAGTCTGATGTAGTAATTAGAGAGCATCAGGGGGCGGCTGCCTTTAAAGGAAAGGCTGGTTTTAAAGTTTTATTGTGAGCGAATTCAAACAGATTCACTTTACACAATGAATTCGGTAAGTGAACGCCATTATGTACTAATTTGTTGTTTATTCCATTATCACTATAGGTTTGTTGTGTAGTCACGTGGCCTGGGTTTTTGGTATTTTACCGGCCTGTTGCGTAGCTTAGAATTTTGAGACCGACCAGCAAGAAGAAAACTTTGCCCACCCCTGATCTAGGTAACAAATCATGTTGGTGCGACAAGGTCATGATGATGATGATGATGATGATGATGATGATGATGATGATGATGATGATGATGATGATGATGGGAACAAGAAGGGAAAAGATGACTGGACGTTCTCAGAGGAAATTCACAGCTTAGTGGCGGTGTTACAGCAAGGCAATCGCACTTGCAATCCTTTACCTGGCCAAACAGCAGTTAATACCATGAACAATGACTGCAAGGGAAAGGCGAGGACATTAAGAGCAGTCTAGGGCTACATCATCTAGAAATATATATATATATATATAACAGCCGCCAACAACAACAGGCGACTGCCGAGACGCGCTCAAGTCATCCAAGGAACCTACTTGAAGACGATGGCCTCGGACTTGTTGCTGACGCCGTCTTGCAGGACGAGGGAGGAGACGAGGTTGCCGACGATCTGTGTTGTCTCGTACAACATAAAGAAGAGGCCGTTGAAACGTGACAGGATGATGAAAGGCGAGTGGGGGGAGCGCTTGGAGAAGGAGAAGCCGCATGCGGACACGTAGAGACCTGCCAAATACACAGCCTCTTGTAGCACCTGACAGTTATTACTGTGCTACAAATTTTAAGCGGACTTATAATTGATTCATCATAGAATATTGACTTTAGTGTTTCATAAGACTAAACAGAAGGCATCGCACAAACGCAAGAAACTGGGCAAGCTGCGATGATAAATGTCTGCTTGAATAACTCTCGTGATGTCCTGCTACCTTGTGCAGTCCACAGCGGTCCAAGGAAGGCTCCGAGTAGGACTGAAGCAGGCACTAGCGTCCCCCATCCCGGGTAAAACTGCGCCAGGGTGTAGAGAATGTAGCAAAACCACGCGGCGATCACACAGCCTGCACACACACAGCGAGACACTTCATGAAGCTGGAGGAGGATATTTTTAGGGGAGGGGGTTGTATGTTTTTCTAATTGCTGTCGTCTTTCATGGCGCGTCCGCTGCTATTTTTTTTTTTTTTTTTTTGTAAAGATTCTCAATTAAAATGTGAACAAAGGAATTCTCCAATTATAAAATCGATTTTATGACCGGTTAACTGATGATTTGTTAATTTGTTTACTTCTCTCAATGTGCTTGGGATACGACACTAAAATATAAGATCTGCGCTAGTTGTTCTGCGCATGTCTGAAGCGACGTACCTTTGGCGCCGATGAGGCCGATGAGTGTAGGTGCCAAGAGGCTGGAGACGATGGAGATGCCATACATGCAGCCCAGTGCGCTGACTCCCAGTGCCCCCTCCTCGTGCAGACTGCTCTGTAGATTCTTTACAAGAGAACAGATGACAAAACTGTGATCACCATCATGATCAATATCACAAATAATGAGGAGCAACCACCCTCACTAAGTGCACCTAATTAAACATTCGCGTCCACTCGGATCGAAGGATACACTAATTGCATTATTTGGTCTGGAACACACTCTGATGTCCTTACAAAAGACACCTTGGCGTCAACACTTCGCATTTTACGCATAAACAGTTTCGTTAATTTGTTAAGCAATAAGGGTTTGTAAAGAATTACATGTAAAAAAAAAAGATTAATGTTGCAAATGACAAAAAATACGCATATTCTTTGCAGGATGTGACTTGTTTTTGCACAGACTTAGGTGACTAACCTGTTCTACGCACATGTAAGCAGCCAAACCTTGACCTCGTTTATTTTGTCTGCTAAATCATTCTGTCCAAAATAAAAATATGAAGTGGAAGAGAATTCTAAAAGTTTTCTCTCCTCCAGACCAAGCCTCTAAAACTCCATCTCTCTTTTTATTTTATTTTTCGCTCACCACTCCCCCCGACAAACACCGTGCACTTCATTTTTTTTAACATTGAACTAATGTTGTTACTCTAACGTGTCATGATGATTGGAATTGGTGAAGATTGCTGTTTGTTATCGCTGTTGGATAACATGATTGCATTTAATATTACATGATTAAACTAATTTATGAATTATTTTATTAAATGTATTTTCACTTGCTACTTTAAGTTCTATGAGGAAAAGGAGTATGGTGTTCACATTCTCCATGAAATGGGTGGAGGCCTTCTCAATAAAGTTCTCTCTCTCTTTCACACACACACACACACACACACACACACACACACACACACACACACACACACACACACACACACAAAGACAGTAAGCAAGCTACGGAGAAAGTAAGAGTGGGAGCCAGAAGGTGGTGAGAATGCCCGGGTATGGCCCTACCTGAGTGGCGTAGTAGGCGGTGAAGATAAGCTGGAAGGAGAAGCCCAGCACCAGAATGTTACGGATCTCCTTGCCGTCAATGCTGGAGCTCTTCGTGATCCACCGCCAGACTCTGTCCAGCAAGGGCATGGGACATTTGAAGTCGCCCCCCTTTTTGCTGCCCCCCGTGCCGGCGCTGGGGCCGGGCGACCTGGCGCTCGGAGACTCGGCCAGGTGCGAGAGAGAGTTCGAACCTCCCACGGTGCTCCGATGGCCGTTGACCCTCCACGGTGTGAAGTCCGGACTGCTGACGCTCGTGTAGAGTGGGCGCACCCTCCTCTCTTGTTTCTCGCTTTTCCTCGAGTGTTTGGGCAACATCAGCGGCTGGAGGAAACTAGCCACCTGCTTTCGTCTTTCCACCATGGCGCGCTGTTTTAAAACATTCGACAGCTTCGTTCTGGAGTCGGACTTTTTTGTCTTCGACACTGGCTTCGGACTTTGCTTTAGTAGCGCATGCTGGTTCTTCGGAGGCAGCTCAGAGTTTCCATTCCCTCGTGTCAAACTTTTGACGGCTTCCGCGTGATATAAACTATTCTTGACAACGGCAGCTTGATCAGCAAGAACCTTTCGACAAGCAGCCGGTACTGATCGGGAAAAAGGGTTTTCCCCCATAATAATCTTTTCCATCACTCGTCAAACGTCGGATTGTTCTCACGGCAGTTCAGTTGGCCGCGCCTGTGTGTCGTCACCTCTCTCCCGTCGCACCTCACCTGTTCTACCATGGCCAGGTGACTCGTGGTCACGGCCATTCTAAGATCAACAGCTGAACCATGAAGCTAAACGACTCTGCGTCAGAGGTTGACGTAGTCCGGCTTTAGTCGCCGCCAGCGGAAGACGAAACCCGATCAAGAGGATCAAAACCACGCCGGGGGACAAGGGAGGGGATCATACAGACTTCAGGCGGGATACAGCGGTTTGCAACGCGGATTAAACCATGACACGATCAACCGTCACAAAAACGAGAGACATCAACGCATGATGAAACCGACAGAGACATTAAGATACCTATCCGAATGTCATTACATTGTGTGTGTGTGTGTGTGTGTGTGTGTGTGTGTGTGTGTGTGTGTGTGTGTGTGTGTGTGTGTGTGTGTGTGTGTGAGTGTGGTTTTCTGGAGAGTTTGATTTCTAACCATTACCATTTAATTTTCATGCAGATAGTTTAGTAAAACACTTTCTTTATTTTAGTACATAAATATACAAGTATATTAATTGATTCTCAAGCGGCGCAACTAGTACATTAAGCACTTACTGTATTATTAAAAGATAAACAAAAATACCCATACAAGCTGAAAATGATTTTGCATGAATGGGACATGTTGAAGACAAATGACGCTTTAAGACTGTTAACGTTTGGCCCCCTTTGTCCCTTTTCTGATTACTTCCCCAGTTAGATAGATACTTGCGAGATTTGTTGTCAGGCACGTGCGTAGTAGAGCCCAAAGCTCTACAGACACAGGCCCCAAGTTTCAGCCCTTGTGGACAGATCCGGTGCTTTATCGCAGTGAACAGTGAACTCCAATCTACCCCTGAGAAGAAAAAGGAATCCTGGGATACTGGAGAGATTATTTCCGCCGTTTCGGTCAAATCGGATGATGTAAGGATGATGTCAGTGAACAATTATCATCGAGACTAGAGCGAGAGTGTTCTTGAGTTGACATGCGCAGTTGGTGTGAAACAAAGTAGATCAGAGGGAAAAAGTGACGTCATCACTGGGAGAAATTGCCACCGGCAGCTAAGTAGTGCACAACTTTACATCCGATATTAAATCAATGGATTCTAAGGAATTCGTATACCATGAGTTGACTGGGTTTTTTTTTGTTTTCGGAATGTAATTCAGCTGAAATGAATGTTTGTCTTCCTAGAGTATTGAACACTTAGACAATGCCCTGTCCTGTGCAATACGAACTTCCGGCATCACCAGTTTAGTACATACTGACTTCAAAGGCTAACCTAAATGCAACATTTTTTCTCTGATTGAGTTAAGTTCCTTTTAAAATAGCAACTCCCAAAATATCAGTACATAATTATGCTTCAATTTCAAGATATAAATTTTCAAACATCGGCATTTTCACCTGCCACTAGGAAAGCAGAAGAAAATTACCCACTACACTGAAGAGCTCCGTTGAGTGTAAGCAATATTTCTAACAGCCAGTACGGCTCAGTTCAGCAAATCTATGCATCATCATCAGCAGCAGCAGCAGTGTCAGCAGCAGCAGCAGCAGCAGCAGTATTTTCTTGAGGAGCTCATTTGTCCCCCTGGGGCCGAGTTCAAAGTGTTATACGTGAAAGATTACAAACAAACCGACAATTAATTCTATTGATCATAGAACGAAGAAATACAAGCAACGACAAAAGGATGATATGGATGAAGATGGAGAGTAAGCGGAAGAGTTCTCTGGATTGTGAAAGGTATTTAAACAGAATATCAGAACAAGACTGCAGAAGAATGTCCTAGTGGCGCTGTGACGAAGATCAAGAAGGAGGAATGTTGGTCATGGATTCGAGAGCTCCACCACAAGCTGTATTGCATTTCCCGTGTTCATATATATCCACTGCACTTACTATTTGCTTCTGATGGCAACAATAAATAATAACCTGGCCTCTGCATATAAACAGGACATTAACTGTGAAGGTTATCTAGTACTTTCTCATCAAGAAACCTCAACAGCACCTCCTTGAGGGACTAAATAGGCGTGTTGCTAGTGTATCGAGTGCTTTAATCACAAATGCGTTTTCTTTTTAATTAATTTATAGGCTACAGTTGAATTCTGGTAGAAAAGAAGGCCAGAAAGCTGGCTTACTATTTTGTGTTGTTTCTTTCTGCGTGGAAGCATGTACCTGTAAAATGTATTGATAAGCCTTCGCGCCCATAGGATGACTGGGTAGATAGATAACTAGTCGAAGAGAAAGCCAGTCACGTCTGTTTCAAAGTTTTGTGATAGTCGAGACTCAGTAATTTGGAGTGTCCGTGGATGTGATCCTCCATTTAATCCGCAATTGATGCAGAAGCCCCGTCATCCGTCATCCACACTGAGTTTATTTGCGTCGTCCACTGGAATAGGCGCGTGTAGGTTATTGCGCACTAATTTTGCAATTGCACACCTTCCACCCCAGCAGCTCGCGATTAGGTTCCTTTTCTCAAAACTGCAGCCAGTTGTATCGACAACCGATGCAGAGAACATATTAAGTGATTAAAATACTGTAAAACTGCGCATGTCATTAACTTTACAAAAAACCGATGAGCAGCGGTCACACGCTTGCATAGATCTTTTGCTACAAGTTGACTTTATCTCTGTTCATGTACATTATTTTGTCTAGCCCTTGTGTCGTTACAGGTTGACAGTTTCTGTTTATATACACTTGCCTATCTCGTGTCATGTCATGTCATCCCAAATCATGGTGGCTAGTGCCAGTCGTAGGGGAGGTAATGGAGCGATATATTCGTAAACTCATGCCTTCAAGAATAGTCTTTGGCCCGCCTTAGAAAGATCCTCCAGTGGACAGGCGGGCCACTTCTCTTTACGATGGCCACCCAACCTCACTTCTGTTTGCCACCTGGCGCCGACAGCCTAGCCACAGGACGAGTTTATACTCCTCATGTACATTTATCTAGCTCTTGCTTTCTATCTCTGTTTTGCGTGGCATGAAAATTTGCTGCCTTGAAAGTGTTTGAGCCTGTGATGCCATAAGTGGGAGACGAAAGCTGACGGCGTGTGTCTGAAACAGAAAATGGTCCTCCTCAAGTCTTCTTCGAAAGAAAAGTCTCCAGATCTGGCTTGACTACTGCACTTCAAAAAACGTATCCTCGCCTCAAGGCTAAATGGACGAAGGCTCGGCCAAGTTTGGCAACGTTTTTATGTAACCGTCAAACCGTTCTCCACATTTGCCTATTAAAGAGGATCTTCAGGCTATTTCTCCTTATTGCTAATCTTGGCATTGCCTCCCTCATCCCTTGTTGTTGGAGAGGTGGTGGAGTAACAAGTTCGTGGTCGAGACCAAAACTTTCTTCATAGTTAAAACCGCTTCATGTTAGTGCGAAGTGGCTAAAAAAAAAAACATTTGATGATGGACATTATCACTTCAGCACAGCAACTCTACAACCTTCTTTTTTGTTTTTACAAAACCCTTTCTGAATTGAAATCGTGGTAATAGCCCTGATGACCGGGGGTTGTAAAAGGAGGTTCCTAACACCATGCAGGTTTCCCGAAGATTTATCAGTAAAAACAAGGAACATTTTGAAAACCATAAAATTTAAACCTTCTACAACCTTAATTATTTTTACACACTTTAATTTTAACTATGACCGTCTGTCTGTGTGTCCAGTTGGAATTTTGAAATCGATTTTCGCCCACTTCCCATCTTCATAGAGGTCTGAAATTTTCACCAGTTACTCATTTCTGGTGACAATACAATATTAAATCAGGTTACTATGTGAGTCGGAGTTGTCGGAACTTGTGAATGAACGTTTCGCCTCATTTCGCAGCAGCAACGACCGAGATCGAATTAGTCATCATGGCATTAACTGTCTCTAAATGTCGCATCTGTCGACAGTAGTGAACACTTTTAGAAAGCAAGGTGGTCTTCCCACCCCATCCACCCTATTCCTGTTACGATGACGTAGCAGTCGGCAAGTGCGTCTGCTTCCTCGTCAGCATCTGACTGATGCCGCTGATGTCATGACGAGGCCGAAGGCTTCGCGAGATTAGACCTAAATCATATCACGAGGTGGGGAGGTGGACAGTGAAGAAACAGTGACAGGTGGGTCCAGAAACTCTACGCTGTTTCTGTTATACACAGGCTTTGTCGCGCTTAGACGAAGGCTTGTGATTACAGTCGCTATGTTCGGGTGCTTCCCATCATTGTGTCACCATATGCATCTAAGAACATTGAAATCCCCGTAAACTGCGGTTAGAACTCAGTTACGACGCAGTTGCACTTTAGCCACTGTGCACGCTGACAAAATACGCACATTGCACAGAGAGGGCCATGCACGGGAGACGTGCAAGCAGAAGCTCAAGGTTGGGATGAAGTTGAGGGGCATCAACATCTAACACCGAAGGAACAGGGATTGTATGGGGCAGTGAAATCAAGATTTAGTGAATCAAAAGGTGATTTCGCAACGACCTTTAACAGCTAGTTTCGTATTTAATACAGCATAAAGTTAATTCCAGCAATTAATATTTGCATTAATAGGTGGTGTTTTGTATAAAAATAGACCAGAATAACGTTTCTTTAATGACACTGTTAAGAGGGTTTAGCGTTGGACAATCGGCTGTTTAAGATATTTTTAGGCTTTCCCGTTCACTGAATAGGGGGTACTTGAGAAGATTACGAAGAAATAAGCAATGGATGCCGTAGAAAGAAGTGCGTTCTTGCAGCGTTTTTATGATAATGACTGTTTTAACAATCTGTGCTTTTGTATAACTGGCGAGGCGGTCCGGTGGCGCAACGGTTAGCGCCGGTCACCAATACAGCGAAGATTGGCTGTCCTGGGTTCAGTTCTCGTCTCGGGCACGCTGTTCTTTCTCTGCATGTGGCATCTGTTTACAGGGCTGGCTGCCTTGCCGTGATATAGCCTTAGTTGCTTGCTCGGCGTAAAACACCAATTAAAAAAAAATTGTATTACTGGCACTGCTGTAAGAAGATCTCTTCGTTTTACTGGAAGTGCAAGACTTGCCTGTACAATATAATTGACTGGATAACAATCGCTTTTGAAATGTTAGCACAACGTTTTTCCACAATGTTATCAACGACATACCACTCTCTTGCAAGTGTGTTCTTCTTATTTTGTAACAGAGGGTCTATAAAAATTTCTACATGGCCTCAGTCTTGTCCGATGTTAGACGTCATTGGTCATAGGAATCAACTTTGAACCGGAACTAAATATTTGGGTCATGGTTGCTATAGAAATACTGTGTCAGAGCGAAGTTAATATGGCCGCCTCGGGGGAAAAAAGGTACGGGTCTGTTCATCACCCTATGTGATCTTTATTTAGTGTTGGTGAATAAAACGCACTTTGAGATTATGAAAATTGTTGTGACCCTGACTAAATGATGCATATTATACAGAGATATTATGATGGACATTAAGGCGATATTTTAGGGCGGTAAATGAGAGAGAAGGGTAGGAAAAGACAAGGTCAAGGCTGTCACACCGGCGTGTGTCGTGGATTACTTCGTTGATGGCTGCCAAGCGTTTCTCTGATGGCTGCTAGTGTCTGAAATATCACCTAGAGTTACTGTGAACAGATTTTTGCAAAAAGTGAACCCACCAGGACCTACCCCTTTAAGATCTTCATGTTGAAAGAGTGTTTTGTATCTTCGGAAAACTAACAAATATCGGCGAGTTGTCGCCAGCAGTCAAGGGCTTCAACAAGGATATCGTACGTACTAACAACTACTAACAAATGTGGATACCAGCTGTTAGTACAACAAGGATTAAGATACTCGACACACTGTAATATTACCATTTCTATAAAAGATACTCGACTTATGTAGATAGATATCAGATATAAATGTCGGTAACCCAAACTTACATCGGTTATCAGTCTTCATAAACAGACTACCTTTCTTCTTTAAAAAAAAATGTTTCCGCTAAATTCTCCGAAGAAGCAGACGAAACAGGCGGAAATCTTCGTTTACCAAACGCCAGAAGACTCTCTGGTCTGGAGAGTAAGATAGGCAGGTAGCAGGCTGGCGAATAGACTTCATATCAGGTAGATGGTACATTTAATTCTATTTGGGAATAGAAGGAACAAGTAAATGCTGACGGGTACGTGGAATGTGTAGTCTGCTATCAGTCGCTGTGACATTTTGTGAAATACGATAATAGATGATACCAATGCTACATCCACAACTTTACCAGGAGTGGTGTGAATCAGAGATAAAGTACCCTCAGGTCCTGAGAGACCCGTCTGAGAAAATGCGCGTTATCAACGATCTCCAAGGTTCGTACCCCGGGTAGACCGCTCAGCATGTGAAGGGGCTGTGGGCGGAGCGTGAATGAGCTTGGTTGGCTTGTGTTTTTACGCCGTGCCAGCAGCGAGCATGAACGAGGAGAGCGTGTCCATAAATAGTGACAGCGGCAGTGACAACCGGGCCGAGAAAGGGTAAAGTAGATGAGCGCGAGCTTTCACTGAGCACAGACCACGAAGTGGGATGTCCTCGTCTTTTCTTTTTTTTTTCCATAGCAGCTGCGTGTGCAAAGCGGAGACGGAACGAAGGCCACAGCTGTATGTGCCTGTTAAACTTTCACACATGTTTATGCTGACATGACACCCAGTGATGCTTGCTGCGATTTGACACCCAGAAAGGTTTGTAAACATTTGACGTTCACAAATATTTGTAATCGTTTAACGTCTACGGATGTTTGTAAATTGTTTGACGACGTCTAGTGTTCGCTTTGAATGACGTCTCAAGATGTTTTGAATTATCTGATTTCAGAAGCCGAGCGCTCACGTGGGACATCATAATTATAGCAACTTTAGGTCCAGGTACCTGCTTACGAGCGGCGAGTCAAGTCATCGCAATTTGCATCAGGTATGTGAGTTACTAGAAACAGATGCGCAGCTAAAACGAACACGTAACTCAGGCACAAACGCACGTGCACTTGCAAACGTTCACTAGCAGGCTAAGGTAGTTGCACGTGCTGGTGACAGTATCATAAGCATCAAGTGCTGGAGTCCTTTTAGCAAGTACTAGAGTCAGTAGAATGACCGTCTCTTTAGCAGGGACTGGTGTCAATATTTCGAATATCTTTTAGCACGTGCTAGTATCAATGCTATGAACATATTTTAGCACATGTTGGAGTTAATAGTATGCACGTTTTTTTTTTGAATGAGTTGTTATTAGTAGTATTATAGCTGTTATTAGTTAAATATCATTATTATAGTGTAGAGCATCTTAGCGCCAATATTATAAGCATATTTAGTTTGATGAAAGTAAATGAAAGTAACATGTAGATACGTCTGGACAACCTTACATATATAAGCACACACACACACACACACACACACACACACACACACACACACACGCACACACGTTAGTAGATTTATTGTCTACTGATGAATGAAAATGAATGTTCTTATTAGCAAGAATATGGTCAGCGGTTACGGAAGAAGAATCTTTGTCTAAAATTTTGGAGATATCCTAGAAAATGTTATGTAGCTGTGACGTGCATGATGAGGATAATTGTTTTGGGACAAGAGTTCCTGAGATTGTGTTTAAAGACCAACTAACGTGCATTTTTGTGTTTCAAAATACACAGCAGAAATTTAACGAGCGCATTTGCTAGTATCACCTGTAAAAATTGTTTCACCCTTTAAACGATCGAACTAAAGAGAGATTTGCATGATTGTCTGAAAATTGGAAAAGGGTTAGTATTTTCTTAAATGACTACATGTGGACAGGCACGTGAGCCAGCAAAGTGAAAAATAAAAGGATTGATATAGGCAAGATAACAATAGAGAAGATAAAGTATACGTGGAGACTAATTAACAAGATTTTTTGTGCATGGGTACGTGCGTGCATTTCTCTCTTTCAGTGTGTGTGTGTTTTGGATGGGTAGAAGAGATTTATGGGCGGATACATAAGGACACAACTGGAAAACATCAGGCATATGATCTGGAACACATCTGAGACAAACTGATTTACCAACTTCAAAATGATGGTGACTTATGGTGAACGACATAACTGACATTTCATTCTGTATTTTCCCCGTTTATAATCAACAAGTTCTTAAGTGGTCGGGGTGGTTGTTAAAGGGACGTAACTCCACAATTTGAACTTTTCTTAACGAGGAAAAAAATGGATTTGTAGCCCCTGCATCAGGCAGGTCACCGCTGTTGTACACAGTACCTCGTGGACTACAATACCGTGTGTAGAACTGTATTTCTCTCATCCCATCTCTCTCGCTCAGGGTTCCAGAACTTCGTCTTGTAAAACAACTCAGATCAGTGAATATGGGTCGATCACCGCATGGTTATTAGGCAGTGGCCAAAGGAAGCGGTGTGCCATCAGGATGTTGAGATTTCTAGACGAGTAAGGAGCTGACAGCCAGGCTCTAGTCATTTTTACAGCCAGGGTCTAGTCAGTTTAACACCCAGGCTTTAGTAAGTCAATTTGACACGAATGACACCCAGGCTCTAGTCAGCCAGTAGCAGTCTCGGCGCATTTCTTTTGCAACTAGGAGGGAAGGTCAACTGAAAACCATGATGGTGACTTATGGTGAACGACATAACTGACATTTCATTCTGTATTTTCCTCTTTTATAATCAACAAGTTCTTAAGTGGTCGGGGTGGTTGTTAAAGGGACGTAACTCCACAATTTGAACTTTTCTTAACGAGGAAAAAAATGGATTTGTAGCCCCTGCATCAGGCAGGTCACCGCTGTTGTACACAGTACCTCGTGGACTACAATACCAAGGTTCTCTGCCCCCTTTATTGTAAGCCACAGCACAGGGTACTCGCGGTTTCCGTGATTTTCACTCGTTCTCGCGCGTGTAGACCTATATTTCTCTCTCTTCATCTCTCTCGCTCAGATGCCCATTTTATGAGATTCTTCGGAAGAATAACCAACTCTTTCCAACACACTGTTCAAAGAATAGAGGTTTATCTATCACTTTCTAATGAAGAGTTACTGATATCTTTCGCAAAATTTGTAGCCGAAGCAAATAAGATGCGATTCAAAGAACTTCTTAATAAAGTATCAATAAGTAGAACAGAGATTAGTTTCTTTTTTTATTTTATTTATTTGCAACAGTAGTAACCTCTATATAGATAGGAATATTTTAAATGCAACAGAGCTGACACGCTGATATACACAATGCCTCGTTTACTACAATGCCAAGGTTCTCTGCCCCCTTTATTGTATGCCACAGCACAGGTTATTCGCGGTTTCCGTGATTTTCACTCGTTCAAGCGTACGTGTGTAGAGCTGTATTTCTCTCATCCCATCTCTCTCGCTCAGTGTTCCAGAACTTCGTCTTGTAAAACAACTCAGATCAGTAAATATGGGTTGATCACCGCACGGTTATTAGGCAGTGGCCAAAGGAAGCGGTGTGCCATCAGGATGTTGAGATTTCTAGACGAGTAAGGAGCTGACAGCCAGGCTCTAGTCATTTTTAGAGCCAGGGTCTAGTCAGTTTAACACCCAGGCTTTAGTAAGTCAATTTGACATCCAGGCTCTAGTCAGCCAGTAGCAGTCTCGGCGCATTTCTTTTGCAACTAGGAGAGAAGGTCAACTGAAAACCATTAAGTTTGGATTGTTTTAATTGCAAAGAATTATTACAAATTTTTATAATTTTCGACATAATCTCAGTTTTGTTCAATGCAAATTACTCCCTGGATTCTTCTTAAAAAAACATATTCGGTAGCCATTTACGTGTGTATCCATAAACGCCCAGCCCTTCTTCATCCTACTGACTCACAGTTGCCACGCCCTTTGTAAGTTTCCTGGGGCCAGTTGCACAACACGTTTCTAAACCTTAAAACTGTTCTAAATACGCAAAATCTCTTCTTAGCCATTTTGATGAATTGCAGAAATACATAAAAAAAATTGTACTGACAGGACGGAAAGTCAGACTTAAACAACTTTATCTTACTTAAAGCAGTTTTAGTTTTAAAAATTCTTAAATTGTGGTGTGCACTTTAAACTAATTATCTAAATAGAGTTAAGGCCTAAAAGTGTTTAAAATTAGAAATGTGTTGTGCAAATGGCAGTCCTGGTAATTTATAGAATGTTTTGTTTCTTCTGAATACAAAAAAAGGACAACGGATTGGCAGGGTCGTTCCTCTTTCGTGCAAAATTGCAGTGGGGCCGCCACCTTTTGACTCACGTGATACGTCTCATACGAACTGTGCTGCCCCCTGCAGGACAAGTTAACGACTCCCGTCAATTACAACTGCGACCACTCTGTCGTCTATTTTGATGTTGGCTTCTTATAAAGGTTTCAGTTGACTCTCTCGTATACCATGAACGGGCGCCACTCGTCCCGCTATCACAGGGCTTCGTGCTGACCGATCGAAAAAGAGGTTAAAAGGGTGACAGAAAAAAGGAGGAAGAGAGCGCACGTGTCAGGTGACAGTCCTAAATAAACAACACCCGTTCTCGCGTTAACAAATCTACCGCTAGAGCCCTAATTTCTAACAACGACATTGTAAGTGAACTAGTCATTTGAGAGCTCAGTCTACTCAGTCAGTCTGACTACCCCCATTCGGGTGTCTGCATATTCGGACACCTGCCTTGATGCTTGTAACCTTGGGCCAATGCTGCACTTTTACCCATCCTACTTTCGTGTACCCTGTTTTGCGCCTTAACTATTTCTTTGCCTCTTATTATGTCTAACCCTAGCTCGTGATAATGCAGTGCACACAGAAACGACAGGCTGACAATACATATTTGTATTTCGCTCCAGGACCGGATTATTTCATAAAATAATGGTAAATGTCTGCACTAGAGACACCATATGCCTGTCTCTAAAAAGATGCATTGCAATAGACTGGACGACCAATGACTACTAGTTTACAGTTCACAGTTAATGAACAGATTTTTCCAAATATAGGTATCTTGGGATTCTGCTTTAACAGCACCCGAGTCTCATTTAATGACAAAGCATACATTTTTGCTTTTTGTTTTGCACCTCGTATCCCGCACCTAATCATCAACTAGTAGAAGATAAAAAATGTACATATGATAATTACTTGGTGCAGAACAATGTCTTATGTTTTCTCTACCTCCCCTGTGTTCAGAACTTTCCAAGGAACCCTCGTTTTTTAAAATTTCTTTCTTCAAATCGAAGATGCAGCTTATACTTATGCATAAAGTATATGTGTACTTACTTACTGACTCTTTACTTGTTTAGCAAGCGTCTGTCACGAGTTAGCACCCTTGCAGCTGTCAATCAGCAATGTTTGTAAATTGTGTTATTTTCCATGTGAAATTTTGACACAGACAGGACCCGAGTGGATTGTTAGATCAGGCAAAGCTGTGATTCTAAATAAGATGAACATGAAACGACTAAAGACATTATGATTAATAATGAATCTTCATTCTGTGATTTGTATTTATGCCAGGACTATTAATATCACCCTAAAATTGTACGGCAATATATACTAAACAGGATTTGGTCCATCATGCAATGATACCTGACTAGGGTGTAACACTCAGCTTGAGAAAGCAGGAACTCTGAAGATTAAGTACATAACTTATATACACAATTGTTAGTGTCATTAGCACCATGTAAGCACAATTATTGATCATTACCACTCCTTAAAACAGTTGCGTCTCTCAACGTGAAGACACATATCACAGACCTCAGGCTGTTACAGTGATGGTATAGATACTCAGGATTTTTTTTTTCACATTTTGACCTACTGTTCACACCACCTCATGTCTGTTCTCGCTGATTGCTTATACAAACTTTGAGCCTTAATCAGGGGATTGTCCAGTATTCCACTGCATCACAACAAATAAAAATTACACCATTGACATCCATAGTATATTGTGCATCGTTATGATGTATTGTGTTTAAAGTAACCACCAGTATATGGTACATGAGTCATGGTTACCACGGATACATGATACATGATCTGTGGTTACTAGAGCTACGTAGCATACTGTTACCACGGATACCTGGGACTTTATCCATTGTTACCAAGGGTATATGGCACTTTACCCACGATTACCAGAGCTATCTGTCATGCTGTTCATTATTTCCACGGGTGCATGCAACTTGATTCACACTAACCTCGGACACAGTACATCGTCATCGATCACCATAGCCAACCAGGTTTAGCCGTCCAGGACGCAGCGGTTCACGATCTTGGTGGTCAAGCGACCCGCGCCTTAAGACTAAAGACACCGCCTTAATTAATATTAAAACACTTCCTGCGGCCAATTGCATCGTTGATGAGCAGCGTTCACTGTCAGTAAACATATACTTCGTCCTTCATTTTTCGCTCCTTGTGGCTTCTATAGCTGTCTGCTTCCCATGCAACTTTCATTTCCATTTCCTCCAACACGTAGATCTCCTGCACGCTGTGGCAGCGGGAGGTCACTTTCGACCCCTCGCCCTCTTTCCCGCCCCTGGTGGTGGGTCGCTCGAGACTCATGGAGCGGGCATAGCGGGACACACTCGGCTTGTGCCTGGCCACGGCGCTGGGAAGGCGGTCCGACTCGCCCTCGAGCCTCGCGCTGTTACTTCTGGGCAGCGCACGCCTCTCCTCCCCAAGCCTGTAGGTGTCTCCGTTCGCGAACACTGACTGCATGCTTTGAGAGCAGCTGGTGTCTGCACCATCCTGACGTGCTGGCTGCTTCGTGGAGACGCTCTCCTGTCTTTGTATAAACGACAAGCTTCCGGCTTCCATCTGGCCGTTTTGATGACCACCTGAAACGTTCCCCTCTCTGGCTGCGCAACTGTCACTTTTGTCCTTACCAGCATTTCCGTCTCGGCCAGGAAGGCACGAGATCTCTACGTCTTTGGGACCTTGATGAGAGTGATGGCCTCTGATGGTTTGCCGGAACCTGAACCGGACTTCTACCCCGAGGTACAGCAGGATCCCGAGCACAAGAAAGGCGAGGGCGGTGGCGATTTTTGTGGAGACACAAAGATGGCCGTGGTAAGAGAAGGTGAGGGTGTAGCCCACCGCGCGGCATGCCTGGTAGATGGCAAAAGCGGGTTCCTTCCGGCTAGCGAAGATCACGGCGATCATAGCTGCAAAGTATGAATCAAGTATGAGATGCAGCAACAGTAACACGGGTTTTTACGCATATTTGAACCATTCAGTCAGTTATGGACAAGCAATCATTCACATACGCCATGCATGCAAGTACACACGACCCACACACTCAGTCTATTACCGTCATTGGAAAGAGTATGAACTAAATCTCTTCCCTAAGAGGATCTAATTATCCTATCTAATTATCTTGTTATTTGATTTTTCTCTTCCTGGACGTCGTGTGACAGCAAAAGGAGCGAAAGAGGGTGAGGTGATACACTTAGCATCTAAAGCTTCTCGCTCGCTGTGAGAGACACATGCGACTTTCCGCTATCGTACTCACAGCTGGTCTGGGTTTGCCAGATCCCTTCAGCTACGCCCCACAAGAGAGGTATGAGAAAAATGATTGTCTCCATGGAGCTGTCTGGGGTCCAGCTGAAGAGGACTATGAGCACGACCAGGTTAATGGCGGCGGCCAGCAGGAAGAGTGGCAGGCGGCCTGTCAGGCGGGCCAAGCGGCTGAAGATGAAGACAAAGGTGGCCGTCACTGCTCCGTAGGTTGCCATGACGAAACCCACCATGTGGATCCCGATGGGACAGCTGATGTACGCCTACACGAAAAAAAAATCGATCGATCAATCGAATCTATAAATCATTCCTTATTTTCCGAAATTGGAAAAGAAAATGACACAGATGAGCTGTCGGGAGATGGAGGAGTAGAAGTAATAATAATATTAATAAAGTGTTATGTATATAGCGTATAAGCTCACGAAGCTCTCAACTCTCTCTAAGCTCTCAGCGCTTATGACAAGTAGGTGACATGAACTGAATACGAACAAAAGGAGAAACAACAATGCAGACAAGTAATAAAAGATAATCATAGAAGACACAAAGAGGAATCAGGTAACAAACAATAAGGATGGAATTTTTAATTTGTAATTAAAATCATTATTTATCTTTCCTTCCAGGTTTTACCTGTATTTTTTGTGGGGTGGTATTTTTAACTGTGTTTTTAAGAAATATGTTTTTTGTTTTGGTACAATGTGGGAGAGTGCTTCTGTCCTTACCCTTACCTTAGTGTACTCGCTGAGCAGTAAGCCTTGCTGCAGGGACTGAAAGATCATGAAAGGCACCAGAAATAGCATCTCCGTCCCGATCAGCGTGGTCAGCCAAGAAGTCGCTGTGTCGCGGATACTGACTTTAGCCACCCATTCGCTCTTGGGCAGCGGAGTCACCATGAAAACGGTCAGCACCACACCGATCACCTAGTTTATAAGACAGTCACAAGAGTTGCAACACTCATTTCGCTAAATTACAGAAATGTAACAAGGTCTACGAGTCATTCCAACTTAGGTTCAGTAGAATACTGGATTTTTACATTTCAGGGATTATGTGACGTTTTTCTACAACCATACCCTCGAGAATAATATGTAATAAATGTCATAAATCAGGATATAATAACGATGACTTTTACCTGAAGTCCCATGTAAATGGCCAGGAGAGTGTTGAGCACCCACACATCTGGTTCTTCGATGTCTGTGACATTTTCTGTTCCTGGACAGTCGTCCGGTCCGCAAAATCTGCAGGATATTAGAGAACAGATGCACTTTCAGGTCTGCTACCTATTTTGTTCTCTGGATTCAGTTTAATCGCGTCACGTACACAGGTGAGATACAACTGTCGGGTCGGGTGAACAGCGAGTTACTATGGTTACGTCCCGTACACTGATGACGCACTGTCACCTTTGTTATCCGGGTACATTTATGATGCCACCTTCTAGGCAAGGGAGCATTTAGAGGGACAGGTGCCATCCTTCTTACATGAGTTTAAATGGTTTAGAGAGAGAGGATCACGAGTTGGTGCAAAATAAATTAACATTTTAATTCGGTGATTATTTACACAAATCCTTCTATTTCCTTCGACGCGTGCAACTAAAGCTCTCAGTGAGAAGATCTGCTGCACAAGATCAGGAAAGGACAAGACGGGAAAGTTTCGGGTCCTTGATTTTTCTTCCCCGTGGATCTCTGACAATGAGTGTTCACTGGATAACTTTAAAGAAAACTGATAAAGGGTAAAAACAATGCCATGCATGTGGGCAAAAATGTAAACACCAGAAATTGGGGAAGACGTTAACCTTACAACCCAGCGGTGCCTCCCTATTTTCCATTGCCCCCTAGAGAGTGGGCAGGTGTAGAGGGCGCTTTAATGGTTAGGAAAAAGACGATGTGTGCGGTCATGAGGGACCCCGCTGGGGTCAGCCAGGGCGCCAGGGAACCTACTTGAATACGATGGCCTCGGACTTGTTGCTGACGCCGTCTTGCAGGACGAGGGAGGAGACGAGGTTGCCGACGATCTGTGTTGTCTCGTACAACGTGAAGAAGAGGCCGTTGAAGCGTGACAGGATGACGTAAGGCGAGTGGGGGGAGCGCTTGGAGAAGGAGAAGCCGCAGGCGGACACGTAGAGACCTGCCAAACACACAACATCTTGTGGCACCTGACAGGCGAGGTATACTTTCCACCAAACACTTATTGTCATCAGCTTACATTTCTAGACTTGTGAGCAAGAAACTTACTCCTAAACAATTTTGAAATGATATTTCACGTTTTCTAAAATCTATATGACATAATCTTTAAAACAAATACTGATAAGTGATTTGTAGATTCTGGGTATCACACTCATGGCTAGGCCATTTTATATTTCTGAATACCTTCTTATTATTGATGATGATTGTGATGCCCCGACGAGTACATTAAAATAAAATCTTACATGTTTCCTCTTTTTTTTCGAAAAATGTACTGCCGAGTCTACATGACAAATTCTCAAGATCTCAATTAAACAAACAACCATTGCAAATGTTTCTAACGAAGTTATGTAACATAACAATTTAAGAGAGACTAAGCTTTCACCCATTGTCTTAGTTTGTGAAAATGTTGTTGTCTTTAATGCGACGCTTAGTATGTGCTAGTAAAGTACATTATGACACAAAACATTCGGGTTTTTTTTTTTTAGTTTAAAGCAGGATTTGAAAGAACTATTAGGCAAAGATTTAGACGAATAGTTAGTTCTCCTGTCTTTTACTAATTTATGCATGTTGTTAGTGACGAGTACAAAATTTAAGCCTTTGTCTTCAAGACTAGGCTATTGTCCGGTATAGACATTTGCTTATAAGAAACCGCAGTTCGGATTTTGTAAATACCTTCAAGCAGAAACAGGAAGCCGTTAACATCTTTTTGAAAAAGGTAAAAGAATATTTTAAAAAGGGTCGTTTGCATGGGTATTCCATTTGTGTTAAGGGATTTCCAACCATCTTCACAATATCACAAACTGTATCGCTTCCCAGACTATGGTGACAGAGGCTACATCTGCTGCAGGAAATTCTCGCAAATCAAGTTTATGGTGCCATGTGTGTGTGTGTGTGTGTGTGTGTGTGTGTGTGTGTGTGTGTGTGCACGTTGAATATATAGACTAATGGCACAGAGTTGTGTAGTATAATGATTGGGTTTTTGTTTTGTTTTATTTTGTTTTGTAAATGCCATGGACACCCTCGTCAAGTAAGGAGTTTGTGCGCTTAAAATATAAATATTTCTTGTTTTGTTGTTATTAAAACTGGAAAAACGAAACAAGCAATCACAGATGCTAATTTTATTTGCTAATTTTATTTTCTTCCAGTGTGATGTAAATGTGAGACTAATGTCACATGAGGTCGAACAAATAAGGAAGACTGTGGGATATCAGGTTAAACAAATAAGGAAGAATGTGGGATGTGTTTGGAGAGTGGCTTGATGCACCCACAGTGTCGAGGCCGTTTACCTTGCGCCGTCCAGAGGGGCCCGACAAACACCCCAAGTAGGACAGAGGCAGGAACTAGTGTCCCCCACGTCGGGTGGAACTGCGACAGGGTGTATAACATGTAGCAGATCCATGCCACCACCAAACAACCTGCACAAAAAGGGTCGACACATAAAATCCACTTTGAAGAGATAAGGTGACAAGAGTTGTTTCGTTTGCACAATCGTTTTTTTTTTCAAACTAACGGCATGAAACTCGATGAATGTGGACTGAAGAAAAATAAAACGGACATGGAATGGTCTGATCTGGTTATTAATCCAAATCAGCAAAATACATTGACTTAACCCCAAATGCAGTTTTTTTATTCCTTTTGATAGCTATGTTTGTAATTTCAGTGGACAGCGCATTTCTGTTTCGCTCTCCTTGTGATACCTTGTCACACACTTGCCCGACGGTGGTTTTCTCTGCATACTCTGGTTTCTTTCCCTGTATTACTCGTGTTTCCACCCCATTCCCGCTCCAAGTGCTAATTCACCACGGTGTGCGAGCACTTTCCTATCAAACCAGCCAGCCAGCCAGCCAACCAACCCAAACCAACCAACCAACCAACCAACCAACCAACCAACCAACCAACCAACCAACCAACCAACCAACCAACCAACCAACCAACCAAGATTGCAAATGACATCAGCTTGTAAACGAATCTGTCGTCAGGGACGTACCTTTGGCGCCGATGAGGCCGATGAGTGTAGGTGCCAAGAGGCTGGAGACGATGGAGATGCCATACATGCAGCCCAGTGCGCTGGCTCCCAGTGCCCCCTCCTCGTGCAGACTGCTCTGTAGATTCTTTTTTATGACGACAGATAAAAAAGGACAGGACGACGAAAATGTCAGAACAGTGGCGACTGGCGACCTTCACAGAATTCTATCAATGAAGGTTGGTCCTACAGCATTTGCTTGTGTGCAGGAGCAGCCGCACCGGTGAACACAAGTTAAGGTTAGCAACTTAATTAACAGTCTTAGTTTTCAGAGAGTGTGTACACAAACTATTATACAATTTTCTGAACTAATTGCAGGACTCGGGTGGGCGTTAGGTCTGGGTTGGAAGTGTACCCGAAAAGTCCCGCCTTAAGTACTTTTTTCCTGACAGAAATCTCCGAACAGTTGGCTAAGGCCAGAAATGTAGGACGAAAAAAAAACTTTTTTTTTCACCCGAACATGAAAAGAGTGTTTGTTCAAACATAAAGGGCATATAGGATGAACAGGTAACCGTTAGTTGGTTGAAATTGCGATCTTTCTTCCCTCTATGTGAATGTCTGTGCTTAAGTATGTGTGCTTAAGTATGTGAGTGGTGATGTTCAAGCGACTGGGGTAGATAGCGTGTTGTGTGTTTATACCTGATCATCTGTTAAACAGTCTTGGCCATTAAGTCATTTTTCTATTTGTACAATGAGCTCAGAAGAAGTACAGTGGAACCTCGGTTAGCGAACGCCTCTGATAGCGAACATTTCGGATAACGACCAAAAATTTCGTTAAAAATTTGCACCTGATAGCGAACAAAATTCGGACACCGAACAGTCACGTCACCCACACGTGACCAACCAGCACCTCAGATCTAGCATCATTCGCACTTGAGACACAGCTACGATCGGCCATTCCCTATCTTTATCTGTTCGTATTTAGTGATTTTTGCTTTATTTTTATAATATAGCCCTCAGTCATGTTCAATGATAATGTTATGTCGTATTACCGAAAAGTGTTACAAAAAAGGCAGAGGCAACAGACACTGGACGAGTTTTTTTCCCTTCAACCTCAAAGCGACAGAAAAGGGAAGTCACCCCCGATTTTACAATGCCACATGTTCTCATGGAGATTCCTTCTCCGAGCAGTAATTCCACCCATTCCTACCCACACCTCCATCCACCCACGCCATCACCACGCAGTCAAAACGGAAAGTTTTCTTATGTTTATAAATGTTTTCTTATGTTTAATTGCTGTCTTTAATGTTTTTATGTCATTTTAATTCCATTTATATTGTATTATAACTGTTCTCAAACATACCTATATAGCCTGTAACTTTCATATATTAGCGAGTCAACAGGGGCTGGGACCCAATAAAACCTATTTCCTTTATTTCTTAAGGGGAAAACTGTTTCGGATACCGATCGAACATTTCGGATACCGACCAACTTTCCAGAACGGATTGTGGTCGTTAACCGAGGTTCCACTGTACAAGTAATTTAGCTGACTTCCTCGATGAAGATGATGATGTATCTTTTCGTGAAAATGATAAAATAGTAATGCTCCATCAGATTATTAAACCTTTTTTTCTTAGTTAAGTTTGTTTGTTTGCATTTTGCAATTCGAGACATTTTACTGTAAAAGTGTACATTGACTCGTTACACTCAGGTTACACAACCCTAAGGGTCACTCGGCAGTCGTTGTGTGTTAAGATGGCGAGTTCGTCGGTCCAGTCTCGACTTCTTCTACTTCTTCGTCTTGTAGTCACATTTTAAGAAAGAAACCAGTAAGACTTTTGAAGATGGCGTGCCATGTAGGAAAAGTTTGTGAGTACAAAACACAAGAAAGCAAGAAGACAGTCGACACACAGCGTCTGCAGTATGAAGGTAGTTTCAGTTGCTAGAGATCATAAGAAGGCACAGATGGAGACATTCGCAAGACAGCGGGTGAAACCGGCAATGTTTGTGTGTGCACAATATTGTGTATTATGTTATTTAATTTTTCCACTCGACGTCGTTTAAATTTCCATATACTGTTTGTATACTGTGACATTTTATTGTTGCACACTATGACATTTTAATATTGCATACGATATTATTTTATATTACATACAATTTTGTGCAATAGTTCATACTCTGCTATTTAATATTTTCCTCTGAAGGTGTTTAATATTTCTTACCAATGTTGTTTACTTTTTTGGTCTGCTGTTGCTTACTATTTGTATACGATGTTATTCATTTGCACATAATATTATTTAATATGTGTATACGATTTTAAATTTATGTATCTCACTCACAAACACACACTCACACACCCACACACACACACTCTCTCTCTCTCACACACACTCTCTCTCTTTCTCTCTCTCTCTCTCTCACACACACACACACACACACCAAGAAAGAAAATTGTAGACAAATAGCTATTACCTATTCACACTATCCATTAAGGTGCTATCGCCACAAAGACTCTATTCAAGTCGGAAAAGGTAGAGTTTGCTGGGTTTACCCAAATGTGATCTCTGTCAGGAAAAAATATTAAAGGCAAGGCTTCTCGGATACACTTCTAACCAAGTTCTAACACGTACCTCAGTTCTGTAATTGCCTTCTTTGAGGATAAGAAGATGGAATCCTCTAGCTCTTTCTCACAGGGGAGATAAGCATAGTGATTAGAGCAGCGGTGTCCAAAGCTGAAGGCGCTCACTAGCCGGGTCGGTACCCGTGTGACCCACCCTACTTCTCCCAGATGAGCCACTTGTGGAGAGGGTACCTGACTGGAGAAGGATGGGGAGAGGAGATAGGCAGTGCCTTCACAAAAGCTACCCCCGACATAATTAGGAAATTCTTTAAGATAAACAGTATCCATCTTTCTGAGGGCCGATTTTAGTAGATTTAAATGGCAGGTAGATGGGCCATTGAGAGAGTTGCAGCAAAGCCGCGCGATAGACAGTAACAGTTGTGGAGCAGTGCCCCAGGCAATATTTTGTAGGGAGAAAAGAGTATAGCTGGAGAACGCAGCGCACCTAGAGAGCACGGTGCTTGTGGAGAGCGCTGCTCACCTGTATGGCGAAGTAGGCGGTGAACATAAACTGGAAGGAGGCTCCCAGGATGAGGATGTTCCGAATCTCTTTGCCTTCGATGCTGTGGTCCCTCGTGAGCCACCTCTTCACTCTTGGTGGCAGAGGCAGCCCGAGCCCGCAGTCCCCGTCCGCGTTCCCCCGCTTCTCCGAGGACCCCGCCGGCCACTTGCGGTGCGACTGAAGTCCGGACCGTTTCGCCTTATTCGCGGAGGCCGGACACGACGAACCCACTCCAGCCACATCGTTGGCATGCACGACCAACACAATGCCTGGCTGGCTGACCTCATGGGGAGACGATGTGTTCGAGGCCAGATGCCTCGATGGCGGCTGACTTTTTCCTGAACGGCCGAGTGCTTCTGCAGTGGAATGTTGTGCGTCTAGGACGGCTGTCTCGGCAGACCTTTTCTTCTTGGATTTTCCTTTGGATCTCCTGGGAAGACTGGGCTGGGTGCCAGGCTGTTGATTACCTTCGACGGATGTCTCGGCAGACCTTCTGTTCTTTGATTTTCCTTTGGATCTCTTGGGAGGACTGGGCTGAAGACCTGACTGCTGATCGCCAGAGTCACTGGCATTCGTTGTCGTGCTGTTACTGAAATGTGTCATTGGTTGGCTTCCGACAGCAGTGACTGTGCCGGAAGCTTCCATCACACTTGATGAAGATGTCAGATTTGACTTTTCCCCTGCCAAGAGATAGGGGAGCGAGGAAGTGTCAGCAGCACAAGGTTCTGATTTTTCAAGAATTGGTTCTAGAAATTTCGCTTGTAGTATATGGCCGGTGCTTTTCCTGAAAAGTTTTTTTCCGAGTGGGTCCCCTCTTTTCTTTTTTCTCGTCTGTCACCAACGCGTGGGCTGAATTCTCAACGAAGAACAGCGAGTGTCCTTTACCTAGGTGTCGCCATGGTGACGGTGGGCAGCTTCTATTGACGGCAATCAGGCAGCTGCTGAAAAAAAATGTTAAGCCTGATTCTTATCGTTATTGTTCACTGAGTACATTATTAACTGGTAAAAAAAACTGACGCTTTTATTTTATTACACGCTGTGGGACCATGTTTTATCAGAACTAATGAATAACAAACGGTAGAAATGCATACATTGTAATAATATTGTCGGCCCTGTGTCTTCACTGACAAAAGCTGCAGCGCTCCTTTATAACACCGCTCATCAGAGCATCAGTAACCGGATATAGACCAAGACATCGTCACCAACCATACAGACGAGACAGGAAGAATTTCTCAAACTCAACATTGTTCACACACACACACACACACACACACACACACACACACACACACACACACACACACACACACACGGAAAGCTAGAATCTTAGGTTATTCGTATATTACACGTGAACACTAGGGGAAACTATCCTTAGGTTATTCCGTTGCCAGATGTTATTCAGTTCAAACCAATAAAACTACACCCTCACCCCCATGACATGCGCCCCAACTAGAAGCTCGATAAACCTTGAACCCAGAAATCTTAAAACTTAAAACTAAAAAACAAACGAACAAGAAAAACCTTTAATCTCAAAGAATTAGGAGTATCACCAGCAGTAAAGTCCGTGTTAGCAAAATAAAAATGATGAGGGTAGAAAAGTATATAAAGGAAATAAATGTAAGACGGTGTGTAACATGTTGACCTCCGTTATGATCGTAAGAAAATACACTGCTTTATTTAAGGATGCAAAATTAAGTTCCGAGACCTGCACGTTTTTCTACCAGGCCATACCTGGAGAATGCTCACGAAATATCCTCCTTTCTCACACTCCTGTCACTGAGAAGTGAAGGGAGTGTATGCCAGAGAAATGGTCGTCTTGATGTTTTAATTAGTTTATAGACATGTTGCATGGAGTTTTCACTAGGCAATCACTAAATGACAGTGCTGGTAGAACATTGCCCATAATCAAAGGCTTTATCACGGAAATATATTACTGCAGAAGTACTAATAAAGTAGATGGCATAGAGTTCATGCTAATAAATCGAAATATGAGTACAAAGCAATTGATGAGATACCCTAACACCAACAGTCGATTCCAAAAAAAAATTATTTTTCCGCAGATCAAACGCCTTGCAGTATGATATCTCTTGCAACATGTTCAAATTATTTTGCACTGAAAAATGATATTAGCAGCAAAAGGAGTTTAAACCGACTTACCCTTTAAAACACAGAGCGCGTTCGCACGCACGCACACACACACACACACACACACAGTTACATAAACACCTAGCCAAAAGTACGCATGTATACACAATATGGCGAGAGAGAAAAATAGAAGGAGGGGGTAGAGTGTCGGGCGAAGGGGAATTGAGAAAGATAGAATCTTATTTCATGTGAGAAGAAAAATACTCATCGGTCTCAACACGCGAACCGAATCCATATGCTGTTGACCTTTAACTGTCATAAAAGACCTTAGCGTTTCAGTGGTTAATTATTGCTGACGATTGTCATCTCCTGCTGTGTGTCGAGGGGGCCGTCTGGGGATGTTTGGTGGGGGGAGGGGGGTCATGAGTACGCCGGTAAAGCCGGACTCGGACGGTGCGACAAAATCGACTGTGTCAAAGATTTCACCAGATATCTCCGTATTGAACTTGTGATCTGATTCGATCCAGAGTGTCCCTGCAAACATGACCACTACTACCTATAGCCTTAACGAAGAGAAGTTGTAGTGGAAATCTGTAGACGAGAAATGGATGAAAGCTTTGTTGCCGGCGATCAGAGGACAGTTCTTGACCAACGCTTTTCATTCGACTTGGTCGCTGCGTGTAACACAGGCCTCATGCGTGGAGTTTGCTGACCTTAACAAAAAACAGACGGCGGGTGAACCAGACGCTGTATTAATAAAACTCTGCATACAAATATGACAGCCAGTGACGAGAAATTAAATGAGATTTGTGCTGTGATTGGAGAACATCAGCTGCATTTCCTTCTTCCACACCACGTGACTTTTCATACATGTCAAATCGCATAACAAAACAAGACGCTTTCTAGTTTGACACAATAAGCCACTTTCTAATTTAACAAAAGAAGTCGCTTACTAATTTGGCAAGATAAGTAACTTTCTACTTTGACCATGTAAGCCGCTTCTAATCGTAAACAAAAGCTTTTTAAGATGTTAAAATGAGTGATTTGATAATATGAGACGGTAGCTCCGTTACAAAGATCCCACATCTTGTAGGTCTTTTAGACACTGGAATAGTAAAACGAGCAGTCAGGGCTAAAACAATGTCTTATATCAAACTCGAAATGGGTTGCAGATTGAAACACACACACACACACACACAGAAGGTGGGGATGGAAAAGCGATAGAAAAGCTATAAAACAGTGTTTAAAAGTTGATGACTGGCTGTAAGGAGAGAGGGGATACCACACGTAAATAGCCAGCTGATCAGGAGGATGATTGCGAATCAGGTCAGGGAGGATGCCTCAAGCACAGACAACCCGTCTTTAAAGTCTGGTGAGGTGCAATGCAGCAAAAACAATAGTACGCATACTGCATGCCGCACACGATGTTTGCAGGCACCCTCACTACTATCTTGCAATTCCGGTGTGTGTGTGTGTGTGTGTGTGTGTGTGTGTGTGTGTTTTAACTGTTTTTTAGTGTGTTTTTTTAATCTTCCACCCGTTTGAAAGAATGTCATCTGCTGGCTTGAATTCCTGGGACACAGGAAATAAATTAACTAGCTGCTCTCCTACCTCTCACCTGTTGTGTCCACCACCCCATCTCAACCTATTCCCATCCACCGCCCCCCCCCCCTCTACCCTACCCTACCCCACAGTTAACGACACTATGTATCTCTGTAGTGGCGCCATGAGTACTCAGGTACTGCGCTTAACCAACAACCCATCCCTCCCGCACCACCATACCCCCAACACCCCACTTTTGCCTCTTCAGACCCACAAGCAGCATGCAGCGTGCCTTTCACAACGGCGTCAGCACCAAGCCGCGAATGACAGTTATGATGGTGCAGATTGCCATGGCGACCGCGGGTTCTCAAATCATGCCGTAAAGAGACAATAAATAGGTGGCGGCGGCGGCAAAGATAAAGATGCAAAAAGTTTTGTCAAAAGCACTCCCTGACCTGCCAAAGTTCCTAGTGCAGTCGTCCGCGCGATCGTCATCAGACGCAACTGTGAAATGCAGTCCTTTGCCAACTGCCATGCGCGCGAGTGCAGGGGAAATCATCCGAGGAGCTTCTGTACTTACATTGGGTGTGTTTTCCGGTGCTGCACTTGGGCTGTGTGACTCCTGGACGCTAGAGAAGCAAGCAGGCAAGTGAACTCCGACCAAGCGCTTCGGCAACCTCCACTTCTGACGTCGGGTGTGACGCAGCACAGCGAGCGATCGCGGCAACCTCAGGCCCTCCTCCTTTCTATCCCTCTCCGCCCCTCCCCTCTACCCGACCTCGCCTCCCGTGACGTGTGTTTGGTCTGGGGCTGGCGTGACGTATCACGCACCCGTTCGCAAATACTGACGGCCCACCTCAATGTTATGCTAACTCGTTAACTCGTTACCCGAAAGGTCGGCGCCACCACCGCCACAGCTCCACAGCACCACAGTTCCACAGCGCCACAGGTTCACAGTGCTACACTGTCGACAATTTTGATGTTTTGTTTTGTTACGGATCTACTCAACAACGACAACCACACTACTCGACAAACAGTCTGAAGTAGGGGTAAGAGATTCCGACAAAAATTACCTAAAAAGACTCAGTTAACGACGATTTCCCCCTCCCCACACACTTCTCCGACACGCACTCTCTCCCTCCGATATTTTCGTTTGTTTGTGACATCTAACAGTTGTTTTTCTCGATTCTAGTCTCCGCAAACCTACGTTTCAGCGACGTCGAATTCGCCGTTGTTTACTACTATTTCAAATCCCAACATAACACCGTTTCTACCCAACGGATTAACGTGCATGAAACTGATCTCGGGTAGAGTTAACGTACCCTTGTCAGGGGAATGTCGCCAACCAGCCAATGAAAACGCGTGTTTCTCGCGCATGACGCTCTACTTATTGCGCATGTGACGAACTGGTTTTCCACCGTCACGAGTCGCGCGAGGTGTTCAAACTGTTCGCTGTATGGTTAGTAAACTGAGACCCCAAACCTCTCGCGTGATGAAGTATTTAGGTGGTGAAGGCAGTGAAGAAAAGGTGATATCTCCCCTACACCCCACACCAACCCCAAAACAACGCTGTAGCCTCGTTCTGAGACAAGTAGAAGAAAGAACGAAATGAGGTCACGACGTGCACGTCATTCAAACAGGTGTGAAAATGGACACCGAGATACCACGAGACCTGCTAAACCCTCACGTGTCATATAATATCAGTTTTGAGTAAAGAGGCGGTAAAAGCGACAGTCACACCCGTAAGATGCGCTGTGACGTCTCGTCGTTCCTGAGCTGAAAGCGGGTATAGCTCGCGCAGCACGTGTAGCTGGCGTCACGATGTGTAGGTTCGTGTTTAACGATGCGATTCAAGTTACAAATGTGGCGGGTGTTGAAAGGCACCCCGAAACGTAGACAGCAAATCAGTCTAGTTTATCAACATTCACCTCCTTCTGTTCAATCTTCGATTTTCATGTCAACATCGCAGGCTTTCATTTTGTGTGTTTTGCGGAACACCCTTTGCGTTCATTATGGCGACACAGGAACGCGCAGATCGTTTGTGGGGGCAGGGAGAAGCTCTGGAGTCTTTAACTGCAAACATACCTTGGAGGTCAGCAGATAAAGGTAGGTCCGAAACTTGGGGTTAGGACACGGATACAGCTTCAGGGTGTTCTCTGGGGTCGTAGCCATGGATTGGGGGTACACCAACCTAGAGCACTGCCGGATTTTCCGTGTCCATTACTCAGTCTCAAGAGTCTGAAATATTATACCGACTACAGGATAACTCGTCTCAAACGGTTCTGAACGTTTATTTTAAAGCTGTGTGAAACAAGAGTACAGTACACACTCTTAGTGGAAGGATTACACTGATGGTCATGGCTCTGGTAATGGAGTGGATACAGAGGAACATCCCAATGAGCTGTTGAATAAAACCCATCAGGTCAAATGCTAGGTAAAGGTAGACTGAAAGTGTGTCGATTAGAACTTTCGAGTAAGCTCCAGTCTGACCTATAGAACACCAGCCAATAACTGAAGGTCGGGAGGGTATCAGGATCAGACATTATCAGAAAAAGCGACACAGTCACAATCACTGCCAAGTCCGTACGGCTACTTTTTTTCACAAACACTTTGGCAAACACTTACATTTTGCCAGACGAGAAATATCAAGCCCAGACATTTTTATCGTTTTGTCAAGCTGGTATCTGAGTCAAAGAAAAAAATACCTGCCAAAAATTGGTTTCTTGACACGAATTTTAGGTAGCGCCGCAGCACAATCAGGCCTGACGAGAAAGGGGCGGGGGGACGGTAGGGTCTGGTGTACCCGGTCTTGGTCAGTATATATTTTTTAAAGTAAATCTCCGAGGAAAGAAAACAAATACAGTAACACGGCTGCAAAATGCAAAATAATGTTTCCTTATTTAGTGACCACTTACGTGTACACCGCTCTAAAATGCTCATCTTGTGCAGTGGTGTACAATTGTACATCTGAGTTGTTTGCTGTTTATATTACTTTACTAAAAGTAATGCAGATATTGCCAATTTAATTATAACCTATAAGCATATTACTAGAAAGCTGTAATACCCTGGTCATGCAACCAAGTGTCACTGGTAGTAGGGGCCTCTTCCTCCCGCCCCGTGTCAGCGGGGTCGTCAAAACTGACGCCAAGGAAACCTCCCGCGCACGGTCTCTAAGAGTAACAGACTGACAGTTTCTGGGTGCGGCCGTACGTCCTGATGCAAAACGCTAAGCTAATCTGGGTGTCTCACCATTGATCCTGTACTCAGAGACTTTAAGGAGAGAAGGACTAGCAGCTCAAGCACGAGAACAAATAACTTGCGTCGCGCATGCGCTGGACTAAGTCATTGCTTCGTTTTTTCCGGTTTCACTTTACACAGTGTGTCACAGAGCTACTGTCGTAATTATTTTGAGATATTTGTGTGTGTGAAGATAATAATTGATCTATTATAATATGCAGTCTGTTGTAATATGTTAAATAATTTGATAAGATAAGCTAACACAACACACGATTGAACGTGTTCAAAACAACATGTTAAAAACATCAATAAATAAGGATTTAAACGTGTTAGAGAATAAATGGAGTTTAAGGTACGTTCCTTAGAGCCTTGATCTGAATTAATTCTGAAGTATATTCATTAAGAAAAAATAAACTCGCTATAAACCACTTTCTGTAACCACTCAGACAGACAACGAGGTAGACAGCGAGAGCTTGCTGACATAACCGTCTTCTCGACTTTAAAAAAAGACATATACTACGATACAACGCTCTGTTTGAGCAAATATATTTGACATTATGATTCATATATTAAAAAATATATATCAAAGCATACTTTCTCAGAGGAGTTCTTCGATATCAAAGCATTCCTTGATATACTCGCGAATACACCACAAAGAGACCGGACGCTGTCTGTCAATAAGTTCAGCTTGTATACAGCTGGACGGGAGTTGAGTCAGCGCTGGCCCACTACGCATGCGCCGTGTTGGCTGTCCCTTCCTTCAGTGTCTCTGCTGTACTGGACAGCGGTAGGGGTAGTCAGTAGGGTGGGATGAATGTCATTTCCACTGCGCAGCATTGCACTTATTGCGCTGCAGGCTCTGCATTGCATTGCGCGGTGGTCAAAGTAAACGATCTCGCGTCCATTGGATTGCATTTCAGCCGATATGTCGGCGTGAGGCTGAGATGTCCCAGTAAACGTGAGCTTCAACCATAGGGAAAAGGTGCTAGAACTAGGTTGAACCTTTTTTTTAAGACAACGTGTTTACCTCTGGCTCTAGAAGCCACGGATTTTACAGGCAGGCCAGTAAAATGATGTCATAGTACAGCCAGGCGACTAAAATGATGTTATAGTACAGGTAGTCAGCTAAAATGATGTCATATCACAGGAAAGCGACTTAATTGATGTCAAAGTACAGACAGGCGACTAAATAAGGTCAGTGTAAGTATAGGCATGCGACTAAAATGATGTCATAGTACAGGCACGTGACTAAATGATGTCATAGTACAGGCAGGCGACGAAAATGTCATGATACTGGCAGGCCACTAAAATGACGTCAAAGTTCAGGCAGGCCACTAAAATGATCTCATAGTACAGGCAGGCGATGAAAATGTCATTATACAGGCAGGCCAATAAAATGACGTCATAGTACAGGCAGGCGACGAAAATGTCATGATACTGGCAGGCCACTAAAATGACGTCAAAGTTCAGGCAGGCCACTAAAATGATCTCATAGTACAGGCAGGCGATGAAAATGTCATTATACAGGCAGGCCAATAAAATGACGTCATAGTACAGGCAGGCGACGAAAATGTCATGATACTGGCAGGCCACTAAAATGACGTCAAAGTTCAGGCAGGCCACTAAAATGATCTCATAGTACAGGCAGGCGATGAAAATGTCATTATACAGGCAGGCCAATAAAATGACGTCATAGTACAGGCAGGCGACGAAAATGTTATGATACAGGCAGGGCACTAAAATGACGTCAAAGTACAGGCAGGCGACGAAAATGTCATGATACAGGCAGGCCAATAAAATGACGTCAAAGTACAGGCAGGCGACGAAAATGTCACGATACTGGCAGGCCAATAAAATGATGCCATAGTTCAGGCAGGCCACTAAAATGATCTCATAGTACAGGCAGGCGACGAAAATGTCAGTATACAGGCAGGCCAATAAAATGACGTCATAGTACAGGCAGGCCACTAAAATGATGTCATAGTACAGGCAGAAGGATAGAGATTGGAAGTCATTGACGTGGTGGGAAAAATACTTGTAAAAATGACAAATACTTGTCATTCGCCGTTCAACACATATTCCGCGTCAGAAAAACAAACTTTCAGTAAATCTCTTACACAAAAAAGAAACAAGTAATTTTCCAGCAGATAATGTATTATTTAAAAAAAATTATTCATCTCTTGGTAAAAACCAATATCAGGATTTTCAGACAGATTTTAGGAAAGCTAAATTTGCAGTAATCCTCTTCATGGCCTAAAAAACGTCTGTGAAGGAGAAGAGTAGACGTTGGGTTAGAGGGGGTGGCAAAAGTTTAAGAGCGAGGAGTTGTGCGTGGGGAGGGGGGATCGAGTAGATCATCAAGAATCTAGTCATTTGCGCCCTGGGCGATAGATGGCCGTTAAAAGAAGGAATATCCTCCCTTCAGCAGATTTCTGTGCTGTTGGGATCTAGTTAGCTGTACAGTTCGTGACGCACCCCCTCATCAACTGTCAGAGTCTGAGAAGAGATTAATGAGGCTAGCAGCTTCCTGCTTTGATTGAAAAACAACCAAGGACGCAAGGCTGGCTCCCTCATGAACTGCAGTCGAACTTGACGGGGAAACAAACCCACTTAAAAGTTTGTCGTGGTTAAGGGGACAAAAAAGGTCTTCTGCGGTTTTAATTATTAAGAAACATCAGCTTATACAAATAAATGGTGTAGGAAATGAAGCAGTTTCTATTCCCTCTCATCTAGGTTTCAACTGGATCTGTATGAAATGTTTTGATTGTGTATTACTTTAATAATAATAATATAGTCTGTTGATGTTTCAATTTAAATTTGTCTTCATCACGTGAAAAACAGAAGTTTTATGGATGAAAACCAGGGGTTAAGAGGAGATAACACGCCAAAGTATTATATTCTTTCGACTGTTTTTCTTAATGAAATAGCGGAGGTAATTTCTCTTTACTTCGTCAAACTCACTCACTCACTCACTCACTCACTCACTCACTCACTCACTCACTCACTCACTCACTCACTCACTCACTCTTTGTAACACCAGAAACTAAAATTGTGGACATCGTGTAATACAAAATATGAAGCCATTGCATGTGGTTCTTACCTTCAAGAAGCTGGAAGTTATAAATTCACACCTTGAGGTTTTCTTGATGTTCCACGCAAATAACCACAAAAGAGCTCAGAAATTTTCTCGTCGTGGATTACACCAAACGTCAGTGGATAATCTCTGTCTCCCCCAGCAGATCTGATTCTAAACTTTGTTCCACCTCGCGCAGCGAACATCTTCACCAAACCATGTCACAAGCTTAATTGTCTTCATGACAGTACAGCCGTGCTCTGCACATCTGTAGGTCCCACGGATTCTTTCTTTCTTTTCTTCCCCATTCATTTATTTCGACAGACCTGACCTTCAGCTGTGCAGCCAGCCATATGGCGGAGGCTGCACGTATCGTCTATTAAAACAGCGCTTTTGAAATCGAGGCTCCGTCGTTAACCGTCACCGTGACCTGTGCGGAAGGGTCGGGGTTGGAGGGGGGGGAGGGGGTGATCGCCGTTCATTAATTAAATTCAAGTGTAGAGAAGTCTGTTTTGCTGTCCATCTGCACCGGCCCATCCTCAACCTTTCCTCCACCCCCGCTCACTGCTCACCTGTACAGGTGTAGCGACGTCAAGTAAAACGGAGGCAAATGCTGTAGTCACACCAGAGGTGATGTTACACCGGCGTGCGCACGTGTGTGTGTGTGTGTGTGTGTGTGTGTGTGTGTGTGTGTGTGTGTGTGTGTGCAGTTGGTGACATATCTGTTGGCCTGGGAAGGAAGGATGGGTGTGGGGTGGTCAACACGCATCCGTGCGCTGACAAGTGTCGCATTTTGTCGGCGCAAACTTAACGGATCTGTCGTCCGCATCGCTTGTCAGTCGAAATCGCTCGCACACAGTCTGCATTGTGGTCTTAATTCCTGTTTCCAGGGAGGGTATGGTGGGGGGTGGGATGTATGGGTGTGGAGGAGCAGAGGGCGGGGAGGGTAATTTTTTTTTTTTTTAAGCGCGGTCGGCGTGTTCTTCAGCGTTACCTGTCGCGCGAATACGTGCTTTCTTCTCGACCGGCATCTCGATACACCTGCCAGTTTACCGGCCTTAACGGCGATTGAGTGCGTTTAAACAAAGCTGACGCTGAGCTACAAAACCAGGGTGTAGCAACTCGCAGTCACGCTTGTCATCCGCCAGCCGCCTTCCGCCAGACGACGAAAGAACAAAAGAAGCTTCAAATGTTTTGAAAGATGCGGTGCTACGGGGATCGTCACCTGGCGGCCATGCTGCTCTCGAAGATCCTTGTGGGGGGGGGGGATCGACAAGGAGGATGCTGGCTCGGCGACAGTGTACAGCTGGGTGGGGAAATGGTGGGGTGGGGGCTTACTCTCCGTAATTAGTCCTCGTAATTCGAGGAAAGTTCCAGAACTCATCAGGAAAATGTCGCCGTGAGACTAGACACGTGTTTGTTGCTGTTGTATCACTAGTTACATTTCCATTTCCATTTAAAGTTTGTCTCTTGCTCGCAAACACAAAAAAGAGGAATGCTTGACAATTGGCGGCTGTGTTCTGTGAATATAAACACTTTTTAATTATCCCTCAACCAAATCAGAATCAGGTATCTGAATTAGATATTACTATCACGTAACTTTCTTTTAAATAATACAGTGCTTTACACGAGACAGATCGTGTCAATTGGCGGAGACATCTTCACACTCAGAGAGAGAGAGAGAGAGATTGAGGAAAAAAAAGACAGTACTAGGATGTTGGGGAGTGTATTGCTTATCCTGTTTTCCTTGCAGGGGAATGCATCGCTGCGTGCGCATCCAAGCGTGCGTGTGCAAACACGTGTGTCAGTCTAGCAAAACACTTTATGTACGACTGATTCTTAAAGATACTGGTGCTCACGTGACCAGGAGTTGCACCACGACACGTCATTCACAACCCACCCACATATTATTTTGAAAGTGGAGAAAAAAAGGGAATTTTGGGCAAACAAAACACACTTATTTTTACCTTTGACTTAGGCAAGAACAAAGCAGTTTTCTCAAGCATTTCAACAAAAAGATTTACTAAGTCAAAGCCCCTGAATGAACACCTGAAGCTGAACGCATTTGAATGAAGGGATTACCATCATTACCAGATTATTATCTTTGCGAACGAAGGTTTGACGAGAAAATTACAGCAAATACATCAACCACAGCTCCTCTAGAAGCTTTGAACTGATGGTGGATAATCCTCTGCCTTTTCCTCAACTTTCGGTCTATATTTGAGTGAGGACTTTCTGAGTCCACTTTCTCACTTTTTGTTTTTTACTTTTTTAAAACATTTGTTTTACATAAGAGAGACAAGCAGTTTCGATTCTGCGGTTGTACGATGTCATTATAAAGTACAAAACCATCCCAATCTCGGGGATACAAGCTTAGTCATTTCAGTGCAGCGTAAACCAGAAAAGACTGCTAAACAAAAATAAGGATACACATTAAGCAGTCGAAAGAAAAAAATGCTATTTAAGTTTTCTAAATTAAGATTTTCTGCTTTCGATTTCAGCCCGAGAAGCATAGCAGTCTCTATCATGACGTAGATGTCTAATGCTCGAGGCAAGCTCATGAAGCCCAACACTAAAAATAACCTGAAAACCACAAAAAAATCTCACGAAGTGAAAATCCTAATTTCTCCCTGCAAACAGTTTAACGTTTGGACTACGTCACACAGCGTTCATTACCTCCGGTTCAACGAAGGAAAAAAGACGTGCTCCAAATAAATAACATGAAAGCCAATTTTTGAGGGGTCGTAAAAGGACATATTTTGAAGGCTTTGATAGACCATGTGTGATCAACATGACGATCAAATGTGTTTATGCTCAGTCTTGTAAGAACGCCCAAACACTAATGTCAGTGAAAACCAAGGAAAGGATTGTGAGGACGATTTCATCACAGGATTGTGAGGTCTCAAGATGGTGTCGGCTACCAACATGGCGACGTCTTGTGGTGTCTCGGCAACAGTTCACTCATTGGTCTCGGTAAGCTTACACCATATGACCTGAGCCCCTTTACCCCCTCCCCCAGCTCAATATCTCTGTTTCGTGTGGAAAAAAGTGTGGATGCTGTTACCTTGGTGCTAGATCAAACTTGATGTCCGATTTGGATAAGGGTCACTGTAAGGTTTTCGCTGATCATCTCAGTCTTTCTCTTCTTTGATAAATAACTTTGATTCGGTCCTTAATGATTACCAAATCTGTGTTTTGTCTTGTCTCTGATTCTGTGTCGCTGTCGAGAAGAGGATGACAAGGAGGTGAAGTGACTCACCTTCACAACTTTTATGCTAGCTTCTGAAGACGGAATATGACTGTCATCATGTTTAATTGCTTGAAAAGAAAATCTTCAGCTTTATTCTCTGTATAGAAACCTTAGCAACACTTAACCAGCACGCACAAACATTCGAAAAAGCTCTCTCTCACAAAACACACACACACACACACACACACACACACACACACACACACACACACACACACACACACACAGAAATAAAAAAGCACGCTTTCACATGCATACTCGTAGACAAACACGTGAAAAAAACCACACTCACCTCCTGCAGAACAAATGTGAGCAGCACAGATCTGACACAGCAATAGTTTGTAGTGAGACACCCAGTAACAGAACATCTCACCTTTACGTGCTCTGGTCATGTGAGTGAGAGAGAGAGTGCGTGCGTGTGTGGAAGAGGTGTGAAACATCGACAAGAAAACTTTACCAACACTCGGCTCTTGCGGTCACGCATACTGTAGAGTGTTGTTATCCAGACTCTAACAGGTTTTTCGCCCATACTCTAGTGATTCGACACACTTACCACACCGTTGCTGTCAAACACACTCTACTGTTTCAGTCACGCAGGCTCTACAGCTTTTTTTCCCGCAGATTCTACTGTTTCTTTCACGCACACTGGAATAATAACTTTAGAGTATGCGTGATTAGAGTATGCGTGACAGTCGACTGTCACGCATACTCTAATCAAGCATACTCTAAAGTTACCCTCATGCATACGCCAGTCTTCCATCTGACATCCTTTAACGGTTCTGCTGTACTGTCTCTGCTGCCCCCATCTTCCTTTCTGGATTCAGAGCTTGCTAAATTATATGGCGGGCCTCCACGCTAGTCTGAGATGATCGTTTATGGCCGACCCAGAAATTGCAAATCCCTAGCCAATGTTTTATTATATAGTTTTTAAATAGCGAAGGTGGTTATGAAGCACCCGAGTAAAGCGGAGATGGGGAGTTTATTTATCAGAAAGGCCTTGACACGTTACATCACCGTCACACCATGTGTCCTGCCAGAAGAACTACGTCCAGTCAAGACTTTCCTGTCCAGGATGTACGTCATCTGTTTATATGTATGGACGGTTTTCGTGACCATTTGCGAATATTAAGATGAAGGCCGCCGTTGAAAATTTTGAAGACAAGTTTTCGGCTGTATGTTTTGCCTCGTAAGTTTACTCTCGGCTTTTTAAAAGTATTGTAGTTCTTCATGACTGTGAATTGATGGAAACGTTTTAATGGAATTTTAGTTCACATTTTTAATGGAAAGTCTACAGTTCATGAAGCTAGAGTCAAGGAGCAGGAAGACGATGTTTTGGTGGTCAAAGGTTATGGCGATATTTCCAACAATTATTGTGTCCTTAAGGCTGCCAGATCCTACCGTTATAGCAAGACTTAAGCATGTAACATTACAACACAAAATGCCATCAAAATATCGGACATGAATGGAAGGTAAGACTGAAAGTTTTGTGCAAAAGCTTTCTATGAAGAAAATTTGTTACCTTGGTAGATTCATATGCTGTCATTTATAACCAAATTTAAAGAGAATGCCTCTACAAAACATGGAAAAAACATTCTTATAATATGTCTTCGGAGGTTTCCTGTCTGAGAAAATTTAACATGCTATCTAAGACAGTTAATGATTCTATTGAAAGAAGAACCGGTTTATATTATGCTTACTATAGCAATGCAATCACAGCAAGGATCAGCACATCTCGTGTTAATCGTTTCAAATGTCATATTTTTGTTAATATTTATAAGATGTTATTTAAATTGAACTGAACTTAAGTTTTTTTTTACTCAGATACTGTTTGAAACATTTTGTAGCTAGAAATGTTTAGGTGCAGGTCTTCTTTTTTCATTCTGAATAAATACTGTAAGACACCAACCTGATTTCCATTGCCCCATTTAAGAGGACCTTGACATAAAAAAGCCACAGCACCTCCATCATAGTCAATACATTTTCTTGTGCAAGTGTGTGTGTGTGTGTGTGTGTGTGTGTGTGTGTGTGTGTGTGTGTGTGTGTGTGTGTGAATGTACAAATGAACTAGTTTGAAGTAGTGTAACTTTATGATGATATACGATATTACTCAGCTGTATGCCCCTACATTGCTACTACATGTTTTTGCGAGGGCCTAGACCAGGGAGGGTCAAAGTACAGCCCGTGGACGTCTTTGGACCGGCCCGTCCGCCAGAATGTAAAGTGCACTTGTTTAAATTTGTTTAAAATAAACCTGGGTTTTGATTGAAATTTAATTTATCAAGTACAACAGCGTTAGAAATCGGCAGTCCGTAGCATTCTAACACAGACAGGTACAAAGATAACAAATAATACGATTGACATGTCTGATGTAGTCGTTAGAGAGCATCGTGGGCTGATGCCTTCAAAGTAAAGTGTGGTTTTAAGGTTTTATTGTGAGCAAATTCAAACAGCTTTACTTTACACAATAGATTCGGTAAGTGAACGCAATTATGTACTCGTTTGTTGTCCATTCCATTATCATTAGATTTGCTGTGTAGTCACCTGGACTGGGTTTTGGGTATTTTACCGGTCCACCCCATAACTTGGAATTTTGAGACCGACCCGCAAACAAAATTTTTACCCACCTCTGGCCTAAAGCATATTAATAAAGGTCATAATATTGTTGCATATTAGATCTTAAATAAATATGGAATGCAGGAGGGTATTAAGCAGTCTGAACATGTTGCTGTGTGCTTCACTAGTAGCAATCATCAGCCATTTGACTGAAACGGAAGTTCACTTCCTAACAATTATTCTTGGTAACGCATTTGACTGCCGCCATGGAGTCGGTTCGCGAAGCGCGGAAACCCGTCCATAGCTGAGATGTCAAACTGCATGGAGAATACATAATCAACACAAATAGCCTCGAGTTTAGAGCTGGACTGCGAGGAAATAACTGTAAACTCAAAGGCAGAGCATAAAGTTGCAGTCCTTGGGGCCCTCGACGACAGGTATTAAGCAATGCTAATTTTAATCGCTGAAGCAGTGCTGACAGAGCAGGTCTATCATTTCAGCATTCATCACTGCGATCTTGTTGTCATATGTTTGACATGCCAGGAGCTATAGGAAACAGGTACAGAAAAAAAACCTAGCCTTTTTTTTTAAACTCTTGTTGACGCTTTTGTCCAATTCCATCCTCTACGGTGGTGAGAATGACGACGACGGCGATGATGACCATGATGATGACCATGATGATGACCACGATGATGACCATGATGATGATGAAATAAAATAAAAGTGGAAAGAAGGTGTTACCGAGTCTCAAGGTAGGTCTTTGTGCTATCAGCGAGAGAGCGTTGCTCGGATCGTAGCTTGGCCTCGGTGTAGACGCACCTCAACCTTAGTCTAGCAACGCTCCCCCGCCTCCCGCCCTCCCAAAAAAAAGCTCAGTTAAAAAATAAGTCTTGGGTGAATAGGAAAGTTTGAATATCTTATCTAGTGCTCTACTTTTGTCCAGGTAGGGGCAAAGTCTGTTTCGGAACACACACTTGGAACTTAGGTGTCTGCATATTTTGTGATAACGTTCATAGACTTGTTAAATCGATTAAATTTATTTTCAAACGTATTCAGTCTGCAGACATTTTCAGAATGAAGTTTATATCTGTACTGTTCATGTACTTTATCCTTCTCCATGTTGTCTCTTGTTCTTAATCCGGCTCAGATCCTCCTGCTCAATTTTCTCTCAGCCAGACTAGTCTCAAAGAATACAAGATCTTAAAGACCAACTCGAGTATAAAATATTTTTTTGATTGAATAGGTTCAGCTTGCTACAATATCTTACAATCGAATTTCAGCATCAGAATTTTCATTGTCCAAAGTTTTGCTAGAACAATTTTCTTTTAAATACGTTACCCCATTATTTGAGCCTCTAGCTTACACGAGAACATCCCCCTCCTAAAAAAAATTATTAGAAAAATCGAGCGCAGACTGGGGTGAGACTGTTCGTGTCGATGTATAGGGGATGTACATGTAGAAGGCCCTCTGAATGGCCTATCGAAGATTTTCCGTGGCACTTGCGGGAACATAATGGGCAATAAGCCGGCAGCTTTACGACTATATGTTGATTCTGAATCTATGATTGATATTATTCAATGGTTTTTAATTTGTTTTATTGTCATCCTTAAGATTCGTCGGTCATCTCTCCATCTTTGCTTTGTCTACATCGTCAGAGTTAAGACGGGCAACGTAAAGACTTGCATCCTGCAAAAGAAGGGATTTATTTCTCGGTTCTGGGAAGTAACTGCATTGTACTGTAGTGATTTATACTCATACATTAAAAAACTGCACTCAAGTTGATCTTAATATTAAGGATCATCTTCTTTGAAGCCCAAACAAAACACTTTGCTTTTAAATGCCTTCCAATCCCAGGCCAAAATAACTAATACTAACCTCTTCATATTTCTCCACGTTTAAGACTTTAACTATATAAGGATTAAAAATGAAGCTCGTCAAGTGCCAGTGGCTGAAACGGAAACAGTCAGTTGGTCCATTAATGATAAGCTTGATTTTTTTTTCTCCTTGAAATACGCATAACGACAAACAGGTCCGTTAAGAGCTAGGTGTTAGAGTCAGGAGCACAAAACTCGCAGCTTTCTTTACCTCGGACAATAGCGGGCTGTTTTTAAGACCAGGTGCACGAATATCTTTTACCTTTGGAACGGAATTAAATCATAGAGCAATGTTAAGACCATCATATAGCCACGCTTTCAAAAGCAATGAATAGCAAAGATGTTAAAAGACTGTCAAGTCATCTGCTGCTTAAATAAGAGAGTATTTTGAAAGAGTTTGTGCGTCAGACCTCAAGTAATAACAGAAAAACAGCAAAACAAGGTAAAAAAAAATACTTTGAACTCTTCATTTTTTTTCAAAGTGCTCTTAATAAAAGAGAGGTTAAACTGTTCACAACATATCTGTGCAATGTGTAATAACGGGAAGTCTAAGTGTCCCGTAATCTGTCTCATTAAAACAAACAGACTATACAAGAAGCAATAAAATGAGTTCTATCCTGAACCCGCCCCGAGATTTTTTAAGATAAAATAATAAATATTTTTCAAAGTAGGAAATAAGAAATTTATAAACCGTATGTTTTATACAGAAAAAATCATCAAGTCACAGCGAGATTATTTTGATTGATGTAAATTTCGAAGTTTGAGAAACTCCAAGACACAAATCCTGGTCTCCAGTGAACAAAACGTAATCTCTGTCTTATCTTCATGTTCAGTCTCAGTTCTTGTTTTGCAAGCTTTCTCAAAAAGATATGTAAGTATATAATTTTCAAGGTTCTATTTTTATTGCGCATGTGTGTGTTTGTTTGTGTGTGTGTGTGTGTGTGTGTGTGTGTGTGTGTGTGTGTTTTGTGTGTTTGTTTGTGTACATTTTTTGTTGTGTGGAATCTCTCTCTCTCTCTCTGTGCACGCGCGCGCGTGTGTGTATACAAAAAAGCTGTTGTTTGTTAGAGATGATCAGTCAACAAGTTTGTAAATTGTCATCATTGCCTTGAGTGCAAAGCCACACACGCGCATGTATGTTCTGGGTTAAGTTGATGAGCCTACACATCTGTTTTATATTCTTTAAAGTCTTTAAGTTTCAGAGGATGACTTTCCTCATCTAACTGGTTTATCACTGGGATACCGACTATTTATTTAACAACTGATTATTTCACAGACTTGATTTCTTAGCTACAGCAAGGATTCATTTTCTACCTCTCTTCTATCTCCCCTCCCTCTTACGTCTCTCCCTCCCTCCTTCCTATCTATCTATCTTGTTTATATAGATTAATGCAATCACCCTCTCTCGCCAACCTTCTCTCTCATTCACTCAACTATGATGACTGCGGTACACTTTGAAGTCCTAAAAACGATGTCTCCCCACCCTTGATTTTGTTAAGTGCCGCCTGCAGGAAAACACGAACATTAACGTAGACTTTGTTGTTTATTTTCTTCGAGTAAAACCTGCTGATCAAAACATCCGTTAATGTAATCTGGTATCTCAAAGCAAAAACATCTCATTACCTACACGTGTTCCAAGTGTAATCATCCCCCATGTGAGTGGCTCGCGCGGCTTTGGAGCAAACGGCAGCTGCTGCTTTCAACTTAACTGTGTGCTAAGCGCTTTCATTAATATTTCTTAAATGAGATTAGTGGTCGCACTTTGACTTTACTCGTTAAAGTACGAGTGGGGTGTAAAATGATTGAGCAAAGTTCGGTAAAAGATATTATTTCCACAAATTTGACTGAACGCACCCGTTCCGTTATCGAGTTACCATGTTACAAACGTCGCCATGTACAGAAAGCCAAATCGTGACGTCGCGTTTGTACACACAGAATCGCCTCTCTAGCATATGGTGCAAGCTCTCCCACTGGGTGAGGTCTTCACAACGTAATGTATCCACGTGCAGTCCTGGCATCTATATTGTTGACCTCTTTGCTGATGTTGATGTGAATCTCGAGAACAGTGAGTGTGTATTCATACAGATCTGGAGAAATAGTATCTTGCCTTACCCAATCATTAAAGCACAGTCTGCACCCCACTAGTTCTTTAAATAATGGTGGTTAGCCACTGTTCTTGATAGCCTGTTCACCATTGTGACGTCACGCTCTGATTACACTATTTTCAACGGCCGCGATCTGAACTTGCGGCTCGTGTGTTTTGTACCACACATAAAAAGTTTAATGACCCTCAGCCTTTCAAGCCCGCTGCGTATATTTCTTTACATGTAAAAAAAGGCAAGAGCTGGTCTTCTGTTGAGAATAACGCATGCATGCTACACACTTTAAATGCACTGCAGTCTTTTGAAGCCCGTTAGACAGTTTTCTTAAAATTGACGTAAGGGGGTCATGGTAGGTAAAGTGGCAAGGGTTCTTGTCTTAGGTAAGGAGTAAAGAGCAGTTACTGAATGGTCGATCTTTCAAAAATAAACAAAAATTATTCGTTAATTGATTGACTCTTTTAATCGAGAAAGAAATAGACGAGTACTCACCTCAGTTTATCACCTGCTAGAGCGACGAAACGAAAAAAAAAAAACGATTGATGATGAGGTGTCAAGCTTACGAGATGAGTTCTGATGCCAAGGTGATGGGGAGCACAATGGCTGCACGCTGGCTGCATGTTGGCAGCATGGTGCGCAACCTCGGTGTGTGCTTTGTGAGATGTGTAATGTTTAGAGTGACTGGTTCATGACCTGAATCCCATTGTACCGCGCCATGTGAGGAGCAGGATGATGGCAACAGGGTACAAGGGGACGGGGGAGCAGTCGTTTCGGATGTCCCGCTATCGAGGATGTCGTCAGCTGATGACCTCGCTCCAAATTCCAGCAAACTACCGGTTGGTGTGGTGGAAGTAGTTAGTATTGTTGCGGGTTCGACATGCTGGATGTCTATCAATAAAATTCGGGTATATGCATCTGATCTGCTACCGAGTCCCTCACAGGCTGCATTGCAAGAAGGCTAAACCCGTTGAGGAAAGACTCCCTGATGTCTAAGGTAAATAGACCATCAGTATTAGTCATCGCCATCCTCCTTATCGAATTAGTGATATAGTTTTCGGCAATTCTGGGCCTCGATGAATCAGAATGAACGAAGTAGATGATAAAGTCCTTTTCACTCTATGGACTGAACACCTATCGAATGGTGTGTCGATTTTCTTGCTTGTTTTTTTTTTTTTTGCTTGCTTGCTTGGCTGGCTGAGTTGGGATTGTTTGAATTGATGTGTTGAGGGATTGGTTTGTTTTGAATTTTTGGATTGGTTTATTGATTGGACATTTTTGTGTTTAGTTTGTTGTTGTTGTTTTGCTTTCTGGTTTAAGTAAACGTTGTTTCCAGCACAATTTTCTCCATAGAAATGCAAAAAGACAGGAATACTCATCATGAAGGGTCCACCTGTGGTCTTGAAAAAATTCTCGTTACTCGTTGAGGGACACGTGGCAGCTGTCGTAATACTCACAGCTGTTATAATGCTGACAGCTGCTGTAGTGGTCACAGTGTTGGTTTTCTGCTGTCCCTCCCCAACCTGCATTTTGTAATTCAATACTTGTGGGGTGTAATTCCCAGCCTTCTCTGGTCATGGTGTTACTAGGTAGTGGGGAATTTATCAAGCTATTAAGGTCATAGTTTCTCAAAATCGTGCGTCTTCTTCCTTCAAACCTTGGCAAATGATATCTCAGATGTTGTCTCTGCCCTACACCGATTCGCCTAGTACCATCGTTAATGATTTTCTACGAGAAAAACTTACATCGGTACACTAGTGACTAGTTTTTAATTGTGAGATATTGTAAAGTAATAATATAGGCATGGAGATCAGTGACAATGTCAAATAATAAAAGTAGGCCTGCAGATCAATGATATTGTCAAGTAATAAAATAGGCCTGGAGATCCTTGTAAAGGACGAATTTGTGCCATTGTACTTGGTTAGCCCAGTCACTGGCCCTGTTATCAAAGATTGAAAACCGAATGCAACGCAATGTTCCACTAGACAGCACGTATAGCTAACATAACCTGCCACCAGTCACAAACTCTTAGGTGCGCCTGGAAAAACTGATGATGACCTGTCATGACCTGTCAAATAAAAGTTCAAACCTGGTGGCAAATTACGATGCAAGCAAGATTTTATTCAGATAAATCACTGCTACCCACGTCAACGCAGTGCAAAGTACAGCATCTGACTTCAGCAAAGCCAAGACCATCAGCAGGTCCGACCACAAGTCTCCATTCTGCCTGCGATGGCCACGCAGCCCACTTAAGGTTAACAGTAAGTAACGTTCGACAGCTTAGTCCTCTTGTACTTAACAAGTTAGACGATGGTGCTGAACGATTCACATCCACCCTGAACCTGTAATCAACACCCCACCCAGGGGCTGTTCCCTTCGTGTTAAAAGCTGTAATTCAATTCATGAGTGAGTATGCACAAACAAAGGTCCTTTTTTAAGGTGCACTAGAACTTTTCTATGTAAGCGTTTATTTTAGAGGTAAAAAAAGCCATTCAGACTTGAATTGAAACTGGTACTGACTGGTGTCGACAGGGTGGACTCATGTCTTCGTTACAGTTCGTCCCCTTTCTAGCTTCTCTCCCCTTTCACGCCGGGGGGACAAGGTGGCTAGAAGGAAGGTAAACTTAGTTTTCAATTATTTGGTAGTGTGTGCTGTTGTTGTTGTTGTTGTTTTTTTGTTTTGTTTTTTTACTGAATGCCTCTTTGTTTTAGGTGCAAAATTTGACTGGTGATCGTCAGAACTACACAAAAACTTGAAGCGTTTCTCCGCTCTGTCCTGTTTCTGTTCTGTTCATTCAGCAAGCTCCAAGAGAAATGTAGCTGGAAAATTCCATACATTAACGTGTCTCCTCCATAATACTTTGTACTTTCTAACATCCAGATGCAATGTGCTGCAAGTACCTCTGTAAGGGGAGCAAAGAGGTAGACCCTTTATCCCGTATGAAATTAGCAGGGGTTAAATCTAGATGTAAGTCCTCCTTATATCAACTCCCCTCCCCCTTTATTTGACGACGATGTGTGTGGGGTTTTTTTTGTAGCTGTTCAAGTAAAATCACGATTTGGGGGATCGTTGAAAAAAAGCGAAAAACTATAGGCCTATAGTGTACTTTTAAAGTTACACAAAAAACTACATAGATCTACATCTAGTGTACTTTTAAAATTACACGAGAAGGAAAATATCGGAGCAACCTTCATATAGCCATTGAAAGACACTGGGCTAATCGAAATTTGTTTTTTCAAAAGCATGAAAAAAGTCTCAGTGGTCAAAACATGGAAGGCGATAACAAAAGACCTGTACAGAAAAAAAACCAGGACTTGAACATCGTTTGTGCTTAGTTCATGTATAAAAAATACTGCCTCCTATTTCCCCAGTTACTTGTCAGATTCATGGCTTGGAATGATACCACTGCAGGCAGAGACGAGAACAAGTAAGAGAGATAAGAGATTTTGCTAATTAATTTACTTATTAAAGTTGACGACGAATTGTTTTAATATAATTCTCAAAAATCGTAGAAAACATTGAAAGAAACCCCGTAGTATTTTCTTCCTGACAACAGAAAATATGAGATTTTAATCATTAGTACTGCCGTCTGTGTTAAGAGAATGTTTAGTCATGTGCTATAAAATCACGCTTATCATTGGTCGGCTGTTTGATTCGATGTTATTTGAAATATCAAATATTCGATTTTAAGTGTCGCTCTGGAGCCAGTTGCACAACTCATTTCTAATTTTAAACACTTTTAGGCCTTAAGTTTTTTTTTAGATGATCAGTTTAAAGTGCACACCACAATTTTAGAATTTTTAAAACTAAAACTGCTTTACGTAAGATAAAGTTGTTTAAGTCTGACTTTCCGTCCTGTCAGTACAATATATTGTATGTTCTTGTCCAATGCATCTAAATGGCAGAGAAGAGATTTTGCTTCTTTAGAACAGTTTTAAGGTTTAGAAACGTGTTGTGCAACTGGCCCCGAAAGTACTCCCCCAGCTTCTATCTCCCCCCTGACACACACACACCTACACACACACGCTGATATTTACAGCCTTTGGTGTGTTTTCATATGGAGCGTCCCATAACATCCATTTCTTCGATCTTTGATTGGCTTCCATTTGATATTCATTCTGGTCAAATACTGTAAATATTTCCAGCGAGTACACTTGCATATGCAGGCAGTACTACATGTAGTAGTTATTGATGTTGTACAAGTTATATATATATATAGTGTAAAATGTGAAATGGGTTGCCAGCGTAAAGATTCGTGGTTTCAGACAATATGCGTTTTCCACCCCTTGGGAGAGTGGGGGGGGGGCGAGAAATTTGGTGGGGATGATTTGAATCGCTTACACCGAAATTATCTCTTCACGTGCAAGCCCGTATTTGATAAGGCTGGCATTTGTCAATTGATCGCTAAGGCAGCATGCAGGTACTGTTGTCGCTACTGCCATGATGGATTACAGTTTGGCGACGAAGGATTACATACCTTGATTTGCATATTCGGTTTGTAGATGTCAGAAGACTGAGTGTCTAGTGTGGGTAGACAGGGGACAAAGACATTTTAAAACGCAGCCTGTTTACCTGTCTGGTGCTGTGTTGCCCTTTGATTATAACGTGATGTAAGAGCGAGACATGTGTGTGAAGATCCTTGCAACGACTGCAAATGAAGGAGCTTAGTTCTGTGTGTCAAATGCAAACTAAATGCGTATGAAACCTCTCTCTCTCTCTCTCACACACACACACACACACGAGCGCGGACGGACTGTTTTCTAGGCATCTTGCTTCTGTATTTGTATCGGCACGAGCGTACAGCACGAGGGTCTACGAGCTTGCAGAGTTATGGCATGCTGTGTGGAAAGGTATGCGATTTGGACTTTATAGGTGTGTGAGTGGGTATGTGCATGTGGATGGTTGTGGGTTTTTTTGCGGGGGAGGTGAGGTGTGAGTGTGCGCAATGATTCAGAATGTGTTTGTACATTAAACAGATATCCTTTATTTAGTTAAAAATCACAGTTTTAATGAAGTGCACTAATTCATTCACATCACTGTCCTGAAGTAATTATTTCTAAAGAGTTCCAATATTAGTACCTGATGCATTACAGTCGTAAATTTTATTTCAAATGTCATATGGGTAATCAGTGCGCCCACTGCAATCTTGAAAGAGATGGACTGTCCAACTGGACGACTCCCTGAACGGCAAAGGCTACAAAAACGCTGTGGTGTTGGCTACTGGTGTTAAGGTCACCTCCTCCTCCTCGTAAAACAACCCTGCGCAGACAGTGCATAAAGGTCAAGCGTGACTTGTGATGGTATGGCAAGCTGTGTAGTGATGGCTGCGATGTGGCATGCTGTGTAGTGATGGGGTGTGATGTGTATTATAGAGTGAGGTATCGAAGTAAGGTAGTGCTGGGTGGGTAGATGGTGAATGCTGTGTACTGAGGTGTATTGTGCGAGGCATCGTTTGGTGAGCAATTCAGATAGTATATGAACCACACCAATTTTTTTGTTGCTTTTCAAAGTATCGAGCTTCTTGCTTAGAAATCACTCTGTTTTTCCAATGTCAGAGAGAGAGAGAGAAAGAAAAAAGAACTTATCTTTTCTCACTCATTCATTCCCTCCTTCCTCGCGTGTAATGGAGTTCGTCACAACGTCACAAAATGTCTTTGAAAACCCCTCCACCACCACCACCACCACCACTACCATCCTCACCGTCATTGTGCACAACAGCCATCATATAGCTAAGACCGCGCACAGGCAGTTCTGACCACAAAAGAGGACGTCCTACCGGCGAAGCAGGCGGTCATGAAGCAGGCCACACAGCCGGCCACCCAGGCGGATATGACGAGAGACGCGAGATCCTGTCGTCTGCTGGGCACCAGCGCCCCCAGCCCCCCGAGGGTGACGCCGACAGTGGTGGGGTTGGAGAAGCCGCACAAGGCGTAGACCGCGATCACCTGAGACTTTCTCTGCCACAAACAGACGCGTGTTGTCAAATAAACGACAGGTACTTGATGTCCAACAAAGCAGGTGTATAAGGGGCTGTCACTCTGCCAGTGCAATACTATTTCCTTCACACATATTATGCCCCCTAGTATTAGCACCGTGATTAGCACCCTTTCTTTCCTCTTATTTACTATCGCTATTACGATATTTTTGTTTACATGATTTTTTTTATTTCCGTGGACAAGTGTGTATCAGTATGACATGGGACACCTTACTTCGAGACCACCCACTGCCACCACTACATCTTCCATCCCGGGTGGAAAAAATTCTGTGTACGATCTTATGTGCAAAGCCTTTAGTCCTGATGATGATGAGGAGGATGGTAGTAGTGGTGACAGTGGTGGTGAGAGTTCACTGCTTACCGACAGAGCGTTGTTACTGATGTGCTCTCCCAGGCGCTGATAACCCACCAGCTCGTTAAGCACTGTCTTCAGACCGATTACTTCCCCTACAACACGGCAGTCTTTCCATGGGACACCCATCACAAAAGCAAGAGGCATCAGCACATAGGACAGCGCAAACTGTCGTAAAAATTAAAAAAAAATTAAAATCATTTGTGAAAAGTTGTCATCAAAAGAGTCGCAAGGACTGGTCTCATCTTTTATGAGGCTGAACGTGGTAGTGCTGCTCATCCAAAATTCCTTTAACAAATCAATGGATTGACTAAAGAGAAAGTAAAATAAGGCCTTCAGATTTCAGAAAAAGTCTTAACCACAGACTCCTATGGTCTCTACGAAGTTTGTGAGCTTGACCACGACAGACATGGTTCAAGGGAGGAAACCCTTGCTCTCTGTACAACAATTTATAGTGTTTATGTCCCTTTTCGCTGCTGACATGCTAGTGATGCACACACACACACACAAAATGTGCCTTTCCCCACCCCCAAAATAAAACAAAACAAAAAATGCTCAAGTCAAAACAGAAACCTTTGGGGCTGTTTGGAAGGAACTTCCATTGAAAACATTTGTTTAGTGTTAGTAGGTTGAGGAGAAGGCGACTCACGTCAAATGTGAGGTTCTCGATATTGACTAGGGAGCCCAGGTACTTGAGGACGGCGTTGATGAACTCTAGGATACTGAGGAAGGCGATGAGGGTAGCACCCACCGCGAAGATGATGGCGACAGCGTCCTGCGCGCCGCGCGCCGCAGCGTCCAGAATGTTCTGCGCCTCCTGCCTGCAGGTCAAAGGTTACGTTATCTCTCTCCGCTCCCTCTCTTTTTCCTATCTGCGTATATTGTCTGTCTAACCTTGTTAGATGTTATTGTCTAACAATACTCCCTTTTATTCATGATAGAAATCCACTTAAACTCACGAGTCTTGGCTCTTGTTTGTCGTCTTCTCTTCCTCTTCTGTCTCTTCTGCTCGAGTGAGTTTGCCTCCCCTGACTTCCGGATACACGATCTTGGACACAGCCAGTCCTGCAGGTGCCGACATCAGCACCGCCGTCAGAATGTGAGCAGACGACACCTGTGTAATGTACGAATGATCGTCATCAGCGCTTTTTGGGTCCAACTGCACGTGCACACACACACACACACACACACAGAGTTATTATAGACATTTCTCACCCCGTAGTTGACAAAGAGGGCAAAGATGTCTGCTGACACCGAGGCAAATCCTGCCGTCATGATGGCATGTAGCTCTGACTTTGACATCTTGCTCAGGTACGGACGGATGGTCAGAGAGGCTTCCGGCTGCCAAAGGTCACAAGGTCACTCACATCATCAAACGATGAACTCCATCTGGTTACTACCTACAAGTACTTCAGGGTTTTTTTTTCTCCTCTGCGCATAGTCTTCATTCGCTCTTTTGTGTGTGTGTGTGTGTGTGTGTGTGTGTGTGTGTGTGTGCGTGCGTGCATGCCATGGATGCTTTGTAATCAGGAAACTAGCACCATTCTGAGGTGGGAGTGGCGTGTCAGGTATGAGGACTTTCTATGCTTGCGTTTATGTATTGGTACCTAGCATTGAGGTCTCCCTGAAGAAGAACAGGTTAAGATTTTCTCTTTTATTACAATCCAGTACACGGTCAACGGTCCAGTCTAAGAAGAGACAACAGCGCCTATGATGTGATTTCATTCAGTAACAGACCAGACAACAAAAAGCGATATATGCCTCTTAGACGAGTCATCGATCTGGCGTAACGCGCAGAAGTATTAAATACGATCATGTCCACTGAGCTAAATTTTTTTATACGAAGAATAAGAGTTAATAAATGTTTACCTGTCCAAGAAATATGCTCGCAGCAGTGACTACTGTTTCTGCAGCTGTGGTTCCCATGGTAACCTTCATCGTCATGGCGATAACGTTCACAATCTTCTGCATGACGCCCACGTAGTAGAGAACGGAAATGACAGAACTGACGAAAATGACAGTCGGCATCAGCTGAAACAGGATCACGAACATCAGGCAGAAGAACATGACTGGTCGCGAACATAAGCTAAAACAGGTCGTAAACATTAGGCAGAAAATCAGCTGAAATTCGCGATAGTCAGGAAGAAACATTAACTGAAACATGTAACGAGCATCAGCCAGAACGTCAGCTTAAAGTCTGGAACATCAGGCAGAACAGCAACATATCACGAACATCAGTTGAAACAAGTCACAAACATCAGAGTAGCGTCAGACCTTCCCCATCCCTGTTTTCTTCTCAGTTTTTTTTCTCTCTTTCTCGCTTTCCTCTTTTTAAAATTTACCGTTTTGTTGTTGGTCGCCTTCAAATTATCAAAATAAAGTCGCACGCTCGGTATGAATGCGATCTAATTTACAGGACAGAATCAAAAGATAACATTGTTGGTGGGCGTGGCCACGTATGGATCACCATGCCTTCAGAATCGAGACTAGCGGGTACAAGAGTAACGAACGCTTTCTCCGCCAGGTTTACATTAAGAGTTTTAGTGACACCTATTACTGCACTTCTGCGAGACTGTGAGAAGAGGGCCGAGAAGAAAGTGTCTCAGAACCGAGTAGCCATTCAAACTATAACCTGTAAGTGGTTCATCGTGACTCGGGCATGTAAAAGGCGGACCCAACCATTTCCTTTCACCGACTTTGATCTTCCCTGATAACAGGGGTATGCATATGCTTTGTAGCAGTTTTACAATCACAGACTTGGTAAAGCAAGGAACTAGCGATCTTCTGCTACGAAGACAAACGCACTACACGGCTATAGCTTCTCCCCAAATAACAAAGAGGCGAGTTGAAACTTTGAGATTGGGAACGAATCCAGCTATACATCGTTATATCCCCTCCAGATGCAGAATTGAGCCAGTTCCAGATGAATCACCACCGTCACCGTCCCAGCCACCACCAACGCCGTCTCCACACGTCTATTTTTAGAACACGCAGCTCGGTGGACTCACCTTCAGCGCGAAGAAGAAGTCCTTGTAATTGTCGCCGAAGACGAAGACGACGCCAGCGATAACGTAGTCGAGGAAAATTTCAACCTGATGCCCCAGCCACGCGAACCCCTCTCGCCCCTCCTTCGTCTTAAGCACCACTGCACCCAGTACCAGCTGCGCCGCCAGCCCCCACACCACGGGCCGCAGTGAGACCTGCACCACACCATGACAACACAGCTTTGAGAGACAGGCCACAAGACAAGACACTGGACAGTGGCAGAGTAGTGATGTCATGACCATGTCATCGCTTTGTCTTGTGGATGATGAACAACAGTTACATGTTGAGACTTTTCTAGTCTGAACTCGCTATCTCGCCACCTGCTATCTCGTCAACCCCGCCTTTCGCCACAATTTTTATTTTGGCAGATTTCTCCCCTCAGTCGTAACCTCTAGTTATGGATCATATACACTCTTTATATCGCCTCCCTTCCCGCTAGCCCAGTATTTTTATTTGGACGAAAACTGGCGATATAACGAGTTGTGACATTAAAAATAATGTGTTTGAACCTCTGAGTGGTGCTAAAATTCCTCTGTGTATGTGCGTAAGTAGATTAAGCCAGGTGTAGTCCCGCAGACACACAAACTTCTGTTAAGCAAGCCTTCCTCTCGAAATATGTCAAAAATACATAGCGAAGATACATGATAAAGACAGACATCATGCATCAACGTCTACATAACAGGGCTACAGGTGCATACACAGGTCAGCATCATGCATCAGAGGCACTACAGGTGCATCAATAGATCCACATCAAGCACTAGCACTACGGGTGTGTCATCGGACACATCTACGGGTGTAGGTAGATACGTGCATTGCGCCTGTCGTACGAGATGATCCAGCAGAAGACCAACAAGATGACCAAACCGGCCAACGACACCAGGTTCTCCGGGTGCCCCGTGTTGATGGCAATGATGTACGCCAACATGGCGACGGCAGCTAGTCCATAGCAAGATCTGAGGAACAGGAATAGGCTGTGGTGTATTTTAGCACGGTATATGAGAGGTTAAGGATAGAAATCTTCGTTTTATTTGCAATAGTAGTCACTAGAAGTGCTGGGGTCACTGGTGTCACTGGTGTTTAACGTTGACTGCCGGTCACTAACTGCCTCTTGTTGTCAGTGGTGTTCCCTAGCAGTTACTGGAAGTCGCTGCTGTTCACTGGAGATCCCACACTCACCGCCGCACTGCCCTCCGCTCCAGCAGAGACTTCAGACGACCATGAAGTTCAAGACGGATGAAGTCACGGACTCGTAGGACGACGCCCACTTGCGCCATCTGTGGGCAGGTAACACCGCAGACCACGACGACCGTCAGACACAGCAGAGGGATGGCGCGATGAAAGTTCCAGGCCTGAGAAAACAAACACACAAAGAAACCTCTGGCACTATGTCACTGAACAGAGACATTCTAGACAGGAGACTTCCGATATAATAGAATGCTCATTCGGCATTACGGGTGATCAGAGAATTTCTTTGTTGGGAAGGGGAGACCGAGGGAGAGGAGGACATGTAGGGGCGGGAAAGGAGGATAATGCACTCGAATTCTGAACAAAAGGTCGCCAGTTCACGGCTTGCCCAGGGAAAGTGACTAGCAGATGGGACCTAAATTCTCACTAGGGCTATAAAAGGTAAACTTTAATCTCCTTGTAAACTAAGGTGAGTTTAGTCTCACCAGGGCTATGTAAAATAAGGTGAGTTTAGTCTCACCAGGGCTATGTAAACTAAGGTGAGTATAGTCTCACTAAGGCTATGTAAACTAAGGTGGGTTTAGTCTCACTAAGGCTATGTAAACTAAGGTGAGTTTAGTCTCACTAGAGCTATGTAAACTAAGGTGAGTTTAGTCTCAGTAAGGCTATGTAAACTAAGGTGAGTTTAGTCTCACCAGGGCTATGTAAACTAAGGTGAGTTTAGTCTCACCAGTGTTATGTAAACTAAGGTGAGTTTAGTCTCACTAGGGCTATGTAAACTAAGGTGAGTTTAGTCTCAGTAAGGCTATGTAAACTAAGGTGAGTTTAGTCTCACCAGGGCTATGTAAACTAAGGTGAGTTTAGTCTCACTAGGGCAATATAAACTAAGGTGAGTTTAGTCTCACCAGGGCAGTGTGAAGAACACTGTTGAAGTCGAATGACCTGCGCTGTAACAAATGATGGTTAGTCTCACCAGAGCCAGTGTGAAGTACACGAAGTATGCAACGACAAGCACTGCGTACACAACGATGGTCAATTTTTTGCGGAAGATGCTCCCGCAGAACTCTCCACCTGTGACATCAGGGCGTGCCGCCGTCCCTTTCTCCGCATCATGAGCGTTACCATCAACGATATTATCACAGGTGCTGGACGCGGCTTCTCTTTGACCGAAGACGGTTTCATCCAAGCTACGACCTTTGAAAATATACAACAGCTGATTAAAGGACATAAACCAAAGCCTGGGGATGACATGAAAAACGGCGCAAAAAATCAAAATGCTCAGGCCACCGAATGTGTGTTTAGCTACTGTGCAGCTAGTCCTGCTCTAGCTATGAGAACTAGATAAGTGCTATAAGTACAAATGATGATATATGTTCTGAAGTAAAGCTAGCCCTGCTACTCTAGGCACGTATTCTGCACCACAGCTAGTCTTCTAGCTAAGCGTATAAGACATTTATTCTGGATAGCTTATTTCTGTGTTGTGCATACCTGAAACTATCTGTGTTATCGCAAAAATAACTTGTCGACAACGAACTTAAAAACGAGTCTCCATATAATTTTTGAAGACAGTTTCAAGAGAAGCACCGCGAGAAGATAATAAATTCACTTGATATGGCGACCGATACACGAGGTCTGTGATGTCAAGATAGTACGTGATTTATAATGTCAAGACACCGCCAAAAACAAAAACAAAAAAAAAATCGAGAAGGGAAAGCTTCACTCTAATCGAAGAGCAAAAACAGTAAACGCTATTCATGACACCACCGACACACAGAGATCGAGCCTGACAGAGCGATAGACGGATGTGTAAAAGGTAAAGAGGTACAAAGGCATGCTCATCGGTTGCTGGCACGTGATGTGTGAGCAGGATGTGTTGTTGATTAGATACAGCAAGCAGACAAGACAGAAAACTGACAGCTATGGCCATGGAGACATATATAGGCTGGAAGAAAGAGAAACACAAAGGTTAGCAAACCAAAAGGAGAAAAGCAGGAGAAGAAGTAGGAGAACGAGATACCCGTTTCCGTGTACCACACACATAAGTATGATCTGTGCTTCAGAAGCGGACAAGGAAAAAAAGTCAACAAAACGCATGTGCGCTGCATGTGCGACACACACATTGTGCGTCACACTGTGTCTGTACTTTACCCGTCAGGCTGTCGCTCCTGACAGTCTCTAATTCCATCAGTTCTTCCTCTTGCAGCCAGTCTGCTAACAACAAGCACGTGTCAACTCGGAAACGGACCAACGCACAACTTAGGCCGGTAACTGGACCCACGAGCACAGCCACTCGATTGCAATCTCGCAAACTCTCCACACTGAACACTTGAAGATGACTTGACAGAGGACAAGAATGAGATAGAGAGAAGTTAGGGGCGGGGGTGGGGGACATACCCCACCGTGAGTAGGTACAACAGCAGCAATCTCGATACGGTGTGGATTTTTTTTTTTTTTTTTTGGTCAAAAGCTGAGCCTTGTGAGGGGCTAAGAGGACAGCATGCAACATAAGTGATAGTGTATGTATGTGTGTGGAGAGGGGGGAGAGAGGGATTGTGTTTATTTATTCTATCGGCGCTCCCCTAGCTGTTCACGTGGTATAAGAGTGCACTGATTTCAGCATCTTGACCCGTGTCAAATGCTACCTAAAGGAGGAAAGATTTTTCACTCACTGATGTTTATACATAAATGGAAAAATCTTGAAATATATTAAATCATTTTCTTTTATCTTGGTGTGAAACCGAACTATAATAACAAATTTCTTGTAGCACAAAAAGATTCATGTGACAGAGCTTCAAGAGCTATGTTTGTTCTACTTAAAAATATAAGCGGTCACAACTACCACTAGATATACAACACGCTTATATGTTTGACAGAATAGTTCTTCCAATACTTACTTATGGCTGTAAAATATGGGTGTCAGGAATTAGTTATATTTGTGTTAAACTACAGTTAAGATTCTACAAAATGACTCTCAAAGTAAGAAAAAAGTCCACGTCATCTTGCATAGTGTTTGGAGAGTGTGGCCGCTTCTCTGTTAATTTTTTTTTTTTGGTCAAAATCAGATTGCTCAGTTTTGTGCTTAATTTGATTAATGTAAATAACAGTAATAAACTGCCAAGTGTTGTATACGAAATGCTACTAAATTTATATGAAAGAGAAATCCTTAAGTCTAGCTATATCAATACTGTCTGCAAGATCTTGGCCTAAGTCGAATATTGATAAACCACAATACATGAACAGGGGATTGGTTTAAGAAGAAAATAATAGGTCTCTTCAGGACCAATATATCCAGCTGGCTAGGAGAACTAGACTCAGAACAAATATACTCAAACTATAGAATGTTGAGAAATACCTTTTCACTAATGCTGCCTCCTCATGACTATCTCCGTTTAATAAAATTTAGGACACCGAACAACTACTTTCTGATGAATAAATTTAGACAAAACGAGATCCCTAGAAATGATAGGTTCTGTAGACTCTGTGACACTGAGAATATAGGGGATGAATTTCATTGAATATAATTAAACTGTAAAAAAAAAAAAAATTGCAGACCAACCTACAAATAATCTTCCTACTATACTATATTCACCATCCCAATACCTATAAATTCCTTTTTAATTATTATTAAGAAATAAAAAGATTCTCACTCGATTAGCTCAGTTTGAAGTGTGGACTAGAAGAATTATGTGTGTATGTTTGTGGGGTGGGTGGGGGTGTATATATTTTTATAAAAGCAGATATAAGTGAGCATGTGTGAGTGAGAGATTGCATTTAAAGATATATATCTACGTGTGTATATGTATATTATATATATTATAGATAGTATTTTCTATATTAGCTGTACGTTGTATGTAACGTGAAAGACTAAATGTTGAATATACCAGTAACCCTGAGAGGATGAATGGCCCAACAACCATGCACAGGTGATTGGATTGTCTCCCATTAACTTCTTGCCTCTCTTCACCCAGATTTGGGGAAATAGTATCTTGTACTGAACTCTATCGTCAGAAATAGTATCTTGTACTGAACTCTATCGTCAGAAACAGTATCTTGTACTGAACTCTATAGTCAGAAAAAAATGCACCCGAACAATTAAGTAAAACAAACTGAAGCACAGCAAAACCTTTGACACCGAGTTGTCTGCGGGGTTCACGCATTCACGTAGCCACAAACTCATAGAACTCGTTCCCGTCATCATCTATCCTTACTTATTTTATTTATCAATATTAACTGATAGTTTAGGTCAGTCACAAGGAAGTGGAAGCAAATCGTATCAACACACTCGATCATGATGAGAATGATGCTGCGCGGGGGCGGGATATTGGTGTTTTACGCCGAGCCAGCAACTAAAGCTATATTACGACAAGGCAGCCAGCCCTGTAAACAGATGCCACATGCAGAGAAAGAGCAGCGTGCCCGAGACGAGAGCTGAACCCAAGACAGCCAACCCTCACTGTATTGGTGACCGGCGCTAACCGTTGCGCCAACAGGGCGCCAATTATATTGCGGAATGTCTGCATGAGAGAGAGAGAGAGGTCAGAAGCGCAACAAAAGCCTTAAAAATATCCAGTGCAAACTCTAGTCTCACTTCCGTACTGACTGCGTGGTTGCACATAAGCAGTGTGACATAACGAGGAGTAAAAAGTAGCAACTTTGCGTCCGCGAGCGCGCGCGTGCGTCGCGTGAGGTCGTGAGAGAGAGAGAGAGAGTGTGGGAGGATATGAATGTAAGAAGTCGAAGCACGGTTTCGAATCCCCATCTATTAAAGCAGGGGTAGAGAACGTACGTCCTGCCTGCCAAGGCAATCGCAGATGTCAGTAAATCTATGAGCTTTTTTCATAGCAACATAAATGTATTTTAAGTGAATGTCAACAATAATAATAATAACGTAATTTTTGAGTGACGATGCAAGGATCGAACGCTCATTACGGGATAGACAGGACGCACACGAGTACATGACAGACATCTATACTTCTCGATGGCTGGCCGCGGTCTGTATGGACGATTATCGAGAATTATGCATGCATGTGACCTTACCCTCAAGCCCAAAGTAGACCTCTTTCAGTTTGGTGTCGGCTGTTGATGTCGGTTAATACAATAATAATAACAATAAAGGATCGTCGACTTTGCTGTGTACCTTAGTGTGCAGTTCAGGCTTTCAAGTATCCAACATTATCCCTTCACGGATTTCCAAAGGATGAGCAAATGAAAAGGTTTTGACTGGTAAAAATTCATTTGGGTTTATGAGTTTATTTGGGCATACCGCATGTGCAAGCACGCCTGCGTGTGTAGCATGAGTGTAGACACTTGGTAAATGCCATGAACTCCTCGATCAAGAGGAAGTACGTGCACTAAATAGTTATGATGATTATTATTAATATACTTTCACTGCACGACTACAAACAGCAAATTGTGCATTAAGAAAAATGCTTTGTTACTACTCTTTCTCCTCTTGGAACTTTTTAATTACAAACATATATTTTACTGACTTCAAACAGTTGGATCGCTATGCTTTTCATAGTAGCAAAGCATGTTTTTCAAGCATCTAATTACGAAAAAGTGGAGGGTGGTGACTCGGAGGACAACAGGCAGACTGAGATTATACACGTTGCAAAAGTGTTAACACGCCGTGGCGACACTACAGGCTGCCCAAGCTAATTTTTAAGTAGGTATATAATTTTATACACCCCGCGAATGATGTTATAAATATCAAAGTGGCCCTCTGGGGGTAAAAAAGGTTCCCTACCCCTGAATTAAAGGGAAATAAACCCGTTTAGGTCTGGGCTTCTCTGTTCTTCGACACCTGCGTGTCGTAATTATCGTCATTGTTATCTGCTGGATCGCGTAGTTCTCTTGGGATAGTTCTTGTCAATTATTTAAGCTCTTCGGCGTTACTGCTCGTCACGCAAACACCCAACCGCCATTTGAGCGTCAGCCGCTCCGCCCCTGGGGCGTCGAACGTCAGATGACGCAAGCGAGCATCACGGGCGCCACGAGTGCACACGAGGGCGAGAACCCACTGCCGCACAGTGCACACAGCGCAAATGTCGGTCACCGATCATTGCCAGGTGGGTACACTGGGTAGGTAGGTATACAGGTATACTGAGCCAGAAACGCGTTTCAAGGAGAGTGCAAATTCTCCTTTGCGACCGCTGCACGCTAGCAGGGGCTGCATGGCTTCATGACATCAACTTGTTTTATCCTCCTCAACAACCGATATGACAATTGTTTGAAAGTAGATCATAGGGAAATGATGAGTCTCTTTTAACGCACAAAGCGCTGTCGAGTTCATTTATTAATGTTACACGGGTTAGAGACAGGTAGTCCAGCATCCATCCATTCATTCATCCCTTGACTGGTTCCAGTTAAGTTGGTCCGCCAGTACTGGTCGTCGGGGGTGAACACATGGATAGACGCGGTAGATGACAAGACCCGCCACTCGGATATCTGTCTTGATAAGTGATGAGAAGGTCCTGCATCGACTCCTTCACTTTTGCAATCCAGTTCTCTGGTCATCTATCACCTGGGTACCCTGTAAGACGATCTTAGAGTGTTGTGCCGGGTCACATGGCTGGACTAGACCAGATTCTCCTCTCCGAATCGGGTAGCAGAAGACCAGTGGTGATGTGTACTGGTCCATCGGTGATATGGAAGTAGTTCCCAAATTTAAAAAAAAAACTACCACGGCTGATTTTAAAACATTAGGGGAAACAATCTACTCCTTTCGATCTTTTATCGGTTTCCAGGATAGATCACTGCACGGTCCTGTATTTTGCCTGATTTTTTCATTGCATTCTCCGGTCCTCTGAATGGAGCTGTGGACACAGTCTTGTCTTGCGTATAGTTGTGTTTTCTGCACCAATCATCGGGGGGTTATCTCCCCCCCCCTGCCCTTTAGCGACCCGTAACAACCTGCGATAGTGGACCGGGTGGAACTGGTTTGACCAAGTTAACAGGAGGCAACGACATACTAACAGCGAGTATATAGCTGTCAAGATATGTAAATGTACACGGAACAACGACTCGGTGAGGTGCCAACATACGATCTTTCTTCTTTAGCGTGAACTTTATGCAGGTCAAACACGGGTTAGACAGAAGACCTTGAAGGCTTAATGAGTGCAAATTCTCAGCAGACTATAGTTCCCTCTGTGTGTGTGTGTGAGAGAGAGAGAGAAAGAAAATTTATTGTGAGGTTGTGAGAGAGAATGAAGGACAGAGAGAGAGAGACAATATATTTATATAATATATAAGCTGGTGACCCGACAATGAGATATCCAAGCTGAGTGTAATAATTGTAGCATGCAGACCCTCCAAAGTCCAAACACACACACAAACACACTCCCCTGCACCCTCCCATCGAAATCCGAGTAGCTGGTCTGCGGAACCCCGCGTCCCTGATGTCACACCATTCGTGACCGGTTCCATATGGCCTCGGCAGACAGCTTGCTCAGCAGTTTTGCTCAGCAGTTGGGTCTTGACTGCAAGGTTGGTCAGCCGCACGTTAGTATATATGACCACCGCTCACGTCTCACATCAGGGTGCACTGTAGCCTTATAGCCAGGTCATCAGCCGTTGGCCTAATGCTGTGACCGACTTTCGGTGTACGTGCACACGGGATGTGCAGTGTGAAGACATCGAACGACTAAAAATACAAAAGTCGGACAGTGTTTTCCTTGTCACAGCGTGAGTGGGGGCCTTGCCCCAGCCGTTTGTTGACACTCGCGGGAAAAGCGGGGCACGTTAAGTACGAGATGCTTGGTTGTGACCTACATTTGTTACAGGGGTGGAGAGGAGGCTGTGTTGACCGATTTTGCACACATTGTTTGACTCATGTTTTAACATGGCTTGACATGTAATATCATTTCACGCTTACATACTTAATTGATGTGCGCAAGGTGTCCCTCAAACATGACGCTCAAGTCGGTTAATCTCTAGAGAACGACTTTGCAGACATCCTGACTTCCCTAAATAAGAATTTGCGCTCACCCGGCTATTTATAACTCGCAGGCTAAGAGGGGAAACACGTGCAGAACTGGATGCTGAGCACACGACCACTGCAACTGCATACAGGTTCCAGAGAAAGGAGCGGTGTCACTAGGGGCCACTGGAGGTTCTCAGTGGTTCTTTTCTCTGGCTCCGGTGTCTTGGAGTCGGACTTTCTTACATTTTGCAGTCCAGCTGCAGCAGAAGTATTTGAACTTTCTTGCTGCATCTGAAGCATGGCTGCTGAGCAGAAGCGTCTGAAAGAAGATCGTCTGCGGACGAAGAACTGGAAGAGGTGGGGTCCATACCTGGCGGAGAGACAATGGGCAACAGTTCGGGAGGATTATTCTGCTGACGGCGACTGGTAGGTGTAAACAGTTAAATCCTTTCGAGAGGCCGCTTTAATGTAGTTATAGAAGGAACACGAAGTTCAAGGGGATGTCTGTGTGTTTTTCGGGGATGGGGAAAGGGGTCGATGTTTGGCTTTGTCAATGGGGAAAAACAAACATAATTATAACGCGTATGCCAGCAAACAACAACAACAAAAACACACGCACACGCGCGCACGCACGCATGCACAACTCATGCAGTGAGTTTATTAATACGACAGTGATATACAGTCAAAACTAAATTGCCAGAATAGTAGGTCACGGGAATTTTATGACATAATTTTAATTTTGTTTTATAAATTGCTTTTCAGATTCACAATTGTGATCACTATAGTGCTTATGAACATTCAAACAAACATACATGCACGAGGACACATATACCAGTGTGTGTGAGAGGGAGGGTATAATAAAGGTGTTTCTGAGATTGTGTGTAAACAAGACTGTGTGTGTAAACAAGACTGTATGTGTGTATGAACAAGATCGACTGTATGTGAGTGTGAACAAGACTGTGTGTGTGTGTGTGTGTGTGTGTGTAAACAAGACTGTGTGTGTGTGTGTAAACAAGACTGTATGTGTGTGTGTGTGTGTGAACAAGCCTGTATGTGTGTGTGAACAAGACTCTGTGTGTGTGTGTGTAAACAAGACTGTGTGTGTGTGTGTGTGTGTGTGTGTGTGTGTGTGTGTGTGTGTGTGCTGTTCTCACTGAGTAACTGTGCAAGTTTCAGAGTAATTGTGTACTGGGGCTAGTTTTCAGTAGTAATAATTAATGGTTTTAGAACATGCTTATTAGCAGAAATACAGTGCACACTCTTGAATACAGTGTTTGATAATAGCTGGAGGTGGCTATATGCTCTGGTTACTCAGAACAAAAAACTGTCCTTCACATTACAGTGCTGACTTGACACTTTCAGTTGAGTCAACAGCCACTCTTCTTGGTGTACAGCATATTTGAACAAGCTGTATGTAATCCAAGAGATCTCTGTATAAGTGTAAGGACTGAGTGGCCTGTTTACCATGTTGCAAGCGTTTATAGTTATTAGCATACATCTGAAGAAAGATACTAAACTTGAACATAAGTGATTATAAAAAGTGGATATATGGTCTAAGTTTGTAGTATTCTTGTATTATTCTGTAGCTCCAATGCAACTATCTTTGCCACTTGATGGCCAGATTACAAAATTTACTATTCATCCAGTATTTCAGAACACCTTATCATGTGCTACAGTTTATGTGCCCTTGTTTAGCAAAAGTTCTCATTCTTGCTTTTCTGGGTCACCCTTTCTATAAATAGTTTTGTCACAGATGTAAATAAAAGTCCGTGAGTTTTGTAATATCGAGTATGCTTTTCCCTCCCCACTCATTTTAAGGTCGTGGCCTTCATTGGTGTATCAATGGCCACTTTTTTTATTTTATCATCATTTGTAGCTAAATTGATTTGTTAAAAAAGAACAAGTGAATGTTGATCAAGTTTACATTAATCTATTATGTCAGGAATTGAATTCAGTATTGAATAAATGGAATTTCCATTGCAATTCTTTGTTTATTTCTTAACATAACATGAGAAGACATGCTTTCTCTACATACAGCACCCATGTGTTTCTAAGCACAATGCAGTTCACAGCGGGTGGTTCACCATGGTGCTTTCCCCAGGAGTTTATTGTTACAAGTGAAAGACTCACACATGCTGCTAATAAAGTCACCAAATTCAGTTTCTGCTAGAAGAGAAAGACCTTTCAGACAGCACTTTATCTGAGCTGCACCCTGGCACTTGTACAGAATGCAGTGCCTGCCAAAAAGATCTCAGGATGACTTTCTGCTCACAAGCCAAAATTTCTTCCTTTCCACCATTGACAAGTGGTCTTTACTTTGGAATTCCCTGCCAGTGTACTTTTGGTATACGCAGATGCATGAAACGCCCCAAAAAAACTCTTAAAGTGGATCGTTTCTGTTAAAAAATACTTCTCAGATTGACTCTTTTCATTTCCATGTGTTTGTATGTGCGTGTGTGTTTGTATGTGCATGTGTGTGTGTGTGTGTGCATGCATGGGGAATAGCTTCTAGCTATGATCTGGTGCAATGTATGAATATCACACCATAACTACCAATAAAAACCTTGATTTGTATTAATAAATGCTGTTGTCATAGTACCAGTGATTATGAGAACTGCTCCCAGTCAATGTCATCACCACTGCCAACAAATCTTCCCATCAAAGTACCAGCAAAAATCAGCATCACTGCTATTTAACATCATCACTACAGCAAACATCTCCATGACTGCCAACAAACATGCTGAACACATGTACAGCCACCATTTTTTTGTCACCATATTCTACTTTCCCTCTGTTACACCCTTCGTTTAACAAGCACAAAGGGACAAAAACAAGAGAACAATGAAAACAAGTGTACTAGACAAGTTATGGTCTGTCTTACTCAATGTGACCCACAACACAATATGAATTCAAGGCTGAAGTTTTTCATAAGTCTTATTTGGAGCCAGATGGCTGGCATGTGGGCTGGGAAGTGTAAACAAGCTCAAGCTGGGGACCAGCTGAATTACATATTAAGAAGTTTTTAGACTGAGTAAATTTGTTTATATGTAACAGGTTCACATATTTTTCATGTCTTTATTACAGATGATGGAATCATTTCATTAACTGTCTTCCTGATTTTTCTTTTAAAGCAGACGGTTTGAAGAGATCATTTACAAATAATACCATTTTCAACATTTTTATATAAATGTATAATCTTGCTGTAGCATGCCATACATTTTTTCAAAATTTTCAAACCTTTGTGCCTTTTTTTAATTCAGTTTAATCCCATTTGTAAATCTTATTCTCAAATAGTCCTCGTGCACTGTGCACGATATTGAAAAAAACAGCATACAATACATCTATCACAGTTATGAGCAGTTGTGACAAATGTGAAAAGATGTATAATATGTATATTATACAAACAGGACTCTACCATTTTTATTTCTTTCCAGCTGGAGTTATTTTCCTCATGAGCATGCACGGTCTCGTGCATACAGGTGGGGGGAAGATGGTCTTTTAGGCGTCACTGATCGTCAGTGCCGAATCTGTCTTGCTCTTGCTTTGTGGAATGAAGAGGATGAATTTTTGAAAGAACGTCTGTTTGGGCTCACAGGTCATCAGGTATGCTCAGAGCTGTATGTGCCTGTAACTGCTTGTATGTCCCTCACTTTTGTGAAGTTTTTTTCATTTTAAAAAGTACCAATTTGTTTCTAGTACATACCTTGCAAAATAATTATGATGGACAGCTTTAAACTTACTGGGGGAGATAATACAGGTAAGAAAATGGGAGGGTTTCTTCTTTAAAATAAATGCAGTATTTTTCTTGGAAAGTACAGAACACTCTTTGGAAAATAAAAACAGATTTTTTATTATATTATGCTATATATCTGATCTTGCTGACTAAAACTGTATCTTAACATTAGAGACAAATGGATCAAGATGAATAAGAACAAGATGAATGAAGTGCCCGTTGTGCATATTTCTTGGCAGGGTAACCATGGAGAAGATGTGAAAGAGCTGTATTATTATCTGGATAGCACCCCTACCCACACCTACATGAGAGCACTATACAAGTACCCACAAACTGCATACCCCTATGAGGAACTGGTGGAAGAGAATGGAAAGCGCACGGTAATGGACCCTGAGTATGAAATTCTGGACACAGGTAAATAGAATGTATGGTTGAGTCAGCTATTTCTCCTTTGCTTTCAATCTCATTATTATTATTATTATTGCTGTGCAAGTGTGTCTTTTTCAGCCAGTGGCTTTCTGAAATATATTAGGATATATGAAGGTTATAAGTAAATATGTGTCAAAGATTATGAAATTTGGTAGCTTGAGATTAAGTTACTGTGAGCTTCACATGGTGACAGACTTCTAGAGTCTAGACCCTTTTAGACGTTCTTGACACCTACCAAACATTTCTGACAGTAAAATGAGATGGAGTATAAACACAAGTTAAGGGCTACACTTTGCATACCATGTTTCTCTGCATATAGAGATATGTGTACTAATAAGGGCATTATGAGACAGTTTACACTATGTATTTTCACAGATCCTTTTGTAAAGTGAGTGAATTTTTTTCAGTCTCATAGTTTCCAATAGTCATCATTTTCCTTGATTGTTCATTGTATTTTTGCTGTCGCATCAGGGATCTTCGACAATGACTGCTACTGGGATGTCGTGGCAGAATATGCCAAGGCAACCCCAAACGATATACTAGGTGCCTACACTATCACAAACAGAGCTCCACATGAAGCAACAATTCACTTCATGCCAACGCTGTGGTTTCGCAATGTGTGGTCATGGGGTGATGAGTGTGATGTGAGTACTTACAGTACATGATGTTATAATTCATTGTGATGTGAGTAGCTACAGTAGATGCTGTAATAGCTCAGTGTGATGTGAGTAGATCTAGGAGGCATTATCAAAATTCTGCTTGATGTGAGTAGGTACTGTAGACATCATCATTCAGTATGAAAGTACAATATATATTTCCATAGCTTGGTATGACATAAGTACTTTCAGTCGCCATTATCATAGCTTATTAGATAACCATAAGGCATTATTATAGGTCAGTGAGTGTAATGTAACTGCACTAGACATAATCAAAGGGAAGTAAAAGTGACAATAGTCATTTTAATGGCAGGTGGGATGTAAATTCTGGACAGCAGTCTTCTGTATCATTTTTATTTCTCTTTCTGTTTCATTTTCAAAAGGCCTGGCTGGAGCAAAAACCACACCTAAGGCAGGTGGCACCTGGTAAAGTTTCGCTCAGCCACTGTGTCCTGGGAGAAATGATGCTTGAGGTGGATACTGGACCAGATGGAAGCTTACCAACCCTTCTCTTTACTGAGAATGACACCAACAGCAAATTGTTGTTCAAATGTGTCAATAAATCACCTTATGTGAAAGATGCATTCCACAACTATGTGGTGAAAGGTCAGTAAAGTTTTTAAAGTTTCTGCTGAAGCTAGTCACAGATGACTGCTTATAAATAAGTGGGATTATATTTACAGAAAACATTGCCTTTGCAAAAGTTACTGCATGCATGTAAAAAGTATATGCATCCTTTATAATTGAAAACAAGTATTGTTCATAAACAGTTTATATTTATTCCCAGGGGTCAAATGTATGAAGGGAAACAATAGTCAATTCTGGGCTTGTGCCAAATAAGCAGTGTTAGTAAAGAAAAACCATAAGATATAAAGCCTGCCAGTCACACTAACTTATTGATGTTTAAGAAAAGAGAAAATGCAATGACGCATGCCTGATATCTTGTGGATTTTCTCCAGAATCATAGTCCTTTCTTGCATAGACACAGCCTTTAGCATTGCATCGTTCCATACATTTGACTGCACGAGGGTAAACTATATTCTATATTAATACTCCACTTAGGCACAGTTTCTGACTTGGGTGATGTAAGATTCTTAAATTTTCTTAGCATATTATGCAGCTTCACATTCAACATTACACCTAGTGTAATTAGTTTATTGTGACTGTTTTATATTCCCCACCTTTTCCTATGTGTGTTCTTTCTTGTTCCTTGCCTGATTCAGATGTCCTTCTCTATCATACAGCATCTCTACTTGCTGAAAAGTGCATTGAGCTCACCTCTGTGTGGGGGAAATCTGCTATATAAATCCTATGATTATTATTTTTATAACATTAATTTTGTGAAATATTTTTATCCAAAAGTATCTTGTACATTTCAAAAATTTCTTGCAATTTTGAGTTTTTTTTTTTTTTTTAATGAACATTGCATTCAATTTAAGGGGACAAAACTGCTGTCAACCCCAATCGGGAGGGAACCAAATGTGCTGCTCACTACATTTTGACGGTTGGGAGTGAGCAGTCAGTCACCATCAGAGTTCGCCTATACCACCATCTAGAGAAGCCAGTTTCAGCCTTTGGACCTGCCTTTGACAAAGTCATGATGCAGAGACATGACGAAGCAGATTCTTTCTATGAAGAGGTACAGACAGCTGTTGCTATCTTGACAATGTAGCATTGAAGAATGGGTTGTAGTTATTATCAGGAAATAAGAAAAGAGAAAAAAGAAAAGGAAGGAGGCAGTAAACTGTTTTCATTAGGAAGAGGAAGCTGAACAGTTGAGTTTATTCGTGGGTAAGTGTGTGTAGGGGAGCAAGAGGGTGTCAGGAACACACGGGACGTGCAGACGGGTCACATACAACACACACTGACCACAGCGTTCCTCACGTGTTCTTTCACACAACAAAGTACTAAGACCTGTACGCGGGTTCCTATATCTCTATAATTCAAAAATTCCAAATATTTTTCCCACTCTCAACGAATTTCAAATAAATTTTACATCAACATATCTCGCAACTAATTAATGTCTACGTAAACCCTTCTAATAATATAAATATCTCCAGTCAACATACGACAACAAGCAGGGATCAATATATGACAGTAAGCAAGCAGGAATATCCTTTCAACAACGTAGATGTTTCTCAACCTCCCAATCAATCGTCCATAAACATCTCTCCTTTCTATTTGTCGAACTTCCTTCCAATGTTCACCAACAGTTTCTCAGAAAGTAAATGACCAAAACACACTGTCAACGTCAGGTCAGAACACACGTACTCACAGATATAAACTTGCCTGTAATACTCCTCCTTGAAACTATACAGAAATACACAGCATTGCAAATATCCAAAGCACACAACAATTACTCCCAATACAGAATCCTCTAGCAGACACACAGCAACTGGGGAAACTCTTCAAACACCAGCAATACTCCAATTATCAGAATCCACCAGCAGACACACAGCAACTGGGGAAACTCTTCAAACACCAGCAATACTCCAATTATCAGAATCCACCAGCAGACACACAGCAACTGGGGAATCTCTCCAAAAACACAGCAATACTCCAATTATCTGAATCCACCAGCAGACACAGCAACTGGGGAATCTCTCCAAATAGCAATACTCCGAACACAGACCTCCTTTTCTTTTTCTCCAAACTCACACACACCGGTACATTCCACCCAGACGATCTCTTTCTCCCACAACTCCTTCAATCTCCCAGACGACACCTCACGTCATACCTCCTTTTACGTAATGCGTTCTAAACCATACACCAAACGTACATCCAATGGTCACTATCCCTGCTGCACAAAACAAACAAGGGGGCTAACTCCATTTCTGACACGCTTTTTCGCTTTCAACATACTACACACTCTCAACCAGTCAGGGCTATATCCACGATCCCTGACAGAGGGGATGGTTAGGTATGTATTTGTGTCTCATAGCATGTGAGTGTGTCTGTGTGATACAAAGAAAGAGAGAGTGTGTTTGTGTGTGTGTGTTCATTCATGCATAAACATATAAAAACAAAGCATGTATACATATGTAATCATCATTTACAATGTGTGTCAGAAACATAATGATGTTTACACTTTTGTGATGACCATATATATACAGTTATAGGTAAAACTGTATTCTGCACACTATCCCTGACACCTTTGTCTCTTAACACATAGAATAACAGAATTAATTTAATTAATAAAAAAAAAGAATTTACATAGAGTTAATTATAGGACATAGAATTGAATTGAAAATGGGACTTCTTTGCTGCAGCTTGAATGTGTTAGGCCCCGCCTAATAAGTAGAAGGACCTATAGAGTGGTATGAATTTAAATATCGTAGGGGGCGAGGGCTAAATGAAAAAAAGCGCACCTCTTCGCTTATTTACCTCTCGTTAATAAAGAACTGTCATTGTCATTGTCAATATCATCATGACAATTAACCCACCTTATGAAAAATAATTTTTTTATTAGAAAGATATTTCAGATGAGAGAGAATATCTAACAAATGTCATTTGTTTGCAGATAATAGGGTTCAAGTCGGTGGCAGAACAGCAAGTAGCTAGACAAGCTTATGCAGGCCTTTTATGGAGCAAACAGTTCTATCACTATGTTGTACAAGAGTGGCTACATGGGGACAAAGGTCAACCTCCCCCACCCACAGAACGTCATTATGGTCGCAACACAACCTGGCTCCACCTCTTTAACAGGGATGTCATTTCTGTACCAGACAAATGGGAATACCCTTGGGTAGGAGAGCATGCTTTTCATGACTTGTGTGCTCTATATGTTACTGTGCAAAGAGTGTTCTTAATAACTCTTCAAGTGTTAATAACCTTTTCAAATTGTGTTTAGTGGTTGTTAAACATGTCCTTTCATGTCACTGAGCTTCAGGTGCTGAGGTAAATTGCTGTCACTTTTTACATACCTATAGCTAGTGCCATTTTGTTCATCATCATAAGCATTAGCCTGTAAATGTTACCAAATGTGTCGCAGCCCTTACTTTACTTTTTAACACCAAATATAACATGCACGTAACTTTGACATCACACCCAGTCGTCAGATGTATGCCTAACAATTATTTCCTGTCACAAATATTGGGTGTCAAATACCAATTTTCTGTTACCGAACATGCAGTATGCTTCTTGGGACCTTGCCTTTCATATGATTCCTGTTGCCAACATTGACCTACAGTTTGCTAAAGAGCAGCTTCTCCTTTTCCTTAGAGAATGGTATATGCATCCCAATGGACAGGTGAGCTTCTTGCATGAGCCTTTCATCTATCTTTTACTTTGTCATATGACTGATATTCATGATATACAAATCATTTTCCACAAATTATTAACCCATGTTCCTAGAGTAGGATAATAAGAACCAGTAGAGTTTTGTGACAGTTGTGCTTCTTGAGACTTCAGTGATTTATATAGATTAAATTATCCCCCCCAGCCCCTCTCCCATCCTTTGTTTTGTTAATGTGTTGTTGAAATGGACTATTCGTTTGCTTATTTACATTCTGCTTCAGAAAAAATAGACAGTATTATTTTTCACTTGCTTTAAACACTGTCTGCAGATTCCAGCTTATGAGTTTGCTTTCTCAGATGTCAATCCACCAGTACATGCATACGCCGTCATTAAGGTGTACAAGGCTTCAGGCCCTAAAGACCACAGGGACATTCTCTTTCTGGCTCGCTGCTTTCACAAACTGGTCCTAAACTTCACCTGGTCAGTTGTCTATATTGCCATCTGTGGCTGAACTGGTCACATATACTGTCATAGTCAGTTAACCAAGATGATGTTAAAATGTTTTTTCAAACTAGTAGATTGTTGGTAGGGGGGAGAAAAGAAAGAAGGTTAAAAAACTTGTGTGGGTTTGGGAAGAAAAGAGAATAATTTCAAGAAGTAATGAAAGAAAGATCATATTCTAGGTGGGTGAATCGCAAAGACCCTGATGGAAGAAACATCTTTGAAGGAGGCTTTCTTGGCCTTGACAATATTGGTGTTTTTGATCGCTCCAAACCCTTACCTGTTGGAGGCAGGCTGGCCCAGGTAAGCTAGTCACATGTATCACTACTGCTGTAGTAGCTCAGTCTCCTTTAGTAGGATTATTGTGGCTATAAACCCCAGTTTTCTGTAGTAGGGTCACCATATTTATAGCCCAATCTCCTGTGTAGGAAAGTGCTGCTTAATGACACAGAAGCATTCTGAGATACACAATGTTAGATGATTTTATGGTTTGTGCAAACATAATATTTTGTGCACATGCTTCCAACAAATTACACGTTTCAACTTATATCATCTATGATAATATCATTGTTTTGTAATTTTACAGGCAGATGCCACAGCATGGATGGCCTTCTTCTGTGTCATCATGCTGGAGATAAGTCTCATTCTTGCTAGACGTGACCCAATTTATGAGGACATGGCCAGCAAGTTCTTTGAGCACTTTGTCTTCATCCTGGATGCCATCAACAATGTAGCAGGAGAAGGCTTGTGGAATGATGTAGATGGCTTTTACTACGACCACATCTACAGCAACAATCACAGCCTGCCTCTCAAAATTCGCTCCATGGTTGGCATGGTGCCTCTATTTTCCAGCATGGTGCTGCATGATCAGGAAATGAAGCGACACCCTGGTTTCTACAAGCGCACCAAGTGGTTCTTAGAACACAAGAAGGATCTGGCACAGAGAGTGAGTAGTTTGGATGTCATTTTAGTTTGAGTTGGGAGAGGATGGAATTTGGTGTTTTTGCACTGGGCCAGCAACTAAGGCTCTGTTAGTGCAAAGTGGGCAGAAGAGATTTGATGTTTTACAACAAACCAGCAGTGAAAGTTATTTTATGGCCAAGCTGCTGGCCCTGTGAATAGGTCTCACATCCTGAGAAAGAACAATGTACTTTAAAGACAATTTAAATCCAGGAAATGGTTTCTCAAAGTGTAGGTAAAAAAAGCTTCACCATTGAGCCCCTGGATCATCCTGGATATCTTTGAGTGCCACTGGTTGATTTTTTTAATTTATTCCAGCTTGCCTTAACCTCTCTGATGACAAACAAATAGCATCTATGGAGAGATTTTTTCCGCTGTTGTCATATCTTAACAATGTTGTGACACCTTTCTAGTGATCATGGCTTGAAGTGAAAGTCATTTATCAAATGTTGTACAGATCCTGTGCAGAGCTGCAGAGGACAACGGAAATGCCGATGACACCCTGCTGCTGACGGTTGTCACCCGAGAGCAGCTGGTGCGCATGCTTCATTATATTTTGAATGAAGATGAGTTCCTTTCTCCTTATGGGATTCGGTCTCTCTCAAAGGTGTGTGTTTTACAGAGGCACAAAGACTTCAGTGAGTTCCCATGTAGCATTCTCTTTCAAGACACACTTCAAACAGTCATAACTTTTGACAATTTCTCATCTTTCAGCATCACTCTTACTCAGAAATTATATACATAGTATAAAAACCTTTTACTTCTATTATTGTTTCAAAATTTTTTTTTATTTTGAAGGCAAAACTAAATAACCTACTTAGTAAATGGGTACTTGGTAAATGGTTTGTAAGATTTTAAGAAAAAACTGTTTAAGGGGTCAAAGACTCTCCATATCTTTCACTTCTAATGCTGTTATTAAATGGCCTTGATCATAAAAGTAAATCTGAGAACCTACTGTATATTTAATAAATAATACATAGAGTCTCAAGAGCAAAAGTGTGAGCACCACAGACTTTATCTTGTGAATCTAAGTAGTGTTCACGTTCCAGAAGATTCAACAGGGCAAATATGCACAAAAGCAGCATTTTCTTTAAAAATGTACGTGTATCCTCAAATATGGTTATTTTTTCAGTACCACTACAAACACCCCTTTAAATTTGAGGTTGGAGAGCAAGCACATTTTGTGCAGTACCAGCCAGCTGAGTCACAGTCTAAGCTTTTTGGTGGAAACAGCAACTGGCGGGGCCCCATCTGGATCCCAAGTAAGTGATTCTTTTTCTGCAGTTTTATACAATGGGGTCACCATTTTCTCTGCTAGTTTTCTTTCTCACTCACTATACACTCTTATTTTTTAGCATACTGATAATGCCTAACCACAGAGCAGTTCCTGCTGCTTTAATTACATGAGGTTTTTCTTTACTCAAATTTTTTCTGTTCCCTTTCTATCAAGTGATGACTGAAGTTTCTTTCACTGTGATACTTGCTGCTTGAATAAAAAGTACATGCACTGTTTTGTACCAGTATGTTAGACACATCAAAACATAAAACACTGTCAAAATGCTGACAGTGTATGCAGTATAGTCCAGATCTAAATCTTTGTGGTGACCCTAACCTCACAGAGGAAACTTTTGAGACAGAATTTTGTGTTTTGACTTCCACAAGATATGCAAATATAATTTAGTTTCAATATTATGTTTTACTTTGTGTATAGGATCCCTGCATAAAGGGTACATTGTTAGCACATTTAAGATTGCATGACAGCTGCATAAATTAAAAAAGTCATTTGTTCTAAAATTTATGAATAATTAAAGCAATTGATTTTTTTTCCGTCTCAGTGAACTATCTGCTGATTGAAAACCTTCAACGTCTTGACTACTTTTACCAAGACACACTGAAGGTAGAGTGTCCTACAGGGTCTGGCAAATACATGCGGCTAAAAGATGTGGCAGCAGAGCTGTCTCTCAGACTCTCTCGACTCTTCCTCCCAGACATCTATGGGAGCAGAGCTTGCCATGGTGTGTACTAAGTTAAAAGTTTGACATAATGACTCTATTCCTGATTGAATAGTTTTCTCTAATCCTGTCTCGTTCATTTTTTAGTTGCAGTAAATAGTGGTGGGGGTAATGGCTTCAGATTTAGAATGGAGAAATGATTTTTACAACAAAATTTTGATAAACATTTACCATGGCTAGTTGGTTTGATTGTTTTATTGTCAGGCTTAGAAGAGCGATACAGCAAGGATCCAAACTTCCGAGATCTTGTGCTGTTCTATGAATTCTTTGATGGAGACACTGGTCGTGGGTGTGGTGCAAGGTCAGTGTAAACATTTTATTACCACATTCACCTTAAAATGCATAATAATTTTAAAAAATGGCAGATGACATTGCACAGTCTCTGCTTATATGTATGGAATCAAAGTAATATAGTCTCATACCTTCTATCCAAAATGTCTTCCTCATAAAGAAAAAAAAAGGTAAGGCTTCCTATAACCTATAGTGACCACAGAGGCAGCAAGCATGAGTGGTTCACTATGTCTGGGACAAGGGACATAATATATGGAGACAAACTCTGCCTTTTTTACCTCCCCTTATAAATCAGTACCTTATTCCTGTTGGACAACTGCTGAGAATAAGAGGGAGTCTTCCTTGAACTAGAAACTTTCTGCAAAAGTCTACCAGCAACAGAGCCTCTATTCTGTTCTTTCAAGACATGTTAATCTTTATTTTCCATAAAATTTTCGATAAACTTCCACTCTGATTTATTCCACTCTTTCTAGTCCTCAGTACTTCTTCAAACTCCCCTCTATACTCCCTCATGATTGCTTCGTTCCTCTTTCGACACAGTGCTTTTTTGAGTCTCACTAACTTTTATGAAGACATATGGACAGAGGTCTTTTTCCGATCAAGCCCCATCAAACTTGGAACAGATTACCCATCAGCCTTGGTCATGCTGATTCTTTTACAGCCTTTAGGTTCAAACTTAAGGAGTGCTTTTTTTTTCAAAATCAGCGACTTCACCCTTCCATGTCCATACAGTGCACTGGCACGGGTCTGTTTTTGCTCTGTGGATGTGTCTGTTGAATGAGTGCATGTGTGTGTGTGTGTGTGTGTGGACATTAGTGTGTAAGTTTATTTAGAATTGGTCTGTATTTTTTGTGTGTGAAGTGCTCTGAGGAAAGTACTTTGGAAAAGGGCTACATAAATGCTCATCATTAATGATGTAAACAGATTGTTATTTTGTTTGTACGCATTTTTTTGCTCCAAAGATATACAGTATATATATATATATCCATAGATGTGTGATAATTTGGTTGACATGTTGTGCTTCTTTTTGGCAGCCACCAGACAGGCTGGACAGCACTGATAGTCAACTTGCTAAAGAGTGCACGTCACCGCAAATCGCTTTCAGGGGACAGTACCAGCTCATTGTGTGCTGCCAGCAATATTTGATTTGCTATAATAATAGTCCTCAACATGAGTGCTTGCATAGTTGGTGCAGGTCATCTGATGGTTTTATGGGTGCTGCATAGTGTGGTGATAATTTTCCTTCATGGTGCAAAGCTCTGGATGATAAACATTTAGTTGTGTAGATTTAAAAAACTGCTGTTTGGATTTAATTTAGATAAATCATTTCAGACTGACAGCTGATGTTCAGGTAGGAGCTTTTCATTCAAGGATTTTTATTCAGCGTTGCTGGTTCGTATCGTAAGATCAGTCATTTTGTGCCATTCACTTTTCTGATGGCAACTGCGAATGTGTACAGTATTTTGTTGGCTCCTGTCTACTTTTAGAGGAGCACCCCTAAACTGCTGGCTGTTTATTGATTGCCAGCAGTGAGCCAGAATTTTGGAAAGATTGACTTTTAACAAGCAAGGTTGTTTTTTTTTAACCTGCACTGATAAAATATTTGTCATGACTTCTAGAAAAGGTGGACCAGATATGTTTTTATGATGCTGGCTTCTTGATTCAACCTTCATATATTATTTTATTTACAAAAATGTATTTGTAACATTGTTTTCCTATTTCACCCCTGCAGACAGTGTTATCATTATAAAAACAAATGATACTTGCTATTTGCTGCTCTATTCACAAGATACTGCTTGCTTTTAAGTATTTTAATTTAAATTTGAAATCTGTGAAATATCTTTCCCCAAACTCCCTGTAAGCCTTGTTTCATCTTTACATTAATGAATAAAAACTTAATATAGTTAACTAAATCCTTAAGGCAGTAGAAGTGTCTGGAGACAGCATAAGTAAAATTGACCACTAAATGGTTTCCTAATCAGATCATTCAGTGGTCACTTTTGTTTTTCATGTTAGGGGGAAAGGTGTTAGAATTTGAGTTTCCTGGAAACTTGGTCTCCAATCTAGGCTGAGCTTCATTTGCTAATGATCTGTTAGTGGTTGTGACAGGGGAAGCGGATAGCAAGTGGTTAGAGCACTAGTGTCCAAGCTGAAAGGCACACTGGTTCAATACCTAAATAGTGCAGCAAACCTCCCCATTTGACCCACCTGGGGAATGGGAACGTGACTCCATAGACCGACCAGAAAATTCTAGGGGGCACAATTACCTTTTGGTGGGAACATATCACTTGTTGCCTCAGCATTATGTTACCGGTCTGTACTTTACAGTGCAGTGCAATATTTATCTGTTCAACAAAAGGGAACATTTCACAGGATTTGTTCTTTTTCACTTGTCTTTCACTATACTTTATATTGTGCAGTTGAACAGACAGCTGTTCCACATTTAACAAAGGAAGTACTAACCTAGCTAGGATTAAAATCCATTAGCCATATCCTTGGAAATCTTTCAAGAAAAGTGTGTCTTCTGTTGCAACATTTTTTATGGATATGCTGTGAAAAAAGATACCCTCAATGCATTATCAGTATTATGCATGAACTTAATTGCTTTGAGAAAATGACCTGTTTGTCAAATACATATTACTACTCATTGTATCACTGCATTTTTCATTTCATGCCATCTTGGGCATTGCTGTAACATTTAAATGATTTTCTGATACACTATAAAATGTTCATCATTCCGTTTATGTCGAAGCATGACATAAAATATAATCTCTCTCCTTCAACAAGATCTCATTAGCAGTCATAACTGCAGATATCTTGGTATGTACTTTAACATTTATTTCTGATGATGATGACACAGTTGAGTTAAAGAATCCAGATGAGAGAACATGCCAAAATTGGCAGATGGAGAGCTGCAACACTTCATTTGGGTGCTATTTCAGCTGTCCATTACATCATGTGAAAGCTCTCACCACGATGTACTATGTTTTAGCACTTGAAATGTGTAAGCTTTTCTACAATTTGGGGTTTAGGTTTATGCTTCTGCAGCACAGTAACTTGTGGAAATGCATGCCTCACTACCATCTGTATTGAACTGATTTTGAGTTGCATGAAAGTTACCCATGACCACTGCACAGCCACATAATTCAGTTCATCACACACACATTTACATCTCATCCAAAGTCTTTCAGGAATGCTCGAGTTTGTATGCCAAATATTGTGATGAGGCTCCCAAACCTTTCATGAAAAGTTGATGGGACTATCCCTCTTCCTCCAAAAAAAAAAAAAAAAATGCTCTCAGTATTTTATGACTAAATTTTTATGCATGCATTTTTTTTACTGTATTTGTATGTGATATAGTTTGATTTTTTTTAAAAAAGGTTTTCTGCCAGAATCTTGACAAAATTCTGATGTTTATACTTAATACAAAGTCTAAGTATTCAAACTGTTAATGAATCAACAAATATGGATTTTTTTAAATTTTATTCTCTCTCACATGCTTGCACATGCACACAGATATTTTTTCTCGTCTTTCACAATGCTTATGGTAGTGCAATTAAAAACTTACATTTCAAAAACTTTGTATTGCCACAAGTCCAGATTTATCCATAATGTAGCATTTATAAATTGTCATTAATGGATATGCAACAACTATTCAAAGACTTTTTTAAGTCCTCATTTCCTAGCCACTCAAAAGAATGAGAATCAAGAAGCAACAAGGAATAGGACTGTTAATACCTGTGTCAAATGCATCAGAAAATGTCAAATCCTGTATCTAGTCTTTGAATATATATCTGTGTGTATGGGTGCATCTATGTCTGTATGCATGTATACTCAGACCTGTTCCTATATAAGTGCGAACACTTGCCAGAAACAATACATCAGTTAACAGTCAACACATGGCAGCTGAAATCACATTTGTTTCTCAGTTTTCATCAGAATCTCCCTCTTCATTTTCAGCTATAGGAAAGCGCAGGATGGCAGCTATGCCGGATAACTGTCCTAGTTCTGCAAAAGAAAAAGTATAATTCACAAAAACAGAACACTTGATATGGATGGGGATGAAGACAAGGTCTCAGTAATGGGATAGGGTTAAAGAGGTGGTCTCAAAAGGCATAGTTTACATCTACTAGTGTAGCAAGGAAAAGAAGACATCGAAACCACAATTTGCGTAGATGTGCTCTTTATGAGAACTTCAATCATGTACATGACTGGAATGTTAACAAATTTGCAGGGGTCTGAGACTCAGTGTCTCTAGGTGATATATGCCTAACACACATTCATGGAATGGTAATATCCTAGAAAAGGACCTGCAGGCATAAAATGGTTGCTTCTCTCTTTTCATGAGCACATGCAGAAACCTGTTTTCCTAATACATTAAGGTCCCATTCATACAGAGTATCCATGCACTGTAGGTAAACATACGTTCTCCTGATACATGAAGACTTGAAAAGATCTTGACTTCCCCTCCATTCTCACGTACGCTGTCTACAAGTGCCACATAACGCTTCCTTTGCTGAACAGTTTGGGATCTGGAAAATAAACATAAAATAAAACAGAAAAAAAGTCACACTAATGCAAAATGGCTGAAGCATTAAAGCATCGTCTTAATTAAAAAAAGAAAATGCTTCTGCGAGAAAACAAAGATGAAAGTTATATGCACATGAAAGTATATGTGGATATACTCAGTCACAAAGTTGACATACAAAGTACTGTGTACACTGACCTGAACAATTCGTCTGTCACTAGTAGTGTTTCCACAGCCTGGAGTTCGGCAGCCCTCTCACAATGTTTAATCCTGAGCACACAACCACCATGATTTACAATAAGCGATGCGATCAATAAGCAGTGTAATTATCTAGTTTTTACATGAGGCAAATAAAGGCTTCCATCGCATTTGGAGTGAGAAACAAAAAGACATTTTTCATTCAACAGTGACATCAACGATATATTGTCTGTATAATACACTCACATTACAATATGCAGGATTAATATAGGCCCAATGCAAGAATAAAATAATCTGGTCATTTTGTATCCCAGAAAAAAGTCTTTACCATTATCCATGTGAAATAGTGTTTTTTTTCATAGCATGTAAGAGACACAACATTATGCATTGTAGGGTTATAATTCAAGTTCTTAGGTTACCTATGTTCATGACAAAAAACAGATTCCATAAATAATCAAACTTGTCTGTTTGTATAATAAAAGAACTTTTCTGCAAAATAACATTTTTAAGCGTGTTATCAAAGGAGTTAAAGTTTAGGTCATGCTTTAGACTTTTACAATGGTAAATAAAGATATAAATAATGAGAAGCCAAAAACTTATCCATTCTTGTATCCTTACATACACCAAAGAGGTTAAAGTGAGAAAAACAAAAGAGGTCTTCACTCTTTCATACCTTAGGTATTGAAGCTAACAAAGCACAGGGATATCTAGCTTACAAAGCAATATGGACCAAGTCCCGTGCATAGTCTACAACACCTGCTACCTGTTAGAAACTACCAACACATGACTATTTCTGATGCTTTACTGTTTTGTAAAGTGATTGAAAGGTCCGAGCCCTCCATCAGCCCAAAACATCTCACACTTTTGCTTCAGTCCCTTCTGCCAAGAGTGGCAGACCATGCTAACCACCACCATTAGCATGCATTTGAGTGATGTACTTGCAAACTTTTCAACACTAGTATTGAACTCACCCATAAAATGCTCGGTCAGGGTCAGATTGCAGCATCTGATAAAAGTCATCTAAAGCTTTCACTTCTCCCGAAGCCTTAGTGTCAGCAAGTTTAGCAGTCACCATTGGATCTGACAGAACTTCTGAACAATTGAACACACATGATCAAACACAAATATGCACACGTGCATGCACACATCTATACATCAAGATTAAAAATACACTAATGGTAGACAAAAATCCTGGTTTTTATCACACAAAGCTCTAATTCTTTTCTACAAATTATTCTGATTTCAACTTCAACAGGATTCATAATATACACAAGCATTATAGCTTCTTCATTTTCTGCATGTTTATTTGTGAGACCTGTCTGGTATGAGACCGCACCTTTCAGTGAGTGCTTGAAGCCTGAGGAAGAATGCACAAGCAGAAATTTGGCCTTGTTGTCTGTCAGGATCCTCCAGTCCTGTTTGATGGCCTGCGCAAACATGTAATCACAGAACTGATCCTGAAACATAAACCAGAGAAAGTTTGCTCCTGTCTGGAGAAACAGTAACTAATGTTCATAGAGGAGGCATGCTTTTGGTGCTTCTAAAAACAGTGTCAGTAATAAGAAAACCACGAAAGAATCTTACCTTGACAAAGCCTGGACTTGCAATCAACACGCATTTGACAACTGCAACATAAGCAACAAGTAAGATTTAAATTAAAGTCACAGAGGACCACCTCCGTCTTGCATAATCTTAAAGCATGATAAGATGCATATAACCAACCTATCTTTGTTTTGTACCTAAAGTAGAAATTTAATCTACAGATATGTATGTGTGACATAATGCATATGAATTTACAAATACTGTACATAGAAAATTACCATCAAAGTTGACATGTCTCAAGATGGCTTGGATTATTTGGTCATAAAATCTGTTCAAGCCCTAAAAAAAAAAAAGGATTTCCATCAAATATCAGTCCATGAAAATGCAACGAAAATACCTTAAAAGTTTACTGCAAATGTTTCGACCACAGCACATAGTTTGTTATGTGTTCCACAAAATTTTTATAAAGGCTGGACATGTATATTTAGTCAGATATAGTCTCAATTCAAAATACATAAATATTTTATAATTCATGTTTAAAATTGTCCCATCACACCCTTAATCTAGCAAAGTTTGCGAAGGCAGGGTAAAGGTATTTTTGTGAGCATATGCCATTGTGACAGCTGCAGAAATTGAAGGTTTATTCAGGTCTGTTGGGATAATCATCATGACCTTAACTTTCTAACTCAATTTGAACACAGCTGCTCAAGATGTAATATCAGAGAAAGACAGGGTTCTGTAACACGGAAGACACCATTTCAGTCATGTAACCTTGGTATGTTGATCACAAAGCCCCTTCCTTTTACGCGGTATGGCAGTTTCTATCTTAGCGCGCACTAATGTCATGCTGCTGGTGACGAGACAGACATGTGCAATGCCTTCTTGCATGACCACAGCAGCAAGATCAGCTGTCTGTGTGGGGTCACAAGCGTTATCTGCAAAAATTGAAATGATCACCTAGAAAGTTTTGTGAGCCACATTTTGAATGTGGCAATGTGCTGTCTGCAAAACATAAACCATGACTGATGTACAAGCCTACTATTATGCAGAGTTCTTTTTCTCATCATGCATTTGTATTGGTTATTGGTTACTGTTACATCATAGTGAGTTAGTCCATACAGAGAACTTGCCACATCTAGAGAAATAATAGTGAGATATGAACCTGCAACTTACAATTTTAATGTTGGAATGACAAGCAGTTTCTGATTGTGCCACCAAAATGTTCTCCATGCATTACCATGTTACATTCTTCTAAGAGTGGATTAACCTCCTTGGCGGTCATAGCTTGAAATTTTATGTCAGAATGGTTGACCTAGAGTTTCACGCAGAGTTACCCTGGGTGCAGCATTAATTCTGTGTGCCACTTAGTTGAGAAAAGCTGTCAGAAATCTGTACATACCAATGCGTTCAAGGGTCACGCTGTCCCATTCCTGTTTGGAAAGAGTGAATGGTCTATTCATCTCAAGATCCAGGGTGTGATAAGCTCCCATCTGTTTTAAAACAAGAGCACATTATATATGTATTTGAAAATTGAGTTAGCTTCTGCATAATGACCTTACTCTCCCTTGATTTTAGCGCAGGATTTAACTTAATCCTGATATACTGAAATGTCTCAGCATTCGCTTTTAATCAACAGCTGGACTGGCAGTTATTTTGAAAATTTTCTGCTCAAGAACCATTAAATCTTTTAGTAAAACAGCTATGCATTCGAAAAGGAAATAAATTCTCTATAGAAACATATTTTTTTTTTAAATTGACATTTCATATCAAGCCAACAAATAAAGCTACATCAAGGCAAAATGGCAGGTCCTGTAGAGTACCTTAAAATTTATTCCTCATATGGCATCAGCATTTTATTAAATCTTCTTCGAATGCAAAAGTCTTCATAGCTACAGCTCAATTGCACCAATATGTCCATATTGAATGAGTTAAACCTTTTAATCTTTAAACTTATTATAAAAAAATAGAGAACACAAATTTTTACAATACAACTTTATTAATCCACAAAGGCAATTCCATCAATGTCTATAGCAATACACTGAAAAGACGACAATGCTTTCTAAAAGCTGAGATTTCTTATTACCTTCACATACTGATTCTCACATACGTTCCGCCCTTTGACCCTCAGCACACAAGCTTGTGTGTCAAAATCTATGGTCTCTACTTGAATGGTCAAGGTTGTTCTTACTTTACTGGCATTCACACTTCCTGTTGCTGATTCTGTAGTGACTTTTCTGAAAACATAATGCAAGACAAAAAACATTTTTAAAAATGGAAAAAAAGTCTTACCCTAGCACTTGACACTTGGCAAACATCTAGAAAAAAAATCCCTATCACCTACTGTTTTGTCTGTTTCCCGCAAATGTATGTAAACATGATTTTGCAACCTAAATTCAAACAATTCAGAATCTCAGTATCTATATCACTAACGCCAAGCTTACCATTTCGATCAATTCCCACTTCTTTAAAACATTATTATATAACTGTTCAAGAGAAGCGCTATACTTTTAACATAAATATTACAATTATTACCTAAAGAGAAATTGTGGATGAAGCAACAACAAAGGTAAGTTCGGGCAAATAGTATTACCAATAAAGTGTGATCTCTAATTGTCAAAACAGCCATAAAAACACACCTGATTGTTGTCGACCGAAGAGTGTCTCCAACTTGAATTAGATTATATGCGTGCCACATATCTTCTGCTTCATCGGGTACCAAGGTAACAGACCTGCACATGATGACAAGATTGAATCAAGTAAGCTTGTGAATCCTGTTCCTGCCCCGACCCCACCTCCACGAGCGCGTACACATACACACACATAGACAATTTTATCTCTAAAAATGACAGTATTCTGCGTTATTTTTTCTGATAATTGTGGACTGGTATTTTGGACTGCGCCCTCATTATAAAATCAGCCTCATTGGCTCTTGCTGACGCGGCGTGAAGCCATAACCGATAACATTTAGGCTATCTTTTACATATTGAATATATAATATTTTTATGAACTTACCCAATCCCTTTGTCGATATCACGATGGACTAACTTCATGATGGGAGGCTTTACGTTCACTTGTTTTTAAACATATTATTTATAAACGAAATTTCTGGCCACGAAAATTCCTGGTTGAACATGATGCTGTCCACAAGACTCGAGTTACATCACGAACATCGCGATTACAGGCCAGTCGTGCAACAACCAAATCCCATCAAGAAAAGACGCATCAGTAAAGAGCATATGTTCAGATTTTCTGGTGCTGTGACGACGCAAACTTAAATAGTAGCCATTCTAAATGTAAACGAATTTTTTTGTTCCTAATCGCCAAACGTCGAACGTCGAACGTGGTTTCAGGTGGGAAACGAACCAGCGCGGCTTCTCTTCATCTCAAAGCGCGGGAAGCTGGTGTTCGGTGAAGTAGGCGAGAAAATTGCAGCTGGGAAAATGAATTTGACAGCTGGAGCGTTGGAGGTTGTTTATATTTTTCTTTTACTTCGACAGATACAGTTTTTTTAAGTGTTATAACCCATTGTTAACGTATTTTTGCTCGTTCGTATAGCATGAAGATTGTGCAATATATTCTCATTTACGCAGTGGTAGCGCTGAGACGAGACCCTGTCTCCGGTCATTTTGTCTTATTAATTAAAAAAATTGGATTTTTAGTTATTTTGTGAAATACATGCACCGTCTAAGCCTTGCTGACCACTTCACTGCATACTCCAGTGAATGCAGTACTGACTCGCAGGGTCTAATTGTAACACTTCAACATTTAATTTTAGCGACCATCCATCTTTCCTTTGGAACAAATTTTGATGTTGTATATGCTTATGCATACATGTGAGAATAAAAGAGATGTAGGGAAACAGTGCAACAAATGTACTGTAGTGAGAACTAATGCTAGTTCTTTAATTAGTGAATTGTTGCAAAAGTTTCCATTGTTGTTAAAGTTAAGAGTGGATCAGAACTCCGTGTAAGTTTCTAAATCATAAATGAATTGATACACTTTTTTTTATTCATACTTGTATTTTTCTTAGTTCACCTTTCAATATTCTCTGTTGCAGGCTATTTTAAATGGAGGAAATCCTGTTTCACCTGTATTTCAAATAATTGTGAGTGTGGCTGATGTCCAGCATTTATTTAGTCATTAAATAGCACAATCATTTATTGATTTAAACAGAATGATCATGTATTTTTCGTATTAGTGATTTTAATAGTATTTCAGTTGCATGTCAGTGGTTTGATATTAGACAATTTACTTTTGTACCCCTCCAGAATACAAAAAAAGTACCTTCAAATGGCACCGCAGACCGCTACAGACTCATCCTGTCGGATGGACAAAGACACACATCTTGTGAGTAGTAAATTTTAAAATGAGATGTAGAGAATGCCAATAAACAACATACTTTAGTGCTAAAGTAGTAACAGCTCCACAAAATGTTTCTGCCCACATTCTACCTGTACCTGAAGTAGCATCCTGATTATTCAAATTGAAGTAAGAAACAGCTAGGTCACAGTGTTTGGCTATAAACAGCTAGGTCACAGTGTTTGGCTGTAAACAGCTAGGTCACAGTTTGACTTAAAAAAAGTGTCGTGAAGTATGTACAGCAAGCTGCATGTACATTGGAGTGGTGTTTTTTTTTTTTTTGTACAGTAAGGACTGTCTTGATGACCCTGGTATTTAAAAAAAAAAATTCAGTCAGTCAGTCGTCCCTTGCCTGGCACCTGGCTTTGGGAGGAGCACATGGATAGACGCGGCAGCTGATAGGGCCCGCCACTCTTGCCTATTTTGGGCGAGTCAGCAGGTCCTGTACAGAACGACCAGTCCAGTCTTTGACGTTCGTAAGCCAGTTCTTTCTCTGGCCACCGCGGCATTGGCCACCCTCCAAGTTGCCTTGAAGGATAGTCTTCGACAAGGTGTCTTGCTGGGTTACATGGCCAAAGAAGACCAGCTTACGTCGCTTGACTGTTGATAGTAGAGGTTCCTGGTGTCCTACAAGTGTCATAATCTTGTTTCTTACAAAGTTGTTGGTTTTGTGTTCTTTGTATGAGATACAGAGCAGCCTCAGGCACTTTTCAAATGCCTAAATTCTCCTTTCCGTTTTGGGAGCATAGTCCACGTGTTGCATCCATAGAGTAGGATTGGCACTACCAGGGATTTGTACAGCCTGTACTTGGTAGTGAACCTTATCTTGTGGTTATTCCAGATCCTATCTAGCGCCCCATCTTTTTCCTGTCTACAGAAGACAGAACACCCTATGGAGACAAAGAATTAAATATCTTAACAGATTTCTTTGGAAAACCAGCACGTGGGCAGCAAATTCAGTAAAATCTTGCTTGACAAAGCAGCATGTTTAGAGGAATGGATTGTGGTCAAAGAAACTGTAACGCAGAATGCATATCGGAGAGATTCCACAAGCTGTTTAAGCTGTTATTTGATTTTTACAGGGATTCATTTCCCAATTTGTTGTTGCGATCCTGATGCGGATATCTGGCGTGGAGCTGCTGTCCTTGAAGAGGGTGGTTTCCATGTACTTGAAGCTGCATACCTCTTCGAGTTGTACCCCGTTCATATAGATCTCTGCTTTGCCGTTGCCATTGGTCATAACTTTGCTCTTTTCAGTGCTGGTCTCCATTCCATATGCATTTGAGCTGTCTGTCAGTTTGTTAGTGAGGTCTTGCAGTTCCTTGTTTGTACCTGCTAGCAGATCTATGTCATCTGCAAAGCGTAGGTTGCAGATTGGTCTTCCACCGATTGAAATGGAAGTATGATGGTCATGAAGAGCTTCGAGCATGATGTTCTATAAGAATATATTGAACAGCATGGGTGATAGGGGACATCCTTGATGTACCCCTACTGTGGTGCGAAAGTAAGCTCCAATTTGGTTGTTCAGCAGTACTGTACTCGTTAAGCTGTTATACAGCGCTTCAACAACTTGGACGAGCCCTTCTTCAATGTTGAATTTCTTCAAAAACAAATTTAGCCTGGTGAAGATTCACAAACTGCAAGGTTTATAAGGAGCTATGCAGTATTAAAGTAGCCAGAAAAATTTAAGTGACTGTTAATGTTTATTTCATTGTTAAAATGTTTGTCTGGATGTTGTTTTTTTTTCCAGATGCCATGCTGGCTAGCCAACTAAACCATCTGATGGAAGAGATTGACCCTCTGTGTATTGTACAGACAGATAAGTTCATGTGCAACAAAATGCAGGGAGACAAGTAAGTTAGACCTGTGTGTCAGGTAATGAGCCAAAGCACTACAGGTGATTTTAATAGTTGGCTTGTGAAACAGAGAAAATTAACTAATATGTAATGTAAAATTGAGACAGCTGTGAGAATTTGTTAGAAAGCAACATTCAGATTTGTGTAGCGATGGTTGGCTTTTGTGATTATCCTGCAGAGGTAATTCTAGGCTGCGGCCTTGCGGGATTCCCGCAAAATTTCGCTGAGGGGCGCATAGTCTGAAAGTCAGCGCGACCATGTGCCCGCAAAAATAACGTGGCTGGTGCACTTTTGAACACGCGATGCGGCACTTCAAAAATAATTGTTGTCATTCTTCGCGCTGGTTTGAAACCGACCCACTAGAATCGATGCTAATGACCGGACAGTTTTCAAACTGACGAGTTGTTATCCATCTGCAACCTTTTGACGCGCCCACAGCGAAAATATTTGTGGCGGTAGAGATCAAAGGGTATCGGAAGCAAGCGAGTTGAAAGTGAAGTGAACGCGACTGTCAACTCTGTTTGGCTTTTCGTTCACGACCAGAACAGCAGAAGATGCCCCGTAAAGTAGAAATCGACAAGGACAGAAAGAAACAGAAACTCGTCAGAGTGTGCTGCACACATTGTTGGAACTAAAAATGTAGACAACGAAATAGAGACTTCACGTAAAAAACCACGCATCCAGAGAAACTTTCAGTGTGAAGGGCTGAAGAAATGGCCTTGGCTAATGAACAAGGAGGAAGGCATGAGATGTAAATTGTGCATAAAACAATCAGAATAACGCGTTTACAACCCCGGGTGTGTTAAGTACCGAACGAGGACGCTGCAGAGACATTCAGACTTCCGACCACAGGCACCCTTTGGAGGCTGAAATTCTTCAGAAAGATTTCAATTTTCAAACTATTTTCAATTCTAATTTATTTCTGTCCTCATGACCTGTTCGGAACTTATGCCGGCGGTATTACATAACACTTAAAAATAACGTGTTGCGACTTTGATACAACATCACAGGACATAGAAGCTGTCAGGGTTGCTTCTGCGACAATCTGTGCAAGAACATTAATGACAGGTTCCCAAAAGATGCAGGTGATGTTGCCTCTGGATTTTTGAGTTCTTTCCATGCGCCCCATCTTTTTCCTGTCTACAGAAGACAGAACACCCTATGGAGACAAAGAATTAAATATCTTAACAGATTTCTTTGGAAAACCAGCACGTGGGCAGCAAATTCAGTAAAATCTTGCTTGACAAAGCAGCATGTTTAGAGGAATGGATTGTGGTCAAAGAAACTGTAACGCAGAATGCATATCGGAGAGATTCCACAAGCTGTTTAAACTGTTATTTGATTTTTACAGGGATTCATTTCCCAATTTGCTGGTTCTTGGAAAGCTGTGCCTCCTTATGCTATACCACAATGCAGGTTGTGAGAGGGGGCTTCGGCCATCAAAACCTAATAAAGTCTTCTCGTAGAAGTTGCCTCGAGGAGAAACATTTAAAGTCCTGCACTAATGAGACATGAAAAGTGTCTAAACATTAGCTCATAGCCCAATGAAATGGACACAGACTAATTGGTTTGCAAATTTAGGATGATATGATAAACTAATAATGATGAAAGATAATTTATCGATATAGAAGAAAAAGATATCTATATGATTAATCTTCAATTTCTTGTGATTAATAAAGTATTTTGTTGTATACCAAATATTTATCGGAAAAAGCAGTGAAAATGTGTTTGTTTCAAGGGACCCCTTGTTTCATTTGAAGGGCCCCCTTTTTTTTTCTATTGAGAGAGCCCCTCTTTTTGAAATCCTAGAATTACCTCTGATCCTGTTTTGACAGACGAGTCATCATTTTACTGGATATCAAGATCTTGAAGAAGGGTTCTGATGTTGGACACAAGTTAGGAAATCCTCAGCCTCTAAAAGCAGACGGGCCAGGTTAGTAACCATTTTGAGATGTGCAATTGGCAATTGAAAAGTTATTGGATTAAATTGTTGGCTACATTAGGAATTGCTTCAGAATGCAAATGGTAAACAAATGGATTCAACCACTGTAGCTGAAAACAAATGCTATGTTGGATCTTCTGAAGATGTAAACTTGGCATAAGTTGTAAATCAGTTTTCACATAATCAAGACAAGGTTTATTAATGGTTGCTTTGTTTTTGTTATTGCTTTTACATGATGATGCCTTGAAACTAACTCAGTGAGAATGATTGTCCTAAACATCACATCACCATTCTGCTGCCGATTTTAATCATTAAAATTCTATAATTATACAGATTTTCTTTAGAAAAATTGTTCTGAGATAAACGAAGCTTTTACCTTATGCTAATAAGTCTGTAATAGGAATATTATCGCAAGATACAGGACTACTGTTGAAAAGGCTGGTTATATCTAATATTTACTAAGGTCCTTACTGCACTCAATTGATAGCATATTGATTGCTTATATTGATTTTCTTACTTAGCTTCGGCAGAACCTTCAGTACATAATTCATCTGCAGCTGTTCAAGGTGTGTATTTCTAGAAATCAATTTTACTTATTCAGGATGTTGGCTTGTGCATCTTTATTGTTAACTCATTCGAGACACACCTGCCCTGTAGCGCAGACCAGCCGGCTATAGCGGATCAGCGCACCTGCCGATATCAGCAGACCCATTTTTGTTAATTTTTTACACGCACAAAATGCGTTGTTTCGTAAAAAAAAGTTAGTGCAGACGACAGTTCATTCATTTTTCTATCGAGTGATCTTCTTTTTGTGTCGTAGTTTTTACGTTTGACAGTAATTTTCTGCGTTTTCCCACGGTAACCCTATTTTTTTCGAAAATGGCTACCCGGGGTAGAAAGTTCGACCGGCAGCTTTGAAAATTTATATTTATTAACCTACAGTAAATGCAACCATCGGTAATACGCCGTTTTAAAGAGCATTTTTAAAACATTTCTTTGGTGTAAATTTTAAGATACAGAGGTTTAGTCTTCGAGTACTAAAATCAAATGAAAGATTACGACTGTACGCATTTTAGAAATTTTTTCGGAAATTAACAAAAAAATTATTTACACAATATATACAGACATAAAGTACCAAACAAATATATGTTTCATTAGAATATACATTATAATTTTAAAATTACTTACTATTTTCGTCTCCTTTGCGGTTGTTGAAGTACAAATCCATGTCAAAGTGAGACACAACAACGTGCTTCAAGATGGCGGTTAGCCATTTTTTTTTTTCACCAAAATACACGTGATCACGCGTGATTCACTGCCAATTCAAGGAAGAGAATCATTGTGGACTATTTCCTTACTGTTTCAGTAGTTACCTCCCTTATGTTATTTTCAATTTTGCTTTTAGAAACATGTACTGTCACCACGAAAATGTTTTGGGACGCACTCATTATCATGGCATTTTCGGTTGGGAATACTATAAAAGTATGTTTTTAAGCAAACACAAGGTAAAGCTGTTTCTTTTCTACATATTTCGATCTATCATTATCAATTTAAATTGTTCATCTACCCCTTTTAGTTATTTTTTTATGATTTTTTGAGAAAGGGCTAAAAACTTGCATCCCAGTGGGTGGAATGCCCCACAGCCGTGTGTCAAGAATGAGTTAATTGTCATCTTCAGAGTGTCTATCCATCAGTCAACTTAAGATACATAAAATGCAAAACCTTTGGAAAAAGTCTTACTGTTGGGAGAAAACATTGTACAAATTCATATTGGATGAAAGATCCATAAAAGATGAAGTCATGAAGTAAAATTTACCAGTGATGGGCATCCCAAACTGAGGCTTTTCACCGATGAGTCAATGGATGCCAAGACTTAGGTATTGGTCAGACAGGGCTGTGGTTGAATTGTATCAGTAGGAAATGTATCTGCATAGTCTTGCACTGCGGTTGAGTGAATTCACTTTTGCGGCTAGTCAAGCAACGTTGGCAAAAGTGAAGTCAAAAATTTTTAAATGTTACGGTATGCAGGATGAGTACGGTCCCTTTAGGTGCTTATAAGTTTGTAGATTTGGTGGTGGATAAAATAAGGCCTTAAAAGTTATTTTTGAGTAAATAGGTCCTTATAAATTGCAGTTAGGTTCTTATGAAAAGAGGGGGATTTTTTTTTATTACTGTCTTGTAAATGTGTTCACATTCTCGTGCTTCACTCTTTCAAAACTTGTCAAAGTCCTGTCTGAATCTAGGGAGACATAACTATTGTTATTAACCGTCGCTTAAACGGGTCCTACTTGGGGGAGGGTGGGGTACATGACAGGTCAGGTTGAAGTGATTACCAAAGTGTGACTATTTAGGTAACTGACACTACATGTGCTCCTTGCCTCCCTCGCCCAGGTCAGACCATTCTTTTCTGCCATAACTCACCAGGACTGCGTTGCATAGGTGGTCTTAAGTTTTCATGTAATGATGACATTCTTAACTCATTTTTTAGTCTTGGTTAAGTCCTTTTGCATGAGCGTGCCTACCCACCTCCTTAGCTGAGAAGTGCGCTAAGACTGCACAAAGGTCGAGGTCAGCGATATAAATTCTTCCAGGGATCATCCACAACTTTCCGCGACATAGTTGGTGACCCCGACGTGATCGCTTAAGTGAGGGATCGTCTCAGCCCATTGGAATTTTTAGTAAATTCCTAGTCTGTTACACTTAACAAGATTTTTTTTTAAATTCCATATCACAATACAGATACAATAGCACTACCTTAGTTCCTATATAAAAAAAATACACTTAACCACAATTATAGTTATTAGCATTGGACTGGACTTACAGTCAGATTTAACAAGATTTCCATTTTTTTTTTTTTTTTTTTTCGTGTGTTCGTTTGGTGTCCCCGTCTCCAGTTTCACGGGTCTGTTGGTTTGTACAGTTCTGCCGACAGAGAGGGCTTTAGGTCTTGTCTGGCTTTTGTGTGTTACTATTCTCCTTGACTCCACTCTTCGACTTTTTAGCAACTTTATTTAAATTGGTTGATTTATGTTTTTTTTAGACGTGTAGATCCACGTCGAAGTTTGCTTTGTATTTATTTAATTTTTGCTTGATTGCTTTGCCAGTTGTCCATTTCTGGGCTTGGCATTAGCATTTTTAATTTAAGTTCTGTTGTTTAAAGCTTTATTTATTGAGTGTACCCTTATTATTTTATTTCGAGTACACAGTTACAGTTATTATTTAACAGTGTATAGTTTACACTAGATTTGAGGATTATTTCGTTTATTTAATTGTTCCATTTCTCTGTATTTTTGAGTGTACTTTGGACGCTTCCCGTCCCTGTCTATGGTGTTTACTTACGTGTGTTAAATTTAGCAGTACCAATTGTCTTGAGTTTGGACTTGATATTTAATTTTAAGTTAGCATTTTTGTTATGTGTAGATACACTAATATTAATATCTGTTACGACCTTTTACTTAATTCGTTATTTGTGGTTTAAATTAATTTGACTTGTAAAAACTTTGGTCATAATATTTTTTGTCATTGTACTGAATAATGGAGTTACCAGATATTGATGCTTATATTGCACATGGCCAAAGGTTTTATGGAGTGGTGACTGACTGATGGAGACAAGAAATCTGTAGCACCTTGCTCTGGTCTTAGTTTGCTGTGTGGTCTAAAACTCAAGCTATCACAGCTTCTAGCATCTAGACCACCCTCATCGAGCAGCTATCACATGTTCCCATCCAAAGTCACACCTGACAGGTGGGTGGGGCAGTACAAAGGGAAAGTCTTCTAGATGCTAACAATACAAAGTTGTAAATCATGGTGTTAAGGCAGCTGGTCTCTGGCCTGATCGGGTTTGTTGAAAACTAGAGAAGTATGAAGACTATAGTTTAACAGACATAAATCTCTTAATAACCAATTTCAAATATTCTGTCAATATAGAATAACAACAAGCTATCCGTTCAAGCTGTAAACAGACGCTCTCTTAGATAATAAAAATAAACCAAAATTATAATTTGACAACTAAATTAAGTGTAATACACTCATCGAACCGAAAATAATAAGAAAGTTAAATATTCACGACCATGAGTCACAACAGTAAATACAAGACTATAGGCCATAAGTGTCACCGCTGTACACAGCACTAAGGAGAAAACAGGTTCGTGACAGTAAATTAAATAAACTGATCTGAAATCTGACAATAAAAATAGATATGCTATTGAACTTCAATTAAGTGACTCTGATATTTGTTTGCTAAAGGCTTTAATACTCTTATTAACTAAGAATGCAATCGTGACATTAGCTAAGTTCCCTGGGGCTCAAAGTTCGTAACAAATATTGAGGATAAAACAGTTGTCATAACCAAAAAGAAACTTGTGTAGCAAACTCAAGTCAGTGTTGTTGTCCCTGATCTCAGCTGCCGCGTTTTTAATATGTGAGTGCGGAATGTCTTCTAAAGTAGGATAGAAGAATAAAGGTGAGGTTGGTATCAATGGAATGTGGTCCCATCCATTGTAGGGGTCCACCCTGAACAGGCCCCATCCACCAACGCCACCTTTCCCCTGCCCCTCCGCTGTCTATACACCGCCCCATCCGCCCTCTTCTCTCTCCTCCCCACTGGTTATTTTTGAGCCCCCTCTCCATGACTGCGCCACCAGCCCCCTTCCCCACCCACCAACGCCGCCCCAAACCTCCGCCCTCTACTTCCCTGCTGGTTAGCTGGTCACTGCAAGTGCGCACGGGATAATGGGATTTTCCTGTAATACATGTACTGAGAAACTAGCGTGCTGGTCAGTCTACAAGCAGAGGAAAGGTGTCCTGATAATGTCAATCTGTGAAAATGATATTTTCCCTAAAATTATTAATTAAAAAAAAAACAGCAGGCCATTTTTGCGCCCCCCCCCCCTCCTGGCTGCGCCCTTTGCCTAGGTTCGCCTAATAGGTAGAACCGGCCCTGACTTCAAGCCGAGCGTAGAACTGAAGGTGGAGTGTCACAGAGTGACATCGGACTCTAAAATAAGAAAGTAAACCTAGCGCTAAAAGTACGGGGAGGGAGCATATAAGGCTAGTTATTTGTTCGGGTAGACGACCAGCGGACAGTTAGAATAGCGTGGGGTAGGGAGGTCAGCATCAGGGTATTGGGTAGCATGGGGGTAGGGACGCAGGGCCACGATGGGAAGAAACTGACCACCTGGGGCCGTAGTCTCATAGCGTCTATAAGCCACTTATAGACTCTATAAGGCAATAGACTCTATAAGTACAGTTATAGCTTAGTCTCGTCACAACTTTCGGCCACTTCCGCCCGCCGAACGACGCTACAAGCTGTAGGCTTCTGCCCCCGTCTATAACTCGCGCGAAGCTCGGGAAAGATGGCTGCGGTATTCTTGATGTTGTGTGAAGAGGAAGAAAATCTTCGAAGAAACAGAATATTTCGAGATAGAACCCATCCTTTCGATGCATGGGACGATTTAACACTCTACCAGCGATTAAGATTTCGCTGTCACGACATCTTGGAGATCGTCGATGATATAGAAGCGGACTTGGAAATTGCGAATCGGGGCTCGCAATGTCAACAACAACAACATTGCAAGTGTGTCGTTCTTATGACACGGGTGCCTTTCAAAATGTGTGTGCCGATGGATTATAGTTCCCATTCAGCAAGAAGCCAACAAACAAAAAGCTAAATTTTTCAACCAAGGAGGATTTCCAAATGTTGGGGGATGCATCTATGGCACCTACATACGGATTACAGCTCCAAGGGCAAACGAACATGAATTCGTTTGTCGGAAAAACTTTCATTCAATAAATGTTCAGGTAAAATTTTGTATTGAATTATGTATTTTTTAGTTTCTTCTTCTGTAACGCATATAGCTTGACGCCTTGTGAGAAAATGCTCCATATAAGAGGTTTTCGTTAGTATTCTTATTCATTTTATTATTATATAGTGCACACTGGCATCAACATTTCACATAGAATGTGTATAGTCGCTATTGAATATGTATCCAGTAAGTGTGTGCAGTGCTGTAGGTAAATGAAGTATAATGGTTACATCATGTGTGTCAAAGCATCATGCCCCCCCCCCCTTTCAATGTGATTTTTTTTATACATTTAAAAGAAATCAAAACTTTGCTGTGGAGGATCACTTCAATGCTGATCATTCTTAGAATTATTGACAGAAAAATGTGCACTGTTAGCCCTCCCCTACTGTATTTCATACCTTTACTAGCCAGATATGATGCATATTAACTTTAAAAAAATCAGTATTCTAAAGCAGATGAAGAGAAAAGAATAGTAATAAATTGCTTTATATATATTTCAACAGGTCATCTGCAATGCTGATCTCATATTTATTGACATTGTGGCAGAATGGCATGTGAGTGTCCACAATGCAAGAATTCTAAGGTAGTCAAGTGTTTTTGCTGCTTTTGAGGCAAACTCAAAGCCACTAGATGGTGTCATGCTTGGTGACAGTGGTTACATGAGCAGAGAGTGGCTTATGACACCCATTCTGAATCCCACTACTAGCCAGGAGAGACAGTATATATGCAGCTCATACTTCTACAAGGTGCACAGTAGAAAGAGCCATTGGTATGTGAAATGTACATAAGTTATAAATAATGTGGTTACTATGGTTTCATTTAACTGTCTGTTTCAGTGTGTATGTATCTTGTCAGTAATGCACTCCACTCCTGGTATCTCCCAGTTGAACTAGTATGGGATGGTTCATTACTCAAGGCAAATGAGGTGCCTTTGGGTAAAAACTATGACAAACAAAGTGTATGGTGTTAGGAGAATGTCATTAAATACAAATATGAGTTAGATTTTGATGAATTCAAGTGTCTAACTCAAGCTAATCAGTTACTTGCCTCAGATATAGATTGTGGATTGAACACTTTAGTCAAAGGTCTGCATAGAGCTGTTGTTAGCATGTGGAGAGAAATAGAAGGGAGACTCAGGCAGTCTCTTAAACATTTTGAAAGAGCAAAAGCTATGGAAAATAAAACTGCGTACAAAGATTCCTATGTTAGACAAAGGAAAGAATATATTATGTTAATCAGGGAAAAGAAGAATGAAGTATAGTTAGATAAAATAAAAACCTCTATAAATGATCCAAAACTATTCTGGACAACAATCAAGGAAGTAAACAGACAAATACATGTATACACAATGAAATAGACCAACAGCAGTTGCATTAACTTAAAATTTTAGTTAATAATCAGGATGTTTGCTGTAGTTGTTGCTCACTTCACCCCTTGAAATGGGCCTAGGCCTAATCAATAACAACTTTCAAGTTCAAGTTAGTCAGTGTATGTTGGTTACAGTCTGTGCTTGTGTGTGTTATCTTTCAGGTGTTGCCAAAAGAAGGTGCCACTGCTTGCGATGTCTCTGGCTTGAACCTGCGAAGGCAAGCAATGTTACAGTAGTATGCCTGATGTCAAGTAACAAAGCAAGAATGCTCAATCTGGAAGATGCAGAGGATGAAGACAATGAGGACGAGAATAATGATTATAGGTACAATATACTCCATGACAATGTACCTTTGCAGGATGTTCCAACAGAAAGGATGCAAGTTGCAGCAAGTCAAGCTGCAAGGCACAGACTTGATTGGTTCTTCTGAGGTTTGTAAAATATTTATGTATTTGTAATTGCACAGTATTACTGTATAGGTAATAACTATCAGGCAACACCCACAAAACAGTGCATGGTGGGATTTGGGATGAGTTATTTATGTAAGCCCACTGGAAGAAGCACACAATGTCACACGCATTCATCATACAAGGTACATCTCTTAGGTGAAGACATTTTATTAGTCTTAAATATTTACACAGAAGTTGAGTCAGATCATACATATGTGACATGGTAAAAAATATCTGTGCGCAACATTTTTCTGATGAGTTCCATCCACAGCTTCTTCAGTTTGATGATAGATTTATTTATTTTTATTTTTTTGCATATTTATTTTTTTCGATTTCTGATTCCAGGTACTCTTCCCCAAGTGGAATACTGAAGACAGACTTCTTGGTAACTGTGTGGATCTTGCTGTTATGTTTTCCTGTTTATAAAACAACACAATTAGTAACAGCAGTTGGTTCAGCACAGCTATGCCTAACTTTGATGATTTTTCTTTTTTCGTTGCTAAATTTTGATTGATCTGAATGAATTTTGTATGATAAGCAGTGACATCATTTATTATTGTTCAGTTACAAGCTTAAAGGTATATTCAGTTCATAAAACTAGCATTCATCTCTGTTAGCATCCATTGAAGGCTTCCCTGCAAAGAAACACATCTTTTTTTTAATACATTCACATGTTGAAGTACTTTGTGCATTTCAAAGTTCAGTTGTACTGTTTCTTGATTACATGAAACTAAACTACAAAAATAGTATTTGATTTTTGTTCAAGTAAGTGATAGTTTTCTGTACATTACTTTTTTTACAGTAACCTCATACTTTCCTTAAGAGTAATGACCAACTTCCCTCATATGACATTGATATTTTCCTGTACTTCTTGTTAGCTCTTTGTTTTCTATATAATAATTGTGTTAAAAAGCATTAAACAAAATTATCATCTTTCAGACACTATATGCTTTTGTTATGTTGTCAAGTAAAAGGGTAAAATGTGGAAAAATATAAAAGAGCATAAAGTTTAGTATTCTACTTTATGAGCGGGTGTGCGTGTGTGTGTGTGTGTGTGTGTTTGCGCATGTGTGAAAAAAAATCCTTATTAAGAATTTTTCTTCTTAATTGTGGTTTTCTGTCTATTTTCAAGAAATATTTCAGTAATACATCCACAGATCATGAGGTGCAAGTATTAAGCAAATAGTGAATATAGAAGTATGGGTGTATTGGTTATTGACTCAAAATCTTCATGAATAGTTACTTTATTTTTTCATGTGCACAGTAATTAGCTAACATATTGATACAAACTTTGTAAACTGTCTGCCACTTCATCTTCCACCAGCTCGGTGGCAAATGAGGTTGATGGAATGTCTGCAATGACCCATCCTACTTGGTTCACAAAACTATTGCTGTACAACATGTACTCTTCAATACTACAAGTTTCTTAAATATTACTGCAGAAATATAATAATTAACTGTTGGCTGTTTGGCATGACATTACTGTTACAGAATCTATCCCAGTTTTAAAATCTTAAATACTTGCACATTGCTTACCACCCATTTTCTTCAGAGTGTACACAGATCATTATATACCTAAATATTATGTATTGACCTTCACAGATGTGAACTGGTAAAATACTAACCTTCAGTGACAGTGGATCATTTTCAACACGAGTTATGCTGTCACTAATGACAGTCATTGAAGGCACATCTGCACAAACAATAAGAAGTATAAAGTACCTGTACACAAATGTTTTATGTAATGAGCAGTATACACTGATGCTGCTTCTTATACATGTACAATCTATTAGTCAGTTCAACATGTATCAGGCTAGTCTAAATAACTTATTTAAAAATAAGAATTACTTCATGACAAACAGTAATGACATGTACATAATTTTAATGAAAGCAAACCTGAGCAATTTGTGGTATTTTTTATGTTGAAAGTATCTATTCCTCCTGGAAAAATAAAACAAGAAGACGAGTTGCTACAGCATACATATTGTGAATACATTATAGGGTAGAATGATTCAGAACATATTAGTCTATCATTCATAAAGGGAATGGGAAGGAGTGGCAGGATACAAACAGAAGTAAAATTCCTTTTCAGTGTAGCACTCTAGTAGTGTACTTCGTTATTTCTTTATTTTGGTGAGAGTAGTATGGTCGAACCTCTCCCGCCCCATTCCCACGCGTACATAACAGGCAGCCTTGAAGTGTATCGCCAGTGGTTACTGGACCTATTGTTATGCAGTACCAATATTGTCATTTTATCTACCGACTGCGGACTTGTAGCGCTATATTTATGAGCTTTTCTCGCAAACTCTCGATTGTTTTCAGTCAATTTGAGACGATCGCTAGTCACTCTCATCGACAATGATATGCTGGTGCCTTGTATAAGGCTATATATTTGCCAAACAACTGAAAAACACGTAAACACAGCAAATACAAAAATTCTTTACTTAGCAAACAAAGTGCAGCTTACCTCGCCTTTTCGTGGAGTGTAAGAGGCAGGAGAAAAGATGAGAAATGTCCGACTGCTGGGGAAATCTGAAAGAACGCGCATGCGCACGCGCGGATTTTCCAAGGGATTCCCCCACGATGGGGGTGTCAAGGACGCGTATGCAAATGTCCACAGTCCTATAGTTGTGATGCGATTGTAGACGCGACTTGTCTACGCCGCAGTTTGCTCGCCCGGCGGCTCTCGGGACGTCAGAGATATAGGAGCTATAAGATGATCGCGCGATGAGACTACGGCCCCTGAGCCCTAGCGTCAGTAGTGTGTGACCTGCAAGTCGGTCGTCGCTTAGTCCGGACGCTGAGAAGACAGCCCAGCGCACTGTCTGCGGGAGACAACGGGCGCTAGTACTTTTAGATTGCCTAGTTAGTCTAGGCGGCTAACGCGGGGTTAGCATTCAGCGAGGGCGCTGGACATAACAAAAGACTGAGGAAGAAGCGAGGGGTCAACACGGTGCGTGACCTCTACCCTGAAAGAAGAAACTGTATCTACGCCACCTGATGTGTATAGGGTATTCTGAGTGTGTGTGTGTAGACGTGTGACCAAAATAAACTGTAAATATTGTGTACTCTCATATGCTCTTAACTGATTTGTCTCGAGAAAGCCAGTCAGTCAGTCGTCCCTTGCCTGGCACCTGGCGTTGGGGGGAGCACATGGATAGACGCGGCAGCTGATAGGGCCCGCCACTCTTGCCTATTTTGGGCAATAGTCAGCAGGTCCTGTACAGGACGACCAGTCCAGTCTTTGACGTTCGTAAGCCAGTTCTTTCTCTGACCACCGCGGCGTCGGCCACCCTCCAAGGTGCCTTGAAGGATAGTCTTCGACAAGGTGTCGTGCCGGGTTACATGACCAAAGAAGACCAGCTTACGTCGCTTGACTGTTGATAGTAGAGGTTCCTGGTGTCCTACCAGTGTGGCAATCTTGTTTCTTACAAAGTCGTTGGTTTTATGTTCTTTGTATGAGATCCGGAGCAGCCTCCTCAGACACTTGTGCTCGAATGCCTGGATTCTCCTTTCTGTTTCGGCGAGTAGAGTCCACGTGTCGCATCCGTAGAGCAGGATCGGCACTACCAGGGATTTGTATAGCCTGTACTTGGTAGTGAACCTTATCTTGTGGCTATGCCAGATCCTATCTAGCCTAGCCATTGCTGCTGTTGCTGTTGCGATCCTGATGCGGATATCTTGCGTGGAGCTGCCGTCCTTGGAGAGAGTGGCTCCCAAGTACTTGAAGCTGCTTACCTCTTCGAGCTGTACCCCGTTCATATAGATCTCTGCTTTGCCGTTGCCATTGATCATAACTTTGCTCTTTTCTGTGCTGGTCTCCATTCCATATGCGTTTGAGCTGTCTGTCAGTCTGTTGGTGAGGTCTTGCAGTTCCTTGTTTGTACCTGCTAACAGATCTATATCATCTGCAAAGCGTAGGTTGCAGATTGGTCTTCCACCGATTGAAATGGAGGTATGGTGGTCATGAAGAGCTTCAAGCATGATGTTCTCCAAGAATATATTAAACAACACGGGTGATAGGGGACATCCTTGACGTACCCCTACTGTGGTACGAAAGTAAGCTCCTATTTGGTTGTTAAGCAAAACTGTACTCGTTGAGCTGTTATACAACGCTTCAACGACTTGGACAAGCCCTTCTTCAATGTTGAATTTCCGCATCACATGCCATAGCCCCTCGTGCCAGACTCTGTCAAATGCCTTCTTAAAGTCAATGAAGTTGTGGTAAAGGTCCCGCTGATGCTGCAGATGCTTTTCTATAAGAAGACGACAGTTGAAGATCTGCTCAACTGTGCTTCTACGTGGTCTGAAGCCAGCCTGTTCTTCTGCTAGCAGCTCTTCTGCTGTGGTTCTGATGCGGTTCTGTATGACCTTCAGCATGACTTTGCTTGGGTGACTGATAAGGCTTATTGTTCTGTAGTTCTGACACTGTTTGCTGTTTCCTTTCTTTGGGAGGGGAATGATTAGTGACTGCGTCCATTCTCTGGGCCATTCCTTGCGCTCCCAGACTCTTTGGCACAGAACAGTTAGGGCTTTTGTAGTTGCTTCCCCACCCTGCTTGAGCAGCTCAGCTGGTACATTATCAACGCCTGGTGACTTTCCTCCCTTCAGACTATGTACAGCTCTTTCGACCTCTTCCCGTAGGACTGGTATGTCTGCAGGTTCACTGTCTCTAGTCTGGTTGTTTTGGAGAATGTTGGCGTCGGTCTTCAGCTGGTAATTGTACAGGTCCTTGCAGTATTCTGTCCATCGGTTGAGTACAGCATTGCCTTCTGTGAGAAGGTGACCATTGCTGTCTTCGATGACTGAGATCTTTTGCTGGTCTGTCTTAGTGAGGGTCTTTAGAAGTTGGTAGGCCTTTTTGCTGTCACCTCGTGCCATTCCAACCTCTATGTCCTGGCACTGCTTCTCGATCCAGCTCTCCCTAGCTGCCTTCATCCCTTTCTTAATGGCACAATTCACTTCTTTGTATTTGGTTGCTGCTTCTGGTTTGCTTTTCTTTTCTCTCTTCAAGGCCCTCCTTTGGTCACAGAGGTCTAGTATGTCGTTCGTGACCCATTGCTGTTTCTTGTTTCTATGTCGCCCTAGAACCTCTTGGGCTGTCGACAGTAGCACCTCTTTGATGTTTCCAGAGAGGGTGTCTACATCACAGTCCACCAGGTTCAGTGCGCCAAATTTTCCGCCAACCGTGGCCTTGAAGACTTCTGCAACCTTTGGGTCTTGCAGCTTCTCCAAATCAAAGCGAATTCGGGGAGTGTTTGAGAGTCGCTTCACTTTCAGCCTCAGCTTCAGGTTTGTTAGAACAAGGTCATGGTCGCTGCCTATGTCAGCGCCTGGGTACGTCCTTGTCTTGGCCCTGTTGATGCTGGATTTGAAGCGTCTCGGCAGTAGGATGTAGTCGATCTGATTATGGACCAGTCCGTCTGGTGAGTGCCAGGTGGCTGTCCTTGATTTCTTGTGGGGATACAAGGTGTTGGCTAAGGTGAGTCTCTGGCTCTGTGCGAACTCTAGGAGTCTGATGCCCCTGTCGTTGGTTTCACCAAGGCCAAATTTCCCCAACGTTCCTGCCCATTGCTGGTAGGCGTCTGGTCCGACCTTGGCGTTCCAGTCTCCGAGCACAACCAGGATGTCCTTTTTTGGAACTGCCTTCACAATCTTGTCCAGTTGTTGGTAGAATTCTTCCACTTCGTCGTCTCCATGTGTGGAAGTTGGAGCGTATACTTGGACAATGGTGACATTATGAGGCTTGGCTGAGACACGAATGGAGATCAGCCGGCTGGATACGGGTATACAGCTGATGACGGCCGCAGCCACCTTCCTGTGCACAAGGAAGCCCACGCCGTACTCATGCCTGGTGTCCTCCCCACTGTACCACAGTCTGTGGCCGTCTTCCGTCACTGTTTCCCCAAATCCTGTCCATCTGACCTCCGCCAGTCCCACAATGTCCCACTGATACTGTTTCAGCTCGTGTGTGAGTTGGTGCACTTTTCCGCACTGGTATAACGTGCGTACGTTCCACGTGCCAATGGTTGTTCCTTCTCTTAGTTTGATTTCTGTTTTGGTTTCAGTCTTGGTCTTGGTCTTGGCTCCAGTAGCACACTTTTCGCTGACCCCACGCTGGAGCCTCCCGATAGGGTGCGCGGTCGTTGTTAGTCCGGGCCGCGACCGATCCGGCATGTTATCTCTTTTCTGGCGTATATCCATGGTCCTTTCATTGAGCTTATACACTTGGTAGCGCTAATCCCTTCTCCAAGTGAACCACAGCCGATTGTCGGCCTGGTCGTGGAGAGTCTTCGCCCACTGATGCCGTGTTAGTATCAGGATTTTCTGTAGGGGTTTACTCCCTTAGCCTTTATCTTTCCCAAGATTCCCCCAACGCAGTGGGGCCATTTTTCCTTGGCTAGGTCTGAGTTGACCGCTCCATGCCGGCAGGTGAAAAAATGGCGGCAGCGGCAACCACATGGTCTTCTAAGTTTCTATACTAGTCACATGATCGTTAAACTAGCCCATCAAACGTCAAATTTTAAGCTTATGGTCTTATAAAAGCCTCTCTCAGAGTGGTTGGAGCATTTATAAAATATAGTTTCAAAAATTAAAATAGATGGCCTACTTCGCAGTTTGAGACGTCTGAGTTGACCGCTCCATGCCGGCAGGTGAAAAAATGGCGGCAGCGGCAACCACATGGTCTTCTAAGTTTCTATACTAGTCACATGATCGTTAAACTAGCCCATCAAACATCAAATTTTAAGCTTATGGTCTTATAAAAGCCTCTCTCAGAGTGGTCTTTCTCTCGAGAAAGCAAGAACGTTGAAATACCTTCGTGACATGGAGAAGCAACCCAACCCGGTATGGGAGGAATCCGTAGCAGAATTCCTAAGCTTCCTATATTTGGAGAGGATAGAGATGATATAAACTCTTTTATATTCCGGTTCGAAGCTCATGCGAATTCCCTGCGATGGGAGGTCCACCAGTGTCAGCATTGTTGCAGGGAGAAGCACTTTCTTTGTACCATACACTTAGAGTGGTATTGTCCAGTCCAGTATGAAGATCTTAAAAAAGAACTTCTACAGAAGTACCAGTGTACCGTAGAAGGATTTAGAGAGCGGTTTCGGAAGGTCCATCCCGACCCGCAAGAGTCCATGCCTGCCTTCTTTTCCCGTTTGACCGGTCTAGCTAACCGATGGATAGGAATGGCAAAAATTGAGAAGACATACGAGGCACTTCTCGATCTCATTCATAGAGAACAAATCCTCCATAGTGTTGCCAAAGATTTGGCCACCTTTTTTCGCGAGCGTGATTTTGCCTCCGCTCAAGAAATGATTGCGAGTGCCGAAAAATATCGGGAGGCTCATCCCAATAGAAGTATGGCGAGGAGAGTCGAGTCATCCATGTTCGCCGCAACCGGCGTTAGTCAGTACCATTCGACCCTCAATTCCAATTCCGGGAACGAGCGTAGCCGAAATAGTTTCTATAAAAGTAATTCCAGTACTTTTAGACCGACCCCTCGACAGCAGAGTTCTAGATCCCATAGTGCCTCTAGTTCCGATAGTGCAAGATTGCAAAGGAAAAAGCAAGAAAATGCTTATGCATCTCGGGCTGACGTTGTTTTAATTGCGGTCGCAGAGGTCACTTAGCTCGTAATTGTATGAGCAAGGCTCGTAAAGCCTAAAGTACACGAGAAGAGCAGAGCAAAGTGAATAAAACAGCTTCTGAGGCTAAGACATCAGTGTCAGCTAGTGTAGGTATACTGTGTAGCACGCTGACTGCTGGCGAAACGGATCGATTACCGTTATTTCCAGGTTACATTCGTGGTAAACCTATCACCGTGCTACGAGACAACGGAACTACCACCGCAGGAGTACGTGCTTCTTTAGTTACTCCCGCAGATTACACAGGACAGATACAATCATGTGTAACATTTGGCTGTAAAACAGAAACCTTCCCCGTCGCTACAGTTCCAGTCGAGACACTTTTTTTCACAGGCCGACTTTTATGTTGTGTCATCGAAGAACCGGTGACGGATCTAATTCTCGGGAATGTCGACGGTGTAGAACAAATATTTGAAACAGGAAAGAGCGCCGCTATGGTCTGTCTAGAGCCAAACTGGACCAAACCCTTCCATAGATTTAAGGGTAAAAGAAAGAAAATCTATAGGTGATTTTCATTTCTTTTTTATTCAGGGGAGGGAGGAATGTAGCAGATAAGGGGGTAGAGCGGGGATGGGGGTAGGACAACATGTTGACGTGTCGAATGTGTTTCTTTAGAAAGCATGGACCGCAAGTTTAGCAGATTCCACGTATAGGCATTGCTAACACCTGGCCCCGTATGCATGTAGCCCGGAAAAGGGCCTTATTCAAGAATAGCGCCTATTAGGGTGAATAGCAGTGAAAAATCCGTATGCATGGGAGCCCGGAAAGGCTTTCCGGCCTGGCGGACCGCGTATAAAGTTATTCGACCTCTCGGGGCTGTATAACTCGCTATTCACGCAGAAAAATGGCGGCCCTCGTGGTTTTCAGTGGCGAGAACGCCGATGATGCAAAGGAATCGGGTGTTTTGAGGCAGATCGCATCCGTTTGAAGTATTTGATGATGTAGAATTATATCACAAATTTTGTTTTCCATGAGAAAACATTTTGGCACTGACCGATGAAGTGGCATGCGAGATCGCTGTCACAAATCGAAAAGGTGCCTTACCACTATTGTTACACATCCTTGTAACTCTGCGATATTTTGCTACATCAACTTTTCAGGATGTGTGTGGCGAATTAATTGGAGTAAGCCAGTCAACTGTCAGCCGCACTGTGGCGAGTCACCAACGCTTTGTTTCGGCGAGCACGCAATGAAATTTCATTGCCGAACCAAGCTCGTGCGGACTTGACGAAAAGACAGGTACATCGCACCTACGGAATGCCAAACGTGATACAAACTTTGGGTAAAAATGCCTGTCTATGCTAGGAACAGTTTAACCAGTAGGGCCACAATCGTGGAAAGAGAAAATCACGATCGTGGAGCAGAGCTCATCGCGCTCTACCAGGTAAGCCAGTAAACTGGCGCTACGGAGTCAGCGGGTTAACCCGCTTAGACCAGAATAAAAATATTTCTATGTTCAGAAACATGGGCTTAAAATTCACGATTTTGAAGACGATAGTGAAACTGCAGAGCCAGGCTCGTGGAGCACGAGCCACAATAGTAAGCGTATCGTTGCTCATTGTGTTCTGCCAGTAGGGCGAGTCCTTATTCGATTTACATGCATACGGGGCCTGGTCCTCGGTGACAGGTGTGGGTATTTTGATCCCCCAACCACAGTCAGAAAGCTACTGCTGTGGCATGAATTCCGTGGAAAAGCGTGAGCCGCGAACTATTCGAACTTCACGCACGGGTGCACACACCTGGTCTGTTTACGACAGAGGTGTGTGTATATATATTCCCGACCCTAAGCGGCCAGTGGGCTGCTGCTGCTGGGGGGACGACTGCTGCTGCCGCCGCAGCTGTTGCTGCTGAAGCTGATCCAGTTGACGAACTGTTGCTTAAGCAGAGCTGATACTGATTGCGAGAACAAACGCCACGCTAAAGGAAGGTTTCTATAGCGAGACTGAACAACCGGAGCTTGTGAGGGCGATACGAATCTGAGCAGCGTTTTCGTGTGTCGAGCGACGGAGCTCCACCACCACCGGTTACAACGTAGACAACCCACCGACTGAGGGGAGGGTCGTCGCGGTATCCGTGTACCCGAGCAGTAAGCCGAAGGTAGCCACGTCCTTGAGCACCGACCGTTACGTCCGGGGGACCTCTAACGCCGGGCTGACGCGTGAGCTATCGGGGAACGCCGGACTTCCATGAGACACCGCGTACAGAACAGAAAGTAAGACTTTCTTTTGGCATTAGGCCAGTTAAAGGGTGTTACGTACCCTAGTTGGTACCAGGTGTTGATACAGGACAGTTGAATTAGAGACTTGAGTAACCTCAGTACAGTTAAAGGTATATGCAGTTTTGAGACTGCTGAAGACTTGCCTGTGTGCGGTCTGGTAACTTTGAGGACTTGCCTGTGTGCAGTCTGGTGCATTGAAGACTTGCTTGCGTGCAGTCAGTTAATGATAGTGGATATAAGTGTAGACATTTGAAAGTAGCGTTTGAAGACTTGCTTGTATGTGGTCTATTACCAGAGTGTGTATTTAAATGTGAGCAGTTTAGAGACTGCTAAAGATCTGCCTGTTGTGCAATGTGTAGAGCCTAGAAGACCTGCCTGTGAGCGGTCTAATAATTATTTACGATTTGGAACGCTTAGTTTCGTAACTACTTAAAGTGTCACGCCTTTACTCTATTTGTAGTTGAATATTTCCTCTGAGTCTTGATTTGTCTGACCGCCTATTGGCAGAGTTGTTGAATACTTGTTGAATTTCTTTTTCATTTTGTAAATAAGTATGTGTCCGGGAAGGGACGTCCAGAACTGAAGCGATCTTGTGTTGTTATTTCGTAAGAGTGCGCATGTTCGCGAAGAGTACACCGCGACACTTTCCTTGGCAACCATATATTCAACCAATGAAAACTGCAATATATTGTTGTTGCCTTGTAAAGCACGTTCTCTTGAAACCACATTGGCAGCCCAGTGATGCAACAGTTAGCGCCTGTCACCAATACATTGAAGGTTGTCCTGGGTTCAGGTGTCGTGGTGGGCACACAGTTTCTCTGAACTTGGCATCTGTTTATAGGGCTGGCTGCCTTGCCGTGAAATAGCCTTAGTTGCTGGCTTGGCGTAAAACACCAATTCCCCAAATCCCCCCAATTGAAACAGCGAAATTCATGCTTGCATGATGGCTGAAACGAAGGAGAGACCTACCAACTAAAGCGACAGGTAAATGTTGGTGCTAATCAAGGAGGTAAAAAAGGAGAAGAGGCTTTTCCAACTGCTCTCATCATCTTAGGCGATAAGAAAAGAGGGGAGCTTTGGATGACAATCACTCAGAAAGTAAACTCTGCTGGCAACTGCTGCATTTAAAATCATCCACAATTTCATTTCAAAGTTGACAAAAACATCCACCAACAGGTGGGGGATCACCAGAAATCCCAGAGTGGTGGATTGAGAAAGTTATAAATATTTTACAAGATAATTGTGGAGAAGTGATGGACAGCATAAACGTCAAAGGTTAGTTATTTTGTTTACCTGTGTAGACTTACTTCATTTTTCACCTCTGTGCCATTTGCAGAAAAAGAAATAGATGGAATGGCAGTTATTTTGTTGTTACAGTTGATTTTAAAAGTGCTTTTGCCAGATGCAAATCCCAAGGTGCATACAACAGGTGGTTTGATAATAGTAAGAATTTCCATCAGAAGTGCATCTATTTAAAATAATTTGCTACATTTCTCACTCGCTTCAAACCCTTTTTGTCACAGGTGATAAATCATTAAGACTAGTTCCTAAAGAAGTTATTTGTGATATTGGTGAGTTATACAACAATATGACATATATAGTAGGTATAGAGTACTTATACAGAACCCTCCAGTTCAGTCTCGTAATTCAGGAGTGGAAATGCTTTTCGAAGAAGTATATGTAAATTATTTTTTGCATAATTTTCAACAATGAGCTTAACTTTTCAGAAAATATTTTCAAATGTGAATTTTGCTTGTTACTTGGCAACACAATAATGAGCAACATAATAATCTATTTATATCCAAAGAACTTGTCTACAGAAAAGTAGTTTAAGCAATAGCTGTACTTAACCTACTGTAGTGGTAAGTACACAGTGCTCCCAAGTAGTATTGTTATGAATCAAGTATTCTCAGAAATTTTTTTTTTTTTTGCGCAGCATCAACACCAAAGAAAGCCTGACAGCGATATCTAAACCCATCAAAGCAGCTTAGTCCTACACAGTTAAACAGTTCTGAAGAATTTGCATCAAAATCTATTCGACTGTCAGACAGTGATGTTCCCAGCAGCTCAAACATATTTGGTGATGCACCAAGGAGCCAGAATTCTATCAGTCTACTGGGTGATTTGAAAAAAAAAAAGAAAAATACCTAATGATGCAAAAGAATGCTTAACAATGATAAAAGAAAGAAAAATTGTGCAGCTCCTGGACAGCAAACTCGACCTCTTTAAAAAAGAATCACGGTTGATGGAAATCCAGATAGACCTGGCACAGATTGAGTTGACAAATGCTAGGCTTTCACAGATGAAGACATATGAACTGAAGAGATCGGAAATTGCATTGGCAATACTGTGATTATGTAGCTGACTGTGGCTTTGTGAGTGCCAAAAATGTCAGCAATGGCTGCATTGTGCCTGTTGCATAAAATCTTAATGCCACCATTGCCTGCAAAAGACAAAACAAGTTTTGTGAATAACTATAAGCATTCATAAGATTGGCAAATATTAATGACCTTTCTATTACTCGCATCTACGGTTGAAAAGGACAAATGTGAACATAAGTCTACTAGGATTATTTACCTCTTGAGCCACATGTTTACAATGAGACCTACTGCCTGTCAAATTTATAAACTCTTCTACTTTATTTTGGGTTGTGTTACTTGAGTACAATTATATCAATTTTTCATCATGTTTAAGTACTCTAAAATAACTCAATAATTTGCAACGTGTTTTAAACTTATTACATGCTAATAAAGTGAGCAGCATTCAATCTTATATTTTAGAAATTGAGGGTGTGGTATAGTGTGAGTTAATATGAAAAACAATCCTTAAGATTTTATACAATACTGTTATAATGACGTAAGAGGTAGATCAGTGTTTGTAGTAGTTATTAGTCTTGCCGGCAGCAACGGCAAAATAGAGCCTTTTCTTTGGAAAGGGTGGTTGATATCATTTTCTACCATCCACAAGGTCAGTTATATAAGCTCAACAGAATTAAAAATGATAAAATAATTCTATGTCATGTGTTACCGGTTTTTATTCCTGACAATCTTTTCTCAGTTGCCGATGTAGGGCAAACCACTAAACCTCACGATCAAGCGCCATTGTTACTTAAAAAGAAACTGCCGGCATGTGTAAAGCAGCTCATCTCGACTAAGCAAGACATTAGGCTTAGGGGAAAAGCTGTCTTAAATGTTAAGAAAGAAATTGCTTGCTCAAGGAGTAAAATGGTCCATGCAATGCACTTTTTCAACATCTTAGACTTTTTTTTTTTTTTTTTTTAGCTTGACCACAGTCTTAACTAAGACTGCCTATGCAACACAGCCCTGATCATTAGAAGGTCCTTATTCTCAGTGTGGTCAGATCTATGTATGATCTTAGGTATGGTTACAAAAAATGTTCTGCACTTTTTGTGTGCTCTTCAGACCACAGACAACAATAGATAAAAAGCTATCAAACTTTTTCAGATATTCTGAAACTAAATGAAAATTGATTGACTAAGAAACATTAAATTAAATCTAAAAGCTGCATGATTTTAGTTCAGGATATGTTTTATGTATTCTTTAGTTAGCTAGTGGCCTTGGCAAGAGAGATAATTTTTTCCAGAAGCTCCTGTTAACCTGAAAAGAGTATTTTAGTACCATTCAAATCAGGAAATAAAGATCGAGATAAATTTGAACAGAGTATTCAGATTAGTTTAGAAAACCTAATAATGAGCCTAGTAACTCCTTCAGGACATTAGATTGCTTATCTTGACTGTTAGACATCATCTTCCAGCTAATGACTAATCTCCTTTCTTTTACCAGATATGAACAGACCTGCCCAAAGGCCACCCCTGAATCCATCTAGTACGTTTACCTCAGGTAAGTTGACGGTCATACATGGTCTCCCATACAAAATATTAAAGAAACCCTTAGAGGAAAGTAAATGGAGCAAAGCATCACATAAGTTTGTCTTTAGCTTTTGTCAGCATTTATTTTACAGCATATTAAAATACCTAGCAAGTGTTTTTAAGTGACTGCGATGAATTAAATCAATAGTTTTACTTTTTTAAAATTGCAATTTTTAATTAAATTCAGACAATACACTATCACTTCTAAGAGTGTTGAAGATAAATTTACAGTACGATACTGTTGTGCATTTTAATTACTTTCACTGTATAGTGTCTGTATCAATAGATTGCTTAAAGGGATCTTTTTAGGGGGAAAAAAACTGTAAAATTTATCAAAGAAAGGTTAGAAGTAGATTGCTTTGAAATACAGTGTCAATCAATCTTCCAATTTTCAAAAAAGATTTAAGCATCATCTCAATCTTGTCAAAAATTCCAATAAAAAGATGCAATTATTGAATGATGCTGGCTTCATCATTCCATTTACTTTGGGAGGAAAAATATTTATTCCCATTAAGCTCTGGGCAGTTGGTGCTGCCGCATGTGGCTTTTCGCATATTTTATGTCATCAAAAATAGATACACAAAATTCGATCAATGGTAAGTCACAGTGGTGAGTCATGTGGGTGGCTTAGTGTTGGTCATGCTGTGGTAACATTTGCAATACATAGATACAGCAGATATATATTCAGATTGTGCCAAAATAAAACTGCAATTGACTCACAAGAAAAAATTTTTTGTTTAAATGTTTTTATTAAATGGTAAAATGAGATCATTGAATATATAACTTTTTTGTTGTTGTTTGTTCTGTGCATCGATTCCCACTGGGGGTGGCTTGCAGTACTTAATTCCGATGGATTTTTTAAAAAAATCTCTTTTTCAAACCTTATTCAAAACATTGTAATAAAAATCCTGATGTTATAATTCATATTCTCAGTTGAAATGAGAATAGTATGAACAAAATGTCTTGAAGGGAAAGATGTTTGCTTAAGTATAAATGGAGTTTTCTTACAATCAGGAAGCAACACCCCAACACCAGCTTTACAAACTTCAAAGAGTTTTGGTGGAAAGGGAGCTCCTACAGGTCCAGGCACGCCAGGCTCAAACCGAGTACATCCAATTGCTTCCCTTACACCCTATCAAAACAGGTGCTGTTGCCTTGAGTTTCAAAAGAGCTGGTGCTGATGGTATTGCCAGGTGTAGAGGGATTTTTTGTGGAATCTATTCCAGATCTGTACAAAGTAATTTTTGCAGTTTCTTTTAAGAGTTTTGTAAAATTTAAGGCAAAAAGGCGGGGTCTTAAACTTCTGTATCATAAAAGGGTAAGAGTCTTTACAGTTCTAGTATTTAAAATATAGTCATTTATTTCACATATTTAAAGATGGCTTTTTTGCTTGTAGTTAATGGGTAAATATGGCTTTAGGTGGCGAATCAGAGCTCGTGTGACTCAGAAGTCTTCCATCCGTACTTGGAGCAACTCTCGTGGGGAAGGTCGCCTCTTTAATGTCAATTTCCTGGATGAAAGTGGAGAGATTCGTGCAACAGGGTTCAATGAAGCTGTTGACAAGTTCTATGACATGCTAGAGGTCAACAAAGTAAGTTCACTGTTAATCTAGGGCTGGTTACATATGTAGTGTAATTCTTTGTTGCGTATAATCATTTATACCTTTTCTGCTATCAAAACTGAACTGATATACCTCCATTTGTTATAATGAGCATTAAAATGACTTTAATACTGTGCTATTTTCTGTATTTATAAAATAGTTTAATTTCCCTATTGATAAAAGGTCAAGATCATTTTTCTTATTATTTTCCGTCTCCTAATCTGTTGTGAAGTTTCAGTCACACCAAATTATGGTAAATGAGGTATTTGCATTTGTAACATACGAAGTAAGAGATTATAATTTCATTTTACCCCTGAAACAAATTAACCTTAATTACAGTAGGAATCTCTGTTGGTTTATTTTTCAACTGTTGGATACTTTTCATTTTTAATAATAAATATTAATTTATACACATATCCACACCCCTCTCCCTTTCATCCTAACATTCCTCGCTTGAGAACTTACGTAACTTGTAGGACACATCAAAGTTTTAATATTGCCACCCACTTATAGTTCAAGGGACTGTGCCAAGCATGTCCACATAGCAGTAGAGAGGAAACTCTGTACAGAGATGTAAATTCGGCTATGGCATGGAAGTCATAGAACTGTCACTGTAAAGTAGACTGTACTAACCTTCAGCGAACTAATTCCCTCCCTCTAACACTTGTAAAGATAGAAGAGCACACACAGCTTCTAAAAGAAATGTACAGGAACAAGCTGGTGTGATAAATGTCAATAGCTTAATTTAAAATTGTACGACTACCTACAATAAGCAAGAAATTATGATAACTCTTTCAATATGATTCGCTTTCGCAGCAGCAAATGTCTTCAAAGCTACAGTGTGTTTTGCATGCAGTAATGTGAACGGGGTAGTGTCACAAAACATGCTGTGCATGAATAAATATATGTGTATTGTTCCCCACCTAGCAGGGGTTTGCACATTACCCAGAAGAAAGAAAGAGAGAAAGGGAAAAAACTTTTGGCCTCTTTAAGGATTGGTTTATTGTGAATTACTTCCCTTTAGGAAATATTAACCCAATCAGTTATTTCATTTTTGAAAGAAGGCAGTGAATTAGTCAAGAGCCATGTTTGAGATGGTTGAAGGTTACTCAATTTATACTGGAATGTATATTCCTATATTTCATTGGTTCTCATTTTATGTTTGCATATATTGTGCAAGTAATCTTTTTTTAAATGTCTGCCTCGTAACCTTCATGAAAACAAAACCTATATTTCTTGCAAATCTTTTGCTTAAATGTGTTTTTTTTAAAAATGCTCTTTAAAACAGTGTGTCGGTTACGGTTGTCTTTATTGTGGGTTAGTAAGTGTAAATATTGGAACACTTGTACTTCATGCCAACACTGTCGTTCCTAATGTTTAGTTGCATCCTTTTTTGTCTGCATTGAATGAGTAAAAGTTTAGTGGAGAATTTACAAGTTGTAACAAAAGTTTTTATTTAAACATGATAACATAAGGAAATTGGTATAAATAACATGATAACAGGGTCTGTATGGGTCAAGAAAAATGTGAAAATCAGTACATTTTGAAAAATGATTTCCTGTCCCTGGAAAAGTCATATTTGAAATTTATTAAGGAAATATGAATATATTGAATGTGCTTGGTTTTTTTTTTCGGTAGCTTGTTTTTCTCCCCAGAGTAATTTTTCATTTCTCTGATTAATTTGAGGCATAAAGCATACCCACCCAACAGCCTAGTGGGTGGTCCAACAATTACTATTACATGGACTGGCTACTGTGGAAAGAGGATTTTCTAAAGAAAAAAAAATAGTTAAAATCAGTAGCACAATTCACTAATAGCAAGGTGTTTAATTAAGGACAGCATTATTTCTGGTGGCAATCTGACAAGTTAATAGTAACTAAGGAGAGCTAGCAGCACTTACAAAGTATGACACAAGAGGAGAAGCAGAGACAACAGAAAAGGAAAGCAGAAAATGACTTCATTCATGAGTTGAGAGAAAAAAGGAGGATTGAGAAAGACATAGAAGCCTGAAGGCTTAAAAAGGGGGTTAAAGAATATGTCTTGAAATGTGAAAAGAGAGGAAAATTGTCATTTATAACACAGTCTGACGTTCTGAGCGAGACGTCTGAAAAAAAGTTAAAGCAAAGTAAAACTGATTTGTAGTTAAGGAATGCTTAGTTACTTAGTCCTCTTTGCTTAACACCAGTTGTAATATTAAAATTATGTTAGCTTGCTATTGCCACAAACTACCTGGCAGTGAAATAAAGTCTGTATAAAGTGCTTTTATTAAATTTTCTATTTTTTGTGGTATTCCATAGTGATCTTAAGGGGTGCACTTGAATAATTGTGTATTTTTAGACAAATAGAAATATTTATTAATTACTCATAAAAGTTCCGAAATATGCTTATGTCATCTGTGTGTGGACTAGAGGAATGAAATTAATTCTGGAAAAGATCAGTATTTTGTTGTTGACATAGCACTATGTGATAAAAGCATGAGGAGCTAAATCTGGCCTATTTACAGGACTGTAGGGTATGGAGTATATTTTGCTCTTAACACTTAACCACACGTCCTGACCATGTGACTTTCAGTAAATCCAGAAATTTACGCTTCCACCCATAATGTTTGCTGTTCTTTTATGTTCAGGTATACTATGTAAGCAAAGGGACCCTCAAGACAGCTAACAAACAGTATTCAAATCTCAAAAATGACTATGAAATGAGTCTCAACAATGACACCATCATAGAACCATGCAGTGAGAATGTGGATCTTCCCACTATGAACTTCGAGTTTGTACCCATCAACCAGATGGAGAAACATCCTCCAAATGCTGTAATAGGTTGGAGTGCTTTTTATTTTTAGTTTTCAATTCTAGCATTCATGTTTGCTTCACATACAGCGTAGGTAACGTGTTGCAGACATTATCTTAAGAAAACGAATTACGTCATCTCACTTATCCTGATTGTTGGAAATGTGAACAATGACATGTAGCCTGCAGAAAGGAATGGTTGATGGGGAAAATATTTGTGTAATTTTCAGATGTGGTTGGTGTAGTGAAGGTATGCAATGATTTGAGCACAGTGGTAGGACGCCAGACGCAAAAGGAGATCACCAAACGTGACTTGCAGATTGTTGACCAGTCAGGTGTTGCAATTAACATTACACTCTGGGGTGATGAAGTAAGTGAATCATGCATAAACGCAAGCAAGTTGGCATATTTTGTACATGCACATCTTATGAAGCTCCTTAACCCTTTGTATGATTTTACCACCACCCCAACCCACTCTCAAGATATTATCGTCATTCATTCATTCATTCCATGTGTAGGACAGTAGTATTTCTTGCATGCACTTAAAACAGGTAGTTATGAGGTAGTGAGATCAGGGCTTCTGCTAAGGCTAAATTCCTTAGGGTCCCAGGAACCCCTTCAGATTTCTAAGGGGTCCCTTTACAATGGGAAAAAAAAAATCACAGGTACTAGATGGAACAGGGCATGATGAAGTGGGTTCACGATCTTCATTATCTTGTGTTTGTCTTCACCCTCACTTTCTTCCCGTTTCTGAGATGATGATTTTAACCACGCTGTCAACATATTGGAAATAGGTTAATGGAACTCTTTCCGGTAAGGGGGGGGGGGAACTCACTGCAAGGGAAGTTACTCTCACCTTGTAGCAGACGACAACAATAGAGTGGGCTACGATGTCGGACACTACACTTATCCAATTTTGTATCTGTTCTTCGCCTAAATTTGAAGGGGTCCTCTGAACTTTAAATGCGTACTGTATGCAATTTTTTGCGTTAGCTGAAGATGTTAAAGCCCTTGTTTTCTTGTGGCCATTTTTTTTTAAGGATGATGCTTGCTGTATTACCTTCCCCACCTGTCTGTGAGGCCGGGTGCCTATTCCAGTTTGTCAGCCTTGGGAGGGGGGAATACGCAGCACCTTTGGGTTTTGGAAGCTGTTGCTGTAAAGCTTTTATGTGCGCCTGTCACCAATACAGTGAAGATTGGCTGTCCTTGGTTCAGGTCTCATCTTGAGCACACTGTTCTTTCCCTCCACCATGTGGCATCTGTTTACAGAGCTGACTGCTTTGCAGTGATATAACCTTAGTTGCTGGCTTGGCATAAAACACCAATTCCCCCCAACCCCAAAATGTGCATACACTCTACCACAACCAGAAGACTATACTCCCTGTCAGTAAATTGTCCACTTGAGTACTTTTAGAATCTATAATTATTTACATCCAGTAAATGTTCAGAAATTCCTCTGGAAGCATTTTCATGGGTAACATCAAAGATTGTCTTTAGATGGTTGTTGTTGTGTTGAGATGTTTATGATCAGTTTCAATAATTGATTTTAGGCCAGAAATAAAAAATGTGAAACACAACTTAACAGTGATTACTGAACAGTTAGACATTGTACATAAACATCTTTTCTGAGCTGTGCTGCAGAAAGTTCTTTTTTGTTGTTTGCTTTAGGTCTTGTTTGCTTTTATAATTTTTCCTGTTGCAGGCTGTCAAATTTAATGGGAATGGTCACCCTGTTATTGCTGTTAAGGGAGCAAAACTATCCGATTTTGGAGGTATGCGATTTTTCTTTTTATGCTATTTCTGTCTGCTGTTTTATAAATTGGTGCAAAGATTCAGGCCCCAACATCCACCCCACCCATTGTGACAGTGAGTTCAATACCCATACTTGTCGTTATCATTCATTTACTTGTCGTTCATAGGACGTTCACTGTCAGTTTTGGCATCCAGCCAGCTGATTCTAAACCCTGATGTTCGTGAGGCACACTTTCTTCGGGGCTGGTTTGACCGAGAGGGTGCTGCCATGGATTTTTCAACATTTCGTGGGGAGGGAACATCTGGATCAGGTAAATACCTTTTTATTTTCATACATTAGCTCAGGATGCATTGCTAGAATGAGAACCTATATGTTTAAGTCTTTAAGAATCAATGTTGTATAAACTGCATTGAGTACCTTCATGTATCAGAATATATTATGCAACACAGTCAAAACATGGAGAGGAATCACATGACAGAAATATGTCTGATAAAATTGATGTGCTTGAAAACAGGGGGTGGAACCAACTGGAAAACATTTGAACAGGCTAAGAAAGAGAACCTTGGACAGGGTGATAAACCTGACTATTTTACAAGCAAGGCCACAGTCATCTTTATGAAGAAAGACAACTGCATGTATAAGGTGGGGTATATACATCTGTGACATATAAAAACAAATATCCATTTTTCATTTACCGTTTCACTTTTCATTCATATAAAAACAAATATCCATTTTTCATTTACCGTTTCACTTTTCATTCTTCTGAAATGGTAGGTCTAGTTTTTTTTTATAGTACATAGCTTTTTAGTGGTAAATAGTAAGCAGTGGCCATGATGCTTTGAAGAAAAGCAAAGCTGGTGATTGTGTTATCACACCCTGCTTGTTCTGTTTTTACGTTTTGAGATCATTGATTAGTGTTTGTGGCTTAAGTTAAAATAGCAAACTAGATTTCATGTCACAGTTGACAAGTCTTTGCTGTCAAATGTTATAGATTTTGTGTTTTGTATGACAAGTTCACTGTGATAGTGTTTATATTCTGTCTTATGTCTTCTAATCTAATGATGAATATTCACATTTTGTTTTCTGAGTGAATGCCATCTTTTTATCCTATGAAACACCAATTTTGGTTATGTAACACTGTTCATTAAGTATTAACTGTTTTACAGGCTTGTCCAACAGAGAATTGTAATAAAAAGATGATTGACCAAGGCAATGGGCTGTACCGCTGTGAGAAGTGTCAGCGGGAATTCCCCAACTATAAGTGGAGAATGATCCTGAGTGTAAGTTTTTCCAACAATAAATGGCTAGCCTCATTGCAGTTATAACAACAGAAGAAAATTTTATTGTTGTAGTCCATTGCAAGAGGTGTCTTTATTGGGTTTTTGCTCAACTCGTATTATACAGGGGTTTAGGGTGCTCTGCTACTTTTTGGGGGTTTGTGTTGCAATAACTCAAAGATCACATGCTTTGCAAAAATAAACTTGTTGTATATCAGACTACACAAAAACAAATAAATAGTTATTATACCTAAAAAAAAAAAAAGCTAAGGAAAGTGCTGAAATTGAAATATCTTTAACTGAGTTATGAATAATAATTTTCTTTGTGGTCTGCTAAATGATAAACCTGAACATCACAAAGAAGGAAAAAATGTACATCTTTGGACAATACATTTTTACATTAAAACGCTAAAGGGCATGGTGAATACCAATTTTTCCTTAATTTTTGTATTTACAATATTGTTCAAAGATCCACTATTTTGATTGTCTTCACTTCTTTGATTTGGGTGGTAACAAAAAATTTCTTTGCAAATGCAAAGTGACAATTAAATATAGTGCTGCTGATAGCAAACTTAAGTACTAAATGTACAAAAAGTAAAAATTACCAAAGTAAAATGTCAGTGTAGCGTGAGAAAAAGCATCTCCTGCTTCAAACTAAAAAAAAATTGATTTTTAATATACTTTTTGAGATGTTATCAGTAACTGCAAATGATCATAAAATGTAGTTTCTTAGTTATGACTAGTGGTTGGATGGTTTAAATGAGTAATTCCAATATCTCCGTCTTCGTTTTTATTTTCATCGGAAAGCGACAAAGAACTCGTCATCTAAATCGAAGATTTCAGTTTAAAAATCAGATTGTGAAAAGAGCTGCTCACCACCCATGTATATTATGCACAGTGATGGTGAAAGGAAAGAAAGCCATGCTATCCATCCTTTTTTTTTTTTTAAATTCAAATATTACAAGGTTTTTTGGAACCGGAGTATAATTCTATAAATTTTTAATCATTTTTAAGAACCCCTAGAGTAATAAAATAACTTTTAAATTAGCATTTTATGGTGGGCAGGGTTTGAAGTTTTATTTTCAAAATTAAGGGAGCTGTATAGTGAGAGTTAAAACCTTGCCAAATTTTTAAAAATAATCGTTCTTTTTCTTTTTTAAATCAGCAATCCTAGGAAATGTTGCATAAAATTTGAAGTATGCAAATGATTTTGAACAGGCATTGAATGATTTGGCCACAAGGTGTTGAAAATAGATAATGGGCCAGCAAGCATTTGCTTATACATGACCAGAATATTTTAAAAGGTTTTGATAACCAGCATTGTTTTTACTGTGCAGGCCAATCTTGCAGACTTCAGTGATAATCAGTGGATCACAAGTTTTCAGGAATCTGCAGAGGCTATGCTGGGCATCAAAGCTGATGACCTAGGAAATTTAAGGGAATCTGTAAGTGCATTACTTCACCTTTTTTTCTGTGTTTTGTTATTTGTTGCTTATAATTAGATTGCGTTTCTTAATCTTATCCTTTGGGTTCTTGCAGTGGTGCAGACAACAAATATTGGCTAAATTTTTAATAACTTTTTTTTTTTCTTATGTCAGAATGAAACCGCCTTTGATGAAGTTTTCCAGAGGGCAGTTTTCAAGCAGTATATTTTTCGTCTCAGAGCCAAAGTGGAAACCTACAATGTAAGTTTATGGTTTTTGTTAGGTACACTTAAAACTTCCTTTATGATCATATACCAGGTTTCCCCTCGCATGGAAAATCATAATAAAAATCATTTAGGAAATAAAATTTGCCTAGGGTAACTGCAATCAAGTTGGTTCTGAAAACATAAAAAGGGTTAAAATGTAAGACATTTTGTAGTAAACTGGGCATGAAAGGTGACGTTGATCAAGACCTCTATTTTTGTTCAAGAACAGTGGGGCTTAAACAAATATTTGTAACCAAGGGTATATAAAAAAAAAAGCTTGTATATCGGTGTTTCCCATCCATAAACATTCTTTTGATATAAATTTGTATTCTTGCTTCACAGGAGGAAAGTCGCTTGAAGACTGTGTGTATGACTGCAACACCTATCAACTATGTAGAGTATGGAAATCACCTGGTAGAGCAGCTTAAGACTTTTATTCATTAATTCTAATATGTGACATGACCCATGTTCAAAGGAACTTTTGGATTCTGCCATCCTTTGTGGCTGTTAACAGTACTCAAAAAATGTGTACCTTTTCCAGTGAGGAAGGAGAAAGTGAATGCTTTGATAAGTGATGACTTTTTTTTTTGGGGGGGTGGGGGAAGGTTGAAACTGTACACATCATGTCTGGATGTTCCATCAAGATCTTGGGATACTTGTGGGTGTGGTTTAAGCTTCTCTTTCTAGCATAAGGTGACTTACTCCATTTTGCATATTAGTTAAAATTGCATGTTAAAAGTTCAGGCTGTACAAATTAATATGTAAATAGACAGTCTTTTGTAGAATTTGTTTTCTTGTATGGTAAAATATTTTGATAATGTTTGTCATAATTAAATGTCATGTTCTTTACCCTGTTGGTGTGACAACAAGATTCATTTTGATGCAGTAAGTGTTGCTTTTGGAGAGATTTGGTATAAATTAAAAATGGAAGTGGATTATATACATCATCCACCTCTCAAAACATGGATGTTAGAAAACAAAGCATGTACAAGTTTTGGATTAACAGGTATCGCTGAGCACCAAATCTGGTTGCTGCTAATAGTTTACAGTGAGCTGCATCAACGCTGTGCACCAAATAGCAAAAGTATAATTCATCTATCAGATTCCATGAAAATGTATGAACAGCTGGAGTCCTCATTTTCACAGCAAATCAATTTTATGTAACTTTATAGTGATTAACAATTTTCACGCGTGCAAAAAAGTATATTCATGATTCTCTTTTACAATATCCCCCCACTTTCAAAAAAAGAAATGCAGAACACAAAGACACCAAAACTACGCACTGTCTGATCAATCTTTTTGAAAGCAGGATGAGGGGCATGCAAAACTGCGTCAGTGGCCATTATGTTCCATGAAAGCAAATTGTGCCAATAGCTGAAATTCTGGCGCAGCTGATGGGCCATTGTGTTTACTCTCAAGTTCTGACCTCATCGTGCTCAATAGGTAAAATGCAGCTGGTGTCTTTCGAGCTTCTGCTACCCATTACAAGCAGACAAACATGCATCTGACCATTTCCTCAACATGATGCTCATGCTTCGTGTCACATGACATGTTCATGCAGTTTTTCACACTCAGCATGGTCAGAGACATCTTTAATCTGAAGAAACTCGCTAGACTCGATTGCATGCTGTATTGTGATTGAAGGATCACTTTCTGATATCCTTGCGTTATAGATCTTGTCAATCACAGCTATATCATTACTTCTTTGGTCAAGATCTTCAATAGGTGTCCAGGACATGTCGTGCTCAAGACGGTAAGCAGCTATGTACTTGTGTGGACAAGATGCTCCCCATTCCTGATATAAGCAACAAAACAAGCAAAATGATGATAGATGACATGTAGTACAATAAATATACCCAATCAAACTTACCAAATTATTTCAATTAATGAACAATTTAATAATTGATGCCAAAGACTCCCTCCTGTTGCATCTTGTATGCATTCTCTACCAAAGAGGCATTCATGCTTAATTTGTGACAATCATGTAGATCTATAACACTCACAGAGGTAATTCTAGGCTGCGGGATTCCTGCAAAATTTCGCTGAGGGGCGCATAGTCTGAAAGTCAGTGCGACCAATCACCCCCAAAAATACCGTGGCTGGCGCACTTTTGAACACGCGATGCGGCACTTCAAAAATAGTTGTTGTCATTCTGCTTACTGTTTGAAACCGACCCACTAGAATCGATGCTAATGACTGGACAGTTTTCAAACTGACGAGTTGTTATCTATCTGCAACCTGCTCCAAATTTCGCGCCAGGAATTAAATTGTTGATGCGCCCACAGCGAAAACATTTGGGACGGGAGAGATCAAAGGGTATTGGAAGCAAGCGAGTTGAAAACAAAGTGAACACGACTGTCAACTCTGTTTGACTTTTCGTTCACGACAAGAACAGATGTCCCGGAAAGTAGAAATCGACAAGGACAGGAAGAAACAGAAACTCGTCAGAGTGTGCCGCACACATTGTTGGAACTGAAAATGTAGACAACGAAATAGACAAATTGAGACAGAGACCGCACGTAAAAAAACCATGCATCCAGAGAACCTTTCAGTGTGAATGGCTGAAGAAATGGCCTTGGCTAATGAACAAGGAGGAAGGCATGAGATGTAAAGTGTGCATAAAACAATAAGAATAACGCGTTTACAACCCTGGGTGAGTTGAAGTACCGAACAAGGACGCTGCAGAGACATTCAGACTTCCGACTACAGGCACTCTTTGGAGGCTGAAATTCTTCAGAAAGATTTCAATTTTCAAACTATTTTCAATTCTAATTTATTTCTGTCCTCATGACCTTTTCGGAACTTATGCCGGCGGTATTATATAACACTTAAAAATAACGTGTTGCAAACTTGATACAACATCACAGGACACTGAAGCTATCAGGGTTGCTTTTGCAACAATCTGTGCAAGAACATTAATGACAGGTTCCCAAAAGATGCAGGTGATGTTGCCTCTGCATTTTTGAGTTCTTTCCATGCGCCCCATCTTTTTCCTGTCTGCAGAACACCCTATAGAGACAAAGAATTAAATATCTTAACAGATTTCTTTGGAAAACCAGCACAAGTGGGCAGTAAATTTAGTAAAAGCAGCATGTTTAGAGGAATGGATTGTGGTCAAAGAAACTAACGCAGAATGCATATCGGAGAGATTCCACAAGCTGTTTAAACTGTTATTTGATTTTTACAGGGATTCATTTCCCAATTTGCTGGTTCTTGGAAAGCTGTGCCTCCTTATGCTATACTACAATGCAGGCTGTGAGAGGGGGCTTCGGCCATCAAAACCTAATAAAGTCTTCTCGTAGAAGTTGCCTCGAGGAGAAACATTTAAACTCCTGCACTAATGAGACATATGAAAAGTGTCTAAACATTAGCTCATAGCCCAATGAAATGGACACAAAGACTAATTGGTTTGCAAATTTAGGATACTATGATCACACTAATGATGATGAAAGATAATTTATCGACATAGAAAAAAAAAGATATCTATGTGATTAATCTTCAATTTCTTGTGATTAATAAAGTATAAAGCTACCCTAGTGGTCAGGCTTCACGAATTGCTTCCATCAAAGATTGACAAGTAACCTACTCTCCTTGAACCATTCCTTTCTGCCAGACTGTTGAGGTTTGGCAGATGCTGTAGCCTCGTTTTGCTTCTGTTGTCTGCTAACCCCAGTCTGGCATTCATTTCACGTGATGCCCCACGCCCCCCACCCCCCAAAAAAACTAGGGTAAGCATAAAACTTCCACGATATATTCCTGTTTTTTCAGTTTACAATAAACCCACCAAATATTGTATTCCTTCACAATTTTTGAAGGAATATAACATTTAGTGGTTTTATCATAAATTGGAAAAAAAAATCAGGAAAACTCCCTTGCACTCCCCTGTGAATGGGTCATACTCAAACCTCACTCCCCTGTTTGCTAATATGGACCTTTGACATACTACTGTCACTCTATAAGAAAGTTCTGCCATGCAAAATGCCGTAAGTACTGAAGGACCAACCTGAGGTGAAAGGATTGAGAAATAGTGCTGCCCAGTGTCTCGCATGTACATATAGTATATGTTGCCAGGTTTCTTTACCAGGTTGCAGGCAGCATGGTGCAGCACATTGTCCCTCTGAGCTGTTTCCAACACCTGTAATGATGTGTTAGATTTTTGGTTACTGTGCAGCAAAACAATGGAACTCTCTCCCTTTCCATATCCGCCACCTTCCTACAACTGAATCTTTCAGATCTGCACTGAAAACGAACCTCTTCCTTGAGCATTACTCCTAACACAGTCCACACAATGCTAGTCCTTCTTACCCTCCCCCCTTCTGCTCTTGCTACTTGTCTACCCATCTTTCTCTGTAGAATCGCTATATTTTCTGTTTCTGTTACATGGTGTCCTTTTGTGTTTTCCAACTTTGTTTTCTGTTTGTCGTCAGTATTGTCGTTTATTCTTACCCCCTCATGTTCTATCCATTTAGTCCATGTCTCTTCATTGTTTTAAGCGCTAAGAGCATGCTCTCTATGAGTGTGAATATGCGCTATAAAAATCTTCATTTATTATTATTATTACTGAAAATTGTAATTTATGGCTATGTGTTATAATTTGTCATAAAGATGTAATGTTAGTGGTATTTGTTTAAATTCAAGAACTTAAGCTCTGAAAAGGAGTTTTAATATTGGTTAAGTACAAATCTTACTTCAGCAGACTTCTACTTTTCCTTAATGGACTACCTTTCTAGCTTGCTCCTGAAGATAACGTATTTGGTCAGCAATGACTGTCAGCTTGCTGCAGGCAGTGGCTCTTGTGAATTCATCTGCCTAAGAAAAGGAACTATAGCATGAGCTTTTATATTTTTAAATAGATACAATTACTACAGCAAATATGGGCTGACTGTCAACAAGCAGATGCTAAATGCTGACAAGCGTTCAGTCACTCACCTTGTTCATTCGGCAAAAACTGCATTCATTCGTGCTCACATCAGTACTTGCTCGTCGAGTCGAAGCCTGCTTAAGACCTGCAACCACCTGCTGGGCCGCACGAGCAGGCTGCAACTGCCTGCGGTCATTGCACCTGCTTCACTCCCTGAGGCCTTCAGCAAGTTTTTTTTGTCCAGAAGATTCTTGACATCCGGGTTAAACTTGATCAGCTGTCTCTGCACCATCCTGCTAGCCACATCGACCATCTGGCTAGTGCTCCTTTTCTTCCTTTCAGCCGATCTCGGAAAGCGAGCTTAGGACCATGATACTCCAGTCAAAACACACAACCTGTCCACTGAACCCAGTCCCCACCCCTCTACTGGTAGACTGTCTTGACGTCCTACTTCCTGCCCTAACAGAAATAGTAAACGATAGCTTGACTTCTGGCATTTTCCCTTCCACCTTTAAAACAGCCTTAGTGAAGCCGCTGTTAAAAAAGCCTACTCTCGACATCAATGTATTAAACAATTACCGTCCAGTCTCAAACTTGCCATTTCTGTCCAAAATCCTTGAGAAAATAGTTCTCAAGCAACTTTTATCCCATCTGAACTCTGAAAACTTGATTTCTCCATCACAGTCTACTTAGAGACTGAGACCGCTCTGCTGAAGGTGACAAACGACATTTTGTCTGCTCTGGATAGAGGTGACCTCATTTCTCACCATGTTAGACCTGTCTGCTGCCTTTGATACCATAGATCACACTACTCTCATTCACAGACTCAGTACTCTCTATGGCATCTCAGGCTCCCCACTCAGCTGGTTTCAGTCATATCTCTCCGATAGGACTCAGTTATAGTGGATGGCTGCGTGTCTTCACCTGTCTCTATTCACTCAGGAGTCCCCCAAGGCTCTGTACTTGGTCTAATCCTCTTCATCTTGTACACGAAGCCACTTACCACTCTAATTCAATCTCACTCTATATCCCATCAATCCTTTGCTGACGACACCCAGCTGTATACCAGTTCTCCTTCTCAGGCTCACACTGCCATCCAGAGCATCCAAGATTGTATTTCTGATATTAGGCTATGGATGACCCACAACAAGTTAAAGCTAAATGACGAAAAAACAGAAGCTTTACTTTTTTCAAAGAGGAGAGCCAGAGTTCACCCTTCACTGCCTGTTTCTGTTCGGATAGGTGATGCTGATGTTCCTTTTGGAACTTCGGCATGCAATTTAGGTTACATAATGTCTGCTGATATGTCTCTGGATAAACATGTCTCTCACATTTGTCAACTTTAATGAAATCTTGTCTGTCAAAACTCCTGCCCGAAACCTTCGATTCTCATCAGAGTCCGGCATTTTATCCTTCCCTCTCACTAAGACAGTCACATACGGACAACGGATGTTCTCCCTTAGTGCTGCTCAGCAGTGGAACTCTCTTCCACACCACATTCGCCACTCAACTTAATAATAATAATAAATGAAGATATAAATATAAAAATATAAATAAATAAATGAACTTCCAAGGCCGCATTCAAACGCTCTCTTAAAACATATCTTTTTACAAAGTACTATTCCTGACTTGTACCTCATCTTTATGTTTTTCAGTGTCCCTATGTGTACCTCATTGTCAATTGGTTGTTATGTTTCTTTTATCAAACTGTTCTGCATCTTATTCGTGATTCTGCGCACTATAAGTTCACATTATTATTATTAAATGTGCATCAAAGTATATTTCTTTTTAAAAAGCATTGATGGTCAAACAATCCCACTGGATTTCTTTCAGGTGAACAGGGTTCTATGAGATTTGTATGTTGTGGTCTGCAGGAGACTGGATCTGTACATGTAATTGTGAAATGCTTTTTTAGGGCTTTATCCTGTAAGTTTAGCCACTTTGATACAAGAATACTAAAAAATATCACAGAACCTCCTCATCCCCAATACTAAAGAGGTACTTGAGATAAAAAAAAAAAAAATCAGTGCTAAAATATTGCATACCTTTTGCACCTGTTTTGCCAACTCTACAAGATCATTTGGACTTGATGTCTTGTTGGTCTGCACACTGTTAACCAGCTGCACTCCCAAAGGGCAGCCGTTACTTTCAACCAAGGCCACTGAAAACATAATTCCAAATTTTAGATGGTGCCAAACAAAGGTATACAGATAAAAACTTTCATTTGTGACGAAAAGGATGTGTCACAATATCTTACTAAACTTAGCTTTTGACTTAACATGCATCTTGATGCATGAAGAGGGGATCACAACACATGAAAGCTCAGCCTATGATTCACAATTTGTTGGGGTTTTGTTTTAATTTTTGGATGGAAAGGAAATACTGGTGACTGCCCTCTTTGCAGGCTTAAAAAAAAACCCACTTGGGCGACAACGTACCGCGAAATGGGCATCCACTCACCTCAGGAGTTTGAAGCTAATGTATGAACAAACAAGTAAAAACACTAAATAGGCCTTTTTCATCCATTGATGTTCCCTTTACATAGAAAGGTACAGCAACACAAAAACTGGCTAAACGTTGAAGCCCTATTGAAAAATCGACCCTTGATCTCACCAGCAAACCTGCTGCATCAGGCAGAGCCAGTGGACGCACCATGACCAGTCAGCTTATCTTGTCCCTTCCCTTCCTCTCGCCACCACCACACTATTTTTTTAGAGAGGGTGACTGCATCATGAAAAAGCCACAGACAACTGTTTCTTTAACGTGTCTGGTTAAATGGATATCTGAGCTCACAAAAAAGTGGTGCGTTGGTTGAGTTTTACACCGTGCTAGCAAATAAGACATTATCAGGGCGAGTGGAGTAGGGGGGAAATCTACACATCACGGACCTTCATTTAAGAAGGTCCGTGCTACACATACTAACATTTTCTAAGCGATTCCTTCGTCAAGAACCGTACTTAGTTTATGTAAAACCCATGCTTATATAGTAGACAAGGTTAAAGCATTCATATTATCACTATTTTCAAAACAAAAGGAACTGTAAAGCTGGAGTTTACCATCCAACGATGTTGTCGGGTCCATAACGGAGACTGCTTTGCGTACCGCAACGCGGGCGCCCGCTTGCGCTCACGGGCGCCCACCCACGTTTTGCTCCGATACGGCCTGCCTGCCACGGGCGCCCACGGGCGCCCGCGAGCCTATTTTAGAGGTAGTACGCCACGGGCCTTGTCAAAATCAAAGATGGCCGCCTTAGTTTAGGATTTAGGTTTGCACACAACACTTCACGGCAAATCTTCGAATAAATAAGTATTTTGCGATAGATAGATACATACGACGACATAGAAGTGTATCACAAGTTCAGATTTCATCGTCATGGCTTTCTAGAGATGGTAGATTAATTTGCCTTCGACCTCGAAACTTCGAATCGGGGACCACAACGACACACAAAGTCTACTTGTCCTTTGTGTTTACGTGATGTGCTTATAGAGTGTGACTGTCGACATTGCAAGCGTTTCCCAGCAGACAGGTTGTTGGATTTATTAAAATGGGACAAATTACACTGCATCATATGAAAAACTGGTGGATAAATTTTCAAGCCAACAGACAGCAGTTTCTTTTTGTGGATTTTCCAATGGCCGCATCAGTGAAATGCATGTAAGAATACAGCTTGCTCCAAGAAACAACTAACGCGAATATCTTTACTGGAAAACAATTATCCTTCTGCTAATGGTCAGGTAAAATATTTTTTGATCGCTTTATATATACATAAAGAATTTTTAAAAAGTAACACTGACATCAATGTTTACAGATGTATACAGTCTTAATTTAAAGAGAATGATTTATAATAGAAGTACTGTAGATAGACAATATTAGATTGTTAGTCTCTTGTCAAAGGCTGCATCATAATTCTAAAAGCATTTGTTACCCTAATTGCTTTTTAGACTGTTCTCAAATGGTCAAAAACTATGATTGATAATGCTTAGCATCACTGCAATAAATCTGGTTTACTTAGCTGAAAAGAAAACTTTTGCACAGTTCATAGCCCTTTACTGCAGCCTAATTTTTCTTTAGTAGTTTTATTAGTTAAGCAAAACATGTGTTTATAAGTTCTTCTAACTCAATAACTAATAAGAGAAAAGTATATTTATACATTTTTATTTATTTCAACAGGCTGTCTGGAGTGCTGACCTGCAATTCATTGTAGTAGCTGCATGATGGCCTGGAAGTGTGCAAAATGTTCAGATTTTACTGCACTCTTGTCAATCATCTGCTTTAAAACTAACGCATTGAAAGAAGTAATGCTTAGACACAGAGGATATGTGATAAAAATTAAGAAAGTGGCTGGTGATATCCTTTCTAAATCCAGCCACTAGACCAGAGAGACAGTGTACAATGCAGCACACAGTTTTACATTCTTCTGATAATTGAAAGAGCTAGGATAGTGAACATCATGATGAATAATAATGACCAAAAATACAACATGCTTAATTACAAAGTGCTTGCTGTGTGCTAATTTTCTTTTTTAACTCAGTGTTATAATTGTGTTTTTAGGTCTGTCATGAAAACATCAACTCTTTGCTTGAGAACAGTGAGCGTTTTGGGTTGAATGTTTAGATTTAAGGTAAATGTTTAAAGAAATACAGCTTCCCTAAATAGACTACACTGTGGTACACTACAGTAGTTATAAGCTGGCATTATGCAAGAGAATCCTCACTGAGCAATTTATAAAACAGAAGGAACATGTTACTTTTCAATTTAGAATGTATAATGAACATAGAAGATCCTGATGATGAAGACCACAAAAAAGTTGTGCTACATGCTATGTGTTTTTGGTGCATTCTAGTTTTCTCTGTCTCTGCTTTAAAATATTGAATGTTTGTGTATATTGAGTGTTTGTGTTTTTTCATTTTGGTCAAGTCAAGAAATAAGGGCAAATCATGCAAAATGGCAAACCCAAGTAGCCAAATTCATGGTATACAAAAGTGTATCAACTGATAAGCTGGCCATATTTGTGTATTGTAGTAGTAGCAGCAGTAATTTATTCCTGTAGAATTGATTTTAATTCAGTGTATATTTTTAATTAAATAGTTTTAATTCACTCTGGTTCTCTCACCACTTTCAAGTCTAAACTTAAGATGCAAATTTTCAAAACAACTTCACTGTAACCCTGTCCTGACCATGAGCGTGCATAACGTGTGTCTGTAATTTACTTTGTGTATGTTGAATACATCTGTTATATACGATAATGGGTGCATGGTTATTGATGATTTAGTCTGTGTATGATTTATGTAGCATGCTCTGAGCAAATCTTTTGAAAGGCGCTATATTATTATTATAAACAGAATTTTGATGGTGATGAAATCATAAATCTGAGGTTTGGGTAAAATTTTGTCCATACCTACAAGTGCCAAGTAATTAAAGTCTATAGAAAGCATGGGTGTTTCCAATTTACACATGGAAGGTTATTTAATGTTTCTTGTGCACAGTAATCAAAGCTAATGGATCACAAACCTTTTCAAATGTGTAACACTTCATCTTCAACCAAACCAAATGGCTTTCCAATAAAATAAAGGGCAACTGTAATGTCTGCATAATTTGTTGGCAAAATCTAAAGCAAGAAACATCACTTCAGACTTCTGCTGCCAAAGTACATGAAAGTATCCAGGTCCCCAAATGTTGCAAATTTTTTTCAAATGTTTTATTTGCAGTTCATTGACAATACATTATGCAGTGTCTATTCTAGCAGTAAAGTACAAAGATACTATTGCTGCATATTGTGTACTCTCATTTTTCTTTAAATAATCTGTTTATCTCTGTGTGTGAGAGGTGGGGTTTCTTAAAGCAAATAAAAAATTAACAGTTAAAAAAGGTAGAACCAGAAAAATATCGTCTGTCAACACCACTGCCCGAAACCTTCGCTCCTCATCAGACTCAAGTATTCTTTACCTCCCTTCCACAGTCACATACGGACAAATGTTTTCCCACTGTGCTGCAATGGAATTCTCTTCCGCATCACATTTGCCACTCGGACTACAAGCTACATTCAAACGCTCTCTGAAAACACAAAGTATTAGGCCTGTAAGGTTTGATGTGAGCGAGAGTTACTTGCCCTTACTTGAGGTAAACAAACACGATCAAGACTAAGCGGCTGTGTGCTGTCAGTGAGACAGCATCGCATTTTTAAGCATTTAAAAGCTGTTTTCACACGATTTTTTCTGTGAAAAATACACGGTCATATTATGTGGAATAATCTACATTCATTTGTTTTTTGTTTTTTTTTTAAGCTGGCTAATAAATCAACACAACTTACTAAAAGTCCCTATACTGTCACAGTTGTAGTTCACTTACATAGTTACTGATAGTAAGTGGCGCCAACTCAAAGAATACTGTCTCATTGCCTTCAAGACTTTTATGTAGGTTAGTCAAAATATTGGCCACACCAGCTGTATGTGCCTGTTATTTAACAGTCGAGAAAATACTTATCTTATTCTATGAATATTTTATTTCATGGAAAGGCTCTTCATTTTGTACGGTTTGTTCAAAACAAGCATAAAATATTTCATAGAAAGGAAATAGAAAAACAAAATAGAAAAAAAGAATTAATTGCAGACTGCATCATGCAGTACCCCAAATTTAGTCATTTTTCTGACTGCAAGATCTAGTAAAAACTGGTAATATAAAATACTAACATATCAGTTTAATTAATTTTGATATGTGGTCCTTTCATTCACACTACTTCTCTAAAGTTACAAAAACCTACATTTATCCTTCAAGTCATAGGCTTAGTTTCTTTTTGTCTGTTTGGGTACGAATCGTGTGATAGTCAATTATTTTACGAATGTTAAATCACTATTGTTAAATAAAACACTTTGGTGACTTTTGAAAATGACAACACAAGATTCAAGGAGAGTTTTGTTAAGTCTAAAAAGGTCATAAAGTTGGACAGTTTGCAGTGCACGGGTTCAATGCTTATCTGCAAACTATCTGCAAATTAAAATTTATGGTTACTTCTGAAAAGATATTTTAGCTTGTTTTTTACTTTGCACTTTTATGTTGCTTATTTGTCTCTTACTTTTGCATATGCACACACACACACACACACAACACTCAGCGCAACGCACACACACACACTGGTTGATAGAAACACATAAATCTTCATCAATATATTCATTTACACATATAGATGTTTGTCAGTTTTTTTTCAATTGTCACTTGTATTGTTTGACAGAAAGAGCAGCATCTCTGATGCTAAAGATCTCTTGTTCAAATCATTTATCATCAATGTACTGTTTTTATGTTCTATTGTAAAAGTACCTGTCTAGGAAATGTTAAAAGATGTTTGGAAAGAAGCCTGGAACTAGTTCCCATCTGTTTAAATCCTGCAGTTAGGATCAACTAACCATTTTGGTTTTGGTTTTGATTAAGGCTTATGAATTTTTCTTCTTTAAAGTTAAGCTTTAGGAGGACTATTAAAATCATCAGTTATTTTTAGAGAAAATTTGTCTTATATCATAACATTTTTTACAATTAATTTTAAGAGTAGAATATTCTAATTGAATGTTCATCCACCCTTAAAAACTTCTGAAATCCATGGGTCAGTTTTAATTACAGTAGGTTAAATGTCAGGGTTCTATCTTAGTGTCTCCCTGTATATATATATATCTTGATTTGTATGCTTATATATGACAATCTAAACTGTGATGAACTATTAATAATGCTATATTAAATTTATATTGATTATCAATGTTTGTTAAAAATACAAAACAAGAACACAAAGTTATAGACCTTACCTTACATCTAAAATTCAGTTCATCCGATTTTTACCACATATTTTCCACAAAACAGGATGGATAATATAATCTTTTAAGTAAGATATTTATATCATAGTACAAAATATTATCATCTTTATATACCACAGAGTTAGACTAATATGAATATGAGCTTAAGGAGGACCCATGGTGCAAAGGCGTTGTTAAAGAATTGATCAAGTGATTTCGGTATAGGCGACTCATCTGTCACCTGTTGTAAACATAATTGACAGTTGTGTACTTGGATAAGTAACAGAACTAGCACACATGGACTTTTAACAATGAAAAAAATGCGATCGACTTACTAATTTATTTCCATATTTAGCATATGGTGCATTCAGAATTTTTAACACTAGCTCAATAATGTCTTGGTCTTATAGTTTTCGAATCTCACGAAGCTGGCGGCTTCGTGGGCGGCTTTGTTTACCCCAAGTAAGGGAAGTCACTCGCAGGTGATGACGTCAACTTTACAGGCCTCATTATGATGATGATGTTCATTTGTAATGCGAAGGTATCCATTCAGAAGAATGCTCATTGCGCAGCAAAAATAAAAATAAGTAAAAGAAATAAAAAATAAAGTAAAAAAATAGATAAAAAACCAGGAAAGTAAAAAACTATTCTTAACTCCCTTGTAATAGTCTTACATGCTAACCATCAGGTAATGACTCCATCTTACAGCTTTCAGTACCTATATCCCTTCATACCTCCATCCATTGCTTTATGTTCTACTCTTGTACCTCATCTTTATGTTGATCAGTGTGCCTATAGGTATCTCACCGTCCACTGTTACCTTTATCATTATTGGCCTGCGCAGAGAGTGTAATCTATCTAGGTAGTGAAGTTCACATCATTATTATTAATTACTTTATGGCTATTTTGTCATATATGTCACTTGATAAAAATATTTTTTTAAGAATGTCTTATGAACTTCTAGAAGATGTGTCTGTGTTCATTATTGATGCCATCTATGAGAACTTAATCATTCCTCAAGTCAATATGTAAAAAATAATACTCAAGTGAACCTCACAATCTTTATTAAGAGAGCCGGAACCAACAATCGTTTAAAGAGTATTTTGCATCAGATTACAGGGCCCCTACTTTTTATCGGACAGATTTGCTGCTCCAGCTTTTAGAGTACAAATTGCTGGAAGTCTATATGCCATTCTTTGCCACACAGAATTTTTGTTTTTAATGCTGGTTACATAGCTCCCCAGAAATTCAAAAAAACTCTCCCAAACTGACCTAAAAACAACAGAAAGTAAAATAAAAGAACTGAAGACATTCGAATGACAAAAGAGACATAGTAAGAATAACAAGGACGAAAAGGTGGCAAGAAAAAAAAACTGGAAAATTGGTGCATATATAAAACTATGTAACACGTGTTCCGCACCCCGCACCTATTATACTCGACACAAAACTCTGCTATAAGTATGCCTCTTAATTGGTTAAATAGACGTTACTAGGCGACAGGCCGATGCTGAATTTTTTTGTTTGTTTTTCTTTTTCACGGTAAGCTATGCATGAAATAGCAAGCTACCCCTCTGTTCTTTCCACGTAATGGGCTTTTTCCTCTTTCGTTCACAAATGGATGCCGCTAGAAGTAAATTCTGTTTGGAGCTGCCATGGATTGCTTCCATTACTTCGTCGTCGTCGTCAAACATGTCCATCAACAAAATTACATTCTCTACTTCGCTGGCAGCCGCCATTTTAAAATGCGCCAACCGCGTGCGAAGGGTATCGCAGAGTCTCACTGGGCTGAGTGAGCGTTACGGTACGCAAGGCCGGACGAGGCCCCGCGAGAAGACAGGCAATCTATAAATAGATTTGACTACGTCATAAGACGGGATCACTTCTTGCGTGAAGTAATAACCTAATAAGGAAGAGTAAGTTTTCAGTAAAAGAAGATCATAAAAAGTTTTGATATAGCAATTCATTAATAAATGTTACTATCTATTGTTATGACACTTTTATAGATTGTAGTAATTACGTAGTGATGTATGTGACATATAGTAGGTACTCCCTAAATAGTTTGGGATTGCCATATTCCAGAAAGAGCGTGTGTGGGAATCATCTGAAAGATATTACAGTTTTTGCAGATTTACATATTTAAATTGCATTTTCCGGTGACGTTTTTATAAAGTTTTAGGCTTATCATATGCTTTTCCTAGTTGCATGTTTTTACACTAAAAGAATAATCTTTCGAGTATCTGTTAGCGAGTGTGCCACGCTTGTGACACTGAGATAGTCTATGTACTACGAAATAAAAAGGAGCGAAGCATGTGCATGGCATCCGCAATATCGGCATTTGGCTTTCGACCTTCATACTTTTTTCAGCGTTTGAAAAGTTCTGCATGTTTTACTTATGGTTGCCAGCCAACCGATCATGTTTCTGTGATGTGTGTAATCGTAAACACACTATTTTCTATTCCCCCACAGACACAAATATTCGAATGTATATATTATTAAACACACGATCTCTCCTATTTTATATTTCAGAACATAGTATCTATCATTCGTTAGTTTGGATTATAGTGATAGGTTCCTTTTCTTGAGATGGCATCTTTAGAATTAACACTTCTTATTTGAAAAGTTCAGTTCTTTCCTTTAATTTTGGGGTTTTTATTTTTTTACAGGGAGGCAAGACAGCTGCAGGATGCAGTCGTGCTATTGCATAACATATTTATAAACACTGTAGAAATGGCCTGTTGTAATGTTATGTAATGTCTGAAAAGCAGAAAGATGGCTTGTCAAGAACAGCAAAAGGTAAGTATTCACTTATTTATTCTTTTTCCTACATAAAATGAACTTATTTTTAAATAGCATACACCGGACTCGAATATTAATTTATAAGAACATTCATAATGATAAACATCTTGACCTGTTTATACACTACACGCTTTCACCAGTTTTGCTGTTGACAACTTTCTATGCAGCCATTCAGATAAACGAAGTGAAAAGGGGGAAATCCGATTCACATAAAACCTATATCTACTAGTTTAATATTGGTTAAGGAGCATGTGGATGTAGGACAACTCATAACTTAACAATAAGGAAGAAAAAAGCAAACATGGTTAGCTACTGAGTGATAAAAATGTTGGAACTTGCCAAACACCCCAGTCCAAACACAACCATTCAATTCAATTCTTTATTTACGAGAAGTAAAATAAGCAAGACATGCTTTTATTTCATTTACCTCTCACCCTTTATAGGGGAAAATAAGCTAAGTAATTAACTAAGTACAAAAGAAGAAGTGGTAATAAACATAACATAACATCAAAGACAGTGAAAGGGGAAAATTTACAAAAAAGCAGTGGTTAAAAAAAAATATTTACAAAAGGTCCTGGAGTAGGGAAGTATCTCTATTATTTATGGTTAAGGAATCTTTGTCAGAGGAAGCATCAGATTTTCCTATATTCTAGTATATGTATTTTAGTAGTTATTGAAAGCAGCTTAGGGAGTTCAACTGTTTAAGATGGAGAGGGAGGCCATCATTTGAACAGCCATGTATACACCAGTGCAGTCTGACCTCATTGCCACTCATTTTACAATCATAGTACAAACACTTTACTTTTAGCATAATGTCTTTTTTTCAAATGCAAATTAACAAAAAATTTCTGTATTTGTCTTTAAATACTTCACTTTGGGAAATCATCATTTGCATTGTTAAGATGGTGGCTAAAATCATTTTCCCAGATATTTCCTCAAAACAATACCAAACATTTTATATTGCTGCTTTTGTTCTGGAAGAGGCGATATTCCAGAAAGGCATTTGCTCCTGTTATTTACACATGGTGTTTTATTGGTATACATATTGATGTCACTTCTTTTTTTTTTTTTTTTTTTTGGTTACAGGCAATAGCTCTGAAGACATTTATATTTTATAATAGACAATTAGGAATGACTGGACTGGAGATGTATTCATGGACAGATAAAAATAATGTATGTATACTGAATTTATTTTTTTGAGCTTTTCTTGCAGGAGGAACTAGAAGTCTTGCAGTCTATTTATGATGGGGATGCTAACTTCAAGCAGACTAGTGAAACTACTTTTCAGTATAAGGTATGTATTGTGCAAAAGTGTTAAATATTTTCAATGCAGAGTCTCATGGTGTCACAGTCTGACATTATATATAATGCTTACATTAGTGTCATGTGTCAAAATTTTAATCAGTCTTCTGGAGTTTCTGGTGCATTTACCAGATAAAGAAGTCCTGTTTTTGCTCATCAATAGTTAGTTGAGAAATATAGATTTTCTTAGTCTTGCCTAAATACCGTTTAAAGATTGATGTCCTTTTTCTGTTCAGCTTTTTATGCATGTACTTTTCTTTTGATGCTGTTATTTAGTTTGGTGAGGATGGTAGCCATCAGTCTTTCTTGGTGGAGTTGCAGTGGAGTGATAACTACCCAGAAGAACCAGCAGCTGTCAACCTCGATCTCTTCTATAATAAGCATATGTGAGTAATTTTGTATTTTTTAGGTTCAGGTGATTTAGCAACAGGCAAGCATTTTATTTTTATGAAGCATTGTCAAATTAATAGTTCATTCACTAGTTAGATATTCAGAAACTTGCATTTCTGTAGATATACATTTCAGTAAAATAACAGACTGTTGAGTGTAGGTGACTTTGTTATTGATCCGTGACAAGTGAAGGTGCAGAAGATCTAAAGATCTAATAGTGGAAGAGACCCTAACTGATCCTTTCCAGCACAGAGAATATGTAAGAGAAGTTGGGTTAATCTAATTAGCCAGTTTCAGCATTTAGCATTGCACAAGGTATTCACTGTAATAGAATTAGTGTCAGGACTGAAGAGTTTCATGTACTTAATAACTGACATAGACTGAGTTCAACCATTATTTAAGAAAAATGTTCTGACATATCACCATTTGCATAAGACTAGTGTAACAAAAGATTAGCAATTCTTACTTTTCAATTTTTTTTCTTAATTGCAACCAAATGTTTTTTCTGTATGTTTCATAATGATAAAGCAAGACATTTTACACTTATTTCAGTGTGGATTCTGTGAAGGAAGCTATCAAATGTGGTCTTGAAGAACAGGTATGGAAGTTCTTTTGTTTTTTTTATATTTATTATGCTTATGTTACTCCTAGTATTGACATTTTATGGGTCACACTAGTCATAGAAGCTACATTTCTTTTAACTGCATATAATCTACTGTGTTTATCAAAGTATACACCTCATATATTTGTGAATATTATGTCAGCTCAAGCTTCATCATCAGAAAATGAAATTCATGATGCACAGTCCTGCCAGGCAGCAAGAGATCTTTATTATTGTTTTTAGTACTCTATTTTTATTTTAGAGGTGTTGTCAGTGTTTTTAAAATGTGTTAAGATGTATGTATGCCATTATTCCTCAGATGGCAGACCTATGTGGAATGCCAATGACGTTCACATTATTTGAGTGGATCAAGGACAATCTGAACACCCTATTGATGAATCAGCCTGATGTACCTTTGACACAGGTAATGAACGAAAATCATATACACACAGCAGAAAACATTTTCAAATGTATGTTTTCTACTGGGACAATATATTCATGCACTCATCCACTAATTCTTAACTTGTAAGTATTTTAGCATAAAGAATCTTTTTGATCAACGTCTATGATTTTGGTGATTGTGTATTTACCAGACAGGTTGTTATTATCATCAGTGTCATGGTAGTGTGTAAAGTTCCGAATGCTAGAGCTTTTACAACAAGGAGTGTACATGAGTGGATAGCCATCTGCTTCTTATCCATACCACGCCCCCTGCTACATGCACATCTCTTTGTGGTTTGTCAAGAGAAAATTTCTAATATTCTAGAGCTGTATACAGTAGGGTGGAGGGAAAATGTATCTAATACATCTTGCAGTCTATTAACGTAGACAGATCAACCCCAACCACACACACACAAACGAATGTTTGGTATTTGAGACTTGCAGGATCAAGTGATCAGTCCATCAGAAACATGAAGTTCCTGCCTATAACAGAATATGGGAACTCTGACATCAGTAGCTGGCTTCAGCTCCTGACATCTGATGCCGGTGGTTTTTGTTCTTATTTTCTGGCAGATCAGTAGTGAGGTCAGTCTAGAAAACGGCGCCAATGGCGACCAGCCCGCGGCCAAGAAAGAGAAAAAGGAGCACCTGTCCAAGCAGCAGAAGAGGCGGATGCTGGACAAGTTCGGTGCCAACACAGGCGAGCGGCCGCGTGGTTGGGACTGGGTGGACGTCATCAAACACCTGTCCCAGACAGGCGGCAAGCCAGATGACGGCTGAAGAAGACCGGGTGCGCATGGCTGAGTAGCGCAAGATGGAGTGTGCTTGGCTGTTGTTTTAACAGAAAAAGATGCACGTCTGGTTTGGCGTGTTCTAAATTAAAATTATGCAAGCCGTAACCTTCCCCCCCGCCCCCTGTTAAATCTTTTTATTTTTACTTTCAAGTAACAGCAATTTAAAGAATGTTTTTAGTGCGATCCATCGTTTAAAGGTCTAGTTGGGTGGGATGCAATTTTTTCTTTATCCTCAGTTCAAAACATTTCCCCAAATCTGTGTGAATACCCTCCACCTGTTCTGGAGATCCATGCATCAATTTAAAAAAATGTTGAATCGTTATTCCTTTTTATTTCTTCACTTTTTCTCCTTAATGAAGGTTGTCATATCTTAATTTTATGAGGTTTTCTTGTCATCAGTGATACCGTCAAGTATATTAACACAATCCCTGTTATTTTCCCGCGCTGTCTTGCAGTCTGGAGAAATGTACAGAGTTTGTGGGCACAGTCAGTGGTGTGCTGATGTGGACAAGGAAGGTGCGCCAATAGCACACCCGCAGTTTTGTTCTCAGGCTGAATGTTTGTAAATATAAAAAGGTATAAATAAAAATGACTGCCTTGTCCTGTCTTCTGTTGTGAAATATCAGACATTGAGAGAGACACACAGGGCAGGTTGTGTTCAGAATTTACTTTCCGTTAATGCAGTGTCAGGAAGCTATGGCTCAGTTACAAAGTAAAGGCAAGGCAGGGAGGAAGAGAAGATGGCCACCGGGCAGTTACAAAGCTGCCTCCAAATAGATCAATGACGTATGCGTGTACAGCAAGCGGAAGAGAGACCAATAAAACTTCCACAAATACTTCATTATGGATGTTTTTCTTGGACTGAACAGTTCAGAGCATGTCAAAGAGAAACTACACCTGTCTCATGCTGGCGCTGTTAAATATAGGTACAACACAGTTACACTCGAAAAAGAAAACACTCACTTACCCGATTCCAAACTAGAACTTTCTCTCTCACACACATAATATCTACATACATACGTACTCAAAGCAACGGTGATACCTGTCAAGAATTGTATATTAAGATTAATAGACGGCACTGATCATACAAAAAAGTTACGTAATCCGATCAAAATCTCAGCCAAAAAACACTGAGTTCAGTACAAGCTAGTACTGAGTTTTCCCCCGGAATAAACACCCTAACGAAACTGTTTTGTACTGGTACTTGCAAAGTAACCACAGTCGTTGATTGTTTACGAACAACGCTTTACTCACTAAACAGGAAATTTGCTTATTGGGCGCCAAGAGGGGATTTTTAAAATAATTTTCTCTCTCTAGCTTTACACTTTATTTTATGATTACAGAATGCGTTCTACAGCTATATAATTCATTCTAAAACTAAATAAAAGTTCGGTAATACTTAAGTATTTTGCTGAGAAGTTGTTATCGAATTACCTATATAGAATACAATCTATAATTATAGAATTCAATTGTATACGGAATACGGGACGAGGTTCAGACATCACATCGAATACGGACACGATTATGCTGTCATGCAGGCAATGGGAGATCTAAGACCATAACATCTTATGTTAACAAAGCGTATCTGTGGGTAACAGAAGCGTCCCAAGTTTTAGTGGAGTAATTCAAAGCAGCCGTTTTAAACTCACTGGATAGTTTGGTGATATAAACCAAAACGAGATAGTCCATTCATTTGTCTTGTACAGGTAGTTAACATCCTGATAATTCGCAGTAACTGTTGTTTAAAGAACGTTCGAGTGGAGAGAATTTTGTGCAATAATTTTCAGTTTGACTTGGAATCCCCGTCACTTGAATTACACAATATCAAAAGGAAGCGCCGCGTCTAGGAGTTGTTATTGTTAACTTTGGTTGACCATAAAGTATAGGTGCCACCGAACTAGGAACTGGCGACATAGGTAAACCACGGACGTGTAATACGTTAGTGGGTAAACCTAACACCGCCGTCTCTCGGTCCAGCGGTGCTTCTGCGGCCGGTGTAGCTTTTGTTTCTGACTACCCCAGAACTGTACCTATTTAATAATGTTACAATCGTTTAAAATTGGCTCTTTAAAATATATAATAAAACTCGTTTGTCGAAGAATTACAATTCTTTCAAAACCGATTTCCATCAGTTCAAACGCGATAAAAAAAATAGTTACTGAACCTTGCTGGGAAGACACAGCTCCACTCCCCAATAGTAGCTCGTCTGGTCAGCTGAAGACTTGGTTGGTTGGTTGATGGGCGGGGAAGTGCTTCCACCTAGAGGTGATTTCTCACTAGGAGGGAGGAGTGGAGGAAACCGGAAAACCTCCGACGATTAAGACCCAAGGCCTCTCACTGTAGTGGTGACGATTGAGTGTTTTAACCCTACACTATCGGGTCCCCCTGGAAACGAAGAGCTGCCCGGCGTTAGGTTAGGTATTTATACACCCCCTAACACATCCAGAACCTATTTGTTTTCTTAAAAAGACTTCACACACAAGCGTTCACAGTCACTCGTTAAGCACGTGCAACCCGAGCTGTCCGCAATATTCTGAGGCTGCTACATAACTTATCGCATCAAAACAAGCACGCTATGCCCGTGACAGAACAAAACCAACAGCTGTGGGTATTCGACAAAACCTGACATCAGAACTTACAAACCAGAACCCAAAGCTCTGAATGGGGCAACACCGCCTGTGACGTCTGATACCCTTCATAAGTATTTCTGCTTTAAGATTTGATCCGTTTTAAAATTGCAGACAAAAAATCATTAACCCGTCCTATCTCCTGACTTCCCAGGCATTCAATTTCTACAAATCCAAGGAATAAAAACCGTAAACTAAAATGGTTTCAAGATGATTTGTTCATAGAATTTTGGATACAAAAACTTTGAATAAGTGGTTTAAGAAGAAAACATCACAAACATTTTGTAACAATGAAACATTTGAACACTGCTTCTGGTGCTGTGAAATGGTTACAAATATAGTTTCGGTCAGCTTTAAAAAGGAAGCAAGTATATAGAACCTTATTCTAAATAAATCTGCCAACTGCATGTATTTGGATGTGACAATCTGTAAAACAGATAATCTATTAGATACTATTCTACTTGAAGATATTTTCTTTAAGTGAAAAATAGAAGAGAAAAACCACTGAATTTACAACACAGTACTTTTCTTATTACCCTTTTTGCTACACATATGGATTGCTGTACACAGGTTTTGTCCAGTTTTTAATGCAGTTTGAAGAGCGAACAGTTTATCAAGTGAAAACGTGGCTCCTTTACACAAGAGCAAAATCTTTAAAAAAAAATATATATATATAGCACTACAGCCCGTATATTTACAACAATATCTAGATATGGGTGTGAATATATTTATTAACAACTGTATCTTAGTTAGGCCTGTTTTCTTTAAAAAGATTTCTATCTGCAGCTTACTATTTATATAAAATACGAGGGAAAAGATCTTTCAAAACCAAAACGCTAATTTCTTGAATATGGACACAGTCTGCCTGCCTGCGCGTCTTTCTGCCTTTTAGATTGTCTGTCTGTCATAATTCTATGAAATGTTACTGTTAGCATTCGTCAGGAAAAATGAGGAAAAGTCAACAACAGAAAAAGAAACAGTTTGCTATAGTTTATTTCAACCTTGCCGCTTATAAATTAATCAGAAGGCTAGAGTCCGTTAATTTTAAGACAGTTTTAAAATGTTGTGTCTTCCAAATGGAAACAAGGCAGTGATCCCACATGATAAGAAGTCTAGATGCGACTACTTCAAAAAACGGAATAACAAGTGAAAATCTTCACCAGAGTTTTGAGAACCGTCATATTTTTATATAATGCTTTGGCTATTTTTAACAGTTGATAATTGTTAACATCCACCCAACATTTAATTTGGAAACAGGTATTGCGATCCATACACAAGACACAATGGCTCAGTAGTCCAGTAATACCTGCTTCAGAAAGACGTCACCAGGACGGATTTTATCACACAATGATAGCCAATGCGTTGGAGGGTACTACACGAAATCCACAAAAATACTGTGTTCTTCTGCACCATATTCACGTTAGAAGAGCAACGAAACGGACCTTCCGCTGGGGGAGATTTGTCATGTTTGGGAAATTGCGTCAAATGGCGTACACAGCAAAGGCAGTTACCTGACATGTTGGCTCCTTTTGACTGCAAGAAATATTCCTGATCACAACCACACACATAATATATAGTCACAATCTATGCCTTCTTCCCCTACTGCAATTCTACCCCTCCTCCGCTCCCCTGTCCAAATTCACTCTAACTCTAAACTTTCTTGCCCGGATATATGGGCATAATTATACTTTACCGGTGTCTGAAAAAGTTTGGCGTTGATTTTGGATTTATTCTTTCACTTTTAGAATAGCATACTGACAATGATATGACATGCAGAAAGTTGTTCAACCTTACATTGTGAGCTGAAGGAATCAAAAATAGCAATAAACACAATAAATGTATTTCTTGTTCACTTTTGTATTTATTACTATTGATATGTCACTAAATTTGTTTGCTGACATGTGTTGGTCAATGCCTATATGTATGTGATTTGCATTTTGTCTGTATTTGCATTTGTTTTGTCTTTAGAAAATGCATTAAACCTACTGTAAAATAGTATAATAACTCTAACTCTACGCTAAGTGCAATATAAGAGACTGCAAATTCAGCAAGAGGTAAAAATTAATGAGCATGCGGAGCGTTTAAGGTAAAAGAGTAAAGGTTTATTCGGCTGAAAGATTAAAAACGAAGGATGACCTACAGCAGCCAAATTGTCCCCTTTGTCACAAGACAGACAAAGAGCGCATACTGTATAATTTGAATCTGAAAGTAGATTTTTGAAAAGAAATTGTTTATCATAAGAAGCAACGATGATGAATAGAACCATAGCATCTCAATGTCATATCAAGGATTGCTTAGGTGCGGCAAAGTTATTAAACTTTATGCCAGGAATATCTGTCAGCCATTCCACTGCCCCAAAACACTTTTGTAAACATATTTCTATCCCACATTATAAAAATTTTAGTTGTGACAAATTCCATCGTGTCTTTATATCTAGGAAAAGCACGCTATTCACGCTTGCTGTCTCGACACTTGAAGGCAACACCCAGTCAAACGTGAAATAATGTTTCGAATTGCAAACATATTAATAATCAAATAATATCGGCTTCGTGGATTAATTTGTCACAAAAATGCGTACACTGAATCAATCTAAATTTTAACTGATTGTATTGAAGATTGCTGCCACTGCCAAAGTCATACTAATGGTGCGTTTCCATCACTTCAGGGCAACAGAAGTAAGTCCTTGACACCATTGGTGAGAACTGTGATGTTTAAAGCCGCGCACAGTGTCTCGTGAACTGAACGGACCAGAGTTCGGATTTGGATTAGTAATATCTCGTAATGAGGCAGATTAAAGTATTTGAAAACATTTTCATACTCGGGTTGACCTTTAACCGCTGGTGTTTCGGAGCGGTCATAATATAATTATTTAAACGAGTCCCAGAAACGGGTACTAGCAACGCGGTTGCTACCTCACGGTCTCACGGACAGGTCGTTGTCTTTCCTAGGACACGTATTGTGACACCGCAGGATCACCATCGTACAAAAGCACAGAACTGTCTGCACAATCTGTTTCAGGCGATTCCTCCGAACTGAACAAGCTGTCTTCAGATAAAAACAATGAATTAGGGTCAGCACTAGGGGAAGTGCGCATGCGCTTAGGCACATACACAGGTTCCTCTCCTGTGCGTTCAGATGACTCCGTCCTGAATATACTCCTCTTCAGAGGACGAGGAGACCTTCGCTCACCAGTCGGCTGCTCATCGAGGGCCTCAAGAACAACTTGCGTTTGTTCACCGTTTGCAAGAGAATGATCGTCTGGATTCTCAAGAACTTCCTCGCTTTGTTCCTCCTCTAGAACAGACTGTCGTCTTGGATTCTCAAGGACATACGGACTTCGTCCACTGTCGGCAGAGTGGTAATCCGAGTCTTCAGTTATATTCTGACTTTGTCTACTCTCTAAAACCGACTGATGGCTGGGAGCTTCCAAGGCATCCTGACTTTCTCCACCTTCTATAAGAGAGTGGCGGTCTGAGATATCAAAGATTCTCTGACGTAGTCTGCTCTCTAGAACAGTGCTTTGGCTGATGTGCTCATGGACATCCTGACTTTGTTCACCATCGGTGAAGGATGTATGGTCTCGGTTCTCAAAAGCGCTCGGGATTTGTCGACTCTCAAAGACTGAGTGCTCATCTGGGTTCTGAAATCCAACCTGCGATTTTTCCTTCTCATGCAGGCAACGCTGGTCATGGTATTCAAACACACTTTGCCGGTCTGCACGACTGTCGTGATGACTTTCCGTCTCAAGGGCAAGTGGTCTGTGCCATCCGCGTGGAGCTTGCTGGTCTGAAGTTTCAATATCAGAAAGCCTTTGATCGTTTTCAGCAAACGAAGGGTACCTGACGAAGCCTGTAAAAAAGTTTTGACTTTCCTCACTTGTTTGAGGATTTTGACCTGGGCTGCCGACTGGCCTGTACAAGGATAGGTTTTCGGAAATATTCAGGTCTTTGGTTTGTGTAATGAGTTGACGGGCTTGAGTTTCTTGAGCAACATGGTCTTCTCCACCCTGGTGACCAGCCGTATACTGCGGCAAATCGTCAAACGCACTCTCACTTCGTGAGTCAACAGTAAATGAGTACTGGGATGGATTGTGAGGAAGATGGTGTCTGAGACTTAAATCAAGAGGACGCTGGACCGAGGTCTGAAAATGCTCGCTGCCCGAATCTCGCACAGGCCCACTGTGTGTATCCTGAGCAGAAATAAACGGGTCGAAGGGATCACAATCCTCTAGGCGACCGTCAATCGTTGTGTTGACTCTAAAGGCGTCCTCTGACAGATCAGCAAGCGTCTTGATCAGTTCGTCCAACGGAAACGGGACTTCGTTCATATCTTCTTCAAAAATGGTCTTGATTGAGCTGTCTCCGATCTTCCCCTCTTGATCCTCCACTTCCTGGAACGGGAGAGACCAAAGGGGTGTCCTGCCTACGGAGTTCAGTCCCAGCGGTTCAGCGGACAACCAGTTCTGGGGTAGTGACACAACGTCTAAATGTGGTTCAGCAAACTCCGCCGTGTATCGCTTCTGCAACAAACACTTTATGTCAGAAGGGCTTACCTTTTCTGTAGACGAGATTTTAAATGTTTAAAATTGCAGTTTACAACACAAAAGCTTACGCTTTACCTACGCGGGATTTTAAAATCATTACTGTAAAAATGTCATCTGTACTTGATGGCCAGCTGCAGCTTTCAAAATTTAGTGAACATTGACTTCTGCTAACCATAACAGTGTGAATTCGTTCTTCGTCGTTTGGTACCTGGACATTTTCCTCTGGTATTTGAGTATCTGAACCCCTACATTCGTCAGGCTCGAACATGTACTTCAAAACTATGCAAATTTTAATATTATTCTTCGCTTAATTAAGATCCTCCAAAGAGTCTGATACACCGCTCCGACCACTGCGCATTGTTTTCATGACTAACGTATATTGCAACCAGCTGTGACGTAGCCCGTTATTTGCTCGCAGGAAGGAGATTTTGCAGGACTTGTTGATCACAGGAGCAAATCACCAGCTTTCTAATTAAATAATAAATAAATGGTTGTTTCAAACTCTGAAATTTACAGGATATATTTATTTTGTCTCTACCTCCCAGGATCTGTTTATAAGTCTGACCACTCGGAGCAGACTTTAAAATTTAGGAAGGAAAACTGCAAAAACTTTGTCCTCTAGGGGGTAGACATACCTTCCAGTGGCAGCCACTCAGATGATTAACCTGCTGCAACCAAAGAAAGGGAGAAAATCCATCAAAAAAGAACGACAATTAAAATAATGCGTACAAAATATGCTATATGAATGTGTAAAGGTCACATTTTTACAAGTTTCGAGGTCACTAATCGTTGGAAGAACAATTCCTTAGCGAGGTATGTCTGGAAATTTCTGTGCCACAGATTTCTTCACTGCAAATGCCTTTAGTGCTAGTGCTAGTGTTAGTGCTAGATTCTCAGTGCCACTTACTGAAGGGGTAGGGGGAGTGGGAGTGTGGCTTGCCGGTGCTGAAGGTTGAAAGTGAGTGAATCATGTCCCTTGTGAACTACGGTCTAGTTTACCTTCACTTCAGTCAAACTATCGTCAGTGGTGAGATCAATAACGTCGTCGTCTCCTGTGAGATCAACAATATCCTCGGCATGTTGTCGTCTCCTTGTCAGACCGTGGAGATCATTAGTGGCGCCATAGTCCCCGTAACTCAATCTCTCTGGTTGGCTCGTAAATTCTCTCTCCAACAGCTCTCGAGCCAACTCTACCTGCAACAAGAAACAGATCAACCTTAATGAATATAATGAGATACTTTACGATAAATTTCCTTTACATCAAAGAACCTTTGAGGCTCTCTCTAAACGTCGTACAACTGTCTCGTTTTCTCTCCGAAGAAGAAATTCTGTATTTGTCAAGTGACATTTCACATGTCTTACTGGACAAATACCAATCTCTCACGTACAATCGCAGGCGCCACTGCTCACACTATTATATGAATTTCTCCTCTGTACTGTAGACTCAATGCGCTTTACAAATATTTTTCGGAATACAAAACACTACAAGCACACATTCAAACCAATACAAATGTATATAACATGTACTGACAGACCAAAACATGTCAGCAAGCAACCGGCTAGAGATACCTAAGACTCCGAGTGGTAACACATGTTCCAACGGTGACAGACGAGAGACTGCAGAAAACATAGCTGCTGATTCCGACCCTCACAAGAATGAGTGGCATGCATCAAGAGTCAGACAAATTCATGGTGTAATAGCAGAAAAGTTATCAAAGAGTTCAATCTATGTTGCTGAGACATCGTTCTAAAATCAGCAGGATGGCGCAGATGTGGCAGTTGAGACCGCTACTCAACCATTTGGAGTGGTCCATAAAAAAAGAAGTTACGTGGCGCAGGCAGAGAATAATCAAGAAGATAGCAAGTGGCGAAGAAGAAGCACATATCCAACAGTAGGCACACAGGGTAACGCAGATCGACAAAAAAGAAGAGATCTGTCACCCTCTAGCCGGTAAGGCGAAGGGACATTCCTCCAGTAAAAGTTCTCTTACAATGAAACTTTCTTACCCTGTCTCTAAAATCGTTGTAGTCATAAGCAGAACCAAAGTCGTTGTGGAAATCCCTTTCTTCTTCTTCTTCCTCTTCCTCCTGTGGCATCTCCTGGGTGAACATCAGGTCATGGTCGCTGATTCCAAAAATAGCTGAAACACAATCGAAAGGTGTTATTATTGGCACCTGCTTTTCCGACTGACTGCTAACATCAGCGGTGTTTTTATAAAAATTAAATATTCCACGTAATAAAAGACAGGGTAGAACTGCGTTATTTTCATTTTAAAAAATGGACAAATCCGTAGAATGCAGCTGGGTTTCAGTGATTTTTTTTTCAACAAATTTTCCATTAGTTGTTGCAGACGCCTAAAAGCAGACGACTAAATATTGGTCAACTACCTGGCCCGCGATGAGAATCAAATTTCCACATTCGCCCACGATTTACATAAGGTTGAGCTCTCCTGCACTGACTTCCTCATATACATCAGCGACACACACGAGGGGAGGAAGGGCTGGACTGTGCATGTAACAAGTGAACAATTAACGAAATAGCCAGAATATACGGTGAATTCCAGGAAGTGAATCAAGAAAAAAAACAACTTTAGCGTAAACAGGCGAACGAGAATCTCGCGTAATTCACGTGACGCCACGAGAGGTTCGCGCGAAGCACACAAGGTAGGTTGTTGGGGGAAGGTTCAAGGGGGAGGAGGATACGGAAAAGATAGCCCATGCAGCCCCCATGTTGGACCACCACTTTGGTGTAGTCAGGGGACTTGTGCGTCTTGATGATTCTAAGACCTGTGCTGACGTCGGCCATGTTGGTCAGGTCGAGGAGTTAGACCAGATAAAAATTGATCCACCGGTCCTCCAGATCACAGGGGGTTGTGCAATGGACTAACATTTCAGTACTGTAAAAAGATATTGTTATGGGAACTTAGACAAGAGACAGTTTAACAAACAGTGGCAGTGGAGTGTCAGACCAGATAACTGAAGTCATGACGACTGGGCCTATAGTCGCAAGAACGTTCATAACCAAACAGCCGACCTGCTCTCACCGAAAAAAACTCATTATTGTTGGTTGCTGGAATGTCAAAATACTGAACCAAACAAGAAAGTTAGCACAGGCTCTCCAAGAACTACATTTACGAGTATACTGACTTAATCGTCTTGGACTTATAAAAATACTTTGGAGAGCAAAGGAAAGAGAATTCTTGTAATGGTAACATTTCCTGTGGTCTCACTGGTCTGGAAGAAACGAAGACCAACATGTAGACGAGGTTGCAATGATTAATGATTATCCCAAAACAACACAAAAACTCCTTGATAGAATGGAAGCCAGTCAGCGAACCACTGCTGTACACCACAACTCCAGATTCATCAAGGTGAAGACACAAATGGAGATCTCTAGTAAATGCCTTATGTACCACCAATTTAGGGAGAGGACTAAGTAAGTAACCTACGCAGTGTTCCAAGGAAGGTGATGTGCTCATCCAACTCAGAGTCGCGCCGGCGGTCCATGCCGTGCATATCCTGCAGCTGCTGCTGTGTAGTGGAGCTGTGCGGGTCTCCCAGGCTGAACAACTCGATCAACTCCTGCTTGGTGAAGTACCTGCCAGACATTGTCACCAGGCCCGGTTTATCGTCATTTCACACCAGCTGTGTGTATTAACCTCCCTCTCTGTTTCTCTGTCTCTCCCGATCCACCTCCGAATAGTCACATTTTGATTCGACATCGAACGAGGTTTTTGTTTTATTTATGCGTAATGAATATTCTTACGTGTTTTTGTTAATGATCTTCAAACATAACTTTCTGACCGGGTATCCCAGGTAGTGTTCTTTGAAATCTGCTTTCTGATGGTGTGCTAAAAGTGGGAATCTTCGAGTGCAAATTTTCTGACGGTGTCTCCCATGCAAGAATACGAGGGTGATGTTGTCTGTGTCTCATCTGAATGAATATTTGGGAGACACTTCCTGATGGTGTCCGACCTATACGGATCTTTCAGCATAACGTCCTGGTGATATCTCACCTGTAGGGATCTTTGGCGTTGCCAGTCGTCTGGCGCGTGATGGAGTCCTTGAAGACCTGACGGCGGTAAATCTTCTCCTCCACCGTACCGCACGTGATCAAGCGGTACACCACCACATTGCGCGTCTGCCCAATTCGGAAAGCACGATCCACAGCCTGGGCGTCCGTGGCAGGATTCCAGCTGGGGTCGTCTGCACACCCACGTCACAAGAAAAACTCGTACAACGGAATGGATAATTTTCCATGCAATGGAAAACATGTTTCTACTTTTCTCTTTCATTTCGCTTCCTTGCTTCTATCCATTTTTTTAGTTTTCTTTCATTCTTTTGCTTAATTTTGTTCATTATTGGGCATGAAACAAATTTTATTTGAGTGTAAAAGGGCAATTTTTCCGAAAAGGTGTACTAGTGCTTTTAAGAATCTTCTTAATCGGAACATATTGTCAAATTCGTGACGATGCTTAGTGACTTGTTCCTCAAAATTAAAAAAAATACAGTCAACACAAAAATGCATGTCTACTGAGAACTGTTTTGCTATGCACTCATCTCTTGGTTCGGTGGAAAACAGCGAGCACTGAAGGCCTGCCAAATTAGGCGCTCATTGTAACATGTGTCGATAATTTATCATAAACGATTTCAACTAGCAAAACGTGTTTACAAAATTATCCGTATATTCTGATTTCATCGAAAAGGAATGTTAAAATTATTGAAGACGCCGTTATGTACCACAGATAGTATTTTCTAGCTAGAACCTGGCACAACTCTGACTGGAAGAACGTGAAGTGAGTGGCGCGAGGTGCTGATGTTAACCAAAGAGCGCGAGTACTCGGAGGATTTTGCTTAAAGTACCTCTACTCTTTGTGTATACAATGTACAGAAATCTTCAGCAACAACTCAACTATGGTAACGTGGAAACGCTAGGCAAAAAACAGCGAATCTCACTTACAAATAACGACCCTGTCAGCTGAAGTAAGGGTTAGTCCAACTCCTCCAACCTGAAACATGAAAATTGTCACCTGTGCAAATTCCTTTTGGAGGTAATCTAAATTTTCTATAATCTAGTCCCTAACTGTGCAGCTGTTAAATATGGGTATTGATCACTGATCAGGTCTCGCACAAAGGGAAAATTGAAAGGCCAGACAGTCCGACAGATAGTGGTGGACGGATAGATAGATGGAGAGACTGACATCTATTAGTGATCTTACTCCTTAAAAAATGTAACCAGTAAAATGGAAGAGATTCTCATTGATTCTGTTATTTTTGACTGGCGTACATCGAAGGGTGCTTTCCACATTCTCTGAGAATGGGTAACACATATGTTGTTAGTGCCTAGTGTTGTTAAGTATCTCACGAATCTTACCTGGGTTGTAAGTGTTTCGTGGTGTTAAGTGTTTGGCAGATCTTACCTGAGTTGTTAGCAGGAAGACAGTGTAAGTTTGGTCTTGCTGGAACTCTTGTACTCGCCTCTCTCTTTCGGACGTCTGAGTTATCTTCCCGTCAAGCCGTATTATCTTGTGACCCTGTTGGTATAAGCGACGATGGCTGTGACATTCATTTCTAACAACAAACATTCGTATATTTTCTCACAACAAAATCTCAGGTTTCTGAACACATATTCTCTATCTCCCAGAGATATAGACTGCAATATATTTCTTCTTCTTCTTCCTTTGATACTTTTTATGCCAATCAATTGGATCACTTCTGAAACAATTAAAACTATATTCGTGGATCACAGGCAAAGTGAATTTTAGGCTATGGGTGAGGAATAAAAATACGAAGAAGCAACTTAGACTACAGACTCTGTTTTGAAGGACTTTCTGGATGATGTCCAGCATCTTGCGAGACTGCGAGAAGACAAGGCAGCGGTGGCCGTCCTGCCGGAGGTTGTCCAGCAGCGCGATGAGGACGCCCATCTTGCCGGCCTCCTCCACCAGCAGGTCGTCGGACAGCTCCTGCAGCCTCGTCACCGCGCTCTCCTGCGCCGCCGGCAGTTCCAGCTCCTGTTCGTCCAGCCTGCGCCAGGCAACAGACCAACGTCCCCAAGTCATGCCAACGTCTAAAAGGCCCTACATCAAAAGTCGCTTAACTCATTAAGAACCCTCTCACACACACACACACGACTGGCCCTTGTAATAATAACAGAAAGTTCCATTACAACAAAAATATTTATTTAAGGTAGCCGAAGGCCAATGACATGCATGTCTACATTTGTTAGTACCTTTGAGAATATTCTTCAATCCTTGAATGTCGATATACATGCGAACATAGACTAATAGTGCGTTCGTCAGTGTTTTCGTGTATGTCTGAATTTTTAATTTCTTTCCCACCCCCTCCAGCCCAACTTGAATGGTCTGGCTATCCGGCGGAAAGGCGCAAAGGAAGTAGAACGATGGGGCGACTAGTTCTCGTGACAGGACTAAGGCAAACATCACGACCTTCGCCCTTTCTCTTAACTGTCGCGCTGATACCTAGGGCTGATGGCTGTTCTCGCAGGAAGCTTGTGTGTGTGCGCGTGCGTGCGTGCGCATTAATATAGATTCCCTGTATTGTCTAGACCTTTCTAAGGATTCGCCTGAATTAACGACACCATCCTGTCCTTGTACTGCTATACGTCCACAGATGTACTTTTAGTACAGTAGTATGTCTAATAATGTTTTACTACACGCTACGTCAATATTTTAAAATAGGCATACATACATTTGTAAACATAGGTAGGTATCAATGTTTTAATATAGATAGGTACAAGTCAAAAGAGTTTGACGTATGTATCGTACGTGTATCCATGGAGACCCAGCTGATGGCAGGCCTTCACAGACAGGAGGCGAGGATGGTCGCATATTTTTTTCAGTACATTGAGCGCCACCAGCGGGGAGTGAATCTTCATTAGCAGCTGTTGAACAATACAAACAACATGAAAACAAAACTTATGGCACAAGGTGTATTAAAAAATAAATAATGTAAGAAGGAAAAAAATGAGAACAAAAATTAAAAAGTAAGAAAAAAGAATAAAGAACAAACAAAAAAGCTAACAAACACAAAAATAAACAAATTAAACTTAAGCAAGAAAGAGAAATAAAAAAGACAAAATAAGGAAAAAAAAGTAAAACAACAAACAAAAGGCTGAAAAGAGAGAGAGAGAAAAAAATAACGAGGAAAAAACTCCGCACGCTTGTACTGAGTTCAAGTCTGAGCAGTTTATTGACGTTACATAAACTCTAACCTACCTCTTTAACGCTGTCAAGTTCCAAAAAGTCCCGGTATATCTTCACCTGGTTTTCAGACAGGTAAAGCCAGATGACCAAGTCGTTTTTATACGTCATTTCCGGCATTCTACATGAACATAGCGAGCAGAAGTGTGCGTGAACGTACATGTAGTGGACAGAAGTAGTAGTAGTAGTAGGATTTATATAGCGCATTTCCCCACAAGAGAGGCGAGCTCAATGTACTTTACCAGATGTAAAGTGATGCCATATGACAGAGAAGCGCATCAATCGTACAAACACACATGTGAACATGTCATAGGTAGGCCTATTGGCTGACTTTTGACTTTATGCTCTGAGGATGGCTTTGTAGGCTTTATGATTTTGGTAGTTGTGTGGAATATTTGTGTTAGTATGGGAATGCTGAAGTATGTGTAGTATTTTAGGAATTTGTTATTTGTATTATTTTTATATAGGCCCTTGCTGTCGAAAAATGTATCTCCGCTGAGGACTAATAAATTTGTCTTGTCTTGTCTATTAGACCATTTTTACATAAATGTTAAGAACATATTACTTTACTTAACGCTATCATTTTACAAACACAATGACTACAGAAAAACAATAGGTTATGACATCCCAGACCAAGTATTGAGAGCAGCCTTCGAGACTATAAAACTTCTTTCGGATATTCTTGACACCGACCCGTGCTCACTAAGTTATTTTAGCCGCCCAACAACCAGTTTGTGTTTTTTTTGCTCGAGGGAAAGGTGGGAAAGCACTTGAAAATACAAGAGGGCTGCTAGTCTAACACCTCATTAAGACAAAAGAGTTAAGACAGAAAGGGCGAAGATTTCTTACTGCAGGATTGAGGAATGCCAAAAGAAAACAAAACCGCTAATTCAAAGCAGAACAGATTCCCCCGCAAGCGGTCCTAGTGACAGTAATGGTGAAAAATAAACACACGCTCGCTGTGTGGGGACTTTTCAACTGAAAAATAATGTGTGACTTACTTGAGAGTCTGTGCATCAGACTGGCCATTCTCTCCTTCACCACTCTTGTCACCAGAGACATCAGCTTTAGTCCGGCGAAGAAAGTACGGGTTTATTTTCTCCTTAAGACTGGTGGCCTTCTCTATGCCCAGTCTTCTCTCTCTCTGAGACGCGTCTCGTTCACGTGACTGCAACCATCAGGTCAAGGAAATACAGAAGCGATAATAACATATCTGTTAGCACGAACTTTCATTTCTCAGAGTAGCATGAGGGCGTGCCTACTTCCTGGTGTTCCACGAAGCCACCTAAAATTAAATTGCTACCAATATTTCCAGGGGCAATCAGAACCGAAAAGCCTAAATAACAATGCAACTTTGTGACGAGGTTTTCATAGCAATTATGGACATAAAAAAATCAACATCTTTTGATTAAAGAATCACCAAAATGTAAAATTTGACATGTCAGTCATTTTGTTTTATTACCACAGGAGATAACGGAGTACTCTAGTGACCACCCATCGCAAAACACACTCCCAAGTAAAATGTAATGTCTTCTGGAAATACACGGAAGTGAAAGCTCCAATATTTTACCTTGACTATGGGGTTCTCGTATTCCCTTTTGAACGACTTCAGTGATCCAAACAGTTTACCCTGGTGGGCATAGTCAAAAAGTGTCCACAGTTCCTGGACAATTCCAAATAATTGTGTTAAACAAATGTTCCTGAAGAAATGAAGCATGGTCATCTAATGAATACACGGCATGCCCGCAAAGTTCTCTTTCTTTGACTTCTATTAATTTCTTTGTTCTGCCTATATCCTTCTGTAGATTTCCTAACTCCCAATCGTCCCTGTATATTAGTCCATTGTCACTGTATCTTCATTGTTTGCCTTCAGAACTTTGCCAATACTGTTTATCCTATCCCTCCGTTCTTTGTATACTACACAAATCTTCACTCACTCACTCACTCACCCACTCACTCACTCACTCACTCATCTGATCTACTCATTCACTCGCTCGCTCACTCACTCACTGCATCAATCCCATCTTTCCATCTTCCGTTGTGGAATGACAGTCGAAGGAAATAACAGCTACACGAGCTGTGCTTTCTTTAGTCAGTGCAAATTAAGGAGATGGCGTCTTGTGAACGGGACTGAAGCAAACGCCCCAACAGTCATTGCCAAATAAAAGAATGGTTAAAAATGGAAACGTTGGATCACCTTAAGATTGTTCTGGATTGGAGTTCCTGTCATGATGACACGATGGCTGGCCCTCACAGCGTTTATACCTTTAGTGGTTTTCGTGGGGTTCTTGATCTTGTGACCTTCGTCGAGGATGACGTAATCCTGAAATATTCAGGAAAACATAAATTCTGAGGTCTTTGGACGCAGTATCAATTAATCAATCAATTAATCAATCAATCGTTCAAGTCTGTGTAAGGCACAGGCCAAACATTTGTCTTTGACTCACACAAGAACACTTATAAAGACAACATGCCACACGTTGATTGCACGCACGCACGCACGCACGCACGCACGCACGCACACACACACACAGTGTTTAGTGTGTTGGCGCTGCTTCGGACATTTATAAGCAGAATGCAGATATCTATTTGCACATCTTGTCCATTTTCCCAGTTCATAGTGACAGAGAGAGTAAGTAGTAGTTTTGTCGATTTTTTTTAAACCAAGCAACTATTTTTTTTTTCTTACCCAAACAAAGTCTTCTTCATCTCGTTTCGAGAGCTGCTGCCAGCTTTTGACCACAGTACCATATGTAGTCAGGAGCACACCGCCATGTTCGTGGACATTGTCTAGCGCCCGTTGACGATGAGTTCCATGAAAAGACATCACTGCTATTCTCGGAGCCCTGTTCACAGATTAAAGGACGCATGTCTTATGACTGGCGTGCCGTTATAGATTTTAACTACATTGTCTTGCCTACACCTACTGCTTCCTGACTTGGAAAATAGTTTTTAGTTTGCCGCCATTAATCTAAGGTACAGTAAGACCACTCTCGGGTGTCTAGCATTAATCTTGGTGAAGGGATCAAAAGGGTCGGGGCAAAAGGCTTTCTCGTACTCACCACCTCTTGAACTCCTTTTGCCAGTTGGCCATGACAGTCACTGGCACGACAATGAGAACACACCTGAGCCTCTTCATTCCAAAGAGGCCTGACAGAAAGGCGATGATCTGTATTGTCTTGCCCAACCTACACATTTATTATCAGAAAGGCGATGATCTATATTGTCTCGGAAAGCCTATCCATTCATTATCAGAAAGGCGGTGATTTATCCCGTTTTACCAAGCCTACATATTCATCAGCAGGTCACCACCAAGATGACTTCTAAAAATGAGATGACATCAACATAAGGGCTTCGACTAATTAAGATGATTTCTTCATCAAGATGATAACATACGATCAATGCTTTTCCACAAAAATTAACTTAAGCATTAACTTCTGATTTCAGGGCTTGCAACGATGTTATTATCAGCTTTCAATTTAAACATTACTTAACATCAGGGCTTCTTGTAACGACAGGCAGATAAAAGACATCAAGGCAGTCAGGGAGAGTATTTAGAACTGGCTATGCACTAAATTTAAACCCAGCTAAGTGTGATTACATGAGCCAGCATATCTGGAAAATCGCCTACTTGTCAGTGGCTAACAGTGATAAATGATGGATAACGCTCAAAGGAAACAAAACATAAGTAATTTAGCATTCATACCGTGTTTTCTTTTTCGAATCAATAATGTATCATTATGTATTTTGACTAAAGGACCATCGAAGGTGACCCTGCATGTGTGGACACTTCTGAACTTAGTCTTCCGGAAACATACAAACTCTGCTCACAACATCCACACTGTACTCACACCATCGTCACAACATTTACACTCTGCTCATCACATTCGCACTGTAACAACCACATAAAGTGCTCATAACATCCACGCCATGCATACAGCATTGACAGCACTGGACACTCTTCTCAATAAAAAAAAAGAAATAGCTGTGATTCTCACCCCATGTCATCTCCCAAAATTCCCCCTTCGGCTCGATTGTGTAAATCCCACAGCCATCGAACGCCTTCCTTCTGATGACTGTAGAGCTTGTTAAAGAGATCTTGGTTCAAGTAAAAGTCAGTGCCGGGTAAAGCCACCCTCGTATTATCATCCCTTTCTGCCTCTTCGTCCTCCTCTTCCTCAACGTCTGCGTCAGACTCCTAGAAATATAGTTCAGGGAGATGCACTCACATTTTTTGATGGCTTGTCTAACCAGTGTTAGTAACATTGTCTATAAATGTTTTGTTGTGTCTACTCTGCTGCTGCTAATCCTGTGTCTTCTGTTGTTGTTTATATCAAGCGGTGATTTTACACACACAGGCACGCACACACGCTCGCACATACACATACAGAGGGAAAAATAAATACGTTTTTATTGTTGAACTACTGTATGCCCAGGTATTGCTTCCCACTAGAACTGAAAGTCAAAGATAACCCTGCTCACCATCTCGCTGGAGAGACTGTCCGACTCCTCGGAGGTGTCCGAGGAGGCTTGCCTAATGATGTCACTCTCTTCCCCATCCTCGTGGCCCGCGAGGTGTCCGGGGGTCACGGGTCCCTCGTCTGTGGAGGCTGAACTTTGGCTGGGGCTTTCCACCTCCTCGTCGTCCTTCCAAGATTTAGATTCTGTTAGGATTTCTTCTATCTCTTCTCCATCCTCCTCATCTTCTTTCTCTTCCTCTCCTCCCTCCTCATCCTCTTCAGCAACTTCAGTCTGTTGGATTAAATTGATTTTCACGTCGTTCTGAAACGCGGCTGCTAACCCTAAGATCTCTCCACTCTTGTCCTCAGAGGCGGAGACGTACCCAATGGTCTCTCTGCTCTCGTCCGCAGAGGCGGCAGCTTGGATGAGAATCTCGACCTCTTCTTTGTCCTCGTGGCAAGGGGCTTTTCGAGGGCTCTCTGCTTTCTGTTCGTCATCCGAAGGCGCGGGTCGTGAATGGGTCCCCGACTCTTCATCCACTGAGGCAGCGACCTGCCTTAAAATGTCCAGCTGGTCTTCGTCCTCTCGACCAGCAGACTGGCTGAGAATCGCCTCCCCTGCGACTCGGTGTAAGTGCAGCTCAGCCTCCTCCTCCTCCTCACCACACGTCGTGAGGTCATTGCTCCTCCCTGCTTCCAGTTCTTTCCAGTCTTCAGTCACGCGCGTGGCGTCTGCCACGTGCATGTCATGCGAGCGACTGTCCTCGTCTGATGTCTCGTTCGATGTCTCCGTGAAATCGTCGACACAGTTCTCCTCCAAATCGCGATCAAGCTGTAACTCTGAATCAAATCCTAAAGGAAAATTCATTGTTGAAGATGGCCACTTCAGCCAGCTGACCGGCTGTAGAGAATAGCTGAACACACCCGCCATCAACTGCGAACTCTATGCGATGGGAAAAAGTAAACAAGAAATAAACAATCAACCTAAGCCAATAAAACATTCCAGCTAAAACCAATGTAAACCTATAAGAAACACATTAAAATTTAAAAAATCAAACAGATGAATGAACATAAAAGAGTGCAAAATAAAGAGAAAAGAAAAATGAGACTATGTTATGACTTTACGATCAATCATTGATATGCACCGGGCTAACCCTTGCAGGTGTGTGGTATCCGCCTCACATCATCTTTTTTTTAAAACGTCGTAACATGATGCCGGATGCTCCTTAAATCGTAAGCCAGACAAATTAATGGCACATGCCTGAAAATGACTGGTGTGTGTGTGTGTGTGTTTCATGGGTCAACATTTCCAAATTAGGGTGAAATAGTATTTTTGCACAGATGGAGAGGCTAATCGAAGAACTAAATTCAAAATGGTAAACATGTGCAGGAAAAATAAATATTTACATTGATATCATCGCTGTCACTCAATGGTTCACACGTAGTTTCCCCATCCCCAGCCCCACCACAGAGAGAGAGAGAGTGGGAAAAACGAGAGAGAGGCAAACTTTAAAAAAAAAGAACATTCGACTTCGGGCTAAATGTGGGTCCAGCTAAATGAGGAAGTGCCACAAGAGATTTCTAAAGGTCTCGCTGTTCGTCAGCTATTTTTAATGTATCCTTGACGCTTTAAAAGCGTAAACTTCTTACAACGGTTTTTCCCACAAGACAACAACTAGATAGCAAAACATAAGACCTGATATTCGGACCCATTCAGATAGGAAGAGGGTGGCGGGGGTGGGGTGGGTTCTGTAGGAGAAACAAAAGCTCGTGTGCGTGGATTTCGAAACAATTATTGATATACATATATATTTGCTTGCATACATATGAGTATGGATGTGTGTGTGTGTGTGTGTGTGTGTGTGTGTGTGTGTGTGTGTGTGTGTGTGTGTGTGTGTGTGTGTGTGTGACTACTTTGTGCGTCATTCTGTGATCTGTGGATGTAGCAATGAAAAGTAGTCTGTAGTTGCGAGACTTTTCTCTCTTTCCTTCTCTCCTTTAACTTATTTTGGATGAATGGGTTTGAACATCTCCTAGCAGCATCTTACTTTCTAATTAAAATGCAGGTTCTTGTTATTTTCAAGATATTTAAACCTATTTATAAAGTTTAAGGACTTATTTTCAGTTTCACATAGCTCAGAGAACATAAGGTGTTGTGTCATTCTAGCATATTTGAGGGAAAATAACATTTAACAATGATTATCCTTTCCTATTACTATGACGAACCATAGCGTGATTCTGGGTATGACCAGGCGACCAGAAAAAGACGGACAGACCAAAAAACAAAACCCGAAGACTCAGAATCTTATAATGAAGTCAGTGAACAAAATATAGAGAATCTCAGAAGTATATACTGGTTATATATATATATATAGCTTGTTTAAAATATGAATTATTGTTATTACTGTTGTTGATATTAAAATGTGCAGAATTGTAAATTGTCGGTTTAGACGTAGTTTATGGCTGTGACAAACAAACACATAACTGACAAAATAAAAAATGAAAACATTACCAGCTAATCCACAATTAGCCAGACGAAAGTTTAAAATATTATCTTCAAAAAATTAACAAGCTCTCGTTAAATATTAAATTTGTCGAAACTGGTGGCGCTGGTTACAAAACTTTTTCATCAAGTGGGAATGCCTTGGTCGTCGAAACCTACATCTTCGGATGACCACCACAGAATGTTGTCGACCTGACGGCCTTTCGTACCTTTTTTTCACCTGTCCACTCGTACGCCAATCGTCCTTGTGTTAGTTGTGTACGCCACAATTTTCGGGAAACAGTTGCCTACACCGACACCTTGCGTCCCGTCATCTCGTTTTCCGGGAAACATCTTGTCATTGCTTTCCCGTAGTTCCAGCAACCTGGGTTTCCCAGGTCGATCTAACACTGAAGTCCGGACAGGCTCAATTTACTGTGCTACACTTAGACACTATAAACTGTCTTGTCACCACAGGTCGTGAAACAAGAACAGGTTATGAAGCAATCTGTATAGTGTATGTCTTCAAGCTGCACAGACTGTACAGTAAAAGCTTTGCCATAAAGGCCTACAGTTTAATTTTATGCAGTCTGCGAGGAAGGAAAATGAAAAAAAAAAAATCGACAATCTGCGTGCTGGGCTTCACTGACGATAATGTGAGCCAATGAGACACGCGACATATTTCGTTGGTGGACTGGCCCTATAACTCGAACCATTTACCGACCTCGGTTGATTAACTCACAAAACCTACCTTTATCACACACCACACCCGGAATCCCAGTCAGCCATACGTCACACCAGCATCATCCATCGGCTTTTTTCACAATTATAACTGTAGAAGGCAACTTGTTGCCGGTTTCTTGCTCGAAGACCCAGACTTGAGCACAAGCAGCAAGTTTCTAGGAATACATCCGTGTGTAGGCCGCGATCGTAACCACCAGCCTGCAAACTTCCTGGTTGAGAAAACAGCCAGCAAGTGTTTGCGAGATCAGTAACTCGAAAAGAAATGTATACTTCAGTCGTTCACGAGTTGCGTAGGCACATACACGACTAGGCCGTTCCGGCCCAAGCCCTCGCGACTTGAAGCCTGGTCCCCACCACTAACGCACCTACTAACTTAAATTAGAAGGTCTGACTAATCTCGCTGAGTGGTCCTCGCAAAGCCAGGACACAGCGGGATTTCCCAGTTTTAAAAATAGAATCTAGCAAGTTACTAGAAATGCCCTCGTAGTTCAACCACCACCGAGCGTGAAGTTTTGCGTCTGAGAATTCGTTGACGTTCTTGTTTTAAAGACAGCGATCCATGCGACCATAGTAGTGTTGGGTGTCCGTAATTTGACACTAAAGCCGACAGTTTGCTTCTGATCTCGCGTGAAGTTAGACAAAGGCAGTTATTCATGGGGTTAGCTAAATGGGGCGTGTATATAACATCCACCTGTTGCTGCTTACGATACGAGTATGTGGTTTTTGTTTACTATTATTATTATAATGTGCGTACGTGCGTTTGTGCGTGACGTGAGCGAGTGCGTCTGTACAGGGGAGGGGGTGTGGCAGGATAACATCGTGCACCATTCAAAGTTCGTGTTATAGTATCACAGGTAAACTTTATCTACAGGGTGCGGAGGAAAAAAAAAAGATGAATCGAACTGAGAGGAATTCAGGAAGTACATACATCGACAGTTTGCATCATGGGTTGTATCGAAGTCTGTTAAGAAGGAAATGGCGAAAAATTAATTGAACCGGAGACAAAACTGGGAGGAGATCAGAGAGAAATGTTGCAGAGAAAAGCGAGAAGGGAAACGTTAAAATTATCTTTTTGCCAGAGTATCTGTAGCTGTTAAACATTTGTACGTATACCGCAAGAAAATTGTCCTTTTTTTGTTATTTAGCTTTTTCTTTGTATTCTTTTAATTGAATGAAAACTGACGAAAGAGGACAGCAGTATCGCCTCATAGGTCGGAGGTTCACTTATCATCTGTCATGCGTACCACCGTTTTCCTAAAAGTTGTAGGAATCTCCTTGAAATACGAGTACATGAAAAAGAACTTGAACGAACTGGTTGATAATGATCGTTCTAGTCATAACAAGACTTCCTTGTACACTAGCGAGGCAAAGAAAGGAAACCATTCGATTCGATTAATCGGAGACAAGCGTCCACGAGTGGCTATAAGCTTGCACTAAAAATAGCAAATTGCAAGGTGTGGCACACCGCAGTTTTCTTCATTCTGTTTAATTCCTCCTTTATTCTTCTGCTCGTCCTGACAATTCTAAAAGTTTGTGAGTTTTAACAGCTACTGTTCATCGTCCGTATCCTAAAGCAACTAGAGTTTGCAAAACTATAACAGCAGGAAACTAAAACCAAGATCATCATCATCATCAGCAGCAGCAAAACTAGAGAGTAACAGACCTGGGCCGGTAGGGGAATAACTTTACTTACACATCCACGAAGTTGATGAGTGCCTGTCGTGTGATCATCTGGGAGGGGCCCCAGGTCTTGCCGGCGAACACTCTAGCATGCTTCTGATTAACGCAGACAAAAGGAAGCCTACCACTGAAGCTTTATCCTTTGATGCTTGCTGAATCACATCAGGAATCCCCGATATGCGGCCTGCGTCCGCGTGGTTCTGAAGTCGTTTCCCTGGGGCAACACGAGCAACTCAATGACAAGTGTCTTGTTTCCGAAGTTATAAAGCGGTGTCAACACCCCGCAAATGCTTAGGAGACAGTTTTCACCAGACATCCTCTCTCGCAATGATTCAATCTTTTGGTTGAGTTATACAGGGTGGGCAACTTAAAAGCATCTCGCCTCCTGTAACACACTCAGACAAGGCGGGCTACTGTTACTTGCCCCACCCTGTAGATCAGTAAACTATTTACAACTGTAAAAAAAACTCGCTTTGTACTGCTTAATTTAAATAAAAAATATAGTTTGACCGTCACAATTATCCCGACTCTCATGTACATTTCTTCATTGCATGGCTAACATTTGCAAAATTAAAAAAAAAAGTTTTTTGGGTCAATTCTCAAGGTTTGATTTTGATTCCCACACTACATCATTTACAGTCAAAGTTACGTTTCGTCAAAGTTTGACTTAAGTACTTAAAACAGATTAGGTTTCAGTCACACAGCATCCTCTAGCAGCGAACAGGTTAAACCCCCGTCATGTTCTCAGGTCATATAAGCCGCAAGCCACATTGTCAACGACAGCAAACAGGTTAAAAAAAAGCCCCGTCATCTCGGACAGGAGATAAGAGCGACTGAACTACTACCGTGCTGCAGCTGTTACTGAACCTACTGGGAAAACCCCAGCATTTTTCCAGCGACGAAAAGAATTCACATGATCCGTAGCCTTATGAGAAACGCCCTTTTCCTTCGACTTGTTCAAGTCCCACTAAAAACCTTTTGTGTCCTTTTTTTTATTAAGTAAGTCCCACCCCCACATAAGCTTTAAAATCTTGCAGCTTAAGTTGTCCTAAGCTGGCCAAAAGTATGCCATAGTCGCAGCCAAGTTTTTTACACTGTTGTCCAGGCGATGCCTATTCTACAAAATCCTGATGTTTGTTGCTCGCTGGCCAGCTTCAGCGGTGCCTATTATTTTCATCAGTATGAAAAAAAAAACCCATAACTTGAGGAGACACAAAAGCTGCAGAAAAGAAAGGGGATAACGTGGAGGAGAGACAAGACGAGGAAGAGGAGATAAAGACAAGGTGAAAAAGCGAAGGAGACACAGGGTATGACCAGAGCTTCTCGATGAGGCAAACAACTAGCCCAACCGCCTGTGATTTCGTCAACACTGGGTCAAACCGGTGCAGACTTTCGACTTTCGGTGGAAATCTGTGAGATCTTCTGTTGAAGGCGGTCAGATTAGTTCCCGACCCTCGTATTCATGCGACTAAATCGCACCCAACTGCCAGAAAGGGAGAGAATCCACAAGACTTGGGTGTAAAATTTAAAAACTTGTGAAAAGACATTTAACTCGTCTTAGTATTAGTAAAGAGTGTTTTATTTTTGTGTACTCGTACAATATACAGCGAACATTTTTATTTTTGTTTGAAAGCTGGAATGTGATCCTAACCAGTTTGCTGTTCTCGCTCAACAGCAGTGTATAATGAAAAACACCCACGTGTTTTTTAAAAAAAATCAAACCACCGTCAAGTTTTTGGGTCTCGGATTTGGATGTAAGGAAACAAAATGCTGTAAGTACATTACATATGCCTCTGTTACTATTTTCTACTGTTATGATCAAATCTCATAACCAGAAACAGATCATTAAACGTTCCTAGACCCACCCTTACAACACACACACAAATCACCACTTCATTTCTTTGTCCTATTATTATTGCCTGATACTTATTCTGATACTCAAGAGATATCAGTCGTTCTCACAACACTGAAATCATAAAGCTAGTAAAATGGTTGCACCCTCTTACAAGGAAAACCTAAATAATTATAATTAACTTCTGATTGCAGATAAGGCTGAGCAAGTTGTCTTATCTATTACAAGTTCTCTCCATTAAAAAAAGAAAGCTTCCGATTCTGTAAAAAAAAATCCCTGAAAATAATTAGGACCAACACCACCACAAGACACTGCACAAATGAGCTTGTGTTGTGCTTAGCACGAGTGTATTTGTTTTTTTTTTCTAAAAGAACTATGCTGAGAGAAGGCACAGCCAAAACACACTCTAGCAGAGTCACAAACAGCTAACAGTAATAAGAAATTTGAAATATTCACTTTTCCTAATGCGGAAGAATCAGCAAATGTTCCAAAACTAAAAGGCGAATAGCGTTGTGCCAGTTATTGATAAGATTTCTCTCCAGAAATCCACAAACAACTTCAGATTACAACCCAGCATCAATCTTGCTCTGAATCTTCTCAGCTAGTGCTTGCAAATGTGGATCATCTACCATGTCCAAGGCTTCCTGCACGTATTGGAAGGCTTCACTATAGCGTTTCTGTCTGTACAGGAGCCTGCAGAAAACATCACAAAACATAGTGCATCACATTCATGCTTGCAACATTTTCCCAGCGTTTAAAACCTAGATTGATGTGTTAAACATGACATCACACTAATACTGCTTGAACTGATTGTTACTTGACCTTCAGTGCTGCTGGAAATGCATGTACCCTGGTCAATTTTGTTATCAGTATTTCCAGCAAGATAATCACAACAGAAGACTGAAGACAGGCGAAGAAAGAACAGTCTAAAAAATCTATTCAGTCACTTACTTTCCTTCATGAAGCAGCATTTGTAGTCGCTCAACATCTACCGACTCATCACCACTTTCATCTTCTGAATCCCCTTTCTGATCTAGATAAATGGAAAAGATACATGAAGGCTTTGAATTTTGTGGGTTTTCTATAAATTCATTATTAAGAAGCTGGCACCACCGCTCTTTTCCTACTCTTTAGTCCACACAGAACTACAGAACTTCAGCAATAAAAATTATGCTGTTAATTAAAATTAAGTACATTATGTGAAATTAAAATTTAAGGAAAACAGAAGGCTGTCAAGTTCTGATGCTGTATATTATAATGCCTTCATTATTCAAGAAAATCTATTTACCTTGGTCATGGTCAGATTCTGCAATACTTTCATCATACACCTCTACAGATCCTTCTGTTTCTTCCTTGACCTCCTCAACCCCTGTCCCTGCCACTCCCTCTTCTCCTTCACTCTCACTGTCTTCTTGAAACAAATCATCTCCTCCCTCCTCGTTGTCATTATGTTTATCATCATCATCATCATCACCACTATCACCATTATCATCATTTCTGTCATTTGCTGGCTTCTGCACTAAACTGCTGTATGCTGGGTGAATGTTCTCTTTGTTCTCCTCCTCCTCTTCTTCCTCCTCAGAGCTCTCGATTCTGGCTATCCGTCGACATACACTGCGCCTTCGGTGGCTTCTCATACCTACATCAGGAGACAGGTCACCATCTGGATGAATAGGTGTACCTGTTACACTACCCAGCGGCTCTCCATCAGAATGAGTGCCTGGGGTTTTGTCTGCCACTTCTTCTGTTACAAAGCTGTCTTCTATGCAGCTCCTGTCTTCCTTGTCCAAAAATGAGTGAAGCTCATCCTGGGAGTCTGCTCCTTCTCCCTCAGATTTCTGGCAAGAGCTCCCCTTGCTGCTGTTTCCAGAGTATGAGGATATTTTTGAATCAGGAGATTCCAAAACCAGAGGTGCTTCCTTGGCATTAGTGATTGCATCCTCTTGAGAGGAGAATGCCAGGGTTCGGCTCAAAATAGCAACAGGTGAGCTGCCCTCGGGCAGGATACGTTGGCGTTTCTTTCTGGTCTCCATCAGCGGCGTGTAAGCAGTTGGCGAGATGATGAGTTCCTCCTCCACAATGCGCTGATGATTTCTTCCAGGTGTCATGAGCCTCTTGGCAGCAGTAGGCGGTTGGTGGTGCTGTGCAGGTGGTGAAGGGCTGACGTAAGAGTTGTGGTTGACAGAGAGGTTATCTTCCAGGCTTAAGTTTTGCATCACAGTCACCTGATCTTGGACATCTACTGCTGCTTCTTGGATTCTTCCAGGTTTAGGCTAGATGAAACAGGAACAGCTAATTAGAATACTATCTAGGCTATAGCATCTATAAAACCTAAAATTTCTCCAACAAAAATGTGAAAAAGTCATGTCTTTATTATACTTTAATTCTGCACTTAACATACTTTCTCTTTATGGGTAGGGACATGTATGTGTGTGCATGTGCGTTGGAATGAGAAATCACAGGAAATAACAAGATACCTTATCTGGCTGTTTTGACTCAGTTTGGCATGACTGTTCACTTTCTTCCTCTTCAGTCAGGTCTATGACCTCAGGAACCATAGTGGCAACTGCCACCTCCACTACATCATCACTAACATCTTTCAAACTGCTGTAAACTTCAGGGAAAGAACTGTGTTTTTCAGCCCTTGACTTCACTGGGTTTTGGGGCTGTGAAGATTCTGTTTTGATGGCAATGTCTGTCTTCACTGGTTCTGGCTTTTTTTTATCTGTTGGTAAAGGACCAATACACAGAAAAAATGGAAAAATAAAGAAACCCAAAACATCTTTTACTTTCAGCAGTGCGGTCACTACAAACAGATTTGAAACACTGCTAAATTCTATAAGACTTTCACAACAAGGTACAAAATGTAATCCTGCAAATGAGAAAACATGATACAAATCTTATGTCAGCCTCAGCAACTTTAGTCGATAGTCATGTCACAGTTTGATGATGGTGCTCCTAAACAGCTTTAGATACACATGTAGATGGTAGCTAAATAGAAGGGTTTCTAAAGCTGCAGTTGTATACATCTGCACACTAACCAGGCAGTCTGTTCGTCATGGAGCGATGGGTGTCAGCTGGTTTTGGAATGAAGACATGAAGATTAGTGGTAGCTGATGGGTGACTGTTGACTGTACGCAGGTCAGACTTAGATGCTGGTGGGACGTTTGAGATACCATGATGTTGCGAAGCAGAATTAATGGAAAATGCAGCCATTCGCTGCTCCATTGTGCCTGGGATGCTGGACTCGCGTTGAATGATTTCTTGAGCCTTTTGGGCCTGTTTTAAGGTAGGAGAGAATAAGAAACATGGCAGGTTGGGAGACAAAGTATTATATGCTATGGTGTGCACCACAATAAGGACAGTTGAATTGACCAGAAGCTGAGACTTTTTTTGGAGTAACTCTTCACTGAAGTTTATAAATGGGTACATTAATGCTGAAACAATTCCTATTTCTGTGTAAACATATAAATATGTAAACTAAAAAACTGGATGAAATCTCTCTTCATAGAAAAAGAAAAAAAATCATTCTTGCTAAAAGCTAGGCTCATTGCAACAAAAAAAAAAGAAGTAACTTTTCTTTACCCACCCTGTGCTGGATGTACTCTTGATTGTGTGGGTCCATGGTAGGCATGACTCCATCCTCAAACTCCTCTTCATGATCCAACTCCTGGGAGAACATAAGGTCGTGGTCGCTAATGCCAAAAATATCTGCAGCAACAGAAAGCAGCAGCATCATGAAAATAGTTACAGACCTCATGAATCAAGTGTGGTTCATGCTTGTGGCCAACTGTAACTACATATGCAAGATCTAGAGAATCTGCATTTATTTCATGGTCTGCTGTTTGTTTTTGGACTGTTTTAGTTATTTTATGCTTATTGCTCATTGGAGATGTTGCTTCAGTGATTTTTATTTGGCATTTATTTTGATTGCCCAAAAGCCAGAGAGTGGGATGCCACAGGATGTGAGAAAAGACAACCCTCTAAAAATAATAATAATAATAAAAAAAAAATTTCTGGTCTTTTGTACACAGTAGTTTCCTAATTTCTACCTTCATACTTCCTTCATTATTCAGTAATGTTTTTTATTATTTAAACACCAGATGAATCTTTGGGAACAAACACATTGATTTATTCAGGTTTCTGTTGCGCACCAAAATATGATTGATGTAAGATAGGAACATAATTTTCTCAACCTACTCAGAGAATAGAGAAATGCAATGTGCTCGTCCAGTTCAGGGTCGCGTCGCCGGTCCATGCCGTGCATCTCCTCCAGCTGCTGCTGTGTGCTGGAGCTGTGTGTGTCTCCCAGCTGGAACAACTCACGCAACTCCTGCTTGGTGAAGTACCTGGCAGGCAGGAAAAAGACCACAAGGTAAAGATAATCAATAGAAACAAGAGATCACAAAGACTCACACTGCAAAAGATATGGTCAAACTGTAATAATAAAAAAAATTTGAACACTAGATGTAGTTATTTATAGAAAAGAGTCATATGGAAGCAAAGCAAGTGAAAACTGAACATTTTTACTTCAGAATCCCGTCTTTCACTATTTAAAAATGATCCATAATTATGTCAGTGTCTTAAACTAATTGATCCCAAGAATACACTGTCTGTGACTTAATAATAAAAAAGCACGATTTTTATAGTGCATACTCACGCTTGTAAGAAGCGCCTGAGACAAGAACAAGACATGGACAACATACGAAGGATTGGAAGGATGAAAAACAGTAATGATGACTAATAAAAGACAAATACAGAAAATACAAAGAGGAACCAGGTAAACAGTCTTGTGATTCAGAAGATGAAGACGAGTAGTAGAAAGAAATGGAAAAAGGATGGGTGGTTGAAAAAGGAGTATCAATGTGTGGGCTGTTGTTAGGAGTAATGCTGAAGGAAGAGGTGTGTCTTCAGTCCACATTTAAACGAGTCAGTGGCAGATAGGAGGCAGATATGGAAGGGGAGAGAGTTCCATTAACTTCCACTGATTCCAGAAACATATAATCTGTAGCTTCCACTAACTGATTCCAGAAATATATAATCTTTTCTGTCGCTTCCACTAACTGGAGTTAAAAGGACACACAATCATCATCCATCATCTGAAGTTACATGAATATAGATATATAGACTGAAAGCTAATCCTTGGTAGATACCAGGAAAGTACCTGAACACCAGGTTCTTACACTGGTTATTCCCATTATGAAGACATTATGAAATGTTCTGAGCTTATTTGACACCCAGAGGTGGGGGAGAAAAAAAAGCATCGTGTCTGTAAAATTTCTAACCTGTATGGGTTTTGTGCATTGCCAGTTGTCTGTCGTGTGATAGAATCCTTGAAAATCTGACGACGATAGATCTTTTCTTCTACTGTGCCACATGTAATGAGGCGGTAAACCACAACATTTCGCATCTGGCCAATACGGAAAACACGATCCACAGCTTGTGCATCAGTTGCTGGGTTCCAGCTAGGGTCATCTACAAATATTAAATGAGCACATATTAGTTGCTGGGTTCCACCTTGGGTTGTCTATGGACATTAAACAAGTACACATGTTACAGCCGCTGAGATTCAGCTGTTTCCAGATATTAAAAAAATGGAGCTCGACATCTACGCTCAACTATAAAGCATGTAACTGTAGCAGAGTGAATGTTTCAAGAAGAAACTATTACTAAAGAGAGCTTCTTGATGCGATGTCACATTTGATAAAGGCTTCTTAGAAAAATGCGTCATCAGAAAGAATATGACTGAAGCATAGGAAAAGCTGCTTACAAATGACGACCCTGTCTGCACCAGTAAGCGTCAGACCAACACCTCCAACCTGTAGTACAGCACATCAAAATATTACAGGGCATCTTGACACAGCAACTCACACCATATACACGCAAATACATGCAAAAGTTAAACAACTGTCAAGCAATATTTGACCATATTTTTTCTTGTCCCTTCTTCACTCTGTCAGATGTAAAAGCAGCAGATGTAGTATTTTATAGCTCTAGTTTAAAATGAGGCACATACTGTCTAAAGTAATCTTTACACAAAGAACATTAATTGTGTACTAAGCAACCCAGCCTGAAGTGGGCCCTGACTTGTACATCATCTTTCCTCTATACTGGTACTATTCTCAGCGAAATGCTGAAAAGAACACCCTTGCATCAAGCACAGAAAAAAAATGCAGCATTCTGATTTCAAACCTGAGTGGTAAGGAGGAACACAGAGTATGATTCATCTTCTTGAAACTTTTGGACGCGACTGTGTCTCTCTGATACATGTGTTATGGTGCCATCCAACCGCATGATTTTGTGACCCTAAGCAATGAACAGAGGGAATTAACAGCACCTATGCAATATACAAAACATTATCAAAGAAATTAAAATAAGTAATAACCAATTATTAATAACAATAACCAATGAAGAAATCAAACAAAAGAAACAAATCAGAAATAAATTATGATGAAAAGCAAGCTGCTAGGAAGATCAAATCAAATCAAACTTAATTGTCTGTCCAAGGCAGTCCAAGACAAATTTTTCTTTTAGTCACAATCACTAAACACATACAAACGTAATATAAGCATATCTATATACAATCGATTCCGGTTAATCGGACCACATTGGGACACAATCACTTTGACCCTAATAACCAGGTGGTCCGATTACATGTCCATGCCCTATATTACGAGACAGGACGTGCTATACGTAACATATTAAATGTCATTAATACCTTTCTTGTGCGACACACACGTATGGTGAACATACGAACAAGAAATACTGCTGCTTACAAACTTTGTTTATTGAAAAATAAATTTACAAATTCTTTGAAATGATCAACACGATACTCAACATGCGAAGCACAATTTAAAAAAAAAAGTTTGTACCAAATTCCAGTCAACAATGTTTGAACAACTTATCCAGTGTGATCTGATGTATTCTGCTGACATACTGCACTTGAACAAAATCACCACAAACATCTAACGCAGCAATAGGACTGCCTTCATTTCCCTCTTGCATGAAATAGTGGTGCCAAGCTTCAATGCACTTCCTGTCATCTTTTGTCGTCACTTGCACCAACTCATTAGGGGCATCATCATCACTTTCCTGGTCTTTTGATGCTGTCATGTGTTTCAATGACAACAATTCAATTCGAGCAACAATTGCAGCGCTGTGATCTTCATTTTCCCTGTAGTATTGAAGTCCATTGTCGATGAACAAAAATTCTTCATAATTTTCAACCTGTTGAAGTTCCATATTTCCGTCATCATTTTGATTTGTAATTAGCATGCCCATATCCATACCCAAGACCAAAGGATTAAAGACACAGTGATAAAAACAGTTCAGAGTTGTCTCACTGCTTATTTTTCGCCAGCTATCGACCACAAGTTTAAGATGTTGACATTTGCACTGACTTCTTTGGCTGTGGACGATTAGGTCGGCAAACTTTCTTCAATTGCTTCAAGAACATATATTACCAGCCTTGCATGATTGAAGGTCTTCAAATTTTTGATGATGCCCATGTCCATTGGCTGCACCAAAGCTGTGGTAGGGAGGTAGAAATTTCAGTTGGATGTTCTTCAAGCAATCTAAATGAGGATGTGCTGCACAATAGTCGAGAAGAAGCAAAACTATTCTCGACTGGCATACAGTCCCAATCTTTCAGCCATTCAGTTCAGAGGTCATCCACGCATTTCTTTTTTGCAAGATACACAAATGGTAAACTGTCCATTTTAAGTCCTTTAAAGCAGCAAGCCTTGGCACTTTTTCCCTATAACCAACAGCTTCCTTTTGTCCATTCTTGACATGTTTGAGCAGCACAACACAGTTACCCAATCCATCGCCAGAGCGTGCAATATGCTAGTAAATTAAGGAGCCGTCCGGTGTAGCATAATAATACAGCCTGGTGTCACTGGTATTGTAGATGTCATCTACTGGAAATTTCTCAAGAAGCTCGGATAGTTTTGTTGATTTCCAGTCTTCAGCACATGCACCTTCAGCACTTTCTTTCTCGCCATGTGCTTTCTTGAATTTTATGTCACGTCCAGATTTCCATCGAGACAGCCAACCGTTCATAGCTTAAAATCATTGTGGCCCAGTAATATAACGAGTTCTTCTGCTTTGCATTTTAACACTAGGCCACTTACTCGCACACCCTGTCTTGTAACAAATGCAAACCATTTGTTAAGGGCCTCATCGACGTGTGGATCCTTGCCTTCACGCTTCCGTTTTTGAGAAGTTCATTGTCGTCTTTCACATTGTGCCCTTTCTTCTCCCAGCTCATTCTCTTGTTTTATAAAGCACCCAATTGTAGTCTCTGCCAAGCTGGTAATTTCCACGCTGACTAGTGTTTGGTGGTTGTTGCTTGATCTGCTCCAGGAAACCATTTTTTTCAGCTAATGTCGTCCCGACGCAGAAATTTGGCAGGGGAGACAAGACACACACACAGTTCACTGACTAAAGAGTTCTGATGAAACCTTGGTGTTTCGGAGTCAAGATATGGAGGTCAGGAGGAAGGCAAAATGCTCACCATTTAAAGCTTCGGCACTAAAAGCATCCAACAGAGATCAAGTTTGACATTTCTGAAGCAAAAGGGTGGTGAACCCTCTCAACATGAACCTCCTAAGAAGGATGCCAGGTAATATGGTTGGCCTATGAGTCCTTGTGCCTTTTATTTAGGATGGTGATTGCTGCTGGCACAAAGGATCTCTGGTAGGTTTTTCACTGTTTAATGGTCTTGAAAGAAAACTTGTACTGAGGTTTTGTTATTCCAACCAGCATGTCAAGGCATGACCAAAGCTAATTTTTTAACTGCTTTAATGGATTAGATCTAAAGACTACAGATCAATCTTAGTCCCTATCTAATGACTTCAACTCACTAACCAGCCACAGTTATGGATCCATTAAGAATTTTTAAAAATCAGAATCCAGTGTTCTGAGAAACCAAAAATGATACATGAGTAACGAAGAACTGTAAATAGCACGTAAATGTATGCACACATTTATGTAGCTGCACATGCACACATTAACACATACTGCCATACACACCACACATGCTCATGGGGCTACACACAATTTTGCAGTGAAGGTTTGCGGCACTCACCCTTTTTCTCAGCACCTTCTGGATGATATCTAGCATCTTTCTAGACTGAGAAAAAACTAGGCTGCGGTGACCATCATTCTTCAGCTGATCCAGCAGTGTGATGAGGACCCCCATTTTACCAGACTCTCCAACCAGAATAGCATCAGAAAGTTCTTCTATTTTGGTTACTGCACTCTCCAGGGATGATGGCAGCTCCAGCTCATCTTCATTCATGCTGTAGTGAGATAACCAGTCCAGATACTATGGGATTTATATATAATGTATATAATGTATAATTAGTATATTTATGTAATCAGTAAGTACTTGTAGACCAAACTTCATGACTTTTCCTTGTTTTTAGGAGGTCAACAGGTAGCAATCAAAACTGCTAATCCCTCATGTTCAAAATATGCGCTACCACGATTGAGTTGTCAATTTTTATTGATTTTTCATTCCTTCTTCAAATCCTTATGCTTTACATTTCTTTGCCTTTCTTGCAGTTTGTCTTTGGTATATCATCTGTCATCAAATTAAGACATTATGCTACAAATGTTTGCTTTGTTTTTCCCTATCACCTTTCATAGTTTCAATCAATAGTTTTCTTTTTTTCTAAGCACTAACACAGTTCTACAGTTGACTAAATCTTTATCTACAACAGAAAATCCATAGCACTCTCCAACCCCACCCTACTTCACCTGTGTCCATGGAGACCCAGCTGGTGGCAAGCACGAAGGGAAAGGAGGCGTGGGTGGTCACAAATTTTCTTGAGAACAGTGAGAGCCACCAGAGGGGACTTGGAAGTCATCAGCAGCTAAACAGAAAAAACCCCCAGATCTTATGGTCCTGCACATCTGAAGGACCTAACCCTATAAAATTGTCTCCACATGCTTGCTTCTTTTATTATTTTATGAACCAGTTTTAATACCGATTCCTCTATGCTTGTTTTCCATGAAACAATTATGTCCTGACAGTATTTTCTGGTAAACAACAGTCACATACCTCTTTAACACTCTCAAGTTCTAGGAAATCCTGGTAAATCTTTATTTGAGTGTCAGACAGGAAAAGCCAGATTACAAAATCATTTTTGTACTTCATTGTTGGCATTCTGCAAGGCAAAGAGTATAAAAAATATAATTATAAGTGAAAATAAAGAGATAAGCTAGAAACTTTTCTTCAAGCAGTTGCTTGACTGAATTCGGTGAAGGTACCCACCTTGTCTTTACTGTCACAAAGAACTGACACAGGCAGCAACTCAAATTATTAATTTCAACAATATCTTGATAATATCTAGTTTATAACCATCTCAAAGCAATCTGATATTTGATTTCATTGTTCAATTAAGAATTTGTAAGCCCTGTGAAAATTACAAAAAGAAGTGGATCTTAACACCAATCTTGTGTCACCTTAATGATTTCTTGCTGCTGTCATTGCCATTTCTTTCACCATCCTTCTCCTTTTGACTGACTTGGGCTTTTGTCCGGCGAAGGAAAAAAGGGTTAATTATTTTTTTGAGGATATTGGCCATCTCCATGCCAAGTCTTTTCTCACCTCCTGTAGCATCCCGCTCTCTGGCCTTCAGACAATCAAAATAAACACTGAAGCATAATCCTAAATGAACAATAAACCATAAAATAACTGAAGCAGTCCAAAACAAACAGCAGGGCATGAAATAAGTGATGCTTAAATGGATAGAATCGGGGGGAAGGGGGGCTTTAAGGACAGTTGAACTTTCATAATTTTGTACCTAAAATATGACCCATCTTTCTAACCCTTGTCTATCATCAAACTTAGGAAAATTAATGAATTTGTGAATATGCTGCATGTTTCTTTTTTGAAGACATTTCAGCTTTACTCACTCTTATGATAGGGTTCTCAAACTCCATTTTGAAAGTTCTCAATGTGCCCAGGAGAGATCCTTGGTGAACATAATCAAAAAGTGTCCATAACTCCTAAAAAAAAAAGAAGACATAAATGATTATGAAGACATCAAAACACAAGAAAGAGCAATTTTATGTGGGGTAAAATTTTGGAAATGTAACTTTATGCAGTTTTGTTAATGGTCATGACATGAAGTTAATTCACCTTGAGGTTGTTCTGGATTGGGGTTCCCGTCAAGATAATACGATGTTTGGCCCCAACAGCATTGATACCTTTGGTTGTTTTGGTGGGGTTCTTTATCTTGTGCCCTTCATCAAGTATAACATAATCCTGTAATGCAATAAAGTCAGCAATTATTGCTATTCACAAATTAATAGGCAGTTCTGTTACACAGCTGGTAGATGTCACCATCTATTTGACCCCATGATGTTAATGTTTCTCCATCCAACTGACCAAGTCTCACCATGATTAGAGAGCATGGACCCATTTTCTAGGTTGTAAAAATCCTTGTTTACACCACTGAGCCAATTGCTGCTAAAAAAGTAACATTTTACATTCTAAGAAAATGTTAATGAGGTGGTGGCAGACAGGAAACTGCCTTTGGAACATCTTAACCTCTTTCCCAAACATAGGTGAGAACTGTAGCTTTCAAATACTTATATCACATGTACAGAACAGAAATATTTGTTTAGATGAAACTGAATTCGCATTTGGATTAGCATTTAACTCACTCAACCTGGAGGGTGATTTTCACTACTGTGTAATGGATGCCATGGTAGTCACAACAGCTGATGAGTTTGCATCATCAGGTAAACAAGGCAAATAATTTTATTGTCACCACGTATGCGCAACAGTAACAAAAAACAAGACCTCTTACCCAGAAAAAGTCTCTGCCATCTTTAGAAGCAAGCTGTTCCCAGCTAGTCACCACCATGCCATATGTTGTCAGCAGAACGCCATCACGGCAGCGCACTCGCTCAAGAGCACGTTCTCGCTCACGCTTGCTGTTTCCATGGAAAGCATGTACAGAAATGCCTGGAGCCCTAAATATAAAAATAAAATAGTTCATGAGAATCTCTCCCAATTACTTCAGGAATATAGTTCACAATATTTCACTGGTAGTTTTTAGAGAACTATATCCTAGGCATAGTTGAATTTCCTGCTATCATACAATAACAGGCCGCTTGTTCTCACTTTTGCCCTTGCCAAACTCTGTAAATGTTTTTAAATCAAAGAATAATCATAGATACCCACTAACAACTGCACTCTATTCACTACCCATGCTAAAAACAGAAAAGATATCATATACTAAAATCATGTGCTGCTTGCTCACTTGCATGGCAGCAAACAAAGAGATATCAAAAAGACAGCTTACTAAATATCATTAACAAAATTAAAAAAATTACAGAAGACACATCTAAATAAGTTCAAGAAGCTTCAATAATAAATGTTTCATATTTTACATACCATTTGCTAAACTCTTTCTCCCAGTTGACAATGACACTGACGGGAACAACAATCAGGACATGTTTTAATTTTCCCATGTCAAAAAGCCCTGATAGGAAAGCAATGACCTGGATGGTCTTGCCAAGTCTGTGACAAAAAAATCAAAAGTTCCTGTTGTCAGAGAAATTGAGTACTTGAGATTCATTTCTGTAAATGTGTAAATAAAATGGCCATGAAGCTGCTGTAGAACAGAAACCGAGAAGAAAACATTATAATTTGAATAGCACTATGATTGTCACTGCAAAACAATCATTTTCAATGACCATTTAGTACCTGACCTCTCTGTTGAGTAATGCAATCGTGTGCTGACATCATTCTATAAGTAATACTTTCATTCTAATGTATCCCACTGATTACTATGTCACTCTCACCCCATATCATCACCAAGAATGCCTCCCTTGTTTTTTTGGTGCAAATCCCAAAGCCATAGGACACCTTCCTTCTGATGTTGGTATAACTTGGCATGGAGATCCTTGTACAGGTAAAACCCAGACCCCACTTCAACCATGTTATCATCAATTTCTTGATTTTCATCGTCACCATAGTTTTTGAGGTATTCCTGCACAACACCATTTTATAATGGTATAGTTCATTGCATGCCATTACACAATAAAGTAAAATTTATTAGTGCATCAATGTGCAAATAGCTTAATCTCACCACAAACAAAAATGAAAAATAAAAGACTTACCTCCATTTTGGCTATCCTTCGTGCCAGTTTTTCATGGTAATGTATGGCAAGAGCTTGCCGGTTGAGCTCTAAAGCCTTTGAAATGTGTCCATCTTGAGCAAGACATTTAGCTTTCTTGACCAACTTATTGAATCTAATCTTGTCTTCCTGTTCATGCTCTGACTCTGAACCAGATGTCTTTACTGACTTGTTTATTGATAGCTGGTCGGAGCAAGATGATGATGAGGAATAAGTTGACATTGCCCTTTCTTTATCTTTTTTAGATACTTCTGAAAAATGAAAAAAAAAATCACATCACATTCTTGATCTATGGCAAAGAAACTAAGAAGAAACTAAACTGTAGTAAACTGAACCATGAGTCTTTCTCACATATAACTGTACACTCATTTCTAGTTCTGTTTTTCTTTACTGGTAGGCATGTATGGTGCTTTGACAAGTTTTTATAGTCTTTGTCTTGATAAGATCAAACTGGATAAAACTATATGTGCTTTGATCAAGACAGAGAATTTAATATAAAAACCTCCCTCTGATGGGAAAGCTTGTGATAGACAAAGAAAGCCCTTATACACCAACATCTAAATAATAAAATATAAATCACATTTCAACTTAGCAGCATCAAAACAATATAAATTTAACATATATTTAACACCCCCTTAAAGCTCACCTTCTAAAGGGCTTCTCTGGCTGACACTTAAGTTAGCAAGCTTCCTGCTTGCATGCTCTATGTCAGGACTGGACTGCATTCCTGTCACTTTTGCAATTTCCTTTCAGAAAAAAAATCAGTTTCCCTTTAACTTGTCCACACTTATGTGAGCATCCTCATCATTATCATTATCCACGAACACATTCACACCTCAAAAAAAAAAACTGGTTATGTCCAGAACTTAGATTCAATGCATGATAATGATTACAAATGAAAGGAAGAATGCACCTGTTTTTTTTCAAGCTAGCTATTCATACATAGGTGGTTATATATATTATACAATTATGACAGCATGAAAAAACTGCCTATCCGCAAGATTCTCGTCGAAAGAACAAAACACGCCAAAATGCGTAAGCAACTGAGGCCGACGACTCTATCTTAATTCTTATTAAAAAATCTCCAAATTTTTCACTATGTTTAAATGAATATTGAGCATCAATGACCATGATGAGTACAGCATACGCCTCAGTAATGGATATATGGTTTTATATATATATATATATCACTTAATATTAGTTCGAAAAGTTTTCATGTATATAACACTTGCGCTTAGCAGTACTGCAAAGTCTGACAAAGATTTGTATTAACGTGAAACGTAGGTAAAATACATCTTAGAAAATGTGACTGTACCAAGGCAATGAAATAAGATTTCACAGTTTCCAATTGAAAGTCCCGCTGCACGTCGGACTCAAGACTGATTACGATTTCGATTGGTAACAACTGCTCACTAAAATTTCCATCTAACCTTATAATTTTCAATAAATATATATAGCTTGTTTTTTTATCCAAAGTAATTGTTAAATCAAATAAAAGACATTTTAGTGATGATTCACAGTAGTTGTTCCGTAGAGAGTTTATTTTTTACATAGGGAGAGACAACCCTGTTTGGGTTAGGGAATTTAGCGATGAACGTGCATGACGCGCTTTTAGTTTTGACAGGCGCATGTTCTGGTACACTAAGTATTTATTTGTACAGGAAGTACAAGCATTGGCAACAAACAGCATATAGTATTCAGGTGTCTTTCACACAGATAAAAAATAACCTTCATTTTCTGTTAATTTACTGTGATAACGCAGTACAGCGTTTGTCAATTGTTTCTGATTTAACGTTTTATTTGGATTTTCTTTTCATCAAATTTCACCAAACCAATTGTATATGGCTACCGCACTGATACTTTCTGTTGCAATATAAGTTAATTATAAAATGCCTTTTTGGTACTTATGTCTCGGGGAGGCATGCATCATGCTAAGGTACTTGAGATATCGGGTACAATACCATTGATTGGAAGGGAGCAGACTGCAGGGGAACTAGGAGTGCCAATAATAAACTGTCTTCAATCAACCAGGGCATACAGACATTGTATCGGTTAAAATTATTCCACTTTTTATCTACTTTACCTTGTCGGGGTTTACTAAGGGTGCGTTCCACTTCACATCAGGGGCTACACCATTGAAAAATTGTCTCCCTGCACTTGATTCCTAAGCACACAACAATCTGATGAGTCATTATTTTAACGTGGAGTTGTAGACTCCAACACAATTAAAATCACTTGCATTTATCTATTGCTGCAAATGATTAACATATTAGTTGGCATTGACCCAATCTTATTTTGAGAAAAAAAGGCCGAAGTGCATCAGTTTCAAATGTACATTTTCTTTTTTTGCTTGCAGCAAGCAGAAACTATAGAACTGAACAATGGCTTAGAAGACAAAATAAGAGCAGCTGAAGATCACCGCATTGCATTTGCAATAGTGATAGGAAAAGTGCAGGGTGTGGGAAGAACTTTGTCAAGTCGCACACGAAATGGACTAGGAGTCATCCGTCAAACACAGCTTTCAGAGCACAGATCAAGAAAAACACATGGCATATGGTACATCCTTTCATGTAGAATGGAGTTAAATAGATGTCAGGAATTGAAGTCTTTCTATATTTGTTATATTTTTCAATCATTAAAGATAATTTTAAATGCTTTGTTCCTTTCTTTAATTTCATATATATAACTTCATACTTCAGCAGAATTATTTATAAAATTATAATATATATATAAAATTATATATAAAAGCATGATGATAGAGATTGATTGCACGCTATGAAAATCTCAGAGTATGGATGAACTACAGTTCTTAAAATGATAATTTGTGTGCTTTGTTACAGGACCAATGTAACAAAGATATTACATGATACCTTGGATTCTGTCCCTTTTGCACTGTCAAACCCTGCTAATGGCTATCAGATTATGGTCACTGAGGCAATAGAAGCAGAAAATATTCTAAAGGAACTAGATGTTACGCACAGTAACTTCATTCCATACACAACTTCATCTCTACATGGTGAAGATTGGGTATTTGGAGAGGTAATAATGCTAATTGGTTGTGTAATTCTTTAACAAAACTGGTTTTTGTAAGTTTGCATGTCTATGCGGTGTTAATGACAGCAGGTGCATGTGTTTGTGTGTGCAATTTTGCACTTTCTTAAGAATAAAAAGTAAAATAGTGCACTTAACACAAATTATAACATTTATAGTATTATCCCGTTACATCATTTTTGTTATGCATGTGCCTTATGTGCTTTCCTGAAGTATATTATTTACATGACATAGAAATAAATCACATAAACATTCAGAGTAGAGTTCTTTGTGTTTCTTACAAAATATCCTTACTCTGGGTTTGGGAATGTTCAGGTGTTTCGAGGCGTTCAAGAAACAGAGAAAATGCTGCATGTCGGTACACACCTGATGGGAATAGGTGAACTAATTATCGAAAATGGCCACATTAGACTGCAGCCCCGAAAAGAAGACCTGGTCTATATTCTTACTAAACAGACGAAGAGTCAGGTTATAAGACAGTATTTATATCAAGCTACAACCTTTAAACTTTCCTGTTATGTGATGAGTGCCTTGACTGTTGGGTTTCTTGGATTTACTCTGTGGAGAGTTATTCATGGTTGTCTCCAAAGATTCAGAATGACTAGAGGATTTGAAAAAATACGGCGTTTAGCACTGACAGCCAGGAGAAATATGATTCGTCCAGATCTGAGGCAGAATGAAATATGTGTAATATGCCTGGTTAATGTTAGAGAGGTAGTCACTTTGGAGTGTGGCCATATTGCAATGTGTAGTAGCTGTGTACAGTGGCTAAGCTATCCTCATAGGTGTCCCATTTGTCGTCAACACATTGAAAGATTTCTGCCTTTGGAGTTTGAATTTCCAGTCTAAAAAAAGTGTAACATTTTGAGTTGCAGTAATGTTCCTGTGTGAGTCAGGGGTAGGGATTGATGGAGGAATATATGCTGCATACAGATCTGATTTAAAAAGCTCAACAAATTTATATTTATTGGCATAATAAAGTTTATTTTGGGGAAAAAATCAAATTGTTGCCTCTGGATAAAGAAATGAGATGCACACAAAACTTTGTATTAGAAAGTAAACAGCAGCTTAAGACAAAGTTAAACTTGTTAAAGCTATTAACACAACGTCTCGTATCAGCATAACATTGTCTCCTGTTTCGGCACAACTGTTATCGTTCACTAACGTCAAATTCTTTATTTGCGCTTTCCGAGACTGCAATGGTATGACCAGTATATGTGTCACCGGTACATGAGTAGATATACGTTCTGGCTCGTTTTAAAAATATGCTCGTCCCATTAAAAACATCATAAGCAAACAACAACAAAACAGCGTTTGAAGAGAAGGCGGACATTAGAAAGCCCAGAGCGGTTACAGACGATCAAAGGATCGAAATTTTTCCGACAAACGTCCGAGACAGCAGACGAAGTGCAGAGCGTTAAACTTGATAATGATGATGATGTCCATTTATGAGGCCTGTAAAGTTGACGTCATCACCTGCGAGTGACTTCCCTTACTTGGGGTAAACAAAGCCGCCCACGAAGTCGATCGCATTTTTTTTATTGTTAAAAGTCCATGTGTGCTAGTTCTGTTACTTATCCAAGTACACAACTGTCAATTATGTTTACAACAGGTGACAGATGAGTCGCCTATACCGAAATCACTTGATCAATTCTTTAACAACGCCTTTGCACCATGGGTCCTCCTTAAGCTCATATTCATATTAGTCTAACTCTGTGGTATATAAAGATGATAATATTTTGTACTATGATATAAATATCTTACTTAAAAGATTATATTATCCATCCTGTTTTGTGGAAAATATGTGGTAAAAATCGGATGAACTGAATTTTAGATGTAAGGTAAGGTCTATAACTTTGTGTGTTCTTGTTTTGTATTTTTAACAAACATTGATAATCAATATAAATTTAATATAGCATTATTAATAGTTCATCACAGTTTAGATTGTCATATATAAGCATACAAATCAAGATATATATATAGGGAGACACTAAGATAGAACCCTGACATTTAACCTACTGTAATTAAAACTGACCCATGGATTTCAGAAGTTTTTAAGGGTGGATGAACATTCAATTAGAATATTCTACTCTTAAAAGTAATTGTAAAAAATGTTATGATATAAGACAAATTTTCTCTAAAAATAACTGATGATTTTAATAGTCCTCCTAAAGCTTAACTTTAAAGAAGAAAAATTCATAAGCCTTAATCAAAACCAAAACCAAAATGGTTAGTTGATCCTAACTGCAGGATTTAAACAGATGGGAACTAGTTCCAGGCTTCTTTCCAAACATCTTTTAACATTTCCTAGACAGGTACTTTTACAATAGAACATAAAAACAGTACATTGATGATAAATGATTTGAACAAGAGATCTTTAGCATCAGAGATGCTGCTCTTTCTGTCAAACAATACAAGTGACAATTGAAAAAAAAACTGACAAACATCTATATGTGTAAATGAATATATTGATGAAGATCTATGTGTTTCTATCAACCAGTGTGTGTATGTGTGTGTGTGTGTGTGCGTTGCGCTGAGTGTTGTGTGTGTGTGCATATGCAAAAGTAAGAGACAAATAAGCAACATACAAGTGCAAAGTAAAAAACAAGCTAAAATATCTTTTCAGAAGTAACCATAAATTTAAATTTGCAGATAGTTTGCAGATAAGCACTGAACCCGTGCACTGCAAACTGTCCAACTTTATGACCTTTTTAGACTTAACAAAACTCTCCTTGAATCTTGTGTTGTCATTTTCAAAAGTCACCAAAGTGTTTTATTTAACAATAGTGATTTAACATTCGTAAAATAATTGACTATCACACGATTCGTACCCAAACAGACAAAAAGAAACTAAGCTTATGACTTGAAGGATAAATGTAGGTTTTTGTAACTTTAGAGAAGTAGTGTGAATGAAAGGACCACATATCAAAATTAATTAAACTGATATGTTAGTATTTTATATTACCAGTTTTTACTAGATCTTGCAGTCAGAAAAATGACTAAATTTGGGGTACTGCATGATGCAGTCTGCAATTAATTCTTTTTTTCTATTTTGTTTTTCTATTTCCTTTCTATGAAATATTTTATGCTTGTTTTGAACAAACCGTACAAAATGAAGAGCCTTTCCATGAAATAAAATATTCATATAATAAGATAAGTATTTTTTCGACTGTTATTGCTATTAAATAACAGGCACATACAGCTGGTGTGGCCAATATTTTGACTAACCTACATAAAAGTCTTGAAGGCAATGAGACGGTATTCTTTGAGTTGGCGCCACTTACTATCAGTAACTATATGTAAGTGAACTACAACTGTGACAGTATAGGGACTTTTAGTAAGTTGTGTTGATTTATTAGCCAGCTTAAAAAAAAACAAAAAACAAATGAATGTAGATTATTCCACATAATATGACCGTGTATTTTTCACAGAAAAAAATCGTGTGAAAACAGCTTTTAAATGCTTAAAAATGCGATGCTCTCTCACTGACAGCACACAGCCGCTTAGTCTTGATCGTGTTTGTTTACCTCAAGTAAGGGCAAGTAACTCTCGCTCACATCAAACCTTACAGGCCTAATAATGCGCAGGTATCCATTCACCTGTTATTAAATTCTGAAAAAACTTTGCGGCCTACGATCAAAAAGAGAAATAATCAGATTTGATATTTTCAGGTTAAGTAACCAAAATAAAAACATTTACTTGACATAGATTCAGTTTCAAGGTTTGTCACTACAGTACGTGCTTCGGACCGTACGACACAAACCTCCCGATCTGTAGTTACGAGTGTTTTATTTTAATTAGCACGTAAAAAAAATAAGTGAGAGGAAAAGTGCTGTCCATTTTCCAATGCTAAATTTCATAACATGACTTTGACCTAATCTAATTGCTATTTGATAATAGTCTAAAAAAAAAAAAAGGTCGAAAACGAAATTCAAGCTTGAAAGCTGATGAGGGTTACCTGCCCCTCTACAACAAGGGGAAGCGTCGTTTGGAGCTGACGATTACCAGCAAAAACTATGGATCTAACTGAGAAAATTGTTGCATTAAGTGGTACCTGTTCAGGAATTGTTGCACTTATTGTTTACTGGATGTACAGGAAAAGTAATGAAACTGCAGATCAGATCAAGGTAAATTAAAAAGAAAAAAAAATGAGCTGTGATGAAATCATAATAAATCATGGCTGTCAACTTTCGTTCTCATAGTCAACAGTATAACACGTCTTGTTTGAATGGTCAATACCTGACTGATATGAGATTTTATAGTTTCTATATGTGTACTGTTTGCTTTGTCAATGTCAGTTTGAAATGTATAAAGCTTTACGAGAGCAGACAATGGAAAAGACCACAATTCTACTAACGATCGATGACCTTCCAGCTCCATCTAAAGAAGGTCGGGAAACCAAAACTCACTACTCAGATTCGACTTTGAGCGATTTAAAACATATCAGAATAGTGGGAAACTTCCCGGCAGTTATGAAAGGATGGGAGGAGGGTTTGGGGAAAGGGAAGTTTGCATCACTCCCGAGTCTAGATGCTGCATGAAGACAACAGACACGAAGTCAATAATAATCATCATCATCTGTAACTAAACAGCCAACGACATCTCATGTCAGTATCATGTAGTCAAGAAACCTATGTTCACTGCCTATATTAAACATGTGTGACATGAGGTGAAAAACTAAATAGTGCTGATAAAGCAAAGTGTTGCAAAACAGTTAACAGAAAGTGGACAGAGGAACAGTATTGGCATTGCGAAAAAAAGACACAAAAAAGCATATCAAACAGTGAAATAGAAGGATAAAACAAGGTGAGAGTCTGCTATGACAAATCAGGTCGGAAGAATCTAACATTCTCAAATGATGGACAGGTCTCATATTTAGAAAGCCACAGGAAACCCTGGGATACTGCATGTTGCCTCCAAAATCCTTAATGAATAGATAGACCCAGGAAAGTTACAACGAATCAGTATCCCATAAAATCTCGTCTGGGTTCTTGGAAAGGCTATAATCAGCATATTCACAATGATCTGAAAAACACCATGGATTCAGTGTCTCATTGTGATACTTCCAAAAAATGGTCATCAAAGTCAAGCTCAACAAGACTGAGGTCAGATAAAGATTCAGAACCAGTGATGCTCTTTAGTATAACGTAGACAACAACAGTGCTCACCAAATGGAAACACATGTGGAATGACAACCATATTTCTGCCCACTCCTAAATCAGACTAATGCACTACCTGTTCGTCTCTATCTTAATATGTGAGACTTAGTCTTTGACAGCAGACTTGCAAAAGAGAATACAGTCCATGGAGAGTTGATGGTACAGAAGAATCCTTCATATTTCCTATGAAAACCTTATTACCATTAAAGAGGTATGAACAAGAAAACATTATAGCCTACAAGACCTGCTGGCCACAGTAATAAAGATGCAAGCTGTTATGGGGATTTCTCATTCAGTGCATCCCAGAGAATAGCAACGAATGAAGAAAGATGGCAAGAGCTAGTAGTAATATTTCAGGTGTCCCTACAGACAGCCAACCCCAAGGTACTGATGATGTTGAATGCAAATTTCATCACTGTGCATCAGCTTACTTTTGTACATTAGTTACTTTCTTTTTCAGTGCTTTTACTATTTTCTTACGTAAAGTATTTAATTATTATTTAAGTTTATTTATTTATTAAGTTTTAAGTTTATTTCTAAAGTACTCCTATATTTACCATCCATTTCTGATGTAACAATTTATTTTTCTCAGTTAAAGACCATTACTCACCGTGTAAGTGGAACCCGTGTCATGTCTGAGGTATCTCTGGGAAACCTCTGGGAAACTAGTATCTAATAGGTCTGCATTACAACAGACATGATTTGGCATTGGAGTATATCATTTGTTAGAAGTTTGCCTGCCTCTGGAGTTTTAAGTCACTTATACAGAAGATGATGCCATACTTGCTAAATATCTCACTTTTAAAACTGTATGAAACAAAGCTAGGATGTATGAAAATTCATTCTGGGTAACTTTAGATAAGAAACTGGTTACATACACAATTTTTATTTGTTGGTAAATTGGTACCCTAGGCAACAGTTAAAGAAATAAGTCGTTAGTTGCAAAAGAAACCCCAAACTAAGCATGTTCCCTATCCAATACACAATGGAAACAAGATTTTTATTCATTTATTAGTTTGAAAGAGTGTTTAATTGTGCATTGTGTAGTTGAGAATCTGAGCTAGAACAGGATTTATAAATTTGTACAACAACTGCTTTTTTCAGATAGCAGAAACAGTGAAATTGGGTAAAGAACTAGAAGAAAGGCTCAGCTCCTTAGAGGATCATCGTATTGCATATGCTGCAGTGGAAGGGGTTGTGAAAGATCTTGGAAAAGTTTTTACAAATAAATCTGGTGACAAACAGGGAGTTGTTATTGAATCACAGCTTATTGAGCATTCATCAAGGAGAACACAGGGATTTTGGTAATGGTGTTATTTCTTTATGTGCCACTTATAAAGTAATAGCACAATGTTTTCTTGTTCATGTATTCATGATTTTTCATGTACTTTTACTGTGTTAATTTTATTTAGTTTTTATTATAATTTCTTTGGGTAGATCTGATTCTTTTTTAGTGCTTAATAGATTAGGCATGTTTGTAGATTTTTGCTGTTGCATATAAACTTTTTGGAGTTGCTTTTAGGCTTTTTACAGCTACTTGTAAATATTTTGAAAGTATTTTTGTTTACCATTTTTCTAAAGAAATTTATGATGCAGCTTACTATTTAGTTACAGAGTAAATTGAATTCAAACCTTTTAGTGAACAGTCATCAGTAAGCTGTTGGAATTTGCAGGTCTGATGTTAAAAAAATTCTGAGACACACTTTAGATGCGGCACCGTTTGTTCTGACAAACCCCGAGAAATCCAGTGGGTGTCAGATATTAGTAACTGAGCCAACAGAAGCAGAGAACCTGATGGAGGAGCTGGAGGTTACGCACAATGAATTCACTCCTCACACAAGAAACATCGTGCAGGCCAGCATAGACCGCATCTTTGGGGAGGTTTGTACACCTCATTTTAGTTGTTGTCATGTTTTTTTCATAGTAATGTGGGTCTGTGGGTACCATATTTTACTTGCAATGTTTTTTTCACACTAATGTGGGTCTATGTGTACCACATTCCCAAAGGAATTAGTGGGCACTATGCACTATCCTGAAGTTTTTTTGGCTTTCAGCCTTTATCTGAGATGATGTATTCCAAGTATTTGAAGTTAAGACCGTCTTTAGCTTTTCATCCTTAAATCTAATGTCTGTGTAAATGCAATTGTGTTGCAATTTTTTTAATACCGTTGTGGCTCTTCTTTCTTATTTCTCATTTCGTTTTTACAGCTACTGAATTAACCTTATGGTAAAGACCTTACCAGCTTCTTTATTCAAAATAGATAATTTTCATTCATTTCATAGACATTTACCCTGAATGTTTTGAATAAAAACATTCTGGCACTAAATGTGTGAGATGCTGTTGGTTCTTTTGCTGCAGGTTTGTCGTGGAATCCAAGAGACAGAGAGGATGCTGCTGGTTGGCACTGGCATGCTGGGCATTGGTGAGATCTTCCTCCAGGATGGTCGCGTAAAGTTAGGGCCACCACATGGCCTTACATACATTCTAACCAAGCAGACGAAGAATCAGCTTGTTAGGCAATACCTTTCAAAGGGCACGTTCTATAAAGTGTGTGCACTGATTCTATGTAATGTTGCAGTAGGTATGCTGGTTTTTGTTATGTGGAAAGTAGCCAGGAAACACTGGTATCGCCTTAAAATGAAGAGAATGTTTGAGGAAATTCACAGACTGGCAGCAAGAAGGAGAGAAAACAGGACACCAGGGGATGGACTTTCAGATGATGAAACATGCGTTGTATGCTTGGCTAACCCTAGGGAAGTAATCACTTTAGAATGTGGTCACATCTCTTTATGCTCAGATTGTGCTCAAAGGCTACCTGAACCAAAAGTCTGCCCTGTTTGTCGAGATCCTATTGAAAGGTTTCTTCCAGTTTATAGACCATAATGCAAATACTTGCAGAATTAACTGCCAGCATTGAATCATTGTCGTGTGTTAACAAGAATTTCATATATTATAAAAAGCATAAAACACTTTTATAGAATAGCATGGGTGACTTGAAGTTTACCTAAAACCATGATTCACAGCATTGCGGAGAGAAAACTGATAAGAAGCCTCTGCCGTGTATCCTGTGTTTTCTTTAGTGGTTTTCTTTTTTGTTGAAAAGCTGTAAGTCAATCTAGTGACTCTTCTGTCTTTATGACAATGGATCTTAAATCTTGTTATGAAGATAAAGCTTAGCTTTTGGTAAGCACTTTTGTACATGCTTCCTATTCAGGCAAGTGTTATGTTTGATTTGTGGTTGCTACAGTTTAACCATTACTGATTCTATACTGTTTTAAAAAATGCAGCTGTGAACATTAAGATGAGTTTGTGCTTTAGAAACACTGTCATAAATATAATGAACATCATATTTAGTAGATTTGATGTTTGGTTACATGAACTTGCGCAGATGACCAAAAAAAGGTATCAATGAATAACTGCTTGTAAGATTTTGCATCTGGGCTTAAAAAGCAGCTATTGAAATATGTGATCAGAATTATGTGTGTGTGAGAGAGAGAGAGCACGAGAAAAAGTGACACCTATAACTTTGTATAACAGAATTTCACTGATTAATGCCTAAGTCACCAACAAAGAATATTTTTATAATGGCAATTTTTTAAAGTAAATGATGTATTACTTTTTAATGCCACCAAAGTAAACGTGAATCTAAAAATTACATATTTGTGAGTTCTACTGTCAACGTTTGTCAGTGTGAAGGTAAAGAGTCTCATAACCCAGCAGCCATAAGTGCAGTGATTTTAAGTAGTTCCTTGTGTCCAGGGCATAGAATATGGAAGACAGAGACCATGCTCTCATTCTGCTTTTATCATCCCTAATCATGACGTACTCAGCTATTGATGAAAAAGGGAGAGTTTTCCATAGACCCATGTGAGCCTCAAAAATGAACAGGTGATCTGCTCGCTAGTGCACTAACCACGAGGCTAAGACATAAGGTTTGGTCAATATATGTATCCACAAAACTTCCCTGTACATAATCTATTTTCTTTCACTGACTGGTTGAGACAGTCCAAAGCTTAAAAGTTTGAGGTTTAACAAGGGTGGCAATAACAAAAATATGTAACAAAATAATAAAATTTCTGCAATGCACATTGCACAACTCAATAGATTTCACATAAAGGCAATCAATTTTTATAAAAAGTAGTATCAGGGCCTATCATTGCCTAGGCCTTGCAGCCTGTTTAATGTCCCTTCCTAAAGTCACTTTAATATAGCCTGGGTCTGAGTTTCATGTGCATGCTTTATTATCAAAACTAACAGAGATCCTTCAGTTTTGGAATGTTAACTAGACAATTCAAAGTCTGAAGTGGTTCTTGAATCCTGCAGCAGCATAATCACAATGATACCCCTCTGCGTTATTGTAATCAGGTGAATCATCTGATTGGAGCGATCATTTTTGATGAGATTAATTGGAAGGACAGGCAGGCATAAAATAATTCACAGCTGACATGATCAAAACTGAATCAATGCAAATGCTTCATGATTAAAATACTACGAGAGTAATATCTGCTTAGATGGCAGGAGATTGGGATGGCACATTCAGACTAAATGCTTAGATGTGGCATGTCCACGTTTTGCTGCCATGACATGCCTGGCCTCAGCAACATGGGCTCCCTGGGTAAGGGTGCTGTGCCAGGATGGGTGGTCAAGGGGAAGGGCCTCTCAGTTGACAGTATTGATGCAAAGGTTTTTCAGGATGGCTTTGAAGTCATCTTTGTAGCACTTTATTTGCCCTCCAGTTGTGGGTTTACCCTGGCACAGCTCTCCATTGGGCAGCTGCTTCAGCAGGCAACTGTCAGGAGGATATGTCCAGCCCATCTAGCTTACAATCTCAGCAGAAGGGCATGGATGCTGGGATTGCAGCATGCCTCAAGACTTATTTGTCACCAACCCTCTCCTGCCAGCAGACGTGAAGCTGATGGCGGAGGCAGCTTATGTGGAGCTGGTTGCATTGCTTGGCATGTCTGGGGTAGATGATTCAGGTCTCACTAGTGTATAGGAGGGCAGAGAGAACCATTGCAGTGTAGACTTTCAGCTTGGTGTTAAGGCTGAAACCACTATACTCCCAGACGTTTCTGTGAAGTCTGCCAAAGGCAGCACTTGCTTTGCTGACTCTTTTGTTGATCTCCACATCGATGTTCAATGCTTGATGTGTTTGAGAGAATGCATAGGTAAGTGAAGTGCTCAGCTGCCTTGAAGTTGCATCCCTTGACTGTGATGTGCAGCTCCTGGTAAGGCTTGATAGGAGAAAGCTGGAGGATGACTTCAGTCTTCATGGTTCTGATGGTCAGAATGAAATCATCATATGCCGCTGACAGATGGTCCACATCAGACTGCATCTTGTACTTGGTACTGGTGTTAAGGACATAGTCATCAGTGAACAATAGTTCACTATTTATGCTGATCTTAGCTCTGGTTGGTGCCTCTAGCCTCCTTAGGTTGAACAGTTTGCCGTCCATTCGATATCCGATCAACAGCCCCTCATTGCAGTCATGCATCTTTCATCATGCCAGAGGAGACCTGCTGAAGACTGTTGAGGCACGCCCTGCTTGACACCATTGGATTACTGGGAAGACCCTGGATTCCTCTCCATTGTCGAGGATTGTGACCATCATCCACTTGGGGAACTGCCAGAGGAATCCAGAAAACTTGTGTGGGCATCTAAACTTCCCCATTTTCTTCCAGATGACATCCCTGCTGAACGTGTCAAAGACTTTTGTCAGGTCAAAGAAGGTTGTATATTGAGATGGGGTAATGAAAATAATATGTGATAACGGGATCTTTCCTGTCCAATTGTGACGTCATTTACTTTTAAAGGGCAATTGGTTGTTAGTTATTTAATTAAGCGTTAGAAAACGTAAAGCAAATTTCTCATTTTTTTCTGTTGATATTTTCCGACAATAGCAATAAGAACAAGACAACACTCTAATTAATATGTTAACACCTGTTTCATTTATCTAAACACTGCATGCAGCCCCTTTAGTTAGAACCAAGAAGGGGTGTCTGAAAAAAAAATCAATGCCTGTTCTCAGATCTTTTGAACTCTTCTGCGCTTCCGAAAATGTTCGGCTCCCACTGACGATGAAGATCACAGCACGTACGGACGTGTATACAAGTTTGTGATCACAGCTTTAAAGACAACGATTTTATCTTAAAAGGAATTATTCGCAAACAGTATGATTGTAAATGGCGCCAAATTAGAATTGTGATCTTGAAAGGCGATGTAGTCTGCAACCACAGTCGTGTATGTGAGAAAAGTCCGTGCTGTATCTCTCGAACTGAAATGGTAAGATCACTCACAGCCAGAAAAAGAAACACACATGCATAATCTGATTGCCTTATCTGAAATTTTTTTTCTTTCAGTAGTGACTTTCAGTACATAATGTTCTTAACATAAACGAATTTCTCACGACTTGTATCAGTTAAAGTGATACAAGTCCGTGGAATTTCTATATCTTCTATTTCAGTTATATAAGCACTACCAGAATAGAATAACTGCTGCTTGTAGTAGATTGCCAGAGCTTTCATAAAATAGCACCTAAGAAAGTGGGAAGTTATGTGTTAGTCTGGTGGCATGCAATGGGCCTTACCTGCTGAGCAGCCGATGCAACAAAACAAAACAAACAAAACTCAAGTATTCCTTCACTTGGTTCATTACAGTTAGTTTATTAATGGCACACATCTACTCCTTTTTGCTCAGTGAGATCGATACTTCCGCACCTCAACGTGGCGCCACCCAAGTTAGGTATCTTTACCAGAAAGTGATTCAAAAGTAATATAACAACAGCAAACATTGTTTTTCAATATTCCAGTCCAAGAAAAAGGGTTTGAGTTTTGATGAAAAGAGGGACAGAATGATTGAGCTTTTCTTTGAGAAGGTAAGTGCTTTTAAAGTCAATGCTGCATCATTTCACTACGGGTGATTAGAAGGTAAAATTACCGATAAGTGGAACAAATGTGATGAAAACCAGTGGGGTAATATGCAGTATCACTTACAAACATGAGAAAACAGCATAAAAAAGGAGCAGGGGCTGGTAACTAAAGATCTTAGCTGTTTGTTTCCTTTTTACTTTAAATGAGCCATAAGTGATGTAAGCAGTACTAAAGTCTATTAAAAGAGAATTTGATCTTTAAATTCTGGATTTGTAAATTTGTTAATATTGGTATCAAGATTACAAATTTCATGTTAGCTTGACACTAAATTCACTAGCAATGACATCTGCTTAATAAAGTGCATCCTTGTTATTAAACCTCAGATAAGCCTCTCTCCATGAACTTGTATTATAAGCATACATGCTGCCTCTGTAAGGAGGGTGGGATAATGTTGCTGAAGAATTTTAAAATAATGCATGTATATGTATGGATGTGTGTGTGTGTTTGTATGTGCACAAATATGCACACCTATGTGTGTACATTAAGGTGCATGTTTACACACATTTAGTGCAAACTGTTTGTTTTATACATATGTGTTGTGTAAGGGCATGCATGCATATAGTATTGTTTTTTGTCTGTGCACATGAATATGTGTGTGTGTTACTGACTCAAAAACTGTAATGTGCAGAAGGACTTCTTCCAGTTAAAGGACTTGGAGAAGATGGCCCCAAAAGAGAAGGGCATCACAGCCCAGACAGTGAAGGAAGTGCTACAAAGTCTGGTTAATGATGGGCTAGTGGACTCTGAAAAAATTGGCACTTCCATTTACTTCTGGTCTTTTCCTAGCAAAGCCAGCCAAAGCGTATGTATTAAAAAGCTACATAATGAAGCTAAGAGAAATAGTTAATATTAAATTGCTGCAGATTCATAATAAGAATGTGATGACCATTTGTCTTTTGAGTAACAAAACTGAATCGTAATCATTCTTTACCCTTTGTATTCATTTAGCTTATGTGGTGCCAGATATGGCAGATTAGTGTAGCTAAGAGGTGTTAAGGATAGGCAAAAAAATAGAATGAGGCACATTTTTTTTCACGTATGCTGTAAAGGATGAATGTAACCAATTGTACAAGCAAGTGTCACACACATATATATATATAAATTTTAAAAGGATAAAAGTTTAGTTACTCGATATAGCACCTCATGTTTTTTGAGATTTGCCACAGGGGAAAGGAATCAAGATCTTTTTAATATTTTGAATAGCGAAAAAGGAAACTACAAGACATCAAATCTAGGCTTGAAGAGAGTAAGGCAAAAACTCAAGACCTACAGTCACAGATTGTGAAAGCTAAAACAGGAAAAGAAGACTGCGTAAGTTGCATTACTGAGAAATGCTAATAAATATTAAGCCAGGAGTTTCAAGCTAGGCTAATGACTTGTTCATTTTAGTAACAATTTTTCATAAAATATTCTTATTCGGTATGCTAGGCAGATGTAAGAAGTACAATGCTTTCAGACTAGATCTTGCCTTTTCAGGAAGAAAGAACGTTACTGTTAACCGAACTAAAAGTACAGAAAGCCAAGAAACAGCAGCTGGAAAAGGAGCTAGAAAAATATCAAGAAAGTGACCCTGAGATTCTTGAAAAGTTAAAACAAGAGGCAGCCATGGCACATGAAGCGGCTAATCGATGGACAGGTTGGTTGAATCTTTAGCTAAAGTAATAACAATCATTATACATACTGAGAATATAAAGAGCAACCATTATCTGAAAATATAAAATACTTGTTATTATACACATGATTTATATGCCATATCACTGTTAGTAATCGTGGACTCTTAGTTTTTTTAAAAATCAACATTTCCCTGCCAGTTTTTTTTTAACTGGTAGGTTTGTGGAGGTTCCATTGTGATGGACATGCATTATTCGTGTTTATCATAAATCTAAGCACACAGGGAAGTGTAGTCCCACTGAAGTTTGTTGTCATTGTAGACCCTTGATAGGTCCAAAGCCTTATATGAAAAGCATGCCTATAACTATATTTAGATTTTTTTACTCAGGGTATATGCACAAAAGGGCAACAAAAAAGCTTGATGAATGATCTTGTGGCACTGGTCTGGAAGTTGTCACTACCATCTCATCTGTTTAGAATGATACCTGTAATACCTGCAAGTGTGTGTGCACACAGGGCAGAGAGCATATATTACTAATACTCAGGATGCCACTTCAGTCAAGAGCAGTCAGATGTTACTCCTTTCTGTCAATCAGTAAGGAGCTCTGCTAAGTCAAGGAATTAAATTCCCACAGCTATTTAAAAGCTTTAAAACTTATTATTCTGTGTTTATCAACTGTACCTTTGTGTTTCAGACAACATTTTCTCAACAAAATCATGGATCAAACAAAAGTTTTCCTTTGAGGATAAACAAATCGACCAACAGTTTGGCATTCCTTCAGACTTTGACTATATTCAGTGATTACAAGCTTCTTCTCTTGGCATATGTTCATGGATGTGTATGAAAGATGGCATGAGTGCTTAAGGGCACGTTTGAATGAGAGCACATTTTGTGGGTCTTACATAATGTCAATGTTTGTCAGTGAGAGTACTTGCAGTTGACATGTTTAAATTTTCATGGAGAAACATCTCTAAACCTTGTGTACCATGTACTCAGTCCTAAATAATTAACGGAAATCATTATATGTTCTTATTATATGTTGGGGTTTACTTAATTTTATAAAACAATAGTACATTATTTTATCATTAGACTTTCTCTAATTTCTTGCTAAATGTCTACAGGTATTTTGGACACTATTCACTGTCTCCAGTCTTAATACTAATAAAAGTCATCACTTACAAAGTACATTTCTCCACTTGGTATTAACCCTCTTAGCCCGGGATAAAATATTTTTATGTTCAAAAACATGGGCTTAAAATTTATGATTTTGAAGACGATAGTGAAACTGCAGAGCCACGATCGTTGAGTACAAGCCACGATAGTAAGCGTATCGTTGCTCGTTGTGCTCTGCCGGTAGGGCCACAATCGTGCAAAAAGAGAATCACGATCGTGGAGCAGAGCCACGATAGTGGCTCATCGTGCTCTGCCGGGTAAGCCAGTAAACTGGCTCTATGGGCTCAGCGGGTTAAGGTTGTGTATTTAAACAAAAATCATCAAAAGTACAAGCTAAACTACAAACAAAAAACAAAGAAGAAATAATATTGATTCCATAGCACCTTTCCCAACCATCAAGGCCTGTCTCAAGTCATTTAATTCTCCAGAAGGGGGAGTATCGCAGAAGTGCATTTTTCACAATAAACAGGTAACTGGGGCCCAACATATATACCAAATGTAAGAGGTGTTTGCTCATGCATGCATGCATGCATCACCAAATCTATGGGAGATCTATTGACAGATGGTGCAGTCATCAGATGGAGGGGAGGCAAAACTATGCAGCAACCTCTATCAAGTCAAAGCATGAGCCTTGACATCTGAGGAAGACTGAAGCAGACATTTACCAAGCAAAGTCATTATTAGGGGTAGCAACCATTAGAACTAAGCGAAATCTTTGCCTTGAATAAATGAAACTGACAATGAATGAAATCATGAAAGTACATGTTTATTACCAATTAGTGTAATATTTGAGCAATAAGGGGACACCACAGACGAAGCATTCAAAATATATTCTTTAAGTTGTTTACAATTGCCACATTTTCGTTATTTGCTGTATATGGAAAAAAAATTACATGAGAATGCATTCACCAAAAAAATCTCAGGTCTCGCGGTATCACAGACAACCAGTGGTGTGCTGTTCTGTGAGACCAGCCAGGCACCTAGGTATCACAGTGGTAAACATATATAGCCTTGTAAGTATTTGCACAAAATTCATGAGCTACTGGAACTTTGAAGTTTAGAATCAGCTCACATAATTACCTCTTTATTTCATCTTCACACAAAATGAGTCAGAACTTGGGATAGTGTCTAACCAGTACTTGACTATCCTTATGTATACTTTCAAAGATTCAATGGCTATTGAACATCTCCATGTCCTTGTATAATAAGCAGGCTAATATAATAATTAGCACATCTGAAAATCCAGTTAATACTGAGCTGATATCTGCAAATCTAAAAGGAATTTTCTTAGATTCTGAAAACTTTTACCAGGCAATTGGTGGGCTGAGCAAAGGCATGGTTTTCTGTTCCAGTGAGGTCAAAATGCATCTTTGCTTGCTGTACAAAATATTCTGTTGGGATATAACTTCATGGTAATTTAAACTGCATAAATCAACTTGCTACTGACAGACACTTTGAAGTGAAAAAGAATCACTGATCTATTACTTAAGATGACCAATACATGGCATTAAAATATTAAAAAAAATATATACTTTACAACATAAATCAGGGTTTGCAAGGTTGGACTGCACAGTGTACCAATGTGAATCCAACACTGAAACATTAACTCTTTACAGTTCTGTCAGTTATTAACAGTTGAAAAACAACATGGACTTAGTGGTTAAGGTAGAAACTCTGAGCTGTAAAGAGCTAATACAGAATGTAGCAAAGTAAGGTATTTTTTTTAAATGATGCCTGTGCCAGGTGAAGAAATACAAGAATGAGGCTAGACAGACAACTTCATATTAAACTGTCAAAAACTTAAAAGGTATAAGCAAAATCTGCTAATTATAAGTCTCTTATCAAAGATTATAAAACAATATGCATGAGAAAGCCATAGTTTTCCATGAAACAACAAAACACACAGCTGCAGTGGTCATGCTAATGCTCTTAGTGAATTGCCTCATGCCATGCCCTAATGCAATATGTTAATCTTCATCCTTTAAGGGAATTAAAAAAAAAACAGTTCCAGTCTAATAATTATGAAGCACTCTTCTGTCCCATTTTGCTTACACTTTCAGAGTAAAATCTTTCAGAAATGCTTCCAAGCGTCCATCCTTGTTTTGGCAAAATTCACGAAAGTCAGCCAGCATTTTGTCCTGGAATGCCTCATCACCAGTGCTGCCTGAGCGCCAGCGTTTTGAAGACATGAAGTTCCAGGACCAGAGAAATCCCACATGGTGGTTTTGGATCATCTTTTGGCTTGACTGCTGCCTCGCAATGTAGTCCTTATGCATGTCGGATGTGGACTTCTTGGCCACGTATGACACTGTAGGTGATGGAGGATACCGTGCTGGACCATGAGTGCTTGAAAGAAGGGATGGATAGAGATCCGGAATGAGAACAAACATGCCAGCAGTGCAATGGACGTACTGATGTATGTACTCCTGCATGTACAGGTGTTGCTGTGAAGACAATGATTTTGATGAAGAGGCATCAGTTTTTCCTGGGTCAGGCACTGGAACGTTGATTCGTACAAATCCATATCTGTGTACACAATGTCATTTCTTCAGTGTCATGCTATACAAACATTAAAATTAAAAATAATTACATTATAATGCATTGGACTATTTGTAAACAAACTTTGTTTTAAGTTGCCTGTATTTCGATTTCATATCATTTTAAGAGATTCTGTACTATTTCAGGATAGCTGATACCATATTTGTAAACAATTAAGCTTCAGATGTATATCAGAAATTGGACTTCATTTCATTTCAACCTATACATTATAGTCGCCCAAAATCATCTTGAGATAGAAAAGTATTCCTTCTAAAAATGAAGCAGCCTAGCTTTGTAGCATTTTAAAATAGCTTGTATATTTATTTACAAAATAATTAGGACCCACACCTTTTCAAGATAGCATCTTGAATCAGCAGCAGACGTTCCTGCCTGACTTCAGAAGAACAATCTGTCAGAACAGAATAAAGACAAAATTTCTGAAGAAGGGATAAAGGTTTGTCATAAATTCAAGTTTACAAGAAGGGATAAAGGTCTGTCATAAATTCAAGCTTACAATAAGGGATAAAGGTTTGTCATAAACAAAAACAATCTGAAAATAGTAGATCAGTTATAAGAGACATGTCTGATATCCTTAGTATGTGCATATGCACAGCAATTTTAAATCTCAGTTAAAAACTTCATCCAAAAATGATATAACATCTTAATTTGAACGCAGTGGATAAGCCTTCAGTAGATGGTGAACTCATGCAGAACATATGTTAATAGCAATACTAATATAGCACTCATAACACAATTCCTGCTATGTCTCACAATTCATACCTCAATGCACTTTACAATATGGCCACCTGTATACACACACGTAGGCAAACACGAACACACAGCAACATGTACATAATTAAATTTACATATCCAGTTTCTTGGATAACTGTGCAGCAAGAACATATAAATCTATATCCTACACACAAAACAAGGGTATCTCTTAAAGAAACATTAGATGAAACTGTTTTAATGACCAACAACTAAAAAAAAAATAACACAGCATATAAGCACTATCCATTTATTATTTTTCCTATCTTTATATTTTAAGTTACTGCCACAGAGAGCCTGGGAGAAATCATAAGTCTGAGGAAAGTGCACAGCAAATTTGGCCAGACACCTACTATAGTAACACTGAAATGACTGATAAAAATTGGCAAAGGTTACAACTACTTACAGAAATCCATAACTAGAACAAAATAACAACTTCACAGCACATCAAATCTTTTACCAGTGAAGATGATCTCACTATCTTCAATGTCATCCAAGGCCAAAGGCACGAAAATAGGACTTCTCAAAGGATCAGAGTTGACACAATTGGGCAAAGCAAAAGGGTCAACAGGAACAGGAATCAAATGAAATCCACATGGTCCAGCTTTTCTAGCCCAGCTGTAAATCTGAAAAGCGAACAAATAATTAAAATACTACTGGTACATTTATCAGTCATTTGCATTTTGAAAACTATACAACAATTTCTTTTTGAAGTTTAACTTCTACAAAGGCTGCCTCTGCCCTTGACATTTGCTTATTTTAACATCAATAACCATTAAAAAAAACAACTAAGTAGTTCTCGTTCAAATTGAAAATGATAAGACTGCTAAAAACTAACAAACGAAGGCAAGTGAATCAAACTAGCCAAATAGCCCTCTTCCTCCCCAAAAAAGTACCTTTGTCATCAGCAGTATGTACGCATATGCTCATGCCAGACTCACCGTCTCTCCAAGGATACAGCCAGTGGCTACCATCCAGTGAATTTGGATTTCAAAAGCACACAATGGACTGTAGTAAGCATTGTAACAGGCTGAGGCCCACTCTTGTCGATCACTTTTACCGCTAGGGTTCACATCCACATTCACATACTTATGCAGCTGAGTTGCTGTTGACAAGCAGGGCAGGTACCATTATCTTATGAGAGAATTGTAAATAATGAAACAATAAAACATGGTAAGAAACGATAAACAGCAAAGACAAAATATGACTAATACTCAAACACCAAAACACCCCCCACAAAAAACTAATACAAAGATATTAATACATTGTTAAAAGCATCATGTCCAGTTTAAGTCAAAGCTGAAGCTCATATATTAAAACAAAATAAGTAAAGCTTCTACCCTCCCCACCAAAAAAAATAAAACCCCAAAAACAAGTCATGACAGACACAGATAATAAAAAAGCTTTTTATAACTGTCAAGCGAAAAATGTGATGGTGTGGATGATGCTGTAGTAAAAAAAAAAAAAAAAACAAAATAATCCTGAGCACCTCTTCACCCTAAGCATAACAGGTTTCAAACAGATAATAAAGATGCAAGTGATGTCAAGTTGTTGTGGACATTGTTTATTGTCTTCTAAATAGCTATGAGATTGCATACAAAAGAAAACAATATTTCACACTGTACCTTCTAAATGAGCAGTTTATATTTTTTTCTTTCACTTTTGGTGCTGCACATAGGCATATGTGGAGAGGGGATAACAGCTTATATATGTACATTGTATATGATAGCGTTTCCCTTCCCACCTTTTTTTTTTGAGGGGATGGGAAATTCCTGCCACTGGTTTATCTAGTCACATTTGGTGCTGCAGATGAAGATCAGTTTGTGTTTAACAATGTAGCATATTTAAAGTTTTATCACAGCACCAGTATAGGACATTATGACGAACAGAATAAAACACAAGGCTGGAGACGCATGTGTAGGTTCAATGGAGGCTGCTGAAAGACAATGGCATGCTTCAACACACCAGACATGGTTCAAAGGAGTCTTAAATGTTGCATCAAACCTGTAACTAGCCTACAATCTCAAGCCATGAAGAACGAGTCTAATGAAGCCTTGTCAAGTGAACTATGAAAAAATGCAGAGATATAAAATAAGCTAGCTGAGTCAGCTAGAAGCCTTAACAATACATCATGCATTAGCAGCAAAAAACAATCAGCTGTGTGTGTGTCAAATAATACCAGCATGCAAGCCAATTATGCATTTCCTCATTCACAAATGGGGGGAAAAACAGCACAACAATTATCATCCAAAAGGTGAAAGATAAGTTTTAAAAGAACAAAACAGAAACAATGTTCCCATCTTTTTTATGGTGATGAATGCCAAGCAAACTTTAGTGTGTTTCATCAAGCTTCAGATCTCAACTGTGAGCAAACTAATGTTCTCCACGAATTAACCAAATTAAAAATATAAAAATTGTAAATAAACTGGAAACCAGGAGATTGGAAGATTGATCTCCATGAAATGAAAACAGAAATCAAACAAACACACAAACAAAACTAAAACAGCACATGGGATGTGACAGGGAAAAAGAAATAAAGATTTAATGCCATATGCACTTTTCACCTCTTATGACTAGTGCATGCAGTCTACATGGACCATTGTATGTACACTAAGTCCTCTCTCTTATGTTCTTGCATTTAAACAAAACAGCAGAAACACTGGACAGCAAGATGAACTGTTACAACATGTTAGCCAAAACACTGGACAGCAAGATGAACTGTTACAACATGTTAAAGGCCAGTGTGAGACATCCTGAACCAGCACAGCAAAGCATTGGAACAGCAAAGTAGCAGCATTAACTTCTGCGTCATGCATGCATCCATGCACAAAAACTGCAGTGGCCTTCTGTACTAAACTGTACACTGGCCTTACTCTTACAGCCTGAAGACTAAGACTTATATTGAAGGCTTATATAACATTAAAACAATGCATGTATGCATGTGTGTGTATGTGTGTGTTGATGTGAGGGGTGGCTCACAAATTGTACTTTCTCTTTAAGTAAGGAATTTTAATTTGGCTGACATCTCACACTTTAGCATTTATCAGTCTTCTTTTAGGTTATCTCAGCAATGTGTTCAATGGAGCAAAAAGTAGCAATAGAAGATAGGCCTTCAGCAAAATTAGCCAGCTCTGACATCAGACTACTTAAGTCTGCTATCACTGCAACCAAAATAAAAAGTGACCCCTCCCCTCCCCAAATCCCAAAACATACAGTAACAATTAATTATACACTGCACCAGATGCATGTATCAAATGTATATCAAAATAATGATAAAAATCTGGTAACCAAATAATGCTGACAGCAGTGGTGCACATTTAAAAACATGCATCTATATGACTCTCACCACAACTGTTAAGGCCAAACAGAAATTTTCTGCCGAAGCAAAGGACTGTGCCAGTCAAAAAGCAAGTGAGAAATGACGAATCCTAAAACATAAGCCTGAAGTAAATGCTCATCCAAAGATGGCAGGCAATAAAAAAATACAACCTCCCAATAAAGAAGCACAGTGAAGTCTAACAATGCTGAGATGAAGGGTGGAAAAAAAGCTTACCTTTGTTAGCACAAACATTGATTTTTCCTGAAATGCAGCCCCAGGATAAAATCAGGCCATCAGATTTGTTTAATGTAAAATGATTGATGTTCTTGAACTTCTCATAAATGCAATTCAGCATCAAATGTTCCATCAAATTATTTTTGCGCGTTTGCACATTCTAATCATCATCTAACCTGCGTCAGTTAATAAACATCCCCACTCTATAAAACAAGATTAAACACACTGACTACAAATAGGATGATAAATATTTCTACTGCTATTAATTTACCCCTATTTCCCAAGATTTATATCCTTGAATTATCAAAGCTTTTTATGTAATGAGCAATATTTAAAAACACAAAAAATGTTTTGTGTCTGAAGTTATGTTCTAAAATGTTCAACTTATCTACAGAACATATTCTGGAGTTCAGTTTCAGAGAAAATCCATGCTAACACTTTACAGTTCACTCCAACATATAGTCAGCAAGGAATCCTGGACCGTAATGAGTAAAAATAATAGATGTTCTTGAGATGTGTTTGAGAAACAAACACAGGTAACCAAACAGACAAATCCCAGACTACAGCCAAAGACACTGGATCTATTAATAGAAGATGTTGATTTTGTACTTGATATTGACATTCCACCCATCAAATGCTGTTTTTGACAACACAAACGAAATCCTTGTACACAACATGTGTCCATGTGACAAAGCTACTTAAAATGAGTAGAAAGGTAATTCATGCAGTCAGTAAAGATGCTTCTCTATCATGCATGTTAAGTAATTAACTACACTTCTCTCTTCATCAAAAAGCAAACCAAATTCTTAAGAAATAATATACATAAGGAATTAAAAAGACAAAGGCAAACCAACTGGGTGCCAAAAATCAAGAAAACTCTGAAAACAGATGTGTCTGAGCAGTTCAAATATGCAACACTTTTCTGCTTCATGTGCTATTGTTCTCAGCAGGTAGCATAAGGCTATTACTGATGACAGTGATCATGCGGAAAATTCATTCAAACTCTTCCTAGCACATATGATTATGTGACAAGCTTTGATGCCAAATATTGTCCATGTCACTCAGAGAAGAGTTTAAGTGGCATCATCTTGTCCCTGGTGTCTCTGGTAACTTATCTGGAAGCACAGGACATTGTAATACAAGAAAACCACCTCATCACATGGTACCTGAGGGAGAGAACTTACCTGACTGCTGCCCCCACCCCTGATTGCTCAGTCCAGTCTGTTTTCTCCAGTCCTCTGAAAACAGATCTGATGGAGGTGTTGAGCTCATGATGCGCTCAGGTGTCTCACGTGATGCAGGAAGGAAAAACTTGCAAGCTTTTTCGCTATCTACTTCCTCTTCATCTGGTTCTGGCAAGATGGACACCTCCAGCCACTCATTTTGAAAAAGAGTGTTATAACCATACCCTGGGTATACTGCATGGGGTTCTAGAACAAAATATTAAAATGTAGTAAAAACATTTTGTTTAAAAAAGAAATTTTAAAAAGTGCATAACAAATTTAACTATCTCTAGGTGATTCATTATGATGGAGACTAACATTTGGCAAATGACTTACTAACATAAAATTTGTTCATAATGCATAACGCAGTAAACATAATGGTAAGAAACCTATTTTGCTAAGAGTCTGTCCCTCTGACCACAAATAAGATAATCTGTATAATAAAATGTGCAATTTGTGTACCACCAAAGTGAATCTCACATGGCTCAGCTATTTTTCTATTTTTGATTGTGTATAATAGTCATTCATCTCTGTATGACCTGTGACCATTGTAGTGCATTTTCTGCTGGAATGGATGATCCATTGTGTGCCATGCTGTGTACGACTTTTTTGAAAGTGCTGCATTAGATACCTCACTGTCTCAGAATTAAAGAATATTAGGCTCCATTTATGTGGGAAACTTCAAAGTCTTCATTTTTCTTACCTTTTAAAAGAATTTATTATTTAATGTTCTCATAGTTTTTTCAATAGCTGAAATTAATACCTTTTTGAGGTAAACCTGAATCCAAGGTTTATGACACAAGTTAAAAATAATTTGCATGCTCTAACATATTCCAGACTGGATCATTCCTTTTGTGCATAGTAAGCATTGTGATTTGAAGATAGACAATAGCAAATGATGCAGAGTTTATTTTCAAGACATGAAGTAAAAGAATGAATACCAGGACAGTTCTGCATAATTCCATGCACTATCAAAACGCTGACAAAAACAGAGTGACAGCTACACAATAAAAAAATGTATTCTTTGACTGTAAAATAATTCATATTTCAGCAATAAATCTACGGGCAAATGTGAACCCCCACCCCAAATGCTGGCCTTCATTTGCTGCCTGTCTCTATATTAAGCTCATTAAGCCAGCTAGAGTAAATATTGTGCACGTCATCTTATCAAAACAGTAAATCAATGCCTTATCTGGTCTTACCTATCTTTCCTTTCCCTTGTGTTACATAGTACAGATAGAAGCCATAAATAAACATGTGCCGAGGGTTGCCTGATGCATGAAGAACAAGTTGATCGTCCACCAAACGCTGAAACACAGTGCTTTAGTCTTTTTCTGTGTTTCATTATAAACTATGTATCATCTTAGCAGTCCTACTTACATCAACATTGTGGCATGAATATTTTTCTGTGATTCATTATAAACTATGTATCATCTTAGCAGTCCTACTTACATCAACGTTGTGGCATGAATACTGTGTGCACTTATGACACATCTCAACACTACAAACCTCTGCCACAAACACAGTACACACTTCCAACATTGCATACTTCTAACTCATATCAACACTTTACAAACTTCTGCCACAAACACAATACACACTTCCGTTACACATTGACTTTATACGCGTATTTGTCTTCAATGCTGTTCACACTTCTGACCTACACAAAAAACACACATACATAGAGGTGGTAACACTGTACAACTGCCTGACAGACACTAACACTCTATATGTCTCTGTTAAGAAGACAATGAACACTGCAAATCTCTCTCACATACATAAATATTTACACGACTTACACCATTTACATTATAATTATACAGACAACCTATATCATCACTGTGCATGTATGGATATGATCTACATCAACACTATACATATACCTATAATAGCATGTACGTTACATCAAGGCTGAACACATATATGACCTACAACAATACTACACATTGCTCACCTGCATCACCATAGTAGCCTGTGCAGTGGTCTGAGCCCCAGACACATGCTGCTGACACCAAGCCACTGCTTCCACTGAGATAAACGTGTTGCCTGGCAACCCTGGCTGACCTTGAATGAAGCTCAGACCAGTCCTTGACACACCAAATAATTTTTTGTTTACACCAACCAGGTGACAGAAAGATTATATATAGATTGTGTTTTTATTTATGTCGCTGCTGTGTAATACTGTTAGACTTTTATTTTTCTTCTACAACTTTCACACTTCCAGTCGACTGCCAATCTGTTCTGCTTGATGCCATGCCAGTTTCAAGTCGTCACTACTATGGACCTTTCATAAATGGAAGATCAAACAGTCATCTGCTTTAATATTTTCATGCAGTTTTCTCTGTTTTGTGATTGCATCTATACCAGCAGTCTTTTGGCAATTTAATCTCCGTTGGGCCGAGTCTCTTTTGATCTATTCTGCATTCCCCACAGACTACACAGTGGCTTTCTGAGCTGTATATCTGAACTGTAACAACTCAACAACAAAATTTTGGTCTACATAGAAGATGTAATATAGCAGAGCAATGATCCAAACCTTCCACTAAAGTCACTGACAGAACAGCCAGATTTTAGTCTTTCCTTTGTGTTTTTCTGTTTGTTTCCATTTGTTACCTGACATATATTGGACTGTGTACATATGTGTGTTTTGTACATTTTGTGTCCCTCTTATTTTATGTCTTACCGTTTCTCTTGTAGACCAAACTGAGCCTTCTGCTAAGTTGGGAAATGTGCTATACAAATTTCCTTTATTATTGTTAGAATACAACTCATATAAAAGACTTTATGCATGCACAGACATTTCAAGAAATATAGTAAACAATATGGGAAGATCTGCATAAATGATACAAATTCCTTCCAGTATTTCTTAAAGTAAGAAATACAACAACCCATACTTAAAAACCTCTGACTAACAAAATTTAACAGGCAATACAACAAAAACTGATGTCATCATAAGCACATCACATGATGATAATCACAACATAAAAATTCCCCAAATTCATAAGGACAATACCAAGAGTATAGAACAAGATTTCCAATGCCTTGACATAATTCAAGGACTCACTACAGCAGCTGGAAATCTCAATTACTCACTGTGGATCAAGCATGGCTTCTACAATCTTAGACGAAGGGGAGGACTGCGTTAGTCTGTCTTCCTTTTCTTTACTGCAAGCGCGAACAAAAACTTCAAGATACCTTTGTATTGTTTGCAGTTATTGTATTGGATGTACACAATCACATGTATATTACTTTACTAAAGCCTTTTACATTAGAGCTCATTTAAATGTATCAACCATTAGAGATTACTTGAATGTATCGTAACGCTAGGGCTCATTTGAAGTATGTTTAGATGCATTCTGAATGTTAAGTTTGCAGTACAGTTTTGTTCTTCTGCCTGGCTGCTTTGTTCCTCACCTTTCTTGCTCCTGCTTGGAAGCAATCTCTGGGCTCTCTCCTGCTAACTGACCCTGTTGTACAAACAGCAATCTTCAAGAAAATGCAGTCACTGATAATGTCTCTCAGTGCTAGGGAAATGCAGATACTCAGCACATGGCCATTATCAAACAATGTTCATAAAGCACTGAAGAAAAAGCAAGGATAACAATGCAGAGTGTATGCTGAATAAACGCCATTCACTGATTTATTAATTAAGTGCATTATCACAAACCTGCTGTTTTAAAATATTTTTTTTTATTTATCCCAAAAGGGGACAGGGAACGGAGCTGGAAGGGGGGAGGTGTGAGCGGAAGAGTTAATGTGTTTATGAGGTCTGAGTGGGTGAGTCAGTGCCTGCCATGATGGCCGGCCAGCCGCTTAATTAACTTGTGTCGACAAGTTGTTTTGAAAAAATAGTGACGAAAGGAGAGAGTGTTGGGGTTTCTTTGTTTCTATTGTTTCCATTGTTTTATGGTGATAAAGTCTTTTGATGAGAGCAAGGGAGGAAGAGCAGTTCCTGATCGTTGTTAAAATGTGTCCCGAGAGGACAGAGTAGTTAGTCTCCTCGGCGTTCTCCATGTGTCCGGAGGGACAAAGTAATAGTCCTGATCAGACTGTTGCTGGGGGAAAAAACAGACTTGGAGAAGCCTTGAATGGCTGTTTGTTCGCAAGTCCTCGACAGACTTGCGGTGTTTAAGCCTTGACTGGCTGTTCACAAGTCCTCAACAGACTTGTGGTGTGTAGGCCTTGACCGGCTGTGTTTTGTGAACAAGTCCTGATGGATTGTTCAGTGTCTATGTCATATTGAAACTGTTGAGGTGAGTGTCTATTTATGTCGATTTTTGTTGTTGTTGTAAATCGGTGAGGCGGTGTTTTGATTTTTTGTGTGAAATGGGGAGATTTTTGTATTGGATGAGAGTGATATTATATGTGTATATTTTAAGGATGAAGATGGGGTAAAAAGTAGTATTGGTTGTGGAGAGAGTTTTAGTTTTGAAATTACCAATTTCAAAAATATTGGTTATATTCTCTCCAGGTTTTTCTTCTTCTTTGTTTCCTTTGTTTGTTCTTCTTCTGACGGGGTTTCTGATGTATCTACCTGATTCATCTACGGTCTTATTGGATTACCACTGACTACTGGGAAAACAGCGGTACCTGCAGAAGTTAGCGGACTATTACAAGTGGAGACTGTTGGATTATTATAAGTGGTGACTTTGTGTTATTTACGAGTGGTGACATCGATATAAAGAACAGTGGATATTATAAGACAATGAACGAAACTGTGTTGGGACTGTGAGATTAGTCATTGAGAGCTGCTTTGTATACATATGTTGTTGTTTTTTCTCTCTTCAAATTATATTTGCTTTTTTAAATTCAAATTGTGGTTGTTGTTTTAATAGTCAGTTACTGACTCGTCTGAAGGCACTGTAGAGTGCAGGTGACATGCATCAAATTAAGTGTATACTGGTGCCATTTCCTTAGCATTATCAATGCAAATATCTGCACGTGTATTTACTTTTTTAAAATTCACACCTTCTTTTGGCATGTTCTACAACTACAGTTATAAAAAAGTGCTCCTCCTCCAGACAGTTTACTGACTTTAGTTCGTCGTGATTGAGGCAGGCGTTTCAGCTTGTTGAGGACCTCACAAAAGCGAACAAAACTCATTGTCAGCTGTTTTAACTCTGCTGGCGTTTTCTCCTCATATATGTCACATCTGGAGGAATAAAAATAATTACAAAACTCACGTCTACAAGTTGGGAAAAATGCTTTTAGACATCTTAGAATAGAAAGATGTGTTTCTAAATCTTCTACATCTAAATCATCAGTTTCAATGTACATATCACAAGGGAAGATGCATGCAGCACCATACAACTCTTCCCACTAGCATAAGTAAATTGTTTTTAAACACTAACATTTGCAATTCTCTCTTGTTGGTGGTGTGGGAAACATTCAGCACAAACTGATTCACTTTTACCTTGAGCTCTGTCCATCAATGATCTTCTTGGTGGCTGTATTATTGGAGGGAAGCAGGAAAAAGCGACTTCTCCAGTACTTCAGAAACTGCAAGAATAGACCCAAATTGACATTTCCCCTCTGCTGTGCTTCAGGAATGGAAAAGACCATTTTTGGTGGTAAAATTTCTTTCTTCGAGTACTTACCAGATGACATGACTATATAATAATAATAATAATAGTGAAGATTTTTATAGCGCATATTCACACTCGTAGAGAGTATGCTCTTAGCGCTTAAAACGAGGAAGAGACGTGGACTAAGTAGATACAGAACACAGGGGACGAAAGAAAACGACAGTACTGACAAAAACAGATAACAAAAGGCATCTAGTAACAGGAACAGAGAAAAATAGTGATGGGTAAAGTAGCAAGAGGGAAGGGGGGGGGGTAAGGACTAGCATTGTGGACTAGGAGTAGTGCTCAAGGAAGAGGTGCACTTTCAGTGCAGATTTGAAGGATTCAATTGTAGGAAGGTGGCGGATATGGAGAGGAAGAGAGTTCCATTGTTTTGCAGCACAGTAGCCAAAAGTCCTGTGACCATATGTTGTTGTTCTGGTGACAGGAACAGTCAGAGTACGGTTGTCAGAGGAAGAGCGGAGTTGTCTGGCTGGAGAGTAAGGGATGAGAAGTTCAGAGAAATAGTCAGGACAGGAGCCAGCAAAGAAATTAAAACACAGCACAGACAGTTTGTACTGGATGCGAGAACGGACGGGTAGCCAGTGTAGAAAACGAAGGAGAGGTGTGACATGGTCCCGTTTCCTTGCTCTAAGTACCAGACGTGCAGCGGAGTTCTGTACTCTCTGGAGTTTCTGAATGAGGGATGAGGGGCAGCCTGCCAGCAAGGAGTTGCAGTAGTCAAGTCGTGAAAGAACAAACGCACAGACAAGAGTGTTGGTGGCACGTGTAGAGAGAAAGTGACGGATGGCACTGATCTTACGGAGCTCATAGTAGGCAGACTGACAGACAGCTGTAACATGTTTATCAAGGGTCATGTCTGCGGTGACAATAAATCCCAGATTCCTAACAGATGACGTGAAGGTGATGTTGCTGTCGCCCACCTTGATGTGATTGGGCAGACTGACTAGTGAAGGTTGATGTCTTCTTCTATGGCACAAGAGGGCTTCCGTTTTATCATCATTTAGTTTAAGCTTGTTTTTCACCATCCAGCCCTTGACATCACTAATACAAGCTTCTAGAGAGCTAATAGCAGAGTGAGACTCAGCCAGTGGAATAGAACAGTAAAGCTGCGTGTCATCTGCATAGGACTGATGAGACACCTGGTGAGACCGGATGCAAGATGAAAGTGGTTTAGTATACAGGATGAACAGGACTGGGCCAAGTACTGAGCCTTGGGGAACACCACAGAAAAGTGAAGCAGGGCGAGATGTCTTACTGCTGCTCTGAGATAAACATTAGACAAAGAAACCTATACATTTTTGGAAAAAAGAAAACTTCCCTGTGCTACCCGGCAAAGCCACGATCGTGGCCTGTCATACTAAATTAGGCAACAAGGCAACTGCATAAACATTCTTGCATACATCTTCAACTACGTCAACCCCACCCCACCCCTCTGCTGCCTGCATGGCCATGAAGGCCCTGGTTCACACATTGCCCTGGGGTTGGGTGGAGGTGTTAAGTCACAGCCACCGACTGCACGGCCCTGAAGGGAACACCATTTATGACAGCAACAGCAAGTGATGCAAACTTTACGACATATTGCATAGCATAGCATAGCTAAATACACACAGCTTCTTTATTAATCTACAAGAAGGGTGACGTTAAACACCACTGGGGCTTTCGTAAATCATCGGTGGAGAGGCATAAGAAACATACATCTGCAAGATAGCCGGGCAAAAAACTGGAGTAGAGCACTGACTGGCGTGACAGGTGAGGATGGGAGGGGGCTGAGCTGAATTCAGGTCCTACCCTGTTGCACAGGTTTGGACAGCTGGATTTGAGGTAGCTATAGAGGGTGATCTCCAAATAGTGTCATCTGGTACAGTACAAAGAAGAAATACCTATACCTTGCACTTCTAATAATCAATGACATAAGGTCACTTGGAATAAGCTGAATCCTCCCAGGATGGATGTAGATTGTATCACAGCACTGTAATAATGTAAAACAAATTTAGACAACAACTTAAGCAGAACCTGTTTTTTATTCATTCCCTCAGTTTGAAAGCTCAAACATGAGACAATTGTCTGCCTATATCATCACTACTTGAGTCCCAAAGGTAATAATAAAGCATTAGCACTTACATCAGCCAAGCCATGGTCAGCCTCACCCCGAGTGCAGATGTACTGATCGAGGTAGCTCCAATTGTAGTTCTCCAGCTGCTCATTAAAGAACTCAGTGGAGGAAGCATCATAGCAGTATGAGTCAGGAGCCTGGAAGCGGTAGAAGTAGGTGTAGGTCCGCTTAGGCTGAGGATGCCTACATGACATTCAAGTCCCTCCATCAGAACTGTTTTTCAGTTCTTCCTTTCCTCTAAGTGTTATGTGAAAATGAATGTATGCGAAAAGACTACTACAAGCAAGTACATGAACTGTATATCAGAACATGCAAAGTTCACAATGCCGTAAAAGTAAAAAATTCTGTGAAGGAGGCAAAAATAATCCTTTTAAAGTTAAACATTTAAAGCAAGGTGGCAAAACAAAGAACAGGATGCTTAGGCCATTAGTATATGAAGATATCTTCTGTAAGAAACAAGGCTGTACAGGCATTGAAGAACAATCCAGAACAGAGGTAAATGGCGCAATAGTCACATACCAGTAGGAGATACCATAATTCCATGCAAATCCATGGACAAGACAAAACAACAGAGAGCAGTCTCCTCCAGCTGTTTAGTAAGTCAATCTCGTTCTCACTAGTTAGGTATGCATCTGCAGTGTGGAAATGCAGGCCAGTACTCCATTTCCTTGACACTTCACAATATCTAAAGTAGGAAAATGGCTCACAACTCACCTGGGCCAGGATTTAGTCACTGTAATGGTGGAACCTTTCAGGTGTAGGTTGTGGAAGATACGACCGATGCTTAAGTAATATTCTTCCTGTTTAAAAACAGAAGGATAAAAGCCCTATAAATTTTTGACTTATAACTGATATCATGCCCTCTGTTAAAGAAGTTATTTAATAATAATAATGATATAATAATAATGTACCAAAGTGAGTCAGAAAGGAAAAAAACAAACAAACAAACAAACAAAAACAAAGAAAATGAGATAATTATAAAAAAGGCAAGTGGGCTGAAACAAACCTCTGAATCCTCCCTCTGCCGGGCTTGCATCATTCCTGCAACATGCTGGAATTGCTGAGACTTTGCCACTGATGGTGTGTCACTCTTTTTGCCGTTCTTCTTGGACACAATCAGTTGAAATCCCTTCAACAAAAAACCACGAAAAAGACGTTACCACAAAAAGCCTAATTTGATATTATAGTTAAAAACTAAGAACTTATTATCCCTCACCAACAGCTGTAGCTTTTTTTGACACAAAGCCCAGATATGACACTTATATACAGAGTATACAGCTAATGTATTATTAATTTGAAAAGGTGTGCTCTAGATGCATTCAGAAGTTAATTATATTTTAGTGAGATGAGCTTTGATAGTGTTATCAAGTCATTGAAATCTTTTTATCTGAGATTTGCTGCTCAACTAACACACACAAGAAAAACTTACACAAGCAGAGAGTACATAGCTACCACAGTTACCTTCCATATGTATTGCACCTGCAAGATACTGGAAGTCCCTATGTGAGCAGTTTACTATTTACTCTCTTATTTGAACAGTTTGAAAATGTGAAAGAAAGAGCTTAAACAAAAAAGTCCAGCGAGGTGCTTTGTAAAATAGGATGCACACTCTCATACTGAGATGATTCTTTTCCAACAGTCTGGTTAACATAACTCACGACCATAACTCACTACCATAATTTGCTACCATAAAAGAGAGCAACTCAAGGAGAGAGAAACTTGTTTGTTGGGAATACTGTTCTTTATTCTTTACATGTTTTTCCTAGAACTGTTTCACTAATAAAGAAAGACAACCCATTTTATCGGTGGTAATTATGGAATAATATAAACTGAGAGCGACGAGATTAGGTGTTCAAAACACTGAGGCATCCCATGGCCATCAAAGTTAAGGGATGATGATGATGATGAAATCTAGTAGTATAATCTTACTTGTCCCAAACGCTGGGAAATTAGCTCCCGGAAAACCTCATGCGTTGTAAGAGGAGGACGGCGGTAAACCTTCAAATTTTTGTCATCAGGTTGACTAAAGACATTCAATAAAAAATAGTCATGTTTTACTGATAGGTGTAACAGTCATCCTCACATAAAAATATACATGACATCAACAATATAGGACTAAAATAGTTTAAAAAGATAAAAAAGTAAAATACTATCAAATATCATCTCTGATACTATGTTTATGACAAATATGTGTAGAACAAAATGTAGCTGGAAATTACAATTTCTATACCTTCAATATTCATTTTCTGAATTAATGAAATAAAAAAAAAATCACTAGCAAGCCTTTGAAAAAGTAAAACATTAAAAATCAGAGGAAAATTTGATTCCAGACCATCCACCACTGTCAGTCAAAAAATAAGAAAAATTAGACATTAATAGCCAAAAAAAAACCCTGACATACAAAAAAGAAACAACAACCAAAAACTGATGTTTAAAAAACCCCAGAAAACTCTTACTCAGCATTGATATCATCTGGCAGCAAGCTATAATCAGCAAAGACATAGTCGTACTGTAGGCTTCCACTCTCTGGAAAGTAGTCAGTAGTAATAGGCAGGCAAGCTGGCATGGTGAGGGACTTCCAGTCCACGCCTGCAGACAATATAACACAGACTTTCTGACAATATTTAATCAGCCACAGCTGACAAAGGGCCACTCTCACATATTCTAAAAAGGTCTTTCAATGTTCCCTTTTATAAATCCACAGTGCTAGATTTTAACTCTTTTTGAATGCATTTTTGACTGTTAAAGGTGGATAACAATAACTTTACTCAAACATAAATTAACCCTTAAAATCTGAATCAAGTATAGACAGCACCGTTCATTTTCAAGACTTACACATAACATTCTGGTAGGATGTGTCATTAAAACTTATCAAGAATACATCTCAAATAGTAAGCCCTTATACATTTCCCTTCAAAGGCTTCATAAACCCATAACACTCAAACTGCCTAATGTTTTATGCACATACTGCACCACCAGTTACTAAAATATTTACTGTAATCATCGTAATATACACTAAATGCCTGTAGCAGCGAGGACAAGAGAGAAATCATACTGACACAAGGAGGAGGTAAATGCATAATTAAGGTTATGTTTACTGGGTCTGCATGCCTTTCGTTCACCACATGCATCAGAAAGTTATTGGTCAGGAGTCCACTTAACTCTGATTCATTCATAATTACTTCAGCTACCATGTACAACTGTTTTACTCATGCAGTCTATGCTTTAGATATCCCCATGATCTATGCCCTAGACATTCTCAGTCTATGCCCTAGATATTCCCAGTCTATGCCCAAGGTATTCATGCAATCTACCTCTCCCATCACTTCACACACCTGTCTGCATGCACCTCACCAAATATTTCACAGTGCTAGCTGTTTTTGCATCAGAAAAGATCGTTAAATGCAATTTAAGCAAATAGCATGTACATGGTAAGATGAAACTTCACATCATAAGTTGCTGGCTACAAGCAAAACACACACAGTGCCTGGACCTTCATGTTAGCACCTGAATCAATGAATGTTTCCATATCCGCCACCTTCCTACAATTGAATCTTTCAAATCTGCACTGAAAACACACCTCTTCCTTGAGCATTACTCCTAACAGTCCACAATGTTAGTCCTTCTTACCCCCCCCCCCCTTCCCTCTTGCTACTTTACCCATCTTTCTCGGCAGAATCACTATATTTCTCTGTTCCTGTTACTTGATGCCTTTTGTTTTCTGTTTTGTCGTCAGTACTGTCATTTTCTTTCGTCCCCTTTGTTCTGTATCTACTTAGTCCACGTCTCTTCCCTGTTTTAAGCGCTAAGAGCATGCTCTCTATGAGTGTGAATATGCGCTATAAAAATCTTCACTATTATTATTATTATTAACAAAAGATCTTAGACTTTTAAGGCTCTGGCAAGCCCCTGTCCAGCATTTGCAGGAAAAGCCAAAGGCCATGATGACTATTAAGTCCATTGTGGCCATCAAAACCAAATCAGGCCATTAATTACTGGTTTCTGGATAAATGAGCTTTTAAAAATTACTATCAGTGATTAATAATCATTAGTACACCATATTTCAAGGACGAGCCCAAAAAAGTCTTGATCTGCATTCAAAAAGTAACACTGATTCAAAACTATTCAAAATAAAACAATCTTTTTAATCAAACTCAAATGTGGCACATCTATGCTTCTGGAGAAAGAACTCTTCATATTTTTCTGTTCCCCTTACTCTAACTCCATGTCCATCTACCCATGACAAGACACAGACAAGGAAGCAAAACCCTGAAAGAGGTTTCTGAACACTTTCAGTACAAGGTCAGAGAGTCTTCCAGCCTTGACTTCTTGGTCCTACTTGCAGCCACCTCTTGACAATATATTGCTTTCTGGTGCTTAAGAAAAAGTCAGAAAACCAACAAACACAATGAGGTCAATTTGCATATACACAACCATCAATTTCTAGCTGTTAGCCACTTTATTTGTAAACTTCTGTGTCCTCTCCAGTGACTCTGTTCCACTGTGCAGACAAGTGCCTTCTGATGAAAAGTTATATCCTTATTACCAGCAGTGCTGATAAAATCTTGCACTGACCAGTATCATAAGAAATAGACAATAACAGAGAACATGAGTTCAGACATCATGACCACAGCACAACGAAAAATAATTTATGAGCACTCACTGAAAACATGAAGGGTGGAAGCAGATAAAAAATAAAACACACAAAAACAAAAAAGTTGTCATTTTTAAGGTAAGCTATCTCTTTATATACATGCTTCACAAATGTGACTAAATGCAATTTAATGTACATGTGATTACACAAAAGATCTCAAGTGACAGCTTTAAGAAGGATAATGTTTGACAATTTTGTAAAAATGTAGCAAAAACATGCAAGCAATATAGCCAGACCAAAAGCCATCCTGCCATTTTGTATTGCTTTAGAAGATAAGAAAATTTAGAAAAGTAAAATTCTTTTGGATGCTATATGAAAAAGATGCACACACACATTTCCACACAGTCAGGCAAAAGAGTATTTCACAAAAGTAATTACAGGAGCACAGGTTCTAATGCAGGGAAACAGAGAAGATTCTGCATTGCTCTAATATGTTTATATGAGAGAAGCAGACTGGCACAGACATGTTATACTTTAAAGCCAATTATTTCTGAACAGCTTTTGCTTAACTACACAAATTTCTCTTTAGACTAACACACAATCTGGTCTGTTGTAACAAAACATTTTAGAAAAAGAAGAGACAGACAGATGGAGAACCTCTTTTTTCTTTTCTTTCATTCATGTTCCTGGATGGAGAACCCACTGCTTTTCCTTAAGAGTTTATCTAGTGCTGATGTACTGCTATTTGTGAAACTAAGAATTTCTCAAAAACTTAAGTAGTAGTTCATATTAATACAAAGTTAATACACCCATGTATGCAAAATCCCCCAAGAAATTAAAAAAATTCAGACTGACATAAAGTAAAACATCAACTATTCTGAGAAGCGAGAAGGACGATGATACAAAAAGAAAAGAACCATAATAAATTTGCTAGCAACAGTGCAAAGAAAACAAACACTTGGATGACAACTTTAACAAAATAAAACTGCAATAATGATACTGTGGGCTACAAAGGCAATGAGGTACCACAAGGGGTAGCGTACTTATGCCCTGACAGAAATTGTCAGAATCAAGGCCTGCTGTGAAAATGGGCTTGACAAGTCTGGATTCTGTGCTGCTGACCTCCCTTTGGTCGAGTGGGCGCCAGTCCCACCCTGCGACTATAATGCAAAGAAACATAGGCATGCTTGAATTAATGAAAAAAGATAAAATGGTTAGACAATTCTTTTCAAAAAGAACCTGGCACAAAATAGCGTATAACATGCAGATATCCTCAGAATTTGATGACCACAATAGACTCACATTCTGAAGCAAAAAATGTAAAAATGGTGACAAAACACACATTTAGTTACATAAAAAAGCTAAGTGAACAAATTTTTAGTCCTCTCTTACAAATACTTTAATAAGCCCCACTTGAGATATACAGCTTACAAACAGGTGGCAGAAAAGCCCTTTTAACTTAAACATTAGCTCTAACAATAAACATTATAAAATTATGCTCTAAGCAAGATTTATGCACTCATACATAAGTCCAAAATAAACTAAAACTAAAACCAAAACCCTTCTGTCTCTAAAACCAGCAAACCACAATGATGCAAGTACAAGGTATAGACTGCATATTATTGTTTCAGTTACTATTCTCATAAAAAAATAAGAAAGGATAGGCTCTGCGAGTAGCAATTAATGCTTTTTTGAAAACGTTCTACTTGAGCTTTCTCTCTCTGTGTTGAGATGTCAGCATGAAAATGCATACATACATGCATGCACACACATGCACTTTTGCATGCACCAACATGCACATACATGCACATACATGTACTTATACACATACTCAAACAACACCACAAACACACACACACACACACTTTCTCTCTCACGCACTCTTATGTAGTTACTCTGACAGTTGCTCACACTCTTGCTGGGGCTATGCTTTTGAAGAAATAAAGAAATCAACCAATCTCTTTTTCACGCTGGTCAGAATTTACATAAAATCACCCAACCAACTCAAGAAAGCTGCCAGCAAAGTAATTTAAAAAAATCAAAAGAAGCAACCAAAGCCATTGTGCAAAAGCCTATCCACCAGACTATAAAAAGTTGAAAAGCATAATGCAATGCATGCAGCCCAAACAACCCAAGCATTAAAATACTTATAATAAGCAATAAAGCAACATTAGCACTACATACATACATACACACACACATACACGCAATAAAATCTATAAATAATAGCAAACTGATGTGACTTTTTACAGGTTTTAAGTGATTTACCATATGCATAATTATTTGACAAAGTCATTTTGGAGTACAAAATACATGCTGAATCTTTTTACACAACAGCTATGACAAAACATGTTTGTCAGAGCATCAGCAAAAATATAAAACAATCTTCTGTTATGAAAGGCTGGTTTAAAAATACAGTAGAGTCCTAGTTAAATGGAACACTGGTTTATTTAGAAAATATTATAAACAAGAATACAAGAATAAAAAAATATTAAGAAAATAATGATATTTGCATATTTTAATGAGGCACAAAACTCTAAGGGAACAGTCCCTGGTAAAAGTATGACAATAGGCTAGTGGAGACAGCTAAGTGATCTGCTGATGATGTGCAAGAATGTCATTAATGATTTGCTCCATGGTAAATACATTTACACATATGTACCATATGTACCATATGTAAAAACTTTGTGTTGGCAGGCTTGTGAACACTACCGGTATGACATACTTCACTTACTCAGCAGCTGAAACTGATTTTATTTTCAACACTTTTTCTTATGCTGAGTACTCTATTTGTGTGCGAATATTTCTCTTTGGATTGTATCATTTTCTTCTAAGTTCATGTAATTATTTTGTTACAGTACTTAAGAAACAGGAATCTGTTTATTTTGTTTAATGTACTATAATATCTTTACAAGAAACTTTGTAACAGAAAATGCAATTGGGCCACAGTTTTCTAGTCAGTGTTCGAGTTAACAGAAATTCCACAGTACTGCACTTTAAGTGTAATTCTGTTTGTAATACTTGTGGACAAGAAATTTTGGCATTTGATACTCATTTTTACAGACGGCCTGTGAGTTTAGCTATAAGCTTCTGTGCACCTTTATCAACAACACAATTCTGTTTAGACCAATAGGCAATTTTTAGGTAAGTAGTTAAAGGTGCTACCCAGCTCTAAAAAACGTAAACACTCTCAAAGTTCTATTAAAATAATTTTGTTAAATTAAGCCAAGTCACACAGTGCATCAAAAATAGTGAGATTTCTGTATAATAATGCAGGGCATAAAACAGTTTCCAAGCACACAAAGTAACACCACTGATTTTTGGCTATATGATTTAAAAAAGTCCACAAACATTAAGCTGGCTCTGACGATAAAATATGAAGTACATGCACAGACAAGAAGACAGCAATTCAATTTTCCAGCGCAGATTAAACCAGTGAAAGATTCCCGGAATGTGCTTTTTTATGTGTGTGTGTGTGTGTGTGTGTGTGTTTGCATTCGTGCATGCATATATGTGCAATCTTAAATGTCAATCTTAAATTGTCGTTTCTGATGGAAAGTACCCTTTCCTCGTATTCAAATGGATCTATCAACTTTCTCTACACATTGTAATAAATGAAAGCCAGAGAATCATTGTTAACATCTTGTGAATGTGTAGCTATGTGTGCCTGTGTGTGCATGCGTGGGATTTCAATCCTAAATCTGAATGTCAGTACTAATAATATACTCCTCCTCTGAAATTGTGTTAAACAAAGCATTGTAAGCAGTTTTATGGTCAAGGACCAAGCAGCTATGCAAGGCATGAAATCACAGCACCTCAAGTTTGAAAGCTTAGCTAAAAAAAAAATATTCTGCAACTACTTGGTTTCACAACCTTGCTCCCCCTTAAAAATAAGTAAAAGAACAAACTCAAAACAGTTTTCTGGTTGCTGGAAAAGAAACTAAATCATAGTATTTATAAGATGATAGATGATATCAAAAAATAAAAAGGCAATGGTTTAGATGAAATAAAGAAAATCCATTATTTAAATATTAACCATCTCTAAATGACACATAGTTAAGTGTGTAGACCCAAATAATTCTTGCTTTGGAATGGTGGGGACTTGACCCTATTGTAGCAACATTTTCTTTTGCCAAATTAAACTTTTTTTTCTTCCTTCAACAGATGAAGATCAGGTATAGTTCAGATGTGAAGATCACATAAATCTAAAAATATCTATGAATATCACCCTACTTTTTTTACATTCCAGGATTAAGCCTCAGATCCTATCTGATAAATTGGGACATACTTTTTTGATGATTTTGTTCTGAGCCCCACAAAATGTCAGCTAATGTGGATCTATGGGTCACAGTTGTGCCTGGGTCTTCTCATTTTCAGTTAGTGCAAAAAGACACTGTCTAGAGTCTCAATGCTCTGAACCACTGATGCAGTCTGGAGTGTGTGACACACCAAGGTTGAGCATATAGGCTAGCAACTTAATGTGTAAATCCACAAGTACTTCAAATCATGTTTGTGCAGGTTTAAAGGTTAGCGGGTCAGCCTCCATGGAACTAGTCATCTGCCAAGCCAATCTCTCCTAATAATGATTTTAATATTTGGGTTGTAAAACAAACAAATCAACAGCTACCTGCCACATATGAAGCATGCTGCACACAAGTTTGCACTACCACAAATTCCATGAGAAAGTCTGAAGATCTGTGTGGTACCTATAGGTTTCTACTGGTTTCCACCTCTACGCAAGTTTTGGGTTTTATGACAGCTTATGTGTAGCCCGTTCCCTTTTTTCTTTGCAAGAAGATGAAACATTTTATAGGAGGATGTGCGTGAATATAACATGAGATTAGCCAGGCTTCAGTCCTCTACAAAAGGTTTTAAAGGTACTAAGCAGCAAAATCACAGCGAGAATAAAATGAGTGCACCACCTCTATTAGTCTGACTTACTTATAAAATAGGCAAACTGATGGACATTACTGGATATCAGCAATGGATCTTTATTAATGTCTGTATTATGCTTAGTTGTGTTTCTCTGGTCCCTTCTATTCTGCAGAGATATCTAATTTACTATTCTCCACGTAACAACAATGCAAAATGTCTGGATCTGTTGAAGACCTTTCCACTCTGGCCTACTTCCTTCACTTCAACTTATGTTTTTCACAGCAGCAGTCTTGTGTCACAATAAATTAACTCTCGTCAAATAACTCAAACTGCTGTTGAATATTATGAGGCTGGACAATATTCTCCTAATTTTACTAACCCTTGTTTTCTGAAGATTTTACTAAATGCACCTGCCCCATTCAATCTGCCGTGATCACTTTTTCCTAACAGTTCACAGCTAAAGACTTTCACATTGTTCTTCATCTTGCATCATTGACTCTGATTGTCTTGTGAACACTGTGAAGTACACAGCTCAAGAAATTTGCTTGTTGGGATATTGTGCTGTACAACTTTCTACTGATTATTATAACAAACAGTGAAAACTAGTGAGACTAAATTTGATGTCAACAAATACTTAAAAATGAAAGGAAATTGAATTAAAACTTTTTTATGTTTTACACATACACTGTTGTAGTAAAACATTTTAGGCATTTTAAGGTTAAAGGATGAGCTGACCTGTTGTCAGATCTGGTGTCCATTCTTGATCTCCTGTTTGAGCCCATGGGATGTGTTTATCCTTTGACTGGTTGAAAATTTTCTGCATGACTGACATTGACCTCTGTGTCCCTGGGATGAAAAAAACTGATGATGCATCTCCAGACACTCCAGATGAATGGACATGGTTTTGCTTGTCTTTAAAATTAGAATGTGCTAGTGAAATTAAGAGAAAAGTCAAAAGATGTATGATGGACATGATTAAAGTCAGATAGAGAACCATACATGGAGGGGATGTCTGGTTTTTACTCATCTTTCCATTTTAATAATAATAATAGGATTTGTATAGCGCATTTCCCTACATGGAGGTGAGCTTGACGTGTTTCACAAGAGCCGAGGAAAGATGAAAACAAAATTGCAGATCACCATATTTGACCAACACTGTTCTCTGGTTTATTTCTAAATTAAAATTTCTAAATTATTTCTAAAAGACCAAAATAAATATAATGAACAAATACATAAACCAGATATCTACATAATCCCCAGTTGCTGAATGGTTTTGAGCTTGCCCAGTTGTGCAGGTCACCTATGCGTGCTCAATGGGGGTTGGGGGATGTTTTGAATCTGTGCACATCCCATGAGGGTAAAACTAGTTTTTAAATAGATCACATTTGCCAGACGTTTAAGTTGTCTAGAGCTCTCCTCACTCGTACAATAGGTTCCTGCTACAAAAAGTACACCATCCCAAATCATGGGTTAATGATCCTACTGTGCTATCCTAGGAAAATAAAGGCTCATAGAGTAAACCCCTACAGCAAAACATCCCTTAACACAGCATCACTGGGCAAATGATTCTACAATTAAACCATTGGCCAGGACATAGGGCCTATATTTCTGAAGATAACTGAATCACCTACCTGCAATGCTTACTCCACTGTTGGTCCATGAAGTTAATTTGGACAATGTGTTGAAGGTGCTATCACTGTCGCTGTAGATAACAAAGGCACAGTCCATCAGAGACCAAGAAAAGGTACTTAAGACCTCAAAAAATATACTTCTAAATATCTTCGATAACAAGCCCTCTTTAGCCTTTTCATTTCTTTATTTTCTGTTTGTACATTTGCACATTTGCCATTTGCTTGAGATTTTGAATGATGCTCAAGAAGGAATAAGTGACATGCTTTTCTACTGTTGGGGAGGGGTTAGTGTTTTCTGCCGAGCCAGTAACTAAGGCTACATCGTGGCAAGGCAGCCAGCCCTGTAAACAGATGCCACATGCAGAAAAAGAACAGCATGCCCGAGACAAGAACTGAGCCCAGGACAGGCAACCTTCACTGTATTGGTGACAGGCGCTAACCATTGCACCACCGAACCGCCATATATTCTACTGTGGAAATGCATGCAAATTCCTGATGACAGATAGGCACAGTCTGCATAAAACACGACTAAAACAGTCTATTTACTCTGCTTAGTTAAGCTGTCATGATAGCAGTCACCTCACCGGGAATACTCAGGCTCAGAATTTTAGGTAAATACAGTTAATAACAAGTGGTTCTCCATTTTAACACTGTATTCAAATCAAGTTACCCCATGTGACGTGCAGAGTTAATTGCTATAAACAATTAAAAATTTAATTTAAAAAACACAAATTCAAGCCAAGGTAATGTTCAGGGTTAACTATTTTTAAGCAAAATTCCAAGCCCAAGTAACCCCGAGGGTTAATGCCAGTGACGTTAATTGCTTGAATTTCTTTCTGCACAGAAGTAAAGGCTATGGCAAGTGAAGGAAGGAAGATGTTAAAAGCACCAACCTATGACTGGCTTGTCCTGTGTCAGGACTGTCACTGTTTAAGCCAAAGCTGAGTGACTTGTTTGCACGAGATGCTGCCGCCAGCTGTGCTGCCTAAATAAGATTAAGGCTTCATTCTTGATATGCATGTAAATAACTGAGCGAGTGAATGCATTAATGTATCCATATGTATGTATGTGTGTGCATGCATGAGTGCACATCATGTATACGTGTGTGCATGCATGAGTGCACATCATGTATACATAAGTATGTTTAATAAAACATTCTTTTAAACAAATATATATCTGACCTACAACAACAAAAACAAAGACAGAAAGATAATAAGAAACAAAAAAATTGTCATCTTGACACCTTGATATTAAAATAAAACATAAAGAAGAGACATCACCCAGCATTAACACAATACAGGACAAATTCTGTTACCTGAACAACTTCAGGCGTAGGTATGGACCATGTGTATTCCTCAGCTTCTTGACTGACTGAAGTCAATGATGAGTTGACATGGTGGGGCTGCACCGTCAGTCCTTTGGCATCTTCAGGTAGAATCAAAACATCATTATTTTCCCCACCAGCACCACCACCACCACCACCACCATCATCATCATCGTCTTCATTGCCATCAGTGTAAAAGCTTTTTATTCAATACCACCACAGCCACTATTCTTTTATACAGCTATAGTTCTCTTTGCAGTTATGGATTAGATTTTCTCACCCATGGAACCTCCAAACTGTTAGCAATTGTAAACCCACCTGTAGGAAGAGCATGAACCCAACGACGTCGATTGGAGGTCATCTTAAACTGAAGGCGAGAGGGTGCAAATGGGTTTATAAGAGCACGATTTGGAGGAAATCCCCCTGATGGTCGTGAATGACCAACTGGAGAGCCAGCACTACCCACTACAGGTCTGTGGAATGGTATGTCATCGCTTCCCCAAGAATCAAATGATTCTTGACTCACATGTTTCTCTGTAAACAATATTTTGCAAAATATTTTTTGGAGAACAAATAAAAAAGCACATTAATAAAGGAAAGCTAATACATTTTTGTTATTAAGATACAACTTGAATAAAAGCAAGATCACTTAGTGATGATTATTACCAAAAATGCTTTAATAAATGACATTTATCATGACACAATTTCTACTGCATCCTTGCTAAAAAAAAAAAGATGTGTTTTCTTACAATGACAAGGTGAATTTTACATTTACCATTAATTTGAGAACTATGCAGTTTGCACAGGATTTGAACTCTGCTTACCATAAATAGGATAGCATCCAACTGAATAGGAGGTATCAGGACTAGTGAGTGTACTTGGAATGGCAATGGCAGATGATGACATTTTTGTTTTTTTGTCTGAAGAATCCACATTAACTCCAACAAAATCATCTGAAACATAACGAGTGCGAGGACCACACATCCTTCGGGCTTCAGCAAAGGTGTGAGGCTTGCCACCAACTCGGCTGGTAAAACAGCTGGCACTGCGGGATGTTCTGAGGAGAGAGGAAATGAAGTTTAAATTTGCTGTTTCAAAGAATCCTTCTAACTAAAATTAAGATATTAATCTTACTTAATAAGAGAAAAAAGTAAAATAAAAATTCCTGATGAAAACAGGCATCAATTTGGCGCTTAATTAAAAAACTTACAAAGGTCCCGTCTCTCATAAGAAGTTCCACATTGTAATGTTTAAGTGGCTTAGACTGAGAGAGAAAAGGCCATGATGACAAGCGCCATACAAATGATGGTCAGGAACCTATTAAGTCCATGTATTGAAGATTTATAACTGAAGAGGACTTTACATCACTGTACATGAAGAAATGGTAAATTACCTAAGGCTACTTCTAACACGCAAGACAACGAAAGTTTACCAAAACAACAAATCAAACTCACATGAGGATTGTCTGAGATTCTAAGGATTCTAATTGTGAACCCCCTGATGCAATCAATGACATGATGACTCATATATTTACCTCCCTAATCTCTGACATAGTCAAAGACCTCAATATGCATGAATGCATCCACTCAACCACCCCACCCACACACACAACACAAACACCTGCATGCATGCATGCTCAAGCACATGTACTCACTCCCACACCTACCAATCCAGCCACTCATCCATATGCACACCCTACAATGACCTGAGTGACAGGTGTATGTTTGCACAAAGCATCAATTAATCATGACACTAGCAAGATAGATGGTGCTGCTTACCTCTGGAACATTCGAGATGGCAGCTTGAAGACTTGAGCATCATATTCATCATAATCTACAAATGGAAAATTGTTGTCTTCCCGACCCTCAGTCTTCAACGAAAACTCTGCAAAGTGTCAAATAATGTATCAAACAATGACACTAGTTTCACAGAAAACAACATAGCAAGGTAATATTGGTCATCATAGATAGCAAACCAAAAATTTTAACTTGCACAATATTTCATTCTTATAAAAAACCTGCCTCATTGTAAAGTACTAACATAGATACAATTTCTAGGAGTAATCTTCTCGGAAAAAACAAGCTGGACCCCTTATGTAGACAAAATAACTAAATCTGCCAAAAAAGGAATAAACCTAATGAAAGTAGTTATGGAAATAACTGGGGAACAAATCCTAAATCTCTTCTTAACCTCTATCAGGTCCATGTTATGTCTAGACTATTATACTCAGCTCCACTGCTAGTCCACCTTAAATCAAACCAAATAGGTAAACTTCAGTCAGTACAGGCCAGGGCACTAAAAGTAGTTCTGGGAGTACCATCATACACACCAAACCTAGCAGTGCTGGCGGAAACAGGTCAGAAACCTATAGAGTTAATCATCAAAGAAAGGATAGCTAACTACTATTACAAGTTTCAGTGTCTCCCACCTGAACATCCAGTCCGACACAGAACAGGCCGCCCCAACTCACAGCCCACACTACAACGACACATCCAACGGTTAGAAAACACAAAGGGAGCAGAAATCAACATAACAGCTCCTTACCCACCGAACAACATGCAAACACCACCCTGGACACTTCCACATCCACAGATAGACCTTGACCTCACCAAATACAACAAAGAACAACACCAAGTCCAAATCACTGCAGAAACAAAGCTCAAGCTAAGCACCACATACAAAGACCACGTGCAGATTTATACTGACGGATCCCATGACCCAGAGACAAGCACAACCGGATTAGGAGTATACCAACCCGGTAACATTACCATCTCCAGCAGACTCCCAAAGCACACATCAATTTTCACAGCTTAGCTGATTGCCATATTGACAGCTCTTCCATCTCAGTATGAAGGACACAACGCAACAACAATATCTAGTAGTTTCAGATTCACTGTCAGGACTTCATGCTTTAAAAAACAAATCCTCAAACAGAATAGACATAGTATACAAGATACTGTCCATCATCAATAAAATCAACTAGGAACATGGAGACATTAAGTTCCTTTGGGTTCCCTACCACATAGGAATAAAAGGAAATGAAGAGGCAGATAAACTAGCTAAATTGGCAGTAAAACAAGAAGCAAACCCCAAAGTCTCCACCCTAAGCATCTCTATCTCACCAGCAGTGAGAAAAATAGCTCTAAAACCAGCAATAAAAATAAGGTGGCAAGAAAAAAACAAAAATGAAGGTAAAGGTACTAGGAGACTGATAGATGACCAGTCACACTTTGATGTACCTGAAGTCAATCAGGTCTGACCAAACTAAAATAGCCAGAATGAGGCTTAACGGAGAGTACTTTAAAAGATATAAAGACCCCCCTTCATGTGCCTGAGGGGACAGACCTAGCACCTCGCATGTACTGTTGGAATGCAATGAAAATAAACCAGAAAGAGAAGAACTAAAACATTTCCTAGATAAATATAGACTGGGGCTAAACCTCAGAAACTGCCTCAACACACCCAAAGAACTATGGAATAGTATACTGTCACTAGTAGTAGCAATAGTAACAAGCCACCCAAACTCTAGTCTAATATAACATAGGCATAGGGGTAAACAGGATAACATAGCCATCTACACGGACAAAACCCCAAAAAAGCTCACCAAAAAAAAATTAAAGTAGAGCAACACATGGAACCCAATAAACCAACACAATACACCACCACGGCAGACGTGGCAGGACCCCTATACACTGGTAACAAACAGCAGCAGGAGGAGGAAAAGAGGGCACCAGCACTGTAACCACCCATGAAACTTGGCAGATCAACAACGGATAAAGATGGCACAAAGACAGTACACCACCCATGCAGACTTGGAAAACCTTAACACCAACAAAAATAGAGGGCATGTGCAAAAAGGAAATGACACATCTGGCACCACAAAAACAGCAACCCGTCGAAAACAGACTTTGAATTTTAGTCCAGGGAGATTTTGTTTGGCTTCATTCATACAGAATATTGTGAAAATACAGTTCCCATCAGAGGTATCTATGAAATACAGATAAAATATATCCCATCAACATGTTAAATAAGTTCTTTAATCATGTGATCATTAACTTTGTCATTCCTGCCATTAACCAGCCACTAATGAGTCTACTTCACTACAAAAATATTCTATTTACATAATCCCTTTTTCCAGACTGTTTGTACATAATTGTATTTGTTCAGTGGGAAAAATTGACAAGTGTGAACATGCATTACCTGAATCTTCAGATCTGGGGAGTTTTTTTTCCAGCATTTTCAGCTGAACAAATCAAAACCAAAAATACGAAGTAAATATAAAATCAAACAAATTTAACAGAAGCCATCAGAAGCTCTTAACAATCAATGACAATGCACTTCCAGACACACTATCCTAACATTATTTCATACAACCTTAATGCAAAGACTATGTTGTGAACTGGAAGCAAGGATTTGCTCAAGGGAAAACAATTCAAATTTGTTTTTCGTGTTAATAGCACACATCAAAGTTTAAAGCTCTTTGAAAGTAATGACAGAATCCCACTTACAAATTCTGGAGGTGGCTTTATGCGGGGAATGAATTTGGCACTCTGCTGATTCTGTATTTGACTCTTGGATGTGTAGAAGCTGAAATGAGTAACAATGACTCTTCATGTCACAGCCAGATGAATAGATGACAGCTAGAGATTTTAGTTTTTTGTACACAAATTAATGATTTGAGCCACCAGTGACAAGTGACAACTGATAAATGTCAATAAATGTTATGCTGTCTTTCATTCTAAAGAGATTAAAAAACCCTCACAATTTATCCTTAAAAGAAATATCTTTTATCAGTACAGTAAACAAAATTGTTAGGAGGGCATAATACACATAAATTCTACTTCATGTGACATCTGTATCACTGCAAGGTTTATTGCTGCCATCATCATTAACATCCTCATCAGATTCTGACATCACCTGTGGTAAAGAAGTTCACAAATAATACATACCTATGGAACTAGGTTGATTTTTATCCATTGTACTGCTTATGTTATAGTGAATTTTGTGTGTTTGTGGGTGTATGATTCAAGCTATAATATTATGACACAATGAAATACAACAACCAAGGCAACAAGGCTGTAGGAGCAGTGGTCATACCTGTGGTTCATCCAATGAGGAATGTTATAATCATCACCAACTTCCACAGAATTTTGTGAATTTTTACTGCGAAACTGAAATTTCAAAAAGGGGTGTTGTTAAGCAATGCACTCATGCTAGGTATGTGAATGCCTTGAGGATTTATAAAAAATCCCATCATCATTTTTACTTGCCATATCTGTCCTAATGGCAGCAAACTGTGACGTTCATGCATAGCATATTCAAAATATAGACAAAAAGCAACTGAAACCATTAAAATAAAACTGAGTTTTTTTCTAAGTATTAAATATGAAGAAGCACAGAAAGTTTCTGCAGAAATAAAAATAGACCCTTAAAAAAACAAGGCCAAATCCCTTGGACTGCATCTACCACCTCAAAATTGTACACACATTATTGGATATTGCTCAAAAATAATAATAATAATAATAATGAGGACATATAATGCCTTTCCAAAGATTTGCTCATAGCACTTTACATAAATCATATAGACTAAATCATTAACAACTATGCACCCATAGTCACATATAACGGAAATGCTCACTTCTACAACATACACTACTCATACACAAAGTAAATTACACATACACATTATACAGGCTAATGGTCAGGACAGTCAAAGTCTTGAGGGTATCTGTACACTGATAAGAAACTGAATCCCAAACAAAATCTAAAATTAACAAGCATTTGATTCCCAAAATACAACATGAATTGCAAGACTTTAATTTAAGGCAGGCAATCGGACAAATTACTACAATCTGTACATGTACAAAAAAAGCACAGAATTTGTTGTTACCTTGAAAAGAGGAACAGCATGCAATGGCTGCTCACCCATACAAACAAGATCACTTCCAACACCTGAAAACCATTCAAAAGCTTATAAAATGATTAAACAGATGTGCACATGCATTTTCCAGATAGATACTAGAAAGGAAAAAAAGGAGAAAAATATCAGAACAGATATAAATATAAATGTATAATTACATCGCTAGTAGGATCAGACTGAAATCAATAGTACAGATTTACCTACCGCAGTCTATGGTTCTCTGTTTTGTGATGAATGTCAGTTCACGATCCACTTCAAACACTCCTGGACCAGGTGTGATGACAACTGACACTTTTCCAGTGCGGTCAAAATTTCGGTCGAGGTAATAGTTTTCAAACACTTACAGGGCAGGAAAGAAATAAATAAGACTATTTTGCTAACAAGATATCCAGGTCTTTTAATGTATTTTACACAATACATTGTTCATTTAGATGTTTGCTGATACAGTTAGATATAAACATTGGTAAAAATTGTACATGATTCTATAGATCTGCAAGTCACTATTACAAGGGTCATTTAAAAAGTTCTAAGCCTCACCCAGAAGAGTTGCAGAAACGACAGTTTTTCACAGTTTTTCTATATTGTCCCCCTTGATATCAATGCACTTGATCCAATGATGGTCAAGCACTGCAATCCCATCATGGAAGAATTGGCGTTCTGGTCCTCCCAAAACTCCACAGCACCTATTAGCTCATCATTGTGTCCAAAATGGCGACCATGTAGGTGGGATTTGAGTTTAGGAAACAGGTAGAAGTCAGATGGAGCTAAGTCTGGTGAATAAAGGGGATGGGGTAGTGATTCCAAAGCCACAGTTGGATGCTTCAGCTACTGCAACCTGAGCAGAGTTAATGGGCACGTACCTGCCATCAACTTCCCTCCGCGTTCTGACTTGATTGCTTCCTTCAGTTGTGTTAATTCTGATACATATTACTGTCCATTAATAGTTTTCCTCTTTTCCAGGTAGTCTATCATGATTACACCTTCAGAATCCCCAAAAAACATAACCCATCCCTTTGCCAACAGTCGCTGGCTGCTTAAACTTCTTTGGGGGTGGAGAACCACAATATTTCCACTGTTTGCTATGCATCTTTGATTAAGGTTTGAAGTCATGAATGCAGGAGTTACTAATCTCAGGGTCAGCCTGGAAGAGAGTAAGAAGTGTCCTGGAAATGTCAACCTATTGCAGCTTCTGCTCTGGCATCAGCATTCTTGGGACCCGCTTAAATTTAGCAGCCCACTTCTTCACTGATGCATAGGAAGGGGGAGTCCTCAGCAAGTGTCTGTATGATCTCCTCATGGATTTTCTTGGGTGTCATACCTTTCTTTTGCAGATACTTTATGATTGCTTCGGCCTTTTTTTCCTCCATTTTTAGATTTGTTGCACTACCCTTCACGTTTGTGTGGGTCTCACATGCACACAAATTAAATTACTTTTTATAGTTTTATAAGAAGTGGTAGTGTGTTATCACAACAAAAATGTTCAGCTATGGCTCTTCTTTCTGGGTGAGGCTTAGAACGTTTTGAACGACCCTTGTATATTGTTCCTGAAAATGCTTTTACAGTGTATCTACAGAAATATATACATATTGAGAGCATATGAATGCTTGCATATGTTCATGTAAATGCTTATGCATGCACACTTACAATTGAGAGACATGTTCAGCGTCTCGAGAAAATTTCCCTGAGATGCTGTAGAGATACGTGCTGCTGGAAATTTCCACTTAGGCCACTGGTTTTGATGGTAGCGTAGAACACGTTCTGGATACTCATTGAAAAGTTTGCGAAGAAGTCTGAGAGTATTGTTCCATTCCTCATACCTTTCATTCTGCACAATCACTCTGGAAACAGCATGGTGACACAGCTTAGAACAGACTTCAAATTAGAAGAAATATTACTGAAATATCATGTTTATCCCCTATCTGTGTTTCCTATTTATTTGATAATTTACATCTAAAACATATCTTTTTTTCAAAATCTTAAGGCGTATCATACTTTCTAAAATCCTACGATGAAATCTGTCCTGAACCAGCCTGGTTCAAAACCAGAACAACATGGCTGAAGTTGGGGTAGGATAATTATAGGGGACAGCAGTCAGTCAAAGTCGATCAGCAAGGGAATCCTTTCTGTCTGTTTTTATGTCCTGACAGGCCGCGGTGATGGATGTGGGCGATCTAGGTCTTTGGATAGGGGGTAGGTTTTAGGAATTTTAGAGAATAGCGCGGTTGGTTGTAATTTTGTTAGTAACATCATGATAGCGTCAGGGCAGGGAAGGTTTGGTTTTGAGGGTCACGTGGTCAGCTGGGTATATAGTTTTGGGGAGATGTGTAGTCGTGGCCTTTTCCCATCACTCGAGTAGGGACTACCGTCTCTGAGTGCGTAGTAGCTGCAGGCAGTAAGCGTGTCTAAGGGAGGCCTGTTCCCCGTGAACGCGATGCGCTATTTACTGGGACTTGCAGTCTGGAACCTGTGAAGTGTGAGGCCATGGTCTCTGCCCTCGCAGACCAGAAGAAGGGGATATACTGTAGGGATCGATATCTGTACACCACCATCCGTAGCCTGGGGCAGCCACGGAGGTAGGGGCTAACAGGATTTCTCATCTGTATTCCTTGGACTTCTTGGTCGTTCGGAGCCAGTGCCAGACAACTGTTGCCTAGCAACTATTGTCCGTAGCCTGGGGCAACCGGTGAGAGCAGCAGTACAAGTGGGCTAGGGGCAGTGTGTCTGAGGGCCCACAGTCTTCATTGTCGACGTCATTGTTGCCTGGGGCAACCATAAGCAACTAACAGGGACTTCACAAGTGGTGTCAGTGTGAGTCAGTACGATTCTGTGGCCGTCGAGGGAGCAGTCCGTCATGCACGAGGCTGGGCGAGTGTTTTGTTGTGGATACATGAGAGTGAATTCAGTCACCCTGGTTTGAACTCGAGTTGCAAGAACACCAGTGCACGAGGAAACTGTCTTTTATATGCATATTTTAAATATGACAGTATTAGTCTTGTTTGAATTATTAGCTTATGCCGGCCTTTTGTTAGGCCATCCTATTAATATCAAAGCTTAACTGATTTTTATTCATCTATCCTTTTGTTTATTTTGTGTTAATAATAATTTGCTTTATGCTTTACAACTGTGTTGTCAGTGTGGTTGCACACGTGAGCGGAGATAGTTGACAGGCCACCAGCTGGAGGACCTTGAAGAGGCACAGGACAGCCCCAGCTGGCATGCCTACACTAAATTTGCTGCAATTATGATGCACCCCATACAACTGGAAACAGTTAAAGGACAAAGAGAGAGAGAGAAAAATCTTTTCTGCTCCAGCTTTGGTCATGTGATTGGCTGATTTTGTCTTCTTGGAGTGCTATTGTAAGGCTCTACAAACCCCACTGAAAGGGAGAACACCGATGACATATTTCAAATTATTTTGACAAAAGTTTAAAAAAACGCAATTCCGCTTTACTTAAAAAATTAAAACATTACCATTACATCTGAAAGCTCATAATCTAATAATTTAATTTATTTAATCTAATAATTTATAAAATTAAGTAACAAAGCTGACTATAATTCTGAAAATAATGTGAAATGTACAGTTATATTTGCCATAGAAACATACCTGTAATAGTCTTCATAGATGTTGCCAAAGTCATCTACTTGCAGACACTCTCTGATATCGCGAGGAAAATCATCTACAACACAAAATACAGGTTGCAGCCATTACTAGTACTTACAATGCATACATTGCTGTACCATAAAAAAATGTCCTCCTTTACTTATTGCAAATATAGCTTTCAGATCTGAATAATTTTAATTTTGACTGCAAACAGGAATTATGTAATCAAAAAGTTTGTTTTGTCTGTGTATACACATAGCTTACCAAACTACGGTTTTTCTACGTACAACTGACTGTGGCTAAGACAAACTGAAAGGGAAGGGTTTTTTTTCCTTTAGACATATTATTATTATGCGATTAAATAGAAAAAATAAAAGCAAGATTAATTTTACTTGAACTTAACTTACATAGGTCCTACTCAAACTCCCACATATGCATAATGAGTAATTAGGACATATTTCAATATTTTATAACATAAATTCTAAACCATTTAATTAATACTATTATATTATTAAGAAAATACTACTAAAAGCACACAAAAGCAAAACAAAATAAAAGAATTCAAAGCACTCACCAAGTGAAGTCGAACTGTAACATGTGCGTGAAAATAAAACAATAGTGACATCATGGCAACAGTTTTGTTCCTTCCATTTTGCAAACAAGTCTGTCAGGAAGCCATTGACGGCTTTCTCAAAGTAAAGGTCTCCATTCAAGTCAAATTCCCACATTTCAGAACTCATCTGGATAAAGATCTGGACCACTGCTGTAGAGGAACGGTAGACCACCTGTCACAAACAACCTTTCCTTCTCATAAACATCAAGAAAATGGATTTACAACAAAAATCAAAATAGTTTAACTACATTTAAAATATGTGTTTGTGCAAACCTTCAAGATAAATTAAATCCTTGAAAAAGATCAACTATGTATAGTACTTAATGACGTCTGCCCCTCGGGTATGTCCTAAGTGCAAGAGAACTCTCTTAAAAATAAAAAACCAAATCAAACTATGACATTTGATTTTATTAAGCGAAAAGTCCACTCCAAATTGTTATATTTGTTTCAGGCATTATAAGATTACCATCTTTTGATTACGTAATTACTAGTTATCCTGTCTGGTTCACATATTCACCAGATTTCATTATTGCTTTGTTGCTGTTATCCATACAACTTACCCATATAAATAAAAATACCTACATGCCTTAAGAAAATAATTTTATTTAAAAAATGCTAAAAGTACTCAAAAACGACTATTAGTTTTTCACTAGTATGCAGTAAAACTTATTAACAACTATATTTTCTGAATATCATGGCATACCCGTGTGTCTTCAGTAATAACTCCGCAGGTGACTTTGTCTCCCTTTGACCACATTTCATTCACCTGGCACCTAAATCCAACAAATTTAGACACAAATTTAGAATTTTTGATGCTTATGTCCACACTTAATGTATTTTTTTATGTTTGTTAATGTGTATTCCTGTATGCATGTGTGCATACATATATATATAGAAACATAAATAAACCTAGAAGTCTGTGGAACAACACGTACCTCATTTCAGAAAACTCAATCTTTTTATTCAAGTATACACAGGTGTTTTTCTGGAAAAAAAGAAACTTCTGAGCATACAAAAATCAGATCCCAAATCTGTAATATTTGTTACAATAGGCCTCATCTATCTACCAGTTTTCACAATAATAATAGTTTTTTCAGGATTTTCCTGTGTGGAGGTGAGCTCAATCTTCTGCATAGTGCTCCTTCTTCAAGCATGATCTCTAAATCACTGTGCAGAGTATATTAAAGTGTAATAAATTTACATGAAGGCAATACAGGTAGCAATAATCAATTTTGTTTTGAAGCTGTATTTAATTTAAAAAGAAAGGTGATTTTTAATTCAAAAGAAAGAAATAGGCAGATAATTAGTTGCTGAAGCCAGAAGTAAAGAAACAATCTTCCTCTTAGGTCCATGATACTTACCACTGAGTTAACAAGCCTCCACATATCACTACGATTAAAATACTGCTCTTTGAAAAGTAGCTCCACCATGTCCAAAGCCACATTCTAAAAATAATGCAGGAAAAAAGTTTGATGCTCAACATGTAGAATTATCTGTGGCAATTAAATGTGTCAACGATCACAAAGAGACATAAAATCTTAAAGAAATATGCCTGCATGATATCAGATGTATCATTTCTCCCCCCAGTGAAGCATTCAGAAAATAATCTTAAAGTAATAATGAAGCATTAGGACAACAAATATCCATTTTAAATACTAAACAAATGTAGAATGGATACACACATAGATCTCCCATCCATAGACCCCTTCCACAAAAAACAAAGCAAGCAAAAGTCCTTGAAATCCTTGAAACTCAGTTGAATCAATAAATGAGCTAGCCAATATTTTTTTTAAGAATTCAAATCATTAGTCTGTATACTTCATTAAAAAAATATTCACCAAATAGCCTTGCTAATGTCAACTATTTAATTCCTTGCCAATCTTTGTACCTGTGGTTCTGTTTTGGTGACCACCACATCTTGGTAAGCTCTAAGTTTGAAGGTATTTGCAATGGACTGATCGATGCTGATGGTATCTGGTTTTTAAAAAAATGAACATTAAGTTTTTATCTTGATTGTAATTATATTGTGAATCCATAATGTGGCATTCTGAAAATGTTTCTTTGGAAGAAAAATTAAAGGTCTGCTTAATTTTCTAGTTCAACAATTGGTTTGAAAACATTAAGAATTCCACATGAAGACACTTGGTGAAGGTTTTCAACTATTTGTCTTAAAACATAGCATATATATAATTCTCAAGTGGAAATCGTGTCTTTTGATGCATAAACTTCACAATTTATCAAAACGTTGACATTATCACACTTTAAACACATTATTACAAAACGGTTTATTTATGACATATTTATATACACATACATATATTGCATACAGTAATTTTTTTATAAGTAATAAATTCTTAATGCAACATTCTTTTCAAAGCCATAAAAAATGAAATACCTTTTTGCTGAAAATCCTCTGGAAGTGAATCAACTTGTAAAAGCAAACGGCTGAAACAAAAAGTAGATTAATTGCATTCATGAATGCAGCTATAAAAACCACTTTCATTAATCTCCAAACTGTTGACTAGAGCTGAATGCCTAAAAGTCAAACAATGTCCAGTTAAATTTTATCTACTCTGAAGCAAGCATGATGACAAAATCTTGTATTTATCATGGCCAGCTTAAATAATTATCTGTGAGGGTGGAATTGGGGAAGAAATTAGTGCTTTGTGTTAAGTCAGCAACTACATCATAGCAAAGCAACTGGGCCTGTGAACAGATATCATTTGCTTCAAAAACGAGGCAGTCACAAAAAAATATTAGACGCTGGAAGGGAAATCTTCCAGATTTCATAGACGAATCAAAGGTTCACATGAAACAAATAATTAAACCTAAGATTTGCCTATAAAATATCATTCAAAATGAAATCTAAATAACGTAACAACCAATCTTCACTGTGCTGGTGACAAGCGTTTACAAACGTTCCACTGCACCATCCTAATTAAGTGGCTCATGTATATCAACAATAAGAAAAAGCCTATATGAAGCAAAACGTAGCTCAACAGTCAAAAGCACCACACATAATATATTTATCCTATTCATTCAGTCATATTAAAATTTAAGTCAATTCTTATTCTCTCAAAATGATATGATTTGTTTAAGTACAATATACCTGAATTCATCTTCGGGATGATAGATTTCAAGCACATCTCCAATCATCACACCAGGAAAATCTTTAGGTGGGATAATTATATCCTGTTGACCTAAAATTACATCATGAAATAAAAAATATAAAAATGTAAAAAATTATAAAATTAAAAATACCTTTGGGGAAAACAATCTTTTCAGTGGTAGCAACAAAGGTATTATACATAATCAAAAATGATTGAATCATGTACTTGTATCATTACACATCAACACATTAGTTATTATAATCAATATAACTTCGAAAATTAATTCCCATGTAGGCCTACTGTCATTAATGAACTGTTACTAGTTTACCAATGCTCTAATGGTGGTAAAGCAAATAGATAATTGTGAAGTAATGTTTTTTCTGATTAAATTTGTCATTTTATCGAGCGAAATTATTAATCTTATGTTTCTGGTTTGTAAAGTAATTCTTGCCTTATTGCATATGAAGTATAACGCACTTACTTTTGGTATTTCTGTGGACCCAAAGTTTACAGGTTTTCGACATCATTGTGGGGGACTGTGTCAAGGGAAACCACTCCTATTCCCAGACGTTGTAAACAAACATGGCAGATATCTTTGCAGAGCTTCAAAAACGAGGCATTCACAAAAAAATATTACACGCTGGAACTGGAAATCTTCCAGATTTTATAGACGGATCAAAGGTTCACACGAAACAAATAATTAAACCTAAGATTTGCCTATAAGATTTAACGTTTTTTGTGACGGAATTCTCTGAGTACCAATTTCAGCTACTTGGCTGTAAATGTCTTTATTTTTTCAGATTAAAAAAAAAATTGTTTTGATATTGATATGATTTTCCCCAATCACCAGTATCTGACGGTGCTAAATATTACATCTCCTTGTTTGCTGCTCAGATTGTCTCTTTCTCTCCCTTTCACTAAGGCATACACAGACGAACGCTCACACGTATACTCATATTTACAGAATGTGAAGGAGCCGTGTTAAAGAAATGAAATAAAAAGAAGCATGCTGTAATCAAAACATAAGTACTGCATTATTGCGGACAGGATAATCTGCCGATTATCAGAGATTAAAATGGAACAATGTCTTTGGATTACTATTTGTATAATTAATAATAGTATCTGTGGGAAATGATCAAATGGTATGCACAATATTTAAGCTAGCATCTTATATATAAGTTACTAGATGTGTGTCAATTTGTCTACTGACCATCCCTTTATTGAAGTTTGATTTTTTTTCTCCAGGTCTTCTTTCACTATCGTACCACTAAATGCGACGATAATAAGACAGTCCTTGATGACAGTAAGGCCATCAACAAGCCTCTTGAAATTATCATTGGGAAAAAGTTTAAGTTAGAAATATGGGAGACATTATTAAAAACCATGAAGGTAAATGAAACATCAGAATTTCTTTGCACCAACATCCGGGTAAGATTTTTTATTTTGCATCAATGTTTTTCTAAGAATTTATTTTAGTCAGTTTTTGTATTCTTAAATATTTTACTTCATAATTATTAATTAGGGCAAAATACTTAAAACGATTACACATGCTTTTTATGCTTACACATAAAAAATATATTATTACATGTATGTGCAAATTGTTTTAGCTTTTCATGTTCTAAAAATGATTTATGCATGAAAACTGAAAAATTAAAAAAGCATATTTTTTTGTTTTGGTTGAACTAAGCACAAATTGGTCCCTACCAAGAACCATCAAATAACACAGAAATTTGCAAAGGACACATTCTTAAAGAAGGGTTATTATTAAATAAGGGTATTTAATTTAATAAAAACAGTTGTTTTGAAACAGATCTTAATTTAATTTTAATTACTGAATACATTTTTCTGATTCACAGAATTTATGATTATGTTTTATAATTTTTCACCTCAAGAATGAGTAGTAGTAATGTATGCATAATTTATCATCAATGAAATTATTATTTTTGCCTAATTCACCTTGTCTCCAGGAAACGGCCATCTATCCCATGGTTGCAAAAAGCCTTCGAGATATCAACAAAGGACATGCTCATCACCATACTGGCCACTGCTGTGGGATGATGGCAGACACCGGAGTTGGCTATGATGACCTTAATGAACTGTTGAAAAACCCACAGCCTCTTATCTTTACTCTTGGTATGTTTTTATTGTTTTTCTTGTGTGTGTGTGTGTGTGAGAGAGAGAGAAAGAGAACTCATACACATCTCAGTCAGGTGACTGATGATGATGTATTTTATCATTTAGCAAATCATTGATTTATTAAGATGAAGGAATTTTTATGGATTAAAACAGGCCTGCTTGTGTATCTTGGAAATCTGAACAGGAATGGTGAACCATGCATACCAGAGAAATAATTGCTGGAAAAGACAACTTTACATTTACAATGGGTACCTCAATTTCAGAAAGTGCATAAAAAAGCCCTCCTGTGGCTTTAGTTATGAAGTTATTGTCCGGGGACAAACTTGGGAAATCAAGGGCAGGTGTCTTGTAAGTATAAAGCAGAGATTATACCCTGCAGGCACTGCTTTATCTTACCCAAAGACATTTTTGTTACAGCTTTATGTTTAATTCCCTATAGGAAAAGTAACATCTGCAAGGTCTAAAAACCACTTAAAAACTATGGAGACATGACTTGCCCATGAACTCCCTATTTTCTCTACACTTACCCTTGCTTCATAACTATGGCCATAGATGTGCTGCATTAACATTAGCATTTATCCATTAGCATTTAGCAGATATTTGCATACAAGCTGGCCATGATGGATGCTGCGTATGATGAGGTTCATATTATTGTATGTTTTTTGGCCCAAATAAGCAAAGACCATTCAATGTGCTTTGCTGGATTTTTGCTTTTCAGAACTCTTAAAATTTCAGGCACCAAATGACTTTGAAAAAGAAACCTGGACTATGAGTCCTGCTGAAAAACTTGCTGCCATCCCAAAACTGAAGGAAACTGGCAATACACTATACAAAGCTCAACAGTATGAAGAAGCTTCCGATAAATATGCTGAAGCTCTTGGCATTCTAGAACAACTGTTAATGTTGTAAGTATTCTGATAAAATAGAAGTCTCTTAAATCTTATTTCAGTGAAAGTTTGCAAGAACAGTTTGCCTATGAATGTGCACCACTGTTCTGTCCATGCACAGTTAATGCTTTTATAGCAAGGTCCTTATGAGTATGCAGTTACCTCTGCTTGTGAATTTGTTTACTTAATAAGCTTTAAAACGGTTTATAATACTATGAAAATTCTCATGCAGATGATGCTTCCTTCAAAACAAAAATACCAATTTAATTAATTGCTTACATAGTTGCACACCATCTTGAAGGTCAGCATCTTACTTTAATAGTTATGAACAAAAACTTGTCTGTGTGGTGTGGTTAGCATGATTGTACTGTATGTGCACAGACTTATTTCAGAAGTCTGTGCTATGTGCTACATGTGTTTAGACTGAATGGCTCAGGTCTGTACAGGGAGAAACCAGGGGATGCTGAATGGATAGAGCTGGACAAGCTGAAGATCCCACTTCTTCTCAATTACTCACAATGCAAGCTCATAGCAGGCGATTTCTACACTGTTATTACTCACACCACTGAGGTTCTGCAGAAAGACTATGGTATGGTCCACTTAAAACAAAGTTGTCAAAATGCAGGTGAATTATAGGCTAGTTGGATAGCTAATTTTCATGGGCTTCAGTAGCACTATGTTAGATGTAAATGTTTATGTACACACACAAAAAATCAGGCATGTGATTGTTGTTCTGCTTTCTTTGTTTTTGTCCCAAGTAACAGAAAGTGATCGTGTAAAGGCCCTCTTCAGACGTGGCAAAGCTCATGGCGCAGTGTGGAACGTGACCGAGGCCAGACTGGATTTAAACAAGGTAGCTGAGCTGGACCCTAGCCTCAGCAAGGCAGTTAGCAAAGAACTCAAACAGCTGGAGGAGAATGTGAAGGCAAAAGAGCAGTTAGAAAAAGCATCTCTTAGAGGAATTTTTGGATAGCATTAATTTCTTTTGTCAATGAAGAGGACTGTGATAAAGTGGTGAGGTTTAGATTGGAAAGCATAATATTGAGAGGCAGGAAGAAAACTTTTAAAAGGGGCAATCTTTTTAGAGATGAAGAGTAGCCCTGATCACTGCCTGCAAACAGTAATATGGTGTACAGTACTGCCACATATGACAGTGCTGAGTGTACTTGGACCTTAAGACTGTACTGGTTGATATTACGACTGTGATCAACCCAAAATAGGGTGATGAAAACAGCATTTGGCCTCATTTGAGGAATGGGGTTCATTGTTAGGTCTTCTGAACAGTGCACTTAAGACTGACCTTCAGATAATGCACTCCAAGTGCACTGTCTTTGTGGTCAAATCTTTAATAACTGTTACTAGGAACATGAATGTCTTTTAATAACAGCAAACCTTTGAAAATTATGTTTGCATTGCACCCAGTGTCATAATCTGCATGCATTTGCTCCTACTTCCTCATTGATCTTATCTAATCTCAAAAATGTTTCAACGTCATTTGTCAGCTGTCAGGGTTTCCATGATTTTAAGCCCAAAGACACTTGTCTCCTTCTGCAGTGCACATGGAGTAATTGGCACTCTGAACCTTTTGTGGTATGTCTTGGACTAAAGACTAGAAGGGAGTTTAGTTGCATGTCTTGCACTAAAAACTAGAAGGGTTGTTTAGTGGTATGTCTTGCACTAAAGAGTAGAAGGGAAGGGTTGTTTAGTGGTATGTCTTGCACTAAATACTAGGATAGCTGTTTAGTGAAGACTTAAACAAAGGAATGTAATGGGGAAAATGATACTTCAGTTTCTCTGCCTCTTGTCTGTCTCAATAGAAAAAAAGGCAAATGGGATAGGAGACCTGCATTTGTACAGGAATTAAAAATAATAAGATAAATCTTTGCTTAAATGTAAAAAAAAGTGAGATGTACAAAATTCACTAAAAGATGAGGCTGCTTTTAGATTATTGTGGAGTGTTTTTCATCCAGCATACATTAGGAGCTTATCTCCTTGGTATGGTAGTAATCAGTGAGGGCTTGAAATGTCAAGATATATATCTGTGAATTTCATGTTTTGGATGCATCAAGAATCAACTAGCACAAATGAGGAAGAAATAACATATGTTTAGCCAGAAGAGGTTTTAAATTGGCTTTCCAATAATAACGGGAAATCGTTACATTAGATCTGCATAATTGTTTTTTTGGGCAATTGAAAACCATGAATTGTCATTTATTTCATAGTCTCTTTCATTGCTAGTCTTAGCCTTCCTAAACTTTGATAAAATTGCATGTAAATCTCAGTATTGTGAAACAAGGGATAAATTATCTTTTAAACTTCTTTTTTCAAGTTAGTTTTAGTACTGACACTGTCAAAAGCTTTCTTATACATAAGTTTGTCAACATTCAAACTATAGCTCACATTAAATCTTAGACATTCTTAAAGCTAGCAGAAGATCAAATTCCTTACTTTCAGCTCCTTGACATTAACTCCAAGTGTCATTCAAGCTTGGTATTTTATGTAAAAACAGTTAACCCCGAGGAATAGCCTTAATGCTGCATTTGGGATCAAACCAAGGTTACTATGAGTGATACATTGGGTTAACTGTTCTTCAAAATTATAAGCCTGAGTAATGCTTGGGGCTAACACCAAGGAGGTTAATTAGTATTTTCAAGTGAAATAAGTTTAAGCGTTGTTCTTTCAGAAATTGTGTTGTATCAAATTGTTGTTCCCACTTCATACAGTAGCTAAAGTCTTGTGTACTAACCACGGATACTCCCTACATTTATACATCAGTGTGTTATGTGTATGCCACCCACATGCTTGGTCAGAAACATGCAGTTGCTCCCCAGAACGGTGGTTCATCATGTCACCCTTATTTAGAAATGCCTTCTCATAAATATTACTCCCCAAATCATTGATGATTACATCACAATCATTTAAGCATGCCTGCTTTCAAACATTGTTCACACCAAAGAGTGGTTTATCATGTCACACTCATTTAGACATGTTGCTCATAAATATTACTTTTCAGAACAGTGGTCACCCTGATTTAGAGATGACTAGCTCCACCTTGCACTCGATCAACTCCATCTCCTTCATACACATCCCCTACCCATCCTCATTAGAAAGCATAGATTAACACAGTACCATCTCTGACATCAACACCCCACATAAAAATACCCTGAACACTTGCACATTGCCTGAAACACAGTTCTATTTCAATGATCAAAACATTTTACCATGGCCTTCTTTGCCTCAACCATTAACATCCAGGAAGCCTGACACTGTAGAACTCAACATGCATTAGTAAATTTTTAATATCTAGCACAGGCAAGAAGCTTAACTAATACCAGTGTCCAAAATCTTTGAAACTAAGAAAATCTATTGTCATATCAAAGTGGATGTATTTAGTCATCACTGTAACAGCAGTAAGTCAATAGGCTAAAAACATTGCCTACAGATTCAATTCTTTATTAACAAAATTATTTCAAAACAGAAACATTAAATTTTAGTTAATCCATTATCTATACCTCACACATTGCTTACGTTACAAACATGAAACTATGTTAACAAGGCAGTGAGACTTGTTGCCTCTATGAAAATATGCTGGCAAGTTTACAGTTACATAAAATACTCTTAAAGGAACACACTACAACATGTTTTTGTCAGATATTTCAGTATTCAAAGTTATTGCTTTAATAGTAAGCTAGCTTCAGGTGCAAAGCAAACAGACTGCAATAATATAGCAAGTGCATCTGATGGACATGTAGGGCTAATTAAAATATGCAAGCATGCATCATTCACAAGATAAAAATCTCAGTCAAGATAAATTATAAACAAGTATTTTGTAGTACATTTATAATGCATGCTTGCAGTATTTTTAACAACCTTTAATTATTTCTCAAATATAAAGCAGAATAACTGGCTAGGCTTTACTCTGAGGTCAAAGAGAAAGGCAGGGAGGGGGGGAAGGATGGATGGAAGGAAGAAGGGGGAGGGAAAGTGTTTGAATGTAAGTGCAAAGAAAAAAAAAAAAGTGGAAGGTGGTTAAAAAAAATTAACCCCCCCTCCAATCCCCGTCAACATATCACAATGTAAACTGACATAAATGAGAAACTATGAAGTGACATTTGAGTAATTGTTGCTAATTCTGAGTAGCAAACTTATACTAATTATCACAAGTTCTTTGCTTATTTAAAAATAATTGCATGTTTAACATTTGAGTATTTCTTCTATTCCAAACTAAAAAAGTTTGAAGTTTAATTAATCACCACTTTGTTTTAGCTGGATTAATAGATGTTTTATATATGTATATAATTCTGACTGCTGTCACCTTCCAAGGATCTTAGACCTGCCAAAAATAGTTTCAAGATGAAACATTTTCCATGCTAGTACACCTGACAAAAAAACAAAAAACAAAACAAAACCGAGGAAGCCTGAATTAGTCTATTCATCACTTGTTAACCACCAGATTTTGCCAAAAAGAAGTAATGGACAGAGGAATGAGTTTTTTTGGAATTTGCTTTTTCACACTTTGTTGTTTGGGATTAGAAGCACTGTAAACAAAAGCAAAATTCACTGTACACAATTATAAAATCCACTCTGGAAAACTGGCAAATTTTTCTTGCTTCGTCTATGGTCACAGCAGACGCTTTATGTTTCAGTATAAATTCTTTTACCAAGTTTGTTATTGTGCAATTTAAAGGAAAAAACTCTCCACACTCTGAAGACCAGTCACAAAGTTTTCAAGATGTGACTACAATGAGCTCTTTAATTTGCATAAAACGGATTAAAGAAGTCAGTGTAAGACTATGACAGAGACATTCTTTCAAAATTTAATATTAGGAGGGATGAAAGTAAAGATATACACTAGTAGCCAAGTCTTCAGCTTCACGACCTTAATGTACAGAGACAAGATAGCAAGAAGAAAGAGTTTGCTATTGGCAGGGTGACTACAGAAACAGAAGCAAACACCACTTCACAAAAAAACCAAGCAGACAATATAATTTTTCTTGTTAAAATAAAAATTACAATTAAAGAGCCTCCTGCATAATAACTAATCTGCACTGAAATCTTGCTGTAATTATTGTTAGTCTGTTAGTTTTAACAGACAAGAACTGGTTTCTTGTGGTATAACATATTTACAGATGCCAATGGCTCACTGAAATTACTAAATGCAACAAAGTATGCAAATGCAACAAACATGCAATATATAGCATAATCTGTATGAAATTATAACTTATATCTAGGAAGAAATCGGTCCCTGCAGAACACTCCACAGAAAATTGTCACAAAGCATCAATGATTACACCCCAAGGTTACTAAACAATGTGGGGACCACATCCATTAACATAATGACCTTCAACCTACAGGATGTAGCACTGTTTCTTACGAGAAAGGTTTTCCAATCCTAGGCAGACTGGATATAAAAGAATGTTCTTTTAAAGTGAATCCATTTCTCTCTTTCTTGCTATTAAAGAAATGCACCATTCTTGAACATGTGAAATGGTAACAAGTGAAGTATGCATTCATCATCGACATGTACAGAAGTGTCCCACTCTTTGTTATCACAAGGTTTGTCAATAAGAGGCTGTGCAAAAGAAGAGTGCAATAGTGGTCCCTTTAACTGAATTCTCAAGTTTCACTGAAACATGAGCACCAAATTTATAAAGAGTGAAAGGACATACATTCTACTTGTTACAGTATTTCACAACTATCGTACAAACACACAAGCTCTAATAATGAAAGTTGCACAGCTTGCTAAAGAATACACCTTTTCACATGCATGTTCTACAGGTCTTGACACCTTAATACATATACATCACCAAAAATATAACCCCTAGTTATACAGCCAGATAATGACAACGATTCTCACCGACTCTTATTTAGTGCATACCTGTACACCACCAGAATGCAACATGTTATATGTAGCAAAGAAAATACAATTTTAACAACTGCAGAGAGAAATCTCCAAACAGGCCCACTGCTTCACATCATTTTTACCCCACCCCCAAATTAAAATTAAACACAAAATATGTTTTGTTTGCATTGTTCTAATATTAAATGCAAGATAATGTTTTGTGCACCATGATGACCAGTGGATAACCAAACCCTTCAAGCTGGAATTTTGTTTTTTAACAGACTGGACAGCTGTATTCCACAAGCAAGGTCTGTTTTTTTTTTCCACATATACCAGGAAGAGGTAATGGAAATACCACAGATTAGGTGGGATCAGAGGCACTGTACTTTGTTTTACATCAAGTGTTTCAGCAAATCACAAAGGGATTCCAGCAACTGATCTCATTCTTGCATTATTATCACCATCACTGCTACCTCCATCCCAAGAAGGGAGCAAATAATGCATTTACTGTTACTGGCTGAATTTTCAAAAATTCTTTTTGTTCCAAAGAGTGGCAAAAATGAAAAAAAACCCCAAATAACTAACATCAAATCCACCATATTCTAGACTTAATAATAAATTTTTGATGGACGGTTGTCGCAAATTTCTAGGGGTTGGGGAGGATAGGATATAGCTTAAGAAAACAAGTGCCACTGTCACTTAGTGACATTTTGGTTGACAGGCTAAAGGACACATTGCCAGCCCTGAATACACGATCACCAGTCTCTCAAGCAACAGGAGCCTATACATAACAAATGCCCCATAATTTATATCCCTTAAGAACTCATCTTTAAGTAATTTTACTTTCCAGCATCTGCAATTGTTAGTACAGCCTATAAGCTATTTAAAAAGAATTGAAAATTAGTAATTTCGGACTCTCAAACATAAAAAAATGATTACTTTAAATAGGTCTTTACAATCATTATGAATGTTTCATAAGTGGCCAGTCACCAGTAAAAGACTATGGACTTCCTTCAAAGAAAATATAAGAATACAAAATGTGGTACTTGTGAATAGAATAGTCTGCTACTAAGACAGAACAATCTCTCACTAATCTTCCCCCTCCCAACACATCACACTCTCCCACATGTGTAATTATGCACATGCATGCATGCTTACACACATATAGCCAAAAATGTTATAAGGGATATCAGCATGTACATCTTCTATTTAAGACAATGAACTGTACTGACAAAACATCAACTCTGTAAAAGTTATACACAGCTCCTATTTGCATACGATTTCTATTAACAGATTAATGTAGCCAACAACCTGGAGATAGGAATTTGATAGGAATAGGGTACCTGAAAAGTAGCTGTGTCTATCAGAGCTATTTTCTTAGCAGTCCATTTCTAAGACTGGAAAATGCTTTTATATACTCTTTCTAACAAGGATATAAAATGACGATTAGGAGACACTTGGAAAAACCATGGAGCAGACTAAAAACTAGGAACAGCAAGTACTCTCAAAACAGCCTTTTGAGGAAAGTGTGTGCATAGGGGCTTGTATTATGTATTTGCATGCTTCTGAGTGCACATTTTAAGTACAGTTTAAAAATATTAATAGGACAGTAAAAACGTATCGTATAAAGATTATCATTACATGCACTTTTGAAATCCTTCACAGCTTGAGGATGATTTTATTGTCTATTCTAAGCAATGCTTACACTGTTCCTATTAACAGTTTAATCAATGACCACATTATGATCATAAAACTTAACACATTAAACATGTTTGCAGAGAATGTTTCTCTCCCACAAGACTAGTGCATGACTCAGTGGCTATAAATCTTGAGCAGGAGCGGGCTTAGTCCAGTTTTATGTCTGTATTATTCACAAAGTACCTGCTTGGCAATGTCAGTGGTAACGAATGTAAAATAAAAGGAGAAATGCACGCATCTAAACTATACAGTTACTATGAACAACATTTATTTTTCCTGCCTCCTCTTGACTTGTCTGTAAGTGAGATGGTGTTCACTGGCTGTTCTGCTGCTTTTCTCTGCTGCTCTTTCTTTGTTTGGAGTACTTGTTTGGTAATGGCAAGGAACATCTGAAAAAATGACACGAAGTATGCAACATTGCACTGTAAGCTGGAGGGTGTTACAGAATTAAGAAGGCGAAAAAATATGTAATGAACAAGATGACTGGTAGTTATCCCAGAATGCAACATTGGTAGTGAAAGAAACTTACATTCTGTAGAAACATCGGAACTGATCACTTGTTTTTTTTCAGGAAGTAAGAATGTTAGACAGTTGCTGAATAAATATTGCCCACTTTATTGCTCCTACTTGTTACTTTAAGTGAAGATTAATCTCCATGTCTCCAGGTCAGATTGCACTGTTTTAGTATATTCTTCCAGACAGGACATAACGACAGTACACAAGGGGTGATGACAACCACTAACACTAATCTCCAGTAAGGAAGCAAGTGTTTTGTAGATATGAAGCTTAATCATGATATAAAATGTTGTATTTTAAAAGGTACTATCAATGCTGGTCAATCAGGAGCATTAGGAAATTTGTCAAATACATACAAATACATATCTAATTATAGTGGAGTCACTAACAGAATCTTGAGACTGAACAAGGAAAAACTTTCATTAACTCTCTTATAAAAGCAGTCCAAAGAATAGCTTTTATCTCTAATTCTATTAATAGTTTTATCTCTAGTACCCCTCAGAATCAATCACTCAAGCATCACCTGTGGCCATATTGTCAGGATGTTTTACAGTGGTTTCATCTCATACTGATAAGATCTCTTCTGAAACTAGGTCAGATTTCCCTCCTGGCTTGGCCACCAATACAAATAACTTCTAATAATAATTCAGACCAAGAAATGTTTCTTCCACGAAAAGTAAATAATAAAAGTTAATACTTTTCTTAAGTCATTAAATTGGAATTAACATGATCATTAATTTGTAAGTCTTGCAAAATTTCAGACTCAAGAAGATGATCTAATATAATAACTTATTAGTAGATTAAATTTAAGTTTAGGAGACTTGTACAGCACACTAATCCTGTGAAACAGTTCAAGGTGTTGGGAAGTTTCTAAAAGTCAGAGATAAGTCTTAAGTTGCCTCATAAAACTGCTTAAAAAGACAGTGTGGTTGAGTGGCAAGTGGACAGTGTTCTAAGTGAAAGGATAGGCATAGGTGAAGGCTCATTGATCAGACAAGCAGAGTATGGTGCAGGGAATGCGGGGCATGAGTGTATCAGCTGCTGAAATAAATATGAAGGATGGAGATGATAATGATAATAATAATAAAAAATAAATATGTGATTTATATAGCATGTAATCATGCTTGTGAAGGAGCATGCTCTCAGCGCCTGAGACAAAAACAAGACATGGACAACATACAAAGAAACGGACAGATGAACAAAGTACTGACAAGATGTCAAGAGGAATAGGGGAACAGTGACAGATATTGAAGCAATGCACATATGTGGAGAAAAACTAATAAAATTGTCTACGATTAGTTCAACCTTTGTAATATCTACACATGAGATTCAGTAATACACAATGCAAGGGAATGTGATCAACAGAGTAGTTAGCACTGACATCTTAGGCCAAAGGTCTACACTAGCTGGTTGGACACGAGATATTTCTGAAATAGGTAAGTTTTAAGGTCTGACTTAAAAGCTTCAAATGAAGTCACTGATTAAAGAGAAAGGGGTAGAAATTTCAAATGCCAGATCCAGAGAAAGAGAAGTTTTGACCGAATTAAAAAAAAAAGGCTAAGTTACCATTTTTATCTTAATACACAATGTGAGAATTAAACTTCCTAAGATCTTAAAAAAAAATAAATCAAAAATGTACCTAAATGGAACCTAAACTACAGAAGAAACACTATATTTTAATGAAACAGAAAACAAAATCATGTAGATCTATTGCAGTATGCTCAATTCTCTTACCTCTTCCACATTGATGTTTTCTTTTGCACTTGTCTCAAACAGTTGGATACCCATCTGCTGTGCAAAAGTTTGTGCATCTTCTGTGAGTACTACCTTTCTCTCTGGGTCATCATTTTTGTTGCCAACTGAAGAAAAGCGAAAATAATGACCCTTCAAAAACAGGCACTGTGCATTATAACTGACCGGAAAAAGGACTTGAAATTAAAAGAATGTGTATCAACACTTTAAAGATGATAATAAAACCACATTATAAAACAAAGACTTTTTTTTTACTAAACCATCTGTAAATAGTATAACATTATCCTAATAAAAAGATAAAAAATTTTTTTATAAAGACTAGTCTGTGTGTTACCAGAACCAGCTGCAAACAGTATTAAAGATTCCTTACGCTATCAAAAACCCTCAATCAATATCAATAAATACTTTTAAAGAAAAGTTTATATCAGCAGAAAACAAGAGTCTTTTTCATCTTACCCAATATCCTGTTAACCACGTCACAGTTGTTATCGATTTCATGCAGCCACCTCCTTACATTTGCAAACGATTCACCACTCGTAACATCATAAACTACCACCACACCATGTGTACCTCTGTAATACCTGAAAACAATAAGAATCATCATTACCACTGATGGTAACATTTCAACAGTATCGCTTGCTTTCTTGTCTTTGTACTTTCTTGTCTTTGTACTTAACATTTTATTCATCAGATTCTGAAAGCTTTTATGATAATCCAATTAAAATATATTTAATATTTTGGAACAGATTCTTATCTCTTTTTCACAACCATTTTGAAAGTAAAAGAAATGGGAAAAACTGTACAAACGTGGATGTGATTGTTCGGAAACGTTCTTGTCCTGCCGTATCCCATATCTGCAACTTGACTTTCTCTCCATTCACATCAACAGTACGGATCTTGAAATCTACTCCAATTGTTGTAATGTACGTTCCTAAATGGTAAGAGATATTTATGAAAGCTTCTTTTCACATTTTGATAGTCTTGGACAACAAAAATGTTAAAAAACAAAACAAAAAAACCCCCTAGTAAACAATAGAACTCTCAACATTCAGCAACAAATCAACATTTTTTTTCCACAATTATTCTAATTGTGCTATGATAAATGTGTGTGCATATGCATGTCTATATTCATTTCTGCACACTGTGTAGACAAAGGTTTGTTATGCACAGACAGGTTTGTTATGCATTTGCAGATCTTCCTTTCTGTTGCATCATATGCAAAATAGTCTGTGGGCAGGTTGAAATATTACAATTAAATGTTAAATGTATTTTAACTTTATGCTTCCTTTAAAGGAAGCACAGCTCTGTGTTTTCTGATGCCAACTTTTCCTCTAACTCCATTGTTGTTCTGTGCTCCAAAAGTCTTCTTTCAAATACAAAAATTATCATACTTTATCCAAGGATAATCTTTTTAACTGAAATTTATTGTAGTTCTCCCAAGCACAGCTTTAGGCATTATTTCATATAAAACCTGTCTTTGCTCATTAAAGTTCCTTCCATTCATGCTTATTATGGTACTTGGCCTCTACTCTTCCCAGTTTCTAATGCTCAACAGCGTTAATCTCATTACAGTATCATATTTTGGTCTGGGAGAGAGAACACAAGTTTCAAAAGTGAGGAACCTTAGGCAACAATGAATTCCCACAAAAATAAGTATATAATAACTCACATTTTTAGTGCAGCAAAACAATAGAACTCTCCCCCTTTCCATATACGCTACCTACCCACAATTGAATCCTTTAAATGTGCACTGAAAACGTACCTCTTTCTCAAGTATTACTCCCAATAACAGTCCACACAATGCTAGTCCTTTGTCCCACCCCCTTCACCTTTTTCTGCTTATTGCTATTTCCCTACTCGTCTTCCTTTGCAAAATCATGATACTCTTAGTCCTTGTTACATGGTTCCTCTTTGCATTTTCTGTATTTTTCTTTTATTCATCATTGGTGCTGTTATTTTTCCCTTGTTCATATGTTGTTTGTTCTTCTGTTCTTTGTATGTTGTCCATGTCTCATTCTTGTTCTTAAGCGCTACATGCATGCTCCTTATAAGAGTGAGTATGGGCTATACAAATCTTGCGTTTCTCATTATTATTCAAATGTTTAGATAGGAGTATAATTGTAGCACATCCTACTTTATGTCCCAAACATCACAAGAGAAAAAGAAAGCATTGTATTTGTGTCTGCAGTTAATGAAAAGTATATCTTAACAAACTCTACCAATCATGAAAAAAACCCAGAGAAAGAGGAACTAAGGCAAGTATGCACATGCTACATGCATGCACATGGAATTGTATACGAAAACAGATGAGCATGAAATTATTATCTAAAGTAGGGAAAACTGAGTTCATCAGTAAACTGGACACATTTAATCACTGCATTTCTCTCTGCTTCGTACTGTCATCTTCACAGTAAATAGGAGTACTTGAAAAAAAAAAAACCAATGGTGTTTTGTTTATCAGGAATACTGCTGCAGTGAACTGCAGCCATTAGTTTTAAAGTGTTCTGATGTCTTTAGTATTATCACTGCTTTGTAGCTCAGACAAAAACTCAAACCCTTTGTTGAGGTTTCAGAAATCAATTTACAAATCTACGTTTTAAGGTGTCCCTAATTAAATATTACAGTTGTGCTGTAATCATTTGTAAAACACAGTTCACATAAGATTTTGGTTGCACACATTTGCTAAGTATTTGAAATATTCAGAATTATTTTCATAAGCTAAATAGGAGAAAATGTTCATTAAAAAAAATCAGCAGCATAGCAAAGTCATGAGCAAGAAGAGCTAAATAACTGACATGACAGTGTGCTCTGTGTGTCACAATTATTCTATTTGGACTGAATAAAGTTGATTGTTTGCCCCCCACTTTAAGGGTCACAAAGCAAACTCTAGACCATGAATCAGCAAATGTTAGTGTTCCTGTTCCAATTCACCATTTTAATGCAGTCTTGTACTATTTTTTGAATGGGTCAAGATTTTCAAACATTATTTTAAAACTGTTTTATAATTAAAATAGAATAAAATGTTTTCAGTTCACAAAGTGGGTGATCTGGTCTAGAAAAACAAATCAAATTTATTTGTCTGAAAGGATAATGAAGATTTTGTCATGATAAGAAAGGCATCTGTATTACTATTAGCACACATTTAACAGGTTCTCTGACCTATCTAATTTGAATGAATCTTTGAATGGATCTGATTTTTTTTATGTCAAAATTTGAGTAAGACATTCTTATGACATCTTAAAACTAATCTTTACAAATACGTTGAAGCATTAGTATTTCAACATGAAGATAATTAATTATGGCTCATTTTTTTAAAACTGAAGCATTAACCATCCTTTATCAGGAGTATTATATCAATTTAAATGCAAATAACTCTTTAAAACTGTTATACAGAAACTGCAATTCAATAAATCTGCTTCACTGCACTTAAAAAGAATTTTTCATATCACCAAATTAATTTATGTAGTTATGCTTTATATAAAATTAGAAGGAGATGTTGCATGTGAGTGGTACAAATCATTTAACATATCATTTAACATGTATTAGTGAACAGTGTACACTAAAAATGTCCCCAAGAACACCAATGTCAACAAGTTTGTTTATTAACAAGCAGAACTGATAAAGGGTTCTAGGCACAGCTTACTCAAATAAACTTTTACTGTTCTGTTTTTTATACAGAAACTTTCATGTGTTGTTTTAAAATAAGAGAAAAACAAAGGCTTCAGTACCTGAGAATATATTATCGGCAAATCTGAGAAGAAGACTGCTTTTCCCCACACCTGTTGGTCAAGATCAGAGTAAAAAGCACAAAGTGAAATGTAAAAGAAGTATCTGACAACACTGTTCTAACAAACTTAAAACTCTGTGCCTGTGGTTTTCAGATTCCAGGTTTATAAGAGAATGTTAGCTTTCATAAGCAAAACTGTTAAACTATAGTTATATTTAACTAATTTAGTCCTAACATTTGATAATGATAAATATGAAAAGACATAAATAGTTTACATACAAGTTGCACATCATTTTGCAATAGCAAAAGCAAAAATGATTAACTACATAATGAAATATTAACTGTCCACGGCAGGGCTGGTAAAAAGATAATTAAGTTACTGTACCCTCAAGTAACAAAATAAAAAAAAGAATTCTTCATAAGCTTACTGTTTAAATTTACTGTTTAATTATTCAATTATTACAGGATATTGTAATACAAGTGTAACATTATCTGGATGTATCCGTATTTATTCACAGAATTGTGCACCCGACGTTGTGTATTTGTTAGTAGATATAGCCCGAATCTTTGTATCTTTCAACGAGTCACAGCCTATGTACCGCAGTTTCGATGAAATAGACATAATTGCTGAGAAAGTAATGTGTGAAATCTTAAATTTCAAAGAGTTTTGTAGACAGAAAGTTGTACGTTCTATGAATAAGATGTGTTTTCCGACTTGTATCAGCAAAGATGAAAGGGGCGTGAACGTCAGTACTACATGAACAAACTTGCATAGAAGAATTTTATACAGGAATATGAACTCACCACTGTCTCCAATAATTAATAGTTTGAACAAATGATCATATTCACGAGCCATTGCCTTCTATCGGCAAATTATACAAACGCACTCCAGGAAGTCAAGTAAAGGAGGCGACCGGAACTTGTCAGACCTTCGTCACCACTGTTCTTGCGCGATGATCAATGTTGCAACGCATGCGCACAGATAACCTCGAAGTGATGCATAGGTCGTCGTCTGCTACGACGATTAAAGATTGATCTGGTTTCCGTTATCCAACGTAATGATTTTTGGCAGATTTCTTTCACGTTCTAAAAACATATCGCAGGTGCAGATCATCTGGCGAAATTTATCTGATTATCAAAGGTAACCTGTGAGGGATTTGAGATCTGCAGTATTTCGCTATATGTCCTTTGCGTGGGACAAATGAGTTACGGCATCCTTCGTTGGCTTTCGGCTTTATTTGCGTAACGATAGACATGGACATACATAAACGATTTCTTTATGTTGTACTCAGGTCTTTCGGACCCTATATGATCTGTCTGTCTCCATCCCTTCCCACCTCTCTTACTCTCTCTGTCTCTCTCAGGTGCATATAAGGAATGCAAGGAAAGGAGCATATTAAACTCGAGTGTGACCAGAGCGTATTTACGCATGCTTAGGTTAAGAATAGGCCGGAGCATCTAAGATATGATGCAAGACGGACAATGTATTCTTCCGTCGTAGCCAGAAGGGAAACCACAAAATAGATAATTATCAAGCAAATAGGAAAACAATGTGAAGCCCAAATATAGGTTTTCAATGAAATGCAGATGGTCATCAGCAAGGAAGTGAAAAAAATCCACACATGCACACACTCACACTTTTCCATAGAGATAAATATTATATTTGAGTGCCTGATTGTTTCATTGAATTACATTAAAGCATTACAATATGTTTTTGAATCTTCAGCAGCATCATTTTATGTCCATTGTAATGTCATGTCAAAGCTGTAACGTAATGTCACATTTTTTCTTTTCAGAAATGTGAATATATCTTACACTATTTATCCTGAGGGAAATTTAGTGAGGAATCAACCCACGCCGGTTTTTGTGCTGCATGGACTGTTTGGCAGTAAATCTAACTGGCGCAGCCTTGCAAAACAAATCGCTTTAGTCACTAAAAGACAGGTAATTAAAACTGCACTTCTAAAATGCCAGTGTCCTTAATGTGAAGTTTTATCAAAATATATAAGGTCTTTGTTTTACAAAAATTCCATAACTTTTTAAAGTTTGGTATGAAGCTTAAATAGTAGATCTACTCAGAGAGGGTTAATCAAAAAACAAAAGCAATGATGCTAAAATGAAACAGGTAGCATTTTTTTAATAATGGCAGAAATAAGATAAGATTTTGGGTCTTCAGATAACATAGATTAAAATTCTGTTGCTGTTTGTGCTGCACAAAGGACTATACATTTTACACCTCTGTATTATCTGCTAACAAATTCAGCCTTGTACAATATCTTAAAAGGCCTTCATAGCATTAAGATGAACTAAAGAAAGTCTTAAATTGAAAGGGATCTATTTTTTTAGTGAATTTTTTTACCTTTGAATGTACCCTTTTTAATTGTCATGATGGTATGCCATAATTTTCAGGTTGTGACACTTGATGCCCGAAATCATGGAGAGAGTGGTCATGACCCTAAAATAAACTACTTACTTATGCGAGATGACCTTCTGAAAATGTTGGATGCAATGGGTGTTGAGAAACCAATACTTCTTGGTCATAGCATGGGTGGAAAAACAGTGATGTGTTTTGCTCTTTCCAAGGTAAGTTTTGAGGATGATTAAAAAAGGACAGCTACAGTGACAATATGATTTATTTAGCTATACTGGTATAGGAGTGCAAGTATTAGTAATCAATAGCAAAAGGTAACAGAACAGTAGCATGAAAAAAGATGAGCAGAAGCAAGAGAAATTCAATGGAAAGATATACATAAACATAGTGCACCTTGTACAGCACTTAAGGTTTCTGTTGGGTTACCTCTTCCTTAGCTCATAGTCTGTGTCCTGCCCTGTGAGGATATAGGGAACTGGTTCCTCCCATGAGGCTAGAGAATATGCTTCTTCACAGATTTTTTTTACTGTCTTTTACATAAGAAAATGTGTTTTTCAACCTATGCTGGCACTATCTCATATGGGACAAAGAAAGGTATGGCATATGTTTATATCCATTGAAAGATGGAGGTCTATTCAACATGGATTAGCAACTCATCCAGTAAAGTTCTGCATAGAACTGCTTTTGGAAGAACCATTTTGCACCATCTCAATCATGAACGACTTGTCATGCATCAAAGGCTCATGTATGCACTCTTTATGAGTGATGTTCCAGCCTCCCTCATGGAAGGTCAGCATTAAACTGCTTAAAATGCTTACCCATTTTCTAATGCTTAATCGCATTCTCTCCCAGCAAGTCAAGAACCTAGACATTTACCACTTCATTTTTTTAAAGCAATTGTAAGAAAGATGCCATATATCACTTCAGCTTTAGTGTAACACCAAGGCCTGCTGACTTGAAGTCATTATTGCTAATTTCCTCAGGCTGTGCATGACAGATTGAGCAGATACTTCTGCTACATGTGCTAAGTTCTGTAATGAGGAGAGGAAGTGGTGAACATGAAAATGCCAAATCCTTAAAGACAGCTGTAAACACTGCTCATGGCAGCCCTCAAAAGTGTCATAAGAATAAGCTGAAGAAACAGCTATCATTGAACAAGATAGCACTTGTTGAAAAACTGTAGCAGACGTGGCTGATACAAAAGCATAGGTAAGATGCAGGTTTGAGATTTGAATAACTGAAAAAATGACCCACTGCAAGTTATAAACACCAATTGCTCAAGCCTTCAAGAGCCATGAAAGTACCCAGTTCTGTACATGTAATATTCCACAAAAAACTAAGCGATAATCACATGCAAGAGTTCTTACACAATTAATACAAACATGTTTAAAACTGCTCCTGACTATTTGCAAGAGATAGTTCCTCCTTACCAGCCATCACATAGCCTGCGCTCTGGCTCCCAGTCACGCTTCTGTCTCCCTGCAGTGGAAGACACAAACAAGAAGCGCACTGGAGCCAGGGCCTTCAAAAACACGGCACCTAAACTGTGGAATGGTCTGCCATCGTCACTGTCCACCATCACTTCACCAACCACGTTTCGAAAAAGACTGAAGACCCATCTGTTTATTTAAGATGGACTTAAACTTAAACAATCAAGCAACACTTCTGTCTTTATTTTTTTTACTTTCCTGGTGTTTTATCTATTTATTTACTTTATTTTTCTTATTTTTTTTATTTATTTTGTTTTTGCTGCGCAATGAACATTCTTCTGAGTGGATACCTGCGCATTACAAACGGACATCATCATCATCATCTGTTTCTTACAAATTCTTGTTGTTAGGGGGAGGTAAGGTACCTGAGATGAATATTAAAATGTACACAATTTTGATGTCTCTTTTTAAATATGTGCAAGGTTCCATTTTTCTACTCAATGATCTGTTGCTTCTATCTAATTTTTTCACTAGCCAGAGAGAGTGAGTAGCCTAATTGTTGTGGATACTGCACCAGTCATCAGCCCTGGAGGTGAGACGTTCAAACTTTATGCTCAGAAAATGAAAGATGTTGACTTCTCATCCATCTCTTCTCTGACAGAAGCCAGAAATAAAGTTGGAACTGCACTAAAAGCTGTTGTTTCTGTAAGTATTTTAATAAAAGCTTTGGTGTTGTAATAATAAGAATTTTATAAACATTTGTTTACAGTGTCTTTTCTTCACATATCCGTTTATGTCAATATACAACACATTTAGCTAGAGCTAAAAAATATTTAATTGGTAAATATGTTGCTTTTAAACTCATGTTGCAAAGTGAAAAAATGAACAGTTAAATATAATTTTGCTTTAGTTCACCAGTTATGTAACTAGATACAGTTTTTCCACACCTGTTGCTAATAATTTAAAAGAATTGTGATACAAATAATGCCCCCTTTCCTTTTTTGTCTGTTCCATAATCAGGATGTTGGAATCCAACAATTCCTTCTCACCAATCTGATACAGTCAGAGAACAAGACCATAGCCTGGAGAGTCAATTTAGATGCCATCATTGACAACGTTAATGACATTTGTTCCTTTCCAGAATTTACATCCACATATGACAGGAAAGTTCTTTTTATTGGAGGATCAGATTCAAATCATATACAGTGAGTGTGATTAATAAAATGTGACAAAAATACATAATTCAAAAAACAATAAATAGTAACACAATGAGCTAGTCTTTATCTTGGAGTGATTATTTGTACTTTCTAAATATTTTGGCTCCCAAGTGCTGAGTTCCATTATCTAATGTGTAATAACTTTTGGTGGTCTTCTTCTGTATATGGACTGTTAACATTAACATTTTGCATTGTTAGTGTGATCGTGGGTGCAAGAATAAATATAATGTGTTTTAATTACATTTTTAGGTGATACATAAATTCTCTGTTGCAGCGAGTCAGCTAAGCCAATCATCAGAAAGCTTTTTCCAACAGCAGTAATTGAATACATCTCAAATGCAGGTCACTGGGTACATGCAGACAAGCCAGACGACTTTTTACAGAAAGTGAAAGAATTTATTCATAGTACACATGGAGAAAGCTAATTTGAATTATTCTGATAGGATAAATAATTTTGTTATTTGAATATGGTGATTCCAGAAATTCAGCTGAAGTTACCAAAACTTTACTTAAAGAAACTTGTACACCAGGTGGTATTTACCTTTATTTTCTTAGTCTGCAGTTTGCTACTGTGCTGACTGTTTCACTTTACTTAAGAATTTGTCACTGCCCATTTTAACAGCACAAGAGTTTACTATTTCTGACACTTTTCAAGTCCCTATAAGCCCTTATTTTGTTGTTGCAAATCAACTTTCACTTTGCATAAAATGTGTAAACCTTAAATAAAGTATAACTGACAACAAGAAATTGTCTGTTATGACAGATACAAGGGATTAATATTAGATGTTAAGCATGACTTTATGACTGGTCAGTAAAAATATAACTTATTATATTTGCTGTTCTTTTTTATATAAAGATTATCATGATGATACATTCACATGCTTACAAATAAAAGTGTTTGCATTTTTTGAACAGCTTTTATGGTCTATATTAAACAATTTATTATTTTAAGTTTTTCAAAATATTATCATTTCAGACTGGTGACATTCAGAGTGGATGCTAAAACACAAATTAGTAACACTTTGGAATACCCACCCTGCACTTGCCATGAACTATCACTTTGTAAAATATTTAAAGATACAGGTCTTCCCCCAAAAAGTATAAAATTGTATAAAATGTATGTATAAAAACAAGCATGCTAGTGTCCTAGCCATTATCCTCTAGAAAAAAAAACTGCTGCTGATTCTTTCAAGGGAGATAATCTACACCGCTCGACTGCCTTTACACTGATTACATTCTCTTTGCCAGTGTGAGAGAGGAAAAGAGAATGTGATCCTCTAAAGCGCTTTAACTTTTCTGAAAAATTTGTAAATGATGCATTTAGATTTCAAACAGTCTTTTTCTGCTTATAATTGCAGAAGAAAGTAAGTTGACAACGTCTTATATATTACAGATTTCGCCAATCACGGATGCATATCTCCTCGTCTATATATACATACACGTAAGGGGCGCCTTAGTATTGTCTTGTTCAAAACATTCGCATGTCACCATCTGTTTGTAGAGCTGGATATCGGGGTTTTTTTATCCGCGTACTCCGGTTTCCTACACCGACAGTGCGAAATCACCTAGCTCAAAGTGAAATTAAGTATTTTCCTATTAAATCCCTTAAATCAACCAACCGCTATATTTACGTGTACGTGTGTGTGTGTGTGTAAATCCGTGGGTCCATGACCTGCATGAATGTTCTGATATTTCCGCTTTGTCTATAAAACTGCTGGAGTGATAGAGGCCATTCACATGTATAATGTGAAGGAGACATACAAACGCGCGTGCAGACTGCATGATTAGAGGAATTTACGCATATAATTTTATCTACGGTCGACTAACTGCTGAAAAATAAAAACTGGTTATAAATAATATTCAGCAGTGAATGATCCAAATGACAGCGCGTTTTAATCCGAAAGCGAAAGTACAGTGTGACTAGTCTTCCGCGAACTCCACGCAGCGTCAGCAAACTGCAGCCATGCAGTGATCAATGCTGATCGCTTCACATGTATGAGGAGATCACTTAAACTAGTTGCAGTATCGTCGAGTTGAAGACTAGGGAACAAAAACTGAGGTAATGATAAGTTTTTGCTACTTTAAACGTGTTTTGTGGAGTTGTGATATTGCGTGTGTAGATACAATTCTTCTGGCAGTAAAGGCATCCCGGGATGTGTGCAATGGCCGCCTCGAAAGTAGCTTTTCTCGATGGGCAGTTAGTTAACTGTGGAAAAATATATAGAGAGGCTGGCAGTGATGGGCAAAATGTCTACATAAGGTTATATATAAATCTTCGTGAAACTTGATCAAACGTTTCAGGGGCGGCTATAGGCTCGTGGCGGCTGTAGGCTCGTGGCCCCTTCGCCCGCCAATAAGCTTATTGATCCGACTCTAGCAACATTGGTAAATACAGCGTACTTATCAACAAAAAACACGATGTTTTTCGGCCACATTGCCGTTAGCTGTGTCGTTACTTTCTCTTTCTGTTTTATATTTAATATATATTGACGTGGCGGCCCCTGGGATTTGGCGGCCCTGTGCAGGTGCACAGTTTGCACATGCATAAGGCCGCCCCTGAGCGTTTGTCCATACTTGTCCCGTTATAAAAGACCTTTACCTGAGCAGATCACCCAGACTGCCTCAGCGCTGAAAGTATGGTGAGAAAAAATCCAGGGATGTACGTGATCAGGAGATGTACGTGTGTTGTGTGCAGATATTGAAGCACTTGCTTACTCAGCCAGTCGCGTCGACGAACATCGCAAGCATCATATGATGACACCACAGTTATCTACGCATACAGAGTGACCCCAACAGCAAATGTTGATCGAGAATTTTATCTTATCTACAGGTGAAGCAAACAAACAGCAAAAAATGCGTATTTTTAGACCACACTTAATTATACCTGTGATACCTAATTGTACCTTCTAGAATGCTATGACCCCAGAGGCAGCCTTTGGGGGTGGTAACTGGGGCAATCGCCCCCAGGCCCTGCGCCTGAGGGTGGGAGGGGGGAGTAGATTCGCGATAGGAGATTCTTGTGGTAGGGTATACATAGCCTACACTTACGACTCTCGGCCCCCGAGGGCCCCGCATATGACACTGGCCCAGGGCCCCGCAGGACCCCGCGTACTGCTAAATCCACCTCTGCATTCAAGTTCATTTCACGAAAGCCGTTTGTCATTTGTTACTGTATTTAAATACAGTGTACAAACAGCGGTACAGCTTCGAAATAGTAACGATCGACGTCCATTACCAGTATGTGGAACTATACAAGTCTGACGTCACTCTGCATCTGTCGTCTGCTTACCCCAGACAGAATGTTTAGAAAAGCACAGAACATCATCCCCGGAAGATTTAACAAGTTTGTTAAATGAAAAGTCCGCTATTACATGTTGAAAGATTCTCTCTGTGCTGAACAACCTGGAGAAAACAGTTTTACATCCTGCCAGGTATCTTCAATAGTATTTGAATGCTTTTCCTGATAAGATACACTCTCTTAAAACTCCATAAACGTGTCAAACCCTTCTACCAGACTCACAAGAGATAACCTAGTCATATTTCCATCCACTGCAAATGTCTTTCATTTAAACGTCACCTGTTCCACAGCCTACAATTTTGCCTTAAAGGACACAACTGTGGCATACAGCCGTAAATTCTCGCCATTCTCTCGTCTGCTAGTGTAATAAATGTTCTCCTCCAAAGTCACGCGACACAACGTCACACACAAAATAGCCAGTCACGAGCTGCACCCATCCGAATCACTTCGTCTGCTTCAGCTATTCGCTTCCCGGACACTCACTTTAAACTGATGCCAAAAACTAAATTATCCCTATCAACCGTTTCATTAAAAGCAGTTTATTAACGACACACAACTCTCATCCCTGGCATTTACATCGACCAATGCAAAAAAAGCGAAAATAGTCACATCATCCGTCATATTAAAGGCAGGTAATTCATCATCATCATCATCATCCTTATGCCGCACCATCCGGTACCTGTCGTCGGGGGACTTAGGATGCAGCAGCGGCGAAGACGCACCATCTGGGGCGGTCTTGTGCACCCATTAGAAGGTATCTCATTGGGCAGCCTGTCCACTCCTTCACCTTCGCCAGCCAGTTCTTTCTCTGTTTACCTCGACGCCGTCTTCCTTCCACATATCCTTTGACAACCTTCTTCAGTAAGGTGTCATATCTAGAGACATACCGAACTAAGCCGGTTCTTGGTTCTTGGTTCTTCTCCACCATGCTTGAGCAACTCCGGTGGGACTTTTTCGACCCCATGAGACTTCCTTCCTTTCAGATTGCGTATGGCCAAGTCAGTCTCCACTGGCAAATGTCCATGATTTCCGTTTCCAAAGAGTTGTACTTTCATCAATATTGGAGTTGACATCGTCTGCTCTTCTTCTTGATGCTAATAGTTAAACCGGAAGGGAATTTGTGCTTTGGCTTCATTCTAGAAGTTAACGTGCAGAATTCGTCTGCCAGCAGTCCAGAGATATACATTCGGGCCAACACCCAGTGTGACACTTTTAACAATGGAGACACCTGCACTAGCAGGTTATAATACATCTTAGCTTTAAGTAATACTTTGCTCGTTTGTTGTTTTTATCCTGAAGGTCTTTTTTTAGTATTAATCTTTAGATGCATTATGTTTCGAAAGGTTATTTTAGTTTGAGTGAATTCTGAAGCAGTTGTAGTGTAGTGTTTATCCATAATAAATAATTCTTTCTGACTGATTTTTTTTACAGTGATGCTCCCAAATTCATCAAAAAAGGAGTACTTTGTTTGGCTTGCTTCTACACAGTACTTGAAGGAAGAATTAGACAAAGACTTTGCCGAAACTTTAGGACAGCTTTAGTGATTTTGTGTTTTGGTCATTGACAGTTTGACAACGATTACTATGAACACGGATCATTCTGAAATACATGTGCCGTATGGCACAGATAATAGGGCTGATGAGAACTTTGAGAATGATGAAAGAAAGTCAGATTACTGCAATCATGTGTTTGAAAATCACAGGCATTTGAGATCCAATAAGAATGAAAATTGTTCACAAGACTGGCGAGAACATTTAAAACATGTTAAGGATTTGCTACTGAAACCAGAAGTAATAAACCCCAGGAAGAAAAGAGAATCACGCCAGGTACCACGGTCACAGGCGAACACAACGCAAAAGAAATTTCCATATGATAGCAAGTTCTCAGACTTAAGCAGAACCCAGACCAACCATTTTGATTATAACAAGAAGAAACTTGATGAAAGCAATTTTACTCAGCGTGAGATAGAATGTGCCAGACATCATCAGAAAAGTCATCTGATGGAGCTGTCTTCACAACATGTTGCAGAAGCTAGTGAGGAGACTCTTAAGCTAGCTTCCGATGAAACTGAGATTTTACAAGATTTCCATGGGCAGCCTCAAGTGAGTAATAATGGAAATGGTCGAGCCCGCCATAGAAGAAAGAAGAAAATAATAAGCAGTGAAGGAAAAGAATTAGGGCGTGAGACGTCTCGAAATCTCTCAGGTCACACTGATGAGAATTACAGACGTCAGAAAACAGTCATGACAGGAACAAAAGGGGGCTTTGGCCATGTGTCAGAGAGTGTTGGAGAGTTTAGAGCCAGAGAGAAACACAGTTCCCCTCCTTCTGATGACCAGATCCAGAAGACTACATGCTCAGAACCAACAAGTAAGGACTACGAGAGAACCAAGAGCAAGAAGCCGCGTAGGAGAAAACATAAAAAAGTAAGCAGTGATGAAAAAGAAACAGGGCAAGGCATGTTTCAAACTCAAAGTGGCCTTGATGATGACTTGAAAAGTCAGACAACAGTCATAACAGGAGGCAGAGAAGGCTTTGTTCCAATATCAGATAGTGGTAGAGAGTTCAGAAGCACAGACAAACCCAATTTCCACTCTACTGATGATCAGAGCCCCTCTCCTGCGCCTGCAATGGCAAAATCAGCTACAAAAAACTCTGAGAGAACCGAGAGTAAAAACTCTTCCAAGCGGAAAATAGTAAATCTGAAACGTTCTAAATTTGACCAAGAAAAAATATCAGGAGACAGAACTAAATTATTACAACAGGACGAGTCCCTTCGGATGAGCATTCCTTTGTACGTAAAGATCCATGCCCTACTTGAAGGTATCGGCAAAGTCGAGGAAGTTCTGAACAAGAAATTAAATCCGGAAGTCAAACTGTCTGTTCGACCAGATGAAACAGAAGTGAAGAAATTTAATTCGTGCACTTACTGCACAATATACAGTCAAAACAAATCTTTTGCCAGAAAGCTGGAAGAACTCCTGTCAAAGGACAAGGATAAATTTACGCCCCAAATTGACTGCAGTTTCGTGGAATATAAAGAAATAAGCTGTAGACAAATACGACTGGAAACGGAAAGGAACTTGTTAATAGCGCAAACACGGTGCGAGTTCAATGCAAAAGCCGATGAAGTTCTTGACAAACATAACCAGAACATGGCAGCAATGAAAGAGAGCCTGAAGAGTGCAAAGAAAAAACTTTCAGAAGATGTTAGCTGCAAACAGAAAGAAAGCGAAGTAGCTGTCTTGGAGGAAAGAGTAATAGAAATGGAAAGACAAAAGGCTGAGTTTATGAATTCTCGGACTACTTTCAGAAAAAATCTGGAAAGTCTTTATGAAGGAGATACATCTGAGAAAGAGAGGCGAGACCTGCTGAAGCAGTATGGTGTGGAATGTTGCAGACTGGCGAAGCCTCTTCCCATGTATGCAAGGCGGAGAGACATCGTGGATCTCGTTACCAAAAGCCAGGTATCCGTTATCCTGGGGGAGACTGGATCAGGCAAAAGTACACAGATGGTCCAGTACCTCTTGGAAGCAGGGTTTGCAAAGACAGGCTTCATAGCTTCCACCCAGCCTCGCAAGATTGCCGCCATTTCGCTCGCCATCCGCGTGGCAGAAGAACTTGCATCCCAAACTGGAAAAGAGGTCGGCTACAAAGTAGGCAGCAAGTCTCGGCACTCCAGCAATACCAAGATTGTCTTCATGACGGACCTGACTTTGCTTAACGAGTGTCTTAAAGATCCAGATTTTTCACAGTATTCTTGCATATTAGTGGACGAGGCCCACGAGAGAAGCCTGTACACTGACATCTTGCTGACCATGATTAAAAGATGCCTACCCCGGAGACCTGATCTACGGGTTGTCATTACTTCAGCAACCATTGACCCGGAGGTGTTCGTCGCGTTTTTTGGAAACTGCCCAGTTCTGACAGTCTCTGGACGTACATACCCTGTGGAGATCATCTGGCAAGATGATGTCGTCGAGGAGTACGCATTTGACAATTATGTTGAAGAAGCCGCCAAGAAAGCCGTTGAGATTCATCTAGGAAAGGAACCCGGCGACATCCTGGTGTTTCTCACGTCGATGGTGGAGACGGAGAAGTGCTGTAAGTCTTTCCAGCAGAAAGTGGGTCAAAGAAGAGACTATAAGTGCTTTCAGTTACACGGAAAATTGCCACCAGACGAGCAGCGAGTAGTGTTTCAACCTCTTGGCAAGGACCAGAGAAAAATTATCTTTGCCACTAACTTTGCAGAAACATCCATCACCATTGATGGGATACGGTTTGTAGTTGATACCGGGGTTGCCAAAGAGATGTACTTTGATCCAAAGAAGAACATGAACTGCCTTGTTGTCAATCCAGTCAGCAAAAGTTCTGCAGAGCAACGGAAAGGTCGCGCTGGTCGAACTGCTCCTGGTAAGTGCTACAGGCTATACTCTAAACGCAGCTTCCGGGCCATGAAGCCTGCTAGCTTGCCAGAAATCCTGAGAACTAATGTAGGCCAGGCCATTTTGAAGCTGGCAGACTTTGGCATAGGTCCAGATATGTACGACTTTGTGGAGTCGCCAAGCGAGGATGCAATCACTCAGGCACAGACTTCCCTCGTGCGCCTAGGTGCCTTGGCAAAGGATGGCACGATCACGGAAGAAGGCAAGTGGATTGCTAGGTTACCGTTTGATCCCAAACTGGGACTGCTGACATCACTGGGCAAAAACTCTAACCTTTTGTTCGACGCTGTTGTTTTATCTGCAGTCATGAACGCTGATGGCAACGTCTTCTATCGAGGAACGACTGCCGAAAAACAGGCAAAGCATGACAAAGCAAAGGTCAAGTTCAGTGAAAGTGGTGGTGATTGTTTAACCGCTTTCAACGTGCTTAAGAAATGGTGGAGCATTCCAAAAAATCAGAAGAATAAATGGTGCATGGACAACAGCCTCAACAGCAAAGTCCTGAAAGGCATCAGTGAAACCGTTGCTGAAATCTTGCATACTTTAAAGAAGGAGGTAAACATTGAGGTTAAGCAGAAATTTTCAGATTCAGAGAATGCAGAAGATTTGTTGAGGAGAATGATTTTCAAATGTTACTCTTCAAACCTCTGCCATTATCTTGGACTGGAGAGAGCCGGCTACTTTGCAGCAGAACTTTCAAGACAAGTTCATGTACATCCATCTTCATGCATGAACGTTCTGGCTATGTCTCCAGAATGGGTTGTCTACAATCAGGTTTTGAAAACGTCGAGGGATTTCATCACAGGTGTGACAACGGTTGAGGAATCATGGCTTAATGCCAACGACCACAACCTCAGCTTTGAAGTGGAAGACATCCGCAAGAAGAAAGTGACAAACATTTTCACACAGGCGGCGGGATCTCATGCTTTCTTCTCCCTGATAGGTCCTCACTATTGTAAGCTTGGAGAATATGAAGAAATGGCTTCTTCAGAAAGCTCTTCCGTTGTCGTTGTGGAAGCATCGAGGGAGACAGGAGAGGTCAAAGTGTATTCAACAGAAGGCGATGTTTGCACCCTCGTCAACAGGCTGAAAGAGACTGTTGAAAAGTCCGTGCAAGAACTTGTCGACGAAGACATGGAACTTCCTGTTGGAAAAGAAACATCAGGTCTGCGTGTGATACTTGGACGTGGTGGAGAGGTCAAGGACGTGCTGATGCCAGAAGAGAGCAGGAAAGTTTTCATCAGTCAGGCCTCAGATACGACGTCAGAGGATAGTCTTAGAGCCAAATTTAGCAAAGCTGGCGAAATTAAATTTTGCAAACAGTTCGACAAAGGAAGAAACTGGGGCATGTTAATTTTCCGAACGAGAGAAGAGGCAAAGATGGCGGAAGAGATGTCGAAGAACGACAAGTGCGATGTCGCCAGAGTCGAATGGCGACAATCAGTGAAGTATCAGGCCGACCTGAAGGCTCGTCTAACATGGTGTCGCAGACCACTTCGTGGCTCAGGATTCATCCACGTGTCTCCTGCCTACGTGGCTGATGTTTGTCGCCTGAAGTCATTTTATGTTGAAAATGATCTTGTGAAGATCAGACTAGACAAAAAAAATGGTGACTCTTTTTATATTTCTGACCTTAAGCACAGCGCAACCAGGGAACTGGTAGAAGGTTCCTTGCTGGATGCATTGGGTTTACCGCCTGACAAGGAAGGCATCGTAGAGAAAACAGTTTTACTACGAGAAAATGTTGGAAAGACTAGTGAGAGGGAACGAAGCGGGCTTCAAGCAGAAATAAAAAATGCGTTTCAAAACTGCTTGAAATTTTCAGCAGTCGAGATTAAAGTTAAGCCACCAAATGAAAAAGACTCCTTTTTCTACGCTGAAGCATTCTTTACAGATCCCATCGAAGGAGTTAGTGCGTGCAGGTCTTTAGGCAGACATTATGTTTTGAATGGTTCCCGTGTGGATATTGTTCCGGACATATCTGGCAGTCTTATCGTGCAACAGCGCATCGTAGATGTCTGTGGATCGGAAATAGACAAAGTGGTAGACATGCTGTCAACCGATGAGATCAAAGTTAAACGGATTCCTCTGGGCAGCGGCAACATGGTGAGAGTGACGGTGACGGCTTTCGACGTGGAGGGCGTGGTCAGAGCGAGGACCTGTCTGAACCAAGTCTTCAAAGGCGACGTGCTGCAGTGCTCTGCCACCCCCGTGCTGATGCACCTTCTGGCTCCGGCAGGACGAGCCTTCCTGAAGCGGGCCGAGAAAGAAATCGAGGCTTTTGTCAGCGTGGACAACAGACTTCGCACCATTTCCGTGCATGGCAGCGAGTCCGCGTGCACGCGCATGAGGACGAAGATGAACGAGTACATTGAGCAGCTGCTGAGCGGGACTGCCGCCGAGGTGTGCTTGAAAGGCGTGGGCAAACCGCCAGGTCTCCTGAAGACCCTCGTCATGCGGCACGGCGAGGACGCTGAAGGATTTCGCATTGCTGCTGGCTTGCGATCCGTCGTGTTGGATTACCGACGTCACTTGGTCAAGATGATTGGGTCAGCGGAGAGTGTGGGGACGGCCCAGACCATGATCGACGAGCTAACAGAAGAAGTGCGGGAGAAGATGCAGCTTCCCAAACCAGAAGAAAGCTACCTAGAGTGCGTGGCTTGCTTTTGCCCGATCGAGAAAGGCGACCTCTACCGGTTGGAGTATTGTGCACATCCCTACTGCCGTGACTGCATCAAGCGCCAGGTCAACGTCGCTATCGCCGACCACAGCTTCCCCGTTCTATGCAGCCAGGAGGGTTGCGAGCAGCCGCTGGTCTGGCGAGACTTCAAGAGCCTGGTTCACCGCGGAGCCTTCAGCTTCTCCGCTCTGACTTCCGCTGCTCTCTCTTCCTTCACGCTGATTCAGAGGGACGCTGTGCGGTTCTGCACGACCCCCGACTGTCCCATGGTGTACCGCGTGAGCCCCGAGGAAGGCGCCGTGGTTTTTCAGTGTCCAGAGTGCAGTGTCCGGCTCTGTAGCGCGTGCCACAGCCAGGCCCACGATGGCGAGACTTGCGCGATGCTGCGCAGCGCCAAGAATCAGGACAAGGACATAGAGAAGTGGGTCAGACTCGACCCCAACAGGCGCAAGGCGTGTCCCACTTGCAAGATGCCAATTGAGAAGATTGAAGGCTGCAACAAGATGGTGTGCCAAGCATGCAAAACGATATTTTGCTGGCTCTGCAGGAAAGTTTATCCGTCTTCTGAAACCTGTTATGCTCATCTCAAACGAAGGCATGGAGGCATTTGGAACAACGAGGCAGACCTCCTGTACAACGACAATTAGATCTGCACATCTCAACAGAGGAGGATTAAAGTTTGTCTGAAAAAAACATTTCTTTGAAATTTTATTCCAGATCTGAACACACATATGCAAGTAAAGAGAGATTTTAAATTGGCATTTTAAAATCAAGTTATTTTCTTATTTTCCGTCTTGTGATTACTATTAATTTGTAAATTCTTATTGGAGTTAACGCTAAATGCAATGGCGGACAAATATGCTTTCAAGCCGACCGAGAGAGCTTGATGTCTGCTGGATTTATTTATTCTTAATTTCATTTTAATGATTTAAAAATGTTTGGTGTCTGAGATATATTATTGCTTGTATTCACTGATCTTTTTTGGCTTTGTAAATTATATTAAACGTATACTTCTTTTTTCTAAAATGGAATGCTTGTTCCTGATTTGGCACGCTGTTTATGATGATTATTATTATTTTAATCGCATCGATGTCAGTATTAATGAGCTTGGTTTTTCGCTGCTGCTGTTTTGGCATTAGTTACTTTCAGTGTTCCATATGCTGTCCATCCTAATGCCAGTAGGCAAACCGATTTTTGTAACCTGCTTAAGTGATGTCTTACAAATAAACTAAATATGTTAATGTCACAAAATGTTTCTAATAACTAAATTTTATAAATAATAGCTGCCTCTATAATAACAATAATAGCATTAACATATTAACACCAAGCTTTTGTGTGCGGGCCCTTTTCTAGGGTGAACTTATTTAAGTCAAGAAGAGTAATAAGATTAAAGATATGCAGGCAGTTCTTCCTTAAGGTAGGGCTGTCTCAAATTCTTTCTTACTGAAAGTGGTCTAGTAATCAAGATATTCTTTTGCCCAAAGGGGGCCACTGAAAATATAAAAGATCATATGAAGAGTAAGCTATAATCATCATTAGTCATGAAATATCAATGTTCTTCGATAGCTTTCTCTTAATTCTTTGGTATAGTTCTACCCGCTAACCTGAGCCTAGCATGAAACTAAACTCAAAGATGCTGGCAAGTAATGACAACAAAAGGGAATGCCATTATATTTTTTATAATATAATTCGTAGATAATTTAATGTTGTTTAAAGGGAAAAAACGTGTATGTTGACCTAAATTCTTCCTATTGACATCAACAAATGTCGCAGCCAGTGCGAGAAAAAAAAAATGTTCAGCGCAATCAGCGAACCTACTTTTGTGATGTCACGGAAAAGATCTTGACCGCTTTCCAAAACCCAGGTGAAAACTGCGGTGTTCTGTGTTCAAATGCACAATCTTCGTGAATAGAACATTCGAATATTGTATAAAACACATTCATTTGATAATAGCTTTATGTTCGGACTAGCCTTTCAAAGGTTGCTTTCTCGCATGCTATGTTTTGCGGAAATTGTTTTAACATAGTTTTGAATCTGAAGACAAGATCTTTAAGGTATCGAGTGATGTAAATGTCCCATTTCTTTCATTATTAATGCAAAACGGAAATGCAATTTTAAAAATGTATCATGCTTTGTGTTACTGGCATCCTCCGGTAGTGTTTTCTTTCTGATTGATAACGTGCAGTAATAATCTTACAGCTGTGTGTTCTGACATTCCATTCTCCGATGACTGTAATTCAATATGATAAATTAGTCTTTTAGCGCCCTCGGGGGATGGTAAATTATATTTTTTTCTTTATTAAATCATGAAATATATTTGTGTGTGATTCTGTTTTAGTGTAGGAACAACAGTGATGCCACTGATTGTTTTTTATGCGAGAAAGGGAGAGCGCACAACCAACCAACCAACCAACCAACCAACCAACCAACCAACCAACCAACCAACCAACCAACCAACCAACCAACCAAAACCCACTCACCCAACCAACCAGCCCAAAAACAAAATCCCCTGTGTCCCGCAAGTATTCTGCCTCAAATACATGCTGGCTTGCGAGATTAAACTGCCAGGAAAATGAAAATATGATGGTATTTGGTACTGATACCATATTGATACCATAAGCTGATAACGGATATAGCTGTTGGTATTTCAAAGAACAAGCAGTAAGCCACACCCGACACCCATTCAGGAAAAAGTAAATATCTGCAGGAAGAAAACAGGTGTTACAAAGATAAAGAAAGAACATGAGACAGAGAAAAATGGCTAATACTTTAAGAGTGTTGAATGTGTCATGTTCAAAGATATGTTTAGGATGTGTGTGTGCGCGTGCGCGCGCACGTCTGTTTGCTGAAATATGCAAAAATAAACTGAAAGTTTAAACAGAGAGTTTTCAAAAATCTAGGTATACGCGTGTGTCACAGACACTCACGTTCACGTAAACACCTGGACATTTGCACGTCCTTTTCTTCACAAAAAAACAACTTTGCCTCTTTTTCAGGTCTGTATACATTTAATGATATTAACTAAATTTATATTACAGTAACTGATAAAAATACACACTAAAAGTAGAAAAATGATCTATCATTAAATATACGTCAATCAATCCTTACTACTATTTAAGATCTCTGATTGTAAACACTGCTTACACTGATGACTAATTAATTAACACACTCTAATTCACAAAAATTCTAAAAGAAAGTATTTGTGTAAAATCTGTAACAAAGTCACTTTTTACTATTCACTCTTTAGAATGTTCTTGTATACTGTTAATGGGAGTCACTGAAGTCTGATGGTCCACTTTAAGGACTATACTCTAAGACGAAGTCACTGGATATTAATGTCCAGAAATAAAAAAAACAACTGGCGCTGCCTCTTGGGGACGAGCGACCACAACACTCCTGGGCCAAATACCTCCAGGAGACAAACTGCTAACAACTCCAGATAACTGCGCCTTTGTCGAAAGACGCAGCCTTCACTCCCCTACACGCAGTGTTCCTCCACTTGCCGGGTCTCTTTGGGAAGTGAAGCGCTGGCCGGTGACAGTTAATTATATTTTCTTCCCCTTTTCTTTTCCCACTATCTAAAAAAAACCTATTAGTCATTCGCCAAGTGCAACAGATGTCATACACATATTCAAAGTTTTCTCTGATAAAAATATTTTAAAATCATGATGTGAAAAGCTTTACTCTTTATTAAATTGTTTTAGAGGAGCGATAAACTTATCTAAATATATATGTGGGTGTGATATTCAAGGACCACAGCACTGCCAGAATAATTTCCCGTTTCAGTTAAAGAATCTTCGTTATGTACAAAATAGCAAAGCAGGCAAACTTAATATTTGTTTTAGTCAACAAAAATAGTATTTTTCTTCACTAAATATTTTCAGAATAATTATCTATCTGTCGATGCATCGATCTGTCTAAAGGAACGACAGCTATTTTGTATTGTATTATATTTATATTATTGTATTGATAACGTTTTCTCATATTCAGACTTTGTGAAATATTAAATATATAAATATCACCATGATATTAATAAACTGTGCTTGACAAACTGCCTTCGGAGTCGTTTCGCTCGGATTTAATTAAGCTAAAAGTCATTCCCTACCAAACTGCATGGTTCAGGTTAGTTTTTACAGTAACCATAAAAGTAACAGGCATCAGAAAACCATGCAGTATTACTTTGTACGCAGACCAAAATTATCATATCAGTTGATTATTAAATGAAATGATGTTTATTCTGAGAGGAAGTACTTCTCTAAACGCACCTCTTAACGGGACAATTGCGGATGAACGTCTAACCCAGTCAGTTTCTATATATACGACATGTAAACATATATAACCGACATGTAAGCATATTGACAAACTTACTCAGACTTCCGTCCGTACTTGGTTCGCCTAAGATAAATGACATGCGACAAAATGTACAGAGAGGTTGAACATACATATGTCTATAGGTGACACGTTTATCCTGAGCAAATGTTATGAAGAAAAATTATTATGATCTTCAAACCCTATGTGCAAGCTCACAGCGCTTTACAAATAACTAAACAAACTGTAATCAAGGCTGCAAATGCTTCTATCCACACCACTGTTTCAATCCTATAAAAAGATCATATAGGTATGAATCATTTTTTGTAGCTGTTGCTCCTGGAATGCCTCTTCATGTAAAAAAAACCCTAGTAAGTTCACAACCCATTGGAAGTTAAGCAGTGCAAATACATTGATAAAATATTTTCGACAATCATCCTTCATACGTTGCTGCTATATATATACACACTAACGTATGTCGTTTTGGTCTAGGTCTAGAGCGTTATGAATTGTCTAGAATCTTCTATAGAAAATTACATCAATTTCTTGCAAGAGTACCAGATCAATTCAACTGATCATAAAAAACCAGAATGGCAAGTGCATTGGTTTAGCATCTTTTCAAAGATTAAGACTTTTAGAAGATACAGTTCTACAGTTCATAATTCAGAGCTTGAGGAACATAACAAAATAAATAAATAACTGCAACTAAGGACATCCATTCTCATTGCCAAAACTGAATGTTAAAATATCTTTATATCCTTACGTTTCCAAAACTTGCAAATAAAGCACACCTCAAACCACATCTGATCTTATGTTAACATAAAGATGCCAGATTCCAATAATTATACAGAATAACTCAGAAAATTTAGACAGACAGACAAATTCATTTGTGATAATTATGGGACTGAAAACTGAATTTCAGAAAACAAGCTAAAACAGTCCCTAAGGACAAACAACAAATTATATATTTATTATATAACATACATTACACATACGCTGATGTGCCAATGGCATGTAACTTCTTCCAAAAAATGGCTGTAAACAAATAATTATGACTTTATCTCATGAGAAACAATTTTTCCCATCAATGACTGTTTTTCCTATGTACTATACACGTGTACCTATAAATTTGTCTTTGATAAAAATTGAAGTCTCCTATAGACAGGTGTGTCGTGTTAAAAAAGTTAACATGGCAGTAAAAGTACCTCAATTGCACTTATAATAGAGTGCTCAAAAACCAAAATAAAACAAAATCGCATTAACAAAAAAAATAACGTTTGAAATAAAGACTAGGCAGAAGTTAAGACGAAGGTCTATTCTTCTTAAAATTCATTTTCGCCAAAGATCCCACCGTGTTCTTTCGCAAGGTGGTCGTAACAGGCGCCTTCTGACGGAAACCTTTTACAACACATCCAGCAAAAGGTGGTTTTGCACACGGTGCAGAACATCCTCCGGCAGCCGCCAGTCTTCTCGATGGGCGTGTAACATCCAGGGCAAGGTTTACGTCGTGTGGGGTCCTGTCTGGCCCACAGCTCCACGTCCTGCCTGTCCTCCTTGTTGGCCCGCAAGATGGCGCAGGTCATGCCGTCGTGCGCTTGCTGGTGGCAGGCGGTGCACAGTCGGACGCTGCACTCGGGGCACACGAACACCTTGGCGTGCTCTTCGGCCGTCGCGCGGTACACCACGGGGCAGTCGGGCGTGACGCAGAACCGGGCGGCGCCCCCGCTGCGCGAGACGAACGCCGAGAGGGCAGCAGAGGTCAATGCCGACATGCTGACGTCACCTCGCCGGGTCAAGAAGGTCAGATCGCGTACGGCCACCTCGCGCTCGCACCCCTCGCTTCCGCAGACAACAGGCAAGGTGCGAGTCGTGACGGCCACCGCCACCTGGTGCTTCAGGCAGTCGAGGCAGTAAGCATGAGCGCACAGCTCCAGGCGATACAGCTCCTTGGCTTCAACGGGACACTGACAGATCACGCAGTCGATGGCGTCTTCCCCATCGACTACTTTAGAAGAGGTCTTCATTTTCTCGAAAATTTTATTAACCATGTCTTGAGCTGTCTCAATACTCTCGGACGATCCTGTTAGTCTCAGCTTGTGTTTTCGGTAGTCGACTGAGACAGCGAAGAGGCCTGAGGAGGCTCGGAAGCTGTCCAGATCCTCTCCGTACTCCACGAGAAGCGCCTTTAAGACACCTGCGGGCTTGTCCATGCCCTTTAGTGTCATCTCTTCCACTGTGCCACTCTGCACCAAGTCAAGGTAGTCGTTGATTCTTGTTCGTACTTGAGTGCAGGCTCCTTCAGTGCCGTGGATGGCAATGGTTCCCAGACGACTGTCGATGCTGATGTAAGTGTTTGTTTTATGCTGTGTTTCAATCAGGAAGTTGCGACCCGCAGAGGTCAGCAGATGATTAAGAGCAGGAGTCTTGCTGCAGTCGAGCACGTCGCCCTTGAAGACATCGCTGAGACATTTTCTTACTTTCACCACGTCCTCCACTTCAGACGCTTTGATGGAGAACATGCATTTGTCTTTTTGCACTGGTTTTGACTCGATGAAAACAAGACCTGAAAAGTGGTTCAAAACCTCCTTTACTTTTGCGTTTACTGCTTCCAGTATACGATTGGGAACAGTAATTGTCGCAGAAATTACAGGATATACATCTACGGGCTGATCGTTAACGCAAAATCCTGACTGAACACGTTTGCAAGCCTGTATTCCTTCAATAGGGTCGGTAAACACTGCTTCACCCATGAAAAAAACAGATTTCTCTGATGGCGGCTTTTTAACAGAAACGTTCACCTGCGAAGTGGGAAGATGAGCCTGTAAAGTCCTCTTGATTGTCATCTCGAGATCCTTGAGCTCAGCACCTGTCGTCTCGTATGGTTTATGGCGAACGATTGTAACACGCTCTACGATCCCTTTCGTGTTTTCATCATAGTGAAGCAAGTGCAAAAGCGAACGTCTGAGCACGTCCTCGCTCAAGCCTATCGGTAATTTGGGGAAGTGCAAGGAATTCTCCTGATTCCGTGCTGACTTCATCGTGATTAGGTCACTGCCGACGTGAAACCATCCCATCATCAAGCACCCGGGATACTCAGCTGGCGAAACGGAGGCGTAGCCGAATCCTCTGGAAGGTCTGCGGCACCATTTGAGGCGAGCCTTGAAGTCTGCGTTCTGCTTCAGTGGACGTCGACGTTCTAACTCACCGGCATCAGCCTCGTCATCTCCAGTCTCTTTCGCGGCAATGGCAGCCTCTGCGACAGTTTTAAATATCAGGAAGCCCCATTTCTCGCCCTCATTGAACTTTTTGCACAGTCTGATCTCGCCGAACTGCTGGAACTTTGCCATGATATGCTCTTCCGTGCTGTTTTCTGTCGCGCGATGAATGAAAACTTTTCGACTTTCGTAAGGCATCAGTAGCTCAACGACCTTTCCTCCAGTCCCAAGAACAACCCGAAGACTGGAATCTTCTTGGCCGACCGGCTGCTCGGTATCTTCACGTGCAAGCTCTCGTGCCGACTGCTCCACTCTCTCCCTCAGCAGTGTGACAAGCCGCTCGTTCGCTCTTTCCGTACAGTACACTCTCACTTCTTTTGCTTCACGACTAGCTTCTACTACGACAACAGAGAAGTTGCCTTGGCTACTCGCGAAGTCTTCATACTCTCTTAGCCTGCAAAAGCGAGGACCTACCAACGAGAAGAAGGCATGAGATCCTGCTGGCTGTGTAAACACATTCATCACTTTCTTCTTGCGGATGTCTTCAACATCGAGGCCTAGGTTTCCTACATTGACACCAGCAAGCCAGGATTCGTCGACGGGCGTGACTCCTGTGATGAAATCTCTCGATGTTTTAATCAGCTGTTCGTAAACGACCCATTCAGGGTTGCTAGCTAATGAGGTCAGACAAGACGAAGGATGCAAGTGAACTTGTCTTGAAACACGCGCGGCAAAGTATCCCGCCTTCTCCATGCCTAAATAGTGACACAGATTGCCAATGTAACACTGAAAAATCATATGTCTGAGGCAGTTTTCTGCTGTTCCTTTGTCTGAAAATTGATGGGCTACTTCCAGGTTGTATTCTTTTTTAATCGTCTTGATTACCTCATTTACCATGTCCCTGGTGGATCTCATGGCTTTAGCGTTGATGCTGTTGGCAACACACCATCTGGTTTTCTCTTTTTCAGGCACATGTTCCCATTCCTTGTAAACGGCTAAGGAGGTCAGGCAGTCTCCGGTGCTCTGGCTGAATCTAGTTTTCGATTTATCATGCTGATCCTTTTCCTCTGTAGTGGTGCCCCTGTAGAAAACACTGCCGAAGTTTATTAAGGCAGCAAGTACAATGGAATCGAAAAAAAGACCATTTGCTTTGCCTTTCAGCGTCATCAGCCCTAACCTTGGGTCCAAGGGAAGTTTTGCAATCCAACGGCCCTCCTCTGTGATCCGGTGGTCCGCAGATAGTGCTTTTAGCTGCACCAGTGACTCTAAAGCGGCTTGAATGGCTTCTTGGCTAGGAGACTGAACGAAGTCGTACATATCCGGTCCCACGCCCAGCTCCGCAAGTTTCAGGACAGCCTGTCCGAGATGCGTTCTGAGAATTTCCGGCAGAGCGATTTTGTCCATGGCCTCAAAACTGGATTTAGAGTAAAGACGATAGCATCTGCCCGGCGCAGTGCGGCCTGCTCGCCCTTTTCTCTGTTCCGCCGAGCTCTGACTGACCACAGTGACGCTCAGGCAGTTGGTGTTTTTCTTAGCATCATAACGCATCTCCTTGGCAACGCCGGTGTCTACGACATACTTGATCCCGTCGATCGTGATAGAAGTCTCAGCGCAGTTCGTGGCGAACACCACCTTACGTTTGTTCTTACCGAGCGGCTCGAAAACCTTCTGCTGTTCATCAGCCTGAAGCTGGCCATGTAGCTGAAAGCACTGGAAGTCGTTTCGTCCTGCCAAGCTTTGCTGAAAAGCCTCACAGCATTTCTCTGTTTCTAAGGGCGACGTGAGAAAGACAAGAATGTCCCCGAGCGGTTCAGTCAAATGGATCTCCTCCGCCTTCTTTACGGCCTTCTGCATGTAGTTTTCAAACTCGTCTTCTTTGTTATTGTCATCCATCCAGACTACATCCACTGGGAATGTGCGACCCGAAACTTTCATGACCGGGCAGCTGCCGAAAAACTTTACAAATACTTCTGGGTCGATGGTTGCTGAGGTGATGATGACCCTGAGGTCGGGTCTCTTTTGCAGACACCGTTTGATCATACCCAGCAGCAGATCGGTGTACAAGCTTCTTTCGTGCGCCTCGTCTACAACTATGCAAGAAAAGGCTTTTAAGGTGGGGTCTGCAAGGCACTCGTTTAGCAGACAGTGATCGGTCATGAAGACAACTTTGGTCAAATCCCCTGTCTTACATTTGCTGCCGACTTTGTACCCGACCTCTTTACCTACATTAGTCGCCAGCTCTGATGATACATGCGTTGCCAGGGAGATGGCGGCAACTTTGCGCGGCTGGGTGCAGACGATAGCACCCTTGTCGCAGAGGCCTGCCTCTAGAAGATACTGGACCATCTGAGTACTTTTTCCCGAGCCTGTTTCACCGAGGATCACAGAGACTCGGTTAATCCTCACAAGATCAACGATATCACGACGTCTGGCATACATTGGGAGAGACTTTTCAAACCGACAGCATTCGATACCAAACTGCTTACGAACGTCATTTACTGTTTTCTCAAAGTTAGTGCTGTTCAGAGCAGTTGCCATGCGTTTTCTAAAGTCAGCCACAGCTCCGCAAAACTCTTCCTTTTGTCTTATGTTCTCATCCACTTTTGCTTCCAGAGCTGAAATCTCAGCTTTAGTCTGCATGGCTGTGTAAAGGTTGTTTAATTTACCTTTAGCTTGGTCAATCTGAAGCCTAATAGACTGCAATTTCTCTTCATGTGCTCGTAAAACTCTTGTAGACTTTTTTTCCAGCTCAAACTCTGCTTGTTGTCTAAGTTCCTCCTTGCGATGTTCTACTCGCTTCTGCAAGACCTCGCTCTGGTCAAATCCTGTAAGGTTGCAGTCAATGAGAGGTGTAAACATATGTCGGTCCTTTAGCAGAAGATGCTTCAGTTTCTTGGCCAGATCTTTACTTGGACAGATCAGGCTGCAGTATGTGCAGGTGTCTGATCTCATGACATTCCTTTCAAGAGGTACAAGCTCAAATCCCTCCAGGTTTACCTTTGTTGTGAGGACTTGCCCCAGCACAGCCATATCCTGGATTAAATCACAGATTTTTACATGAAGAACAGTTGTTTTGGCCTTTGGTTTTCTCCGCAACTCCTTCAAGCTGTCTCTATGGTCTACCGACTTGCTGGCATGATTCCTTCTTGGTCTTGGTTGACAGGACTGACCACAAGGGTTCTGAGTTACCTCTTCCTCCATCTTCTCTGTTAGTCAGGACTGAAAATACAACACTATGTTTACTTATGTTTTTTTTAAAAATAAGTCAAAATAATCCATAGGTTATATGTATACTGAGCCAAGGTAAAATAAAAGCTATTTTGGTTGCACATCTTATTGTTTTGCTTAAGAGACAACCCTATGGCTTCCTAAACAGCAAAGTAAAAAAAGTGACTGGTTATTTGTATTACAGTCAAATACAGTTTGGTATGAAAAGGGATTTGGTGAACAACACCATAGATAACAATTAATGATGTATGGCTAACTGAACAGAGAAATACTACTAACTTGTGAGTGTTTTATTTAAAAAGAAAATTGGTTGCATCTTTCTGGCTTAAGAAATGGTAAATCCTGTTGTGATTTACACTATTACTGTGAAGGAAATAAAGATATTCTGATGTGCACATGTGAATCGGTGATCATAACAAAAATCTGATCAATGCAATTTATGCCATTTTAAAGGAGACATTTGCTAGCTTATATAAGATTGCACTTGTGCTTTTTAAATGTGTCATCCCTCTTCAATGTTTTGATTTGTTTAATATAATAGATCGCAAATTAAAATGCAAGTAAGGTACTGACTTAGCAAAATACACTCCCTGTTTCTTAACAGAATACTGAACAAGGCAATATAGAGAAAGAGACTGTGTAATAGCTGATCATTTTCATGTCTCATACAAAGTTAAACTGGTAAATCACACATAAAGAATCTTATGGCTAGTTGAATTTACATCGCAGGAAATAAATTTAATTTGAAAAAGTACAAGGGACACACACTGACAGTGTTTGTGAAGGTACAAGCTTAGTCTTTTGTACTGACAAGGGATGGAGACAGGCAGACAGATAAATCTGTACACATGAACCCTGTCTACCCTCAAGTGCAGCCAGAACACCAACTACAATCTGATCAGTCATGGGTTGTTTTAATCAGAGCAAAATAAACCAAACGTGCTATGTTTAATAGAAATTTGCAGCCAAGGACATATACCATATGCAAATAGGTATGTATGTAGTAAGACACACAGCCAGAACACACACACACACTCTCAGGGATAAAGAGGTAGGTGACATACACCGGCCGGTCGGCAACCTTGTGACCGAAAGAGAGTGGGAGGGGGTCATGGGGGAAAACCACTGGCCGATTGGCGACCGGCCGAAGGAGAGACAAGAGAAAGAAGTCAAGAGGGTAACACGTGAGAAGGACGCAAGCCAGCAGCCCAGCTGATAAAGTCCTTGATAAAGTTACGTTAGATTACGAATACTGTATACTGTGTACAGCTAACCAGCAAGCGGTCGCCAGAATAAAAAGGTTCCAGCAACCTACGGCTTGCATTGCGTGTGTTGTTGTGTGCCGTGTGGTAGGTCACCCTGTTACATGTATATATGCTCATGTACACCTACCCCCCCACCCCACACACATATATATATATACACACACATGCACTGTCACCTCCACAAGAGACAGAGAGAAAAAAACTTTTCCTTGCTTACACACATATATACATATGCACACACAAACAAGGACAAAAAATACAAACATACAAATATATGCATAAGAATATAAAATCTATAAAAATGCACATTCAAAAACATTATATAAGCATATATAAAGTTATAATCCTCAGTCAAAAAAGATGTTCAGAGCATGTTAAGCCTACAAGAACAAAAAAGTTTTCAAAAATGTTATTAAATCTAACAGCGTTACATGTAATTCTAACTTCAAATAAGCCTTATCCACTAAAGATTATGGATCTTGGTGTTTAGAAAAGGTTCCACTACAAAAATTAGGAAATATGCTTATGCTCAGAAAACTGGGATCGAAATGAGAGTCCTTAAAAAGTTCTGAAAGGCATTCAAAGTCAGGCCACACTCTCTCTCATTGCACAGTTCAGCAACCAGAATAAAGGGTGAAGAGCCAGGCTCAACAAGATATATAGCCATTGCGGGAAAAGTTGTATGCTGAAATAGTAAGGCCTTGTTCCATCTACACTCAAAGACAACCATAGCTGAAGAGTCCCTGGGATTACACCCTTTCCTATTGCAATTCTTTCAGGTACTTTGGTCGGACAATACATGCATGTACATTCATTGCCATAAAGAGTAGGTCAAAATGCATTACAAATAACTCTGTCATCTGCAATATGGCTACATAACAACACAGTGCTAAAATGTGTGCATGTGTGTTTGTTTCTCTTATTGGGAATATAAAAAAGTCATATCCTGTTTTGAATCTTCATTACTTTATATTTGCAGGAGTTTAGTTAAAAACTTCTGGAAAGGAACATCTTTAATTACTTTGCACCAGCAATATATGAGAAAACAGCATAATGAAGAATTAATACTCTTAGATTTGTTAATATGTAAAAAAATTCTTCCAATTATTACGCATCTTGACATGCATGCGGATAATCTTGAATATTTTTTATGTCACAGAAAGGACATCTATTTCCAATTTGACTCCCATACTTCAGCCAATTCAGTGCAACGATTGCTTACCTGACAGCTGCTTGGGTAAAGCCTGAACGATTGTAGATTAATTATGTCAGAGGGTTCTCGGAGCTTTTTCTAGGAATCAATGACAATCTATTGAGAAATTTCGCTGCCACGTTACGCCTCTGGTAGACATTTTAACTTTCGGTTTCGGTTTTGTTCGATTGGATCATGAAATGTGGGGCGCGCGCACTCCGAGATGGGTCATACGTAAAATGATCCCCAAAAAATCTTTTCCAACGAAGCGTCCGAAAACACGTGTTAAATACAAATTAAAATGTAATTAAAATGCGCTACACTTTGTCCGCGTGCTTTCCATTCAGACTTGGGGAACAATGTTAATAGATAGACACAGCGGGTGACAAGGCCCACGTACTGTAGCAGGAAGCAGGTAACCTACTACATGGCTCACTTTACGAAGGTAACAACTTGACGTGTAGCCGTGCGTTATATGCTGCTACAGTTATGGCGACAGCTTGCTGTCTGCCTGCAGCTGCCTGTGCGGAATATTTTTGTCTGGGGGTAGATAGGGATGGCGGAGACTTTATCTGTATAGATCATAGTTTGCCCGACTGAAGGATGATAAGGTCGAATCGACTCTTGCCGCTGTCCCATCGACCGATATTGCTGACGAAGGCATGACGTGGGTGTAGTCTGAAAGCCCAGGTTAGTGGGTAGATTTAATTCTTTTTCTTGAGTGTGTTTAATACACCCCAGTTACCCAGCTTACAGTTGCCGATAAAGGCATGCAGAAAACTTCAAGAAGGTACTTATATACGTTTTCTTTAGTGTAACAGTTCAGTTTTTCTCCTACCTTCGGTTATGCTTCGGTCTCAATTTAAGCTGCCTACATATATGGGAGAAGGCATCATTTTGTAAGGAGTTTAACAGCTGTTCAAAGAACACCTTGAACAGATTGTTGTTGTTTTTTTGTGGCGGGGCTGAAGATTATGATACTATGCATGCTTATATTATCATGTTGTGTGTTTGTGTACCTGTTGCACATATGTGTGTGTAGATAGTGAACGCAAGAGAGTGATTGTGTGAATGGGAGTGGGTCTACTGTGCGTATATCTGTGTGTATGGGATGATGACGATGATGATGTCCATTTTTAATGCGCAGGTATCCATTCAGAAGAATGCATATTGCGCAGCAAAAGAAAGAAATATAATTAAAAAAGTAAATAAATAGATAAAACACCAGGAAAGTAAAAAATAAAGACAGAAGTGTTGCTTGGTTGTTTAAGTCCATCTTAAATAAACAGATGGGTCTTCAGTCTTTCGAAACGTGGTTGGTGAGGTGATGGTGGACAATGACGATGGCAGAACATTCCACAATTTAGGTGCCGGGTTTTTGAAGGCCCTGGGAACTGGGAGCCAGAGCGCAGACCACGTGACGGCCTGTAAGGAGGAACTATCTCTTGCAAATAGTCAGGAGCGGTTTTAAACATGCAGGACTGAGCAATCGAAAGCACTTTGTGATCAATGCGCTTGTTCACTGGGAGCCAGTGAAGGCTCTGTAGGATAGGCGTGATGTGCTCAGTGGACGACTTTGCACGGGTGACAATCCTGGCGGCTGTGTTTTGAACTCTTTGGAGTCGATCCAGCTGCGTAGCAGGTATACCCCACAATGCAATATTGCAGTAGTCTAATCTGGATATGATGATAGCCACAGCAAGTGAGTTGGCAGCAGCTTAAGTCAGCATGGGCCGTAGTCTATCTAAAGTCCTCAAAAAGTAGTAGGATTTTGCCACAACAGAACTAATATGGTTACTCATGGAGAGCTCTGCATCAATAAACAGCCCTAGATCCCGTACAAAGTCAGCAAAGGCTATGGAGGCGTCACCGACCTGCACATCACTAATGCCAATCTGCTCCCGTCTGGCCCTGGGGCCGCACAGTAACGCTTCTGTCTTGTCGTCGTTGAGTTTAAGACGATTCCTGGTCATCCAGGCCTTCACCGCAACACAACAAGATTCAAGTCGTTGAAGCGCATTCCTAGCCACTGCTGGGTCGGGGGGAAACCTGTTCAGAATCTGTGTATCATCTGCAAAGAACTGACGTCCCATCTGAAAGCGTTCAATTACCTGTCCAAGCTGCGAAGTATACACCGAAAATAATAATGGATCCAGAACGGATCCCTGTGGTACGCCACACACCAGAGGAACTGCCTCAGAGTTTGCAGAGCCGACAATCACTCTCTGAGATCTCTCGGCAAGATAGGAGTCAATCCACAGCAGCGCAGCGCCCTGGATACCAGCCTCTGACGACAGTCTCTGGAGCAGCAGGCGGTGGTTGATGGTGTCAAACGCACTACTCAGGTCGAGTAATACCAACAGCACTAAGTTGCCAGAGGTGACACTACAAAGAATGTCATTGGTCACACGAAGAGCAGTTTCTGTGCTGAAGCCAGGACGATACGCTGACTGAAATTTATCTAGGCAGCCATGAGTAAGAAAATGGGTCATAAGCTGCTCTGCGACCACCCTCTCAAGTAACTTGGAAATATATGATAAATTTGACACTGGACGATAGGTTTTACAGTCAGAGGGATCCAGGTTTGCCTTTTTCAACAAGGGCTTCACAACGGCCTGTTTAAAACACCGTGGAACACAAATGACAGGAAATATAATGTCAAGAAGTTGAATAATAAATTTAGTTGGTACAGGATCCATAGCACATGAAGTTTTAGTTGATCTCGCTACAAGTTTCCTCAAGTAGCTCTCATCAATAGACGCGAAAGAAGTCAGCGGTACACCAGCAAATGGCACAGAATAGTCTTCTTCACACTCTGGCAACTCACAAGCTGCACTCTCAAGTCCAGCACTAATTTCCTTTATCTTATTAACATAGAAGGAAGACAGCTGATCAGCAGCTGACTTGACATCCACCTTAGGAAGAACCAGACTCTAGTTCCGTTCTTACCCAGCAAGCTGTTCACAATGTCAAAAGTCTTTCTGGGATTTCCACTCGCAGCCTCTAGCTGCTTCTGCACAAATAGCGATTTAGCCTGTTTTACAGCACACACATATTTATTTCTGGCTAACTTATACAGCTGTCTGTCAATCTCAAGTTTGGTCTTCCTCCACTTTTTCTCTGTCAACTGTCTTTGTTTCTTGGCTTCACTCACCCCCTCACAAAACCACGCACAATCTGGTCTGTCTACAACAATTTTTCTAACTGCAGGCACATGCTTCTCAAGCAGCCCTGATAAAGTCTGATTATATAACTCTGCTAACTCATCAACATCTGTGGGAGGATCTAATAACAACTTTGACTGAAGCAGGTCTCTGAAAGTGTTCAGGTCAATCTTCTTCAAATTTCTACACAAAACAGATATCTTTTTACGCCTTGGTCGAGAAAGATCAGTCACCAAGGACTGCACAAAATGGTCCGAAATAAAAAAATCCTCTACAACAGCTGACTTGACCAGTGACTGATGGCGCACGAGTGATAACCCAGTCAAGAATGTGTCCAAGTCTATGAGTTGGTTTATCAATCAGCTGACGAAGACCACGGCTATCTAAAGCCTCAATCAACCGCTTCACATCACTATCTTGAGGTCTATCAAAATGAAAATTTACATCCCCCAAAATAAGAAACTTCTCCTTTGTGAGTAAACTGTCCAGCAGCATGGCAAACTCCTCACGAAACAGAGAATCTGAAAGCTGATTCGTTTTAGATGGAGGAGGTCTATATAAACAAATGATCTCTAATGTCTGCTTGGCTAATGTCAGTCTTGCTGTTATGTACTCAAAGGACCTGTACTGTGTTTGTCGCTTCAGCACTGTAAACTTCAGATGTACTTTAAATAAAACACCAACTCCAACTCCACTTCTACCACTCCTGCGATTGTGTGCAAACGTATAGCCCTGTGGTGTAAGATCTTTGATTACTGATTCATCACCACTCTCTTTTAACCATGTCTCTGACAAGAAAAGACATCAAAGTCATTTTCCAGCACTAAATCATGAAGGTCCACAGCCTTTGGGAGAGTTATTGTTGGTAAAATGTGGCCATTATCAAGTCAAGTTCCTTGTGCTATGTCACTTGGCGAATAAAGTAATTATTATTATTATTATTATTTATATAAATATGACTCCCTACTACTTTCTTCTTATTATTATTATTCTTTCCCCCCCCCCAGTGGAGCATAGGGCCGCAACTACATCACGCCAGCGAACCCGGTTCTGGGCCTCCCTCCCCAGTTGGGCCCATGTCATTCCAGCTGCCTCCGCCTCGCTGTGGACTGATCTTCTCCACGTCTGTCTGGGTCTCCCAACCCTGCGCCTCCCCTGTGGGTTCCAGTCCCGAGCCCCTACTACTTTACTGAAATCTTAAATTGTCTGTCCACACCTCTACCGGAAACCTTCGCTCCTCATCAGACTGGCGCATTCTTTCCCTCCCTCCCACAGAGACAGTCACATACGGTCAACGTTCTCCCTCTGTGCTGCTGAGCAGTGGAACTCTCTTACCGAAACGCGACTGGTCCTGCTTGGAAAAGCAAAAGCACTCTGATTACGAGAGAGGTACCACTTTGCTGCAAGGTGCTATGGTCCCGCTGGAAAGCGGCTCACGTCACTCAGCCCCTCCCAGGTAACTCTAGTTCTGACCACCCTGAGTACGAGAGTAAGTAACAGTTTTCCGCAAAGTGTTTTGGTCCCGCTGGAAAGCGGCTCACGTCACTCAACCCCTCCTCTTTTCCCACCCCAGGGAGTTAGGTGCTAGGTTTTAGTAGGTTAGGTAGGTTAGATAGAATATAAATAGCAGCTGTGTGTGTGTCTGTGTGTGTGTGTGTAAATAATGTATGTAAAATTTATGTTTTTGAATTTATCTACCTGTGTGAGCGTCTTAGTCCGCACTAATGCTAGCGTGATGTACGTGTGTCCTCGTCGTGTGAATGATGACCGAGTATTACTAGAGCGAAAGTCCTCCGTAATTGTGACACCGCAGAACACACATGAAGATCCGTGGAGCTGAACAATACACCGGAGAAAACACACTTTTGTCAGGGAAAAAGCAGGGTCTTTTGTGGATTCCAAGGTCGGCTAAGTGCGGGTGTGTAGTAGATGGGGAAAAAGAACACAGCGCGAGGTATCACATTAGATAACGAACCCGACGAACGGGAAGTTTCCGTCCTCTTCCCTGGAACCCTAAAGAGGAACAGACTGATATGGCGCTAGGGCCGCAGTGTTAGTCCGAGTGGAGAAGCGGATCGCTTTCTAGTGACTTCAGTCCGGTTACACTACATTCAAACGCTCTCTGAAAACATATCTTTTCACAAAATACTATCTCTGAATTACTATTCTTAACTCCCTTGCAATATTGCCATGCTAACCATCATGTAATGACTCCATCTCACACTGTTTACTGTACCTATATCCCTTCATCCATTGCTTTACGTTCTACTCTTGTATCTCATCTTTATGTTGTTCAGTGTGCCTATACGTATCTCACTGTCCACTGTTATCTTTCATTTATCATATTGGTCTGCACAGAGAGTGCGATCTGTCTTGGTCGTGATGCAGCGCACTATACGTTCACATTCTTATATATATATATATATATTGCAGTTAACGTGTGTCATATGTGTTGCCATGCTTCATTAAATAGTAGCGCAACAAACATAACTTGACTTTTTTAAGCACCCATGAGAGGATACACCTTTTTATGGTGTTCTTTAGATTCTGCAGGTAGAACTGTTGCCAGTCATTGCCTTAATCAGTTGCTTCCAGACATTATAAAACAATATACTTTATATGCAGAATTAAATATGCTTCTTACTGGGGAAGTTTATTTATTTGAAACCCGCTTAGTTTACACATGGAGATGGTCTGGTACAAATATAAATTGACTGCCCTCCTGCATAAAATCAGTGAGCGTTTTATTCGCAGATGATTAAATGTAAAGATAATAAAGACTGGGGTGATAAAAAGAACAGCTGTCCTCTGTCCAAAGGATCAAATAGATAAACTTTAATGTACAAGGGCAGATAAACGGGCAGGCAGATTGGCAATGTGCCAAAAAAAAAACAACCCGTTATTATAAAAGACTGCCATTTGAAAGGGCGATGACTGAGCTCATTTGGTGTTAAGACAATGATTTCAGAAAATTCATGTGTAAAAACTACAAGTTTTTTTTAACTACCTGGTGTACAATACCTTTACTTTTTGTTGCATGGCAATATAACTAGTAATCTAAGCTTTGCTATATTTTGCTTGTGCATAGCTAGTAAGAGCCATAATTTCTATGCTTTTACCAAAGCTTCTCTTGTCTTATCCAAAATTCTTTAGTTGTTATGTATAGATATATACATACCCACAAGATGTTAGTCTATGGTCTATCAGATTTTCAAACAAAATAATTTGTTATTGCATTAGCTCAGTAACAACTTGTAGTTTAGTTTTTACTTTAGTTTATGACAAACATTTAAATAAGCTACTGTTCTATTTCTAGCCCTGACCTGCTAATAGCAAGGATGGAAGAAACACGGATTCAGAATCGTGGTGGTTGGTCACATCAGCCCCCGCAGAGAAGTAGCCATGCCAGTCTTATGAATGAAGACTCTGAGGGCAGTCTCAGAGCATTTTGGAAAGACTCAAAGGTCAAGCAGACTGCAGTGCATGTCAAGATTCATGATGTAATCCAGGATTTGGATCTGCTAGGTCAAATACTTACAGCCAAAGTAAACATTAAAGGATTTCAGCTTGTACCTCTTGAAAAGGATGTCATGAGATCAGACACCTGCACATACTGCAGCCTGATCTGTCCAAGTAGAGATCTGGCCAAGAAACTGAAGCATCACCTGCTAAAGGACCGACACATGTTTACACCTCTCATTGACTGCAACCTTACAGGATTTGACCAGAGCGAGGTCTTGCAGAAGCGAGTAGAACATCGCAAGGAGGAACTTAGACAACAAGCAGAGTTTGAGCTGGAAAAAAAGTCTACAAGAGTTTTACGAGCACATGAAGAGAAATTGCAGTCTATTAGGCTTCAGATTGACCAAGCTAAAGGTAAATTAAACAACCTTTACACAGCCATGCAGACTAAAGCTGAGATTTCAGCTCTGGAAGCAAAAGTGGATGAGAACATAAGACAAAAGGAAGAGTTTTGCGGAGCTGTGGCTGACTTTAGAAAACGCGTGGCAGCTGCTCTGAACAGCACTAACTTTGAGAAAACAGTAAATGACGTTCGTAAGCAGTTTGGTATCGAATGCTGTCGGTTTGAAAAGTCTCTCCCAATGTATGCCAGACGTCGTGATATCGTTGATCTTGTGAGGATTAACCGAGTCTCTGTGATCCTCGGTGAAACAGGCTCGGGAAAAAGTACTCAGATGGTCCAGTATCTTCTAGAGGCAGGCCTCTGCGACAAGGGTGCTATCGTCTGCACCCAGCCGCGCAAAGTTGCCGCCATCTCCCTGGCGACGCATGTATCATCAGAGCTGGCGACTAATGTAGGTAAAGAGGTCGGGTACAAAGTCGGCAGCAAATGTAAGACAGGGGATTTGACCAAAGTTGTCTTCATGACCGATCACTGTCTGCTAAACGAGTGCCTTGCAGACCCCACCTTAAAAGCCTTTTCTTGCATAGTTGTAGACGAGGCGCACGAAAGAAGCTTGTACACCGATCTGCTGCTGGGTATGATCAAACGGTGTCTGCAAAAGAGACCCGACCTCAGGGTCATCATCACCTCAGCAACCATCGACCCAGAAGTATTTGTAAAGTTTTTCGGCAGCTGCCCGGTCATGAAAGTTTCGGGTCGCACATTCCCAGTGGATGTAGTTTGGATGGATGACAATAACAAAGAAGACGAGTTTGAAAACTACATGCAGAAGGCCGTAAAGAAGGCGGAGGAGATCCATTTGACTGAACCGCTCGGGGACATTCTTGTCTTTCTCACGTCGCCCTTAGAAACAGAGAAATGCTGTGAGGCTTTTCAGCAAAGCTTGGCAGGACGAAACGACTTCCAGTGCTTTCAGCTACATGGCCAGCTTCAGGCTGATGAACAGCAGAAGGTTTTCGAGCCGCTCGGTAAGAACAAACGTAAGGTGGTGTTCGCCACGAACTGCGCTGAGACTTCTATCACGATCGACGGGATCAAGTATGTCGTAGACACCGGCGTTGCCAAGGAGATGCGTTATGATGCTAAGAAAAACACCAACTGCCTGAGCGTCACTGTGGTCAGTCAGAGCTCGGCGGAACAGAGAAAAGGGCGAGCAGGCCGCACTGCGCCCGGTAGATGCTATCGTCTTTACTCTAAATCCAGTTTTGAGGCCATGGACAAAATCGCTCTGCCGGAAATTCTCAGAACGCATCTCGGACAGGCTGTCCTGAAACTTGCGGAGCTGGGCGTGGGACCGGATATGTACGACTTCGTTCAGTCCCCTAGCCAAGAAGCCATTCAAGCCGCCTTGGAGTCACTGGTGCAGCTAGGAGCATTATCTGCGGACCACCGGATCACAGAGGAGGGCCGTTGGATTGCAAAACTTCCCTTGGACCCAAGGTTAGGGCTGATGACGCTGAAAGGCAAAGCAAATGGTCTTTTTTTCGATTCCATTGTACTTGCTGCCTTAATAAACTTCGGCAGTGTTTTCTACAGGGGCAGCACCACTAAGGAGCAGGATCAGCATGATAAATCGAAAACCAGATTCAGCCGGAGCACCGGAGACTGCCTGACCTCCTTAGCCGTTTACAAGGAATGGGAACATGTGCCTGAAAAAGAGAAAACCAGATGGTGTGTTGCCAACAGCATCAACGCTAAAGCCATGAGATCCACCAGGGATATGGTAAATGAGTTAATCAAGACGATTAAAAAAGAATACAATCTTGAAGTAGCCCATCAATTTTCAGACAAAGAAACAGCAGAAAACTGCCTCAGACATATGATTTTTCAGTGTTACATTGGCAATCTGTGTCACTATTTAGGCATGGAGAAGGCGGGATACTTTGCCGCGCGTGTTTCAAGACAAGTTCACTTACATCCTTCGTCTTGTCTGACCTCATTAGCTAGCAACCCTGAATGGGTCGTTTACGAACAGCTGATTAAAACATCGCGAGATTTCATCACAGGAGTCACGCCCGTCGACGAATCCTGGCTTGCTGGTGTCGATGTAGGAAACCTAGGCCTCGATGTTGAAGACATCCGCAAGAAGAAAGTGATGAATGTGTTTACACAGCCAGCAGGATCTCATGCCTTCTTCTCGTTGGTAGGTCCTCGCTTTTGCAGGCTAAGAGAGTATGAAGACTTCGCGAGTAGCCAAGGCAACTTCTCTGTTGTCGTAGTAGAAGCTAGTCGTGAAGCAAAGGAAGTGAGAGTGTACTGTACGGAAAGAGCGAACGAGCGGCTCGTCACACTGCTGAGGGAGAGAGTGGAGCAGTCAGCACGAGAGCTTGCACGTGAAGATACTGAGCAGCCGGTCGGCCAAGAAGATTCCAGTCTTCGGGTTGTTCTTGGGACTGGAGGAAAGGTCGTTGAGCTACTGATGCCTTACGAAAGTCGAAAAGTTTTCATTCATCGCATGACAGAAAACAGCACGGAAGAGCATATCTTGTCAAAGTTCCAGCAGTTCGGCGAGATCAGACTGTGCAAAAAGTTCAATGAGGGCGAGAAATGGGGCTTCCTGATATTTAAAACTGTCGCAGAGGCTGCCATTGCCGCGAAAGAGACTGGAGATGACGAGGCTGATGCCGGTGAGTTAGAACGTCGACGTCCACTGAAGCAGAACGCAGACTTCAAGGCTCGCCTCAAATGGTGCCGCAGACCTTCCAGAGGATTTGGCTCTGCAACGGTCTCTCCTGCTGAGCATGCCTCCTGTTTGATGAAAAGCTTTTTGTATGTCGGCGGTGACATCATCGAGATGAAGCCAGACCGGAAATTTGAGAACTCCGTATTTTTTCCACGGTTACCGAGAGCACTAAGCGAGGACGTGCTCAGGCGTTCGCTTTTGCACGAGCTAGGATACGGCGAAAACACGAAGGGTATTGTCGAACGTGTTATGGTCGCTCGCCAGAAGCCGTACGAAACGACAAATGCTGAGCTCAGGGATCTCGAGATGACGATTAAGAGAACGTTTCAGACTCATCTTCCCACTTCTCAGGTGAACGTTTCTGTTAAAAAGCCGCACGCAGAGACGTCCATCATGTTTGTGGGCGAAGCAGTATTCACCGACCCCATTGAAGGAATACAGGCTTGTAAACGTCTTCAGACAGGATTTTACATTCGCGATCAGTCCGTTGATGTGCTGCCTGTAATTTCTGCTACTCTGACTGTCAAAAGCTCGATACTGAAAGCAGCAGACGCAAAAGTGAAGGATGCCTTGAACCACTTTTCTGGTTTTGCTGAAATTAAGTCAGAGCCAATGCGCAACGACAAACACATATTCTACATCAGAGCCTCTGAAGTGGAGGACGTGGTGAAAGTAAGAAAATGTCTCAGCGATCTCTTCAAAGGTGAGGTGCTAGACTGCAGGAAAGCTCCTGCACTTGCTCATCTATTGACTGCTGCGGGGCTCAGCTTTCTGCGAGAAACACAGCAAAAAACAAGCACTTACATCAGTGTCGACAGTCGTGTAGGAACCATTGCCATCCACGGCACTGAGGCAGCGTGCACTCAGGTTTACATTGAAGTCAACAACTACCTCGATTTGGTGCAGAGTGGTACAGTGGAAGAGATGACACTAAAGGGCATGGACAAGCCCGCAGGTGTCTTGAAGGCGCTTCTCACGGAGTACGGAGAGGACCTGGACAGCTTCCGAGCCTCTTCGGGTCTCTTCGCTGTCCTAGTCGACTACCGAAAACACAAGCTGAGACTAACAGGGTCGCCCGAGAGTATTGAGACAGGTCAAGACATGGTTAATAAAGTTATCGAGAAAATGAAGAACTTCTCCAGAGCAGGTGATGAGGGAGATGCCATCGACTGCGTGATCTGTCAGTGTCCCGTTGAAGCCAAGGAGCTGTATCGCCTGGAGCTGTGCGCTCATGCTTACTGCCTCGACTGCCTGAAGCACCAGGTGGCGGTGGCCGTCACGACTCGCACCTTGCCTGTTGTCTGCGGACGCGAGGGGTGCGAGCGCGAGGTGGCCGTACGCGACCTGACCTTCTTGACCCGGCGAGGTGACGTCAGCATGTCGGCATTGACCTCTGCTGCCCTCTCGGCGTTCGTCTCGCGCAGCGGGGGCGCCGCCCGATTTTGCGTCACGCCCGACTGCCCCGTGGTGTACCGCGCGACGGCCGAAGAGCACGCCAAGGTGTTCGTGTGCCCCGAGTGCAGCGTCCGACTGTGCACCGCCTGCCACCAGCAAGCGCACGACGGCATGACCTGCGCCATCTTGCGGGCCAACAAGGAGGACAGGCAGGACGTGGAGCTGTGGGCCAGACAGGACCCCACACGACGTAAACCTTGCCCTGGATGTTACACGCCCATCGAGAAGACTGGCGGCTGCCGGAGGATGTTCTGCACCGTGTGCAAAACCACCTTTTGCTGGATGTGTTGTAAAAGGTTTCCGTCAGAACGCGCCTGCTACGAGCACCTTGTTCAAGAACACGGTGGGATCTTTGGCGAAAATGAACTATTAGATGCGTGAGCAAGAACGCACGTTTTCTCTTGTTAACTTGCATCCTACAGGGGAAAAGTGCTCGAGACATTGAGTTGTAATGCCTGTCCTTTTGGGAATGAAATGTTTCGCCATTTTCATGAGGTAAACATACTTCTATAATTTATTCCTGCATCATTTCTTTCATAGATATCCGTAAGTGAAAGCAGACGATTATTTTTTACTTACGTTTTGAGTAACATTGAACAATGTGTTCATAGATTTACGCGTAACTGTACAGACACGTACAGTGAAACAAGTTAGAGTGCCTAGTGTGAATAACATGTATAACACTTTCTTTGAAGATCATCTCACTCCGGTAAATGAAATTTGTTATTGAATTATTCAGTTTATATTGACTGCTCGCACTGCTTCTCTTGGGTGCCATTCTCTGAACTATCTCAACACTGTAATTTACCTCAGATATTGGATTATTGTAATGCAAACCGTAAAAATTTATTACTGAGGTAATGTAGTTGCGTATTTTCTGTAATTTTACTTGTTTGTACCATAATCTTACTTTCCTTTATCCAGATTTCCTACTATGCACGCACGCACGCACGTCCTACACTTTGTTGCAGACTGCCTGAAAACTACCCCCACGTGTAGCCATCTCAAACTGCTTTCTTTTAGAAGCTTAAAAAAGCACGAGAAACATAACAGAGAGAGAGAGAGAGAGCAGAGATACGTAACTATATATAGCTTACTTTTAATATTACTAGTCTACTTTATTTTTATATGAAATCAGCCAGAGGCAGGACTTATTTATTAATTGTTATTCCTAGTAATGTTTTTCAGATTATTTCTTAATGAATTTAGAACATTGTTGTATGTTAAAACTTTTTGAAACGAATGAAGACACTTTTTTCTTACCACTAACATGGTGGGGAAACAAGGCAGACCCAACGTAGATGTGTTATTTTCAAGACAGAAAACAAAGTTTGCAATCTTTTCCAGTAAACAGGAAAATCTTCTAAATCCAAAGCTTATTTAAAAATCTTTACTGAAGTGTTAATGCCAACAATCATATCCGATGCGTAAAAGTATATAGTGTAATCTAAACATGCGTTACAATGGTGAAATGTGGTTGAGAGGATATAATGATCTCTCACTTGACCTCTACACAGTACAGACAGAACTGGTGGTTTGTACAAAATCTGTGGCTCCACTATCAAACAATCTTTTAAAAGGGGGTCTAAGTATGTTTCACTAAACATCGCTCAAAAATTGCCAGAAAATTGAGACAATTTTTAGAATGTCTCTTCTTTTAGATATTGAATTCGTTTTAAGATTTTTCTGCTTCAGGAAAATTTGGATTATTTATATTTTTTTTATAAAAGTTAGGGAAAAAACGTTCGTGGAGCATATGTATATATGGTGCATATGTAGGGGCACTGTTAAAGTGGGCCATTTGTTATGAAAGAAACTTGAGACTTCCCATCTTCGTTATTTTAAGTATTCGTGTCCAAGCAATCATTGATTAAATAACACGTCGTCTGTAGGTCACTAAGACAAAATGGTACATTGTGCCATCACGGTTTCTCACGAAATCTCGGCCTTGTAACATACACCGAATAAATACAAACCTGCCTATATTAAAAGAAGTGCAGAGCACCACACAAAGTCAATAAAAACAAGCCCCCACCCCCACAAAAATACAGGATTTAGACAAAGTCCCATTTCATAGGTTTTTTTATGTTTAAAAACAAACCTTTATAAATGATTTTGAAACAAAATCAATAAGTAATCACGTGTTCTGAACTGTATCATTACTTTGAAAACCATTCTAGTCTTTTAAAGATAATGTTTAGGTGAACTGGTGTGTGTATGTAGCTCTAAAGAAACGTCAGCTGATTTGCTGAAAAGTCGCCCAGGGCCTGGTTGACCTTTCCCCCGTTTTACAGACCCACGTGCAGACTTTTCTATATTAGCGGAAGATGAAAGGTGTTGAGGTGTAAAAATGTCAGACGTTATCTGACTCTTTCTGTGTCACTGTGGCACCTGAGTCCCTTCCGACGAATGAAAAAATGAAATGCAGACTGTTTTACCTTGTTTTCTCGATCTCAGTTTGGAGTAACGAAATTGTCGCACTTTATTTTATAGCATTATTTATAGAAGTTATTATTAAGAGTCACTTTACTTTCTTAACCAGATAAGCTATCGCTACGTGTACTTTTTCTAGCACAAGCGTAATTTGCATGTAAATTTTGAATATAAAATACGAAATGTTTATGTTTATGTATATAAAATACGAAATGTTTATTCTCGCTAATCTTTACACAGCATAGATTCTGCATACTTTTACAGAGGAAGAGCGACTGTTTTGGACGTTCTAAAGTAGTTAATATTTTTTTATGCACGTGAGGGAGGGGTTGCACATGCAGTTTTTTAAATTGCTACGACAACGACTATGGTGAGTAATGCATTATATACGAAAAAAAACTCTTGTCTATATTAAAAATTATAGACATATTAGACGTACCGCAGACAGATGGTGTTCATTCTGGACTCCGAGGACTGGTCATCCTCAGGCAAAGGAACATGTTCTTGTTAAATGGAAGGAATATTAATTAATTTTTCCGCGTGTAAAATTCTTTTAGGTTTATTATGTGAAGCGTATTTTACTCTCGTGCTCATGCAAAGATTTTATAGCTAATAACATGACTTCTAACAACTTGGTAAATATTATTTTCTCCTACTGTATTATCTTCTCTGCTTTCTATTACTTTTCAAAATATACAAACATTACACAGCAAATTGAATGAGTTACTCTAATAACCTTGTTGTTTCTTCTATGATAATGGCCTATAATGAATGAAGTGGAATATCTAGTCTTATTTTAAGAAATTGCTTTAAATTTGTCTAAATAAAATCATTGTAAAAGTCTTGTTTGTGTGAGTTGTTCTTTTTAGTGATGGGCACACATCTGAGTGTTCTGTTAGAGAACACCCAAGGTGAAGATCTTCTTGAACAAATTAAATATCTCATTAAAATGTCTGTGCGTTCGATAGAAGATGCACTTCAAATACAAGGAAACAAAACACGGAGCCTGCTCACAAATAACATTGCTGTGGTACGAAATGTTTATGCTCGCTAATCTTTACACAGCATAGATTCTGCATACTTTTACAGAGGATGAGCGACTGTTTTGGACGTTCTATAGTAGTTAAATAATGCCTGTTTTATTTCTTGGAGAGGGGATTCTGCTCCCGTCACACACATATACACATACACAAACAGAGAGAGGGAGAAACTCTTGGTCATTGTGCCAGTTGTGATAGTGTCTAGTGCGACGTCTGAAGCAGTTATATTTAGCCAGCTTGCAACCCATCGAATAATTACATCAGAGGTATAATTAATTTATTTCATACCATGCCTGACCAGTCCCTTGCTTTGTATATTGCAACCAGTAAAAGCACCTTTTTGTCTCTTTAGTATTATGACAGGCTGTCGATGTTAAATTTTACAAGGTTTTCTGTAAAACTAGGTAAACGACACAAGTTATGGATCGAGCCATAATATTTCACGAAAACATCACGTATTTCTCTTGGTGAAAACTACGCTCTTTGACACGTATATATTATGCATATGTATTTTTTATTTATTTCAAAGTCGTACAGTAAATGAAAGTTGGTGGAGTAGGAACCGCAGTCCAAGACTGTAAAAATTACACACACATATATATGTATATAAATATTATTGTTCAAAACAATTGAAAATACCCATTCACTTTTAGGGGTCAGTTCATTAGCTTGTTTCTAAGCAACACAACATATTAGTGACAATTCCTCGTACTTGCTTCCTATTTTATACACGCCTTTACAAACAACGTGAATTTGATTAGAATAGGTCCACTCATGTGTAAATTGGACAGTAGTAAGACTGAAACTCACGTGGAAGCTACAACTTAACTGAATACTAATCAGTAAGCGACTTATCATACTGTTTGAGACTGTTTCAACCATCTCTCTAAAATACTGTCATAGCAAAGCTGACAAAAGGCGGGAAACTTCCAGATGGGGCCAGTTGCACAACAGGTTTCTAAACCTTAAAACTGTTCTAAAGAAGCAAAATCTCTTCTCTGCCAGTTAGAGGGATCGCAGAAGAACATACAAAAAATTGTACTGACAGGACGGAAAGTCAGACTTAAACAACTTTATCTTACAAAAAGCAGTTTGAGTTTTAAAAATTCTAAAATTGTGGTGTGCACTTTAAACTGATTAACTAAAAAGATGTAAGGCTTAAAAGTATTTAAAATTAGAAATATGTTGTGCAACTGACCCCTGCTGGGTTGTAAGAAGACGTAAGGGTGCGAGAAGATGGTCGCTGAATGGTTGTCTCCCCTACAGAGCCATTCCGGCTGTGCGTGAGACTACAATCAGAAAGTGTTTCAAGAGAAGACGACCCGGAAGCCCACTGTCAACATGCAGTGAGGAGGGTGAATTTATGGTCTTTATAACTTGACAACAAAGAGTAGTGAAGACCGTGAATTAAAGTTTAGGAGAGATGTATCGTCGGTTCTCCAAAACCTTAATAACATTCAAGACTGTGAATAACGCTACTCCGACAAGTTTAAGTTTATTATCATCATAAATGTGTGTTCTATACAGAAAATTCAAACATCTAAGTAATGGAGTAGCCTCAAATAGTGGATTCTAAGCACTCTTAGAGGTGATTGGACTATTTGAAAAATTAACTGGAAGAATTAATGTTCATCATGTTGAAGGACACGAGTAACCGTTCATTTAGACAATTTTAATCGAAAATAATTCTTGTCTTTCGGTGTCATTCGCTTCATAAGAACCATTTTATATTCAATTGTTATATGCTTCTTTTTTTTTACTGATCCTTCCTTAGTTTCGAATTGTGTAAATTTATTGTTTCTCTATCGTCTTAATTTAGTGTTTTCTATTTTTAGCTTTGCTTTATCATGGAATGGATTTATATATATTTTGAACTTTTGTCTTCCATGCACCCGACTTAAGAGTATTATTCACCTAAATATATTTACTAAGGACATACATCGATGATCTTCAAAATACCAGCAAGTGCAAAAGCAAGCCAACACACGAACCCATCAATTAACACTTCAGCAGAAAGAAGATATTCGTAAAACTGCAGACACGTGACTGTACATCTCTTTAATTCCCTTAACAACAACAAAAAAAAATTTACAACAAAAGTACAAAATTTCGCTGCAACTTTTTCTTGAGCTGCATAGCAAACAATACACTTGTAACTGTAGTCTCCATAAGGATTTTCCCTGAGACAAACCCAAGAGCTGCACAACTTCTATCGATAGAAGACCGGGGCTCCCCTGCTCACAATGACTAAAACTGAAGGCGCTGAGGACAGGGCAAAGAGGGTGCCTAGCTCTGAAAAACAAAGCATGTAATTACTCACGTGGCTAAAACCGCTTGTGTGCATTGATTTCGTTCCTTGAAAAAGTGCAGGACATGGTAGGTGAGCAGATGCGCGTGAAAAAGAATTTAAAGGACTGAGGGACTGCAGTAAAGTTTCAGGGCGACCATTGAATTTGTAGTTTTACAGAATCCACGAATAAATTTTATTGCCTATCGAATTTTAAGGTTATTACCAATGGCCTTTGTAAGTTATTTTTTTTCGAGACAGCCAACTAACTAGCTCGCTCTTTATTTATTTATTTTTGTTTAATGTCAATTAACATCGAAATTGGTCTATTCATCCTGAAGAATTTTCTGAAAGAATATTACGAGCAAGATTATAGCTCATCACTAATGTTACGTATTACTTTTTCCGCCACCAGCGAAAGGAACTCGGTCTTCCTCCTTTATCAGAGACACATAATGTTCCGCCTTGGTCCAGTGATTTCACTCCAACGTCACGGTGTTGCTATCAGCGCTTTACTAACAAGTGTTCTTACCCTTGAAGTGACATCACTACCATCGCCACCCACCTCCACTACAAGCTGACGACTGTTTGTTTTTTGTTTTGTTTTTGTTTTTGTTTTGAAAAAAGAAAGACTGATATATGCGACGTTATTGTTAGCTTTATTTCAGTCTGTTATTTGTATTTCATGACCAAATAGCCGAAGCTGTTGAGGGCAGACCACTCACCACTTCCGGATTGCAAAGCAGGTTGACAAACTCTGTGGCCTGACTGAGTGACGAGCCCTCGTCAAGGACACGAACGCCAGCTGGCATGGAGGCGGGGATGCCGGGGTCGGTACGTGACACAAACACCAACACCCCTCCCTGCACCATCTCTCGCAGGTTCTCGTTCAGTTGCCGCTGGTCGACCTGCAAGATCAGCAGTCACATAGGTCACATTGGAGACTAATAAACATCACATTTTGCCATCGAAAACAATTAAATGTTGATCTGTCTCTACTGAGTAAAGAAACGTTCGTCAAAGTAAATGCTTTCTACGATGGAGCTGTACGATGGGCACTCACAGCAGATGAATAAGTATGTCTCAACACACTGATCTAAGCGCCGTAGATACTAGAGGCGTTGTAAAGTGTCACCTATGAATGAAAAGTTCCGTTGCATCACTAATGAACACTCTGGAGTTGATGGAACCTATTCCAAGGTAAGCTTCTTTTCCAAGCAGTACTATGACTGGTCGTGTGTTCTGACGGTTTTATACTTCTGATCGAAACGGTTCTTCGTTGTTGACTGAGTGGGAATGACCTGCCAGGGGGGGAGGACTGAGATCTGCACTTCGAGGATACGAGGGTCGCGTAGATAACCGTATAACCTATTCCAATCTAACCTTATCTCCCTCTCCCTTTTTCTTATTCTTTCCTAGCGTAAACGGTTAAAAAATTTCCCCGTCTATTTTGTTATTGTTGCTTTCTGTTTTTGGAGTGGAAATGAACTGACTGCTACCTTACTGCATAATTCTGGTCGCTGTTATGTTAATGTTCAATCCTACTGCCAGTTCACCAGTATAGGTCTACCATTTGGCTTTGAGCCAAACCTTCCCCTTCTACTTTTTTCTCTCCGTTAAATTACCTTGGATTTGCCCAGGAATACGACTGCTACTTTTGAAGCGTCGGGACGGCCGCCATTTTGGGCTGAGTAACCGAAAGCAGTGGTCCGGGCGATGAGGCTGGGGAGGTTGTTGCGGTCGTAGCGGTCCAGGCGGGCTCGGATGTCTGCGACGTTGGAGTACTCGTTCAGAGGGAAGCCAGCATCGTCTGGACACGATCCACAGACCACGCCATACTGATAAGCAGACAAAACGTCACTGGTGAGAAATATTATTGGTGAGGAGGCATATTACTAGTGAGGAGACACAAAGTGCTGGTGAGCAGTTGAAAGGCGTCGTCATGGCGCTAGAACTGATGAAGGAACATGGAGCGATTACAATGCAATAAATATATAAAAATAACTTTAAAGGTTCGCCTGCTACTGCTCAGTTGTTTTTAGTTATTATTTGTTAAAGTTCGCTTTATCATAAGCATTTCATCAAGTTTTACATGCTACAACGACCTAAAATCTAAATGAACCACCCACTCTTTTTGCGAGATATAAGTCTGGAAACATCTCCATGCACACAAAGAGCTCAAATGAGTGACGTAGCGCATATCCACAGTTACGGCTAATTAATTGACGGTTCCAGCTCTCTGGCTGGCTGCAACCTTGACCACTTAAACAAAACCTTAAATAATTGCGTTGAAAAAGTTAAGCAGTATGGAAAATCTTCCTTCAGGAGATAAAAAAAATACCTGAAAACCACTCTCCAGCTCCTCGTTGGTGATGGTGTGGGAAATGAACTGGGTGACCCAGCTGGTGGCGTCAATACCCAGGGCCGCTGGGCTGAAGATGAAGTTGATATCACTCGGGTGTTTCTCACTGCATGCTGCAATGAACAATATACATCACCGTGATAAAGTCTCTCAGTTCTACAGAAGATATATTGCTATCACGATATATGACGTTTATGAAACAGTGCATAAAATCACGAATCTTTCACATTAAAAGATGGTAACACATAATATTACATAGACTTTTGTGTTCCTGAACTAACCTACCGACAAAAAAAGAGGATAAATACAGCAAGTTGGAAACCAATTACATAACTACATCATACTAAGTGGTTCCGTAAATACAGAATTACATCACACTCAATACATGTAACTCCGTAGACATACGATTACATCAAACTAAGTAATTCAGTTAATACACGGCAAGAGTGGCGGGCCCTATCAGCTGCCACGTCTATTCATGTGCTCCCCCCAACGCCAGGTGCCAGGCAAGGGACGACTGACTAACTGACTGACTGACTGACTTAATACACAATTACATTAAATTAAGTAGTTCAGTAAGTACAGAATCCTATTTTACTGAGTAGTTCGACCCGCAAATACAAAACTATATCACATTGAGTAGTTTCATAAACACACGACTACATAATACTGAGTAGTTCCGCAAATACATAATTACTCCCTACTGAGTTGTTCCGTAAATATTTAATTACCTCCTACTGAGTTGTTCCTTATATATATATATAATTACCTCCTCTTGAGTTGTTTCGCAAATATAATTACCTCCTCTTGAGTTGTTCCGCAAATACATAATTACCTCCTACTGAGTTGTTCCGTAAATACAAAATTACCTCCTACTGAGTTGTTCCACAAATACATAATTACCTCCTACTGAGTTGCATCATACTGCGTAGTTCTGTACATACACGATTACATTGACTGGAATACACTGACTCATTAGGGTGATTATCTTAATCAAAATGGTTCGCTTCTTGCTCTATGGTTGCAAGTACTTACGTTGATCCATTGGTGGGGGAGTTGTTTTCACTTCAACTGTAACAGATTCAAGATTTAAGATTCAAGATTCTTTCACCCTCTAGTGGGGATTGAGATATACAGCATTTAGTCTTTCGTGTTACATGCAACGTAAAGCCTATATAACATAAGAAAAATACAATTAGGAAACACAATAGTCAGCTCTATGTCTAGTGTGCATAACTACATGGTCTGCACTTTGTGGTAAAGTCCACCACGGATCATAGTTAACGTTGCCAACAATGATAAAATAACTACAAAATACAAAAAACACATGCTTGTGACTTTTTTTTAAAAGGTGGACGTTCACATCTATTAGGTAAATAGTTTTGTGTTCAGTTCTGAGCTCACTGAGTGACACGTGACAAGGGCGAAAGGCACACACGCAGTGAGCCTCACTTACTGACGCACGTCTTGAAAGCCAGCATGTCCTTAAGGCCCCGCAGGGCGTCGTAATTATTGGCCTTCAGGACTCGGTTCTGATCACCGGCGATGCTGAGAAGTTCGAGGTCATTGACCTTAGGGCCCACGCCCACAGCGTACATGGTGATGTCCCGTGAGCGAGCCTGTTCCGCCTCATATGCTGTCCGAGTGGTGCTGCACAAGAACATCACACAGGAAACACGTGACTTATTACACGAACAGCAGATGTTACAATCTTTAGGCCACAGTTACCGAACACAAGGTTAGAAATTCTGACAGAAATTGAAGTGTAAACAAAAGACAACAAAAAACTTACATAACCAACTACCAAGTGCACAGATAAACCAGTAAATATTTTTGTCGCCATTAAGAAAATGAGATAAAACTTGCCGGTATTTTTAAGTCCATTCAAGCATCTATCATTGTTTGTAATAACATTTGGATGTCATTGGGATGTTGTTTGTCACTGCACAGATTGCCAGCCTCACCAAAATGGCGTTCGCTTCACTCACTTTCGCGACTCGCCGTCTGTCACCACTATGCACACCTTGGGCACCCCAGGGCGCGTCAGGACCATCTGCTTCTCCCTCATGTACTTGATGGCGTCGAAGGTGTCCGTCGTGGAGCCGGCCCGGTGCGGCATTTTGCGCACGGCTTCCAGGACCTTCTCCTTGTCCTGGTACGTGTTGAGGTTGAATGAGTTTTCCTTATAAACACCTTGGCCGAAAGTTACTGCAGCCACTCTCACCTACCAAAACGACCAGCGAAGCAAATGATGCGTTAGATCATGTTCTTTTGTCTGCCCTTCGTTATGAAGTCGTCATTCTGGTACATAAATCTTAGCGGGAAGTCTCTGGTGACTAAACACATAAACACTACTTTTGCTTTCCATGAGCAGGGCCGGTTCTACCATTAGGCAACCTAGGTGGTCGAATAGGGTGTAATCACGGAGGGAGGATGGCTTAAGAATGGCCTGCTTTTGTTTTTTTTATTGGATAATAATGAATAATGTTAGCGAAAAATATCATTTTCATAAAATGACATTTGGAGGACACCTTTCCTTTGCTTGTAGGTTGACTTCACCACACCTATCTCAGTACACGTATTACAGGAAGGCGCCGTCAACTGAGGGCATTGTGTGTGAAGGTGCCGCAATTGAAGTGACCAGAAAGGAAGTGGAGGGTTGGGCCCTAGGAGGGATGGAACCACATGCCAGCCTTACCTTTCTCTTCTTTCATAAGTCGGAAGAAGTTCCGCACTTATGGTTAGGAAAAACTGGCGCTGAGTTCAGGGACAACAACAACCCTGACTTAATTTTGCGACGCACGTTCTTTTTTATGGCAACTGATTTATGCTCATTATTTTTTCACTTATGAACTTTGAACCAGAGGGCACTTAGCTAATATCACGATCGCATTCTCAGTTAATGAGCATATAAAAGCATTTAAGAAACAAACATCAATGTAGAGTCAGTTTAAATTAAATCATATATCTATTTCTCTTGTCCAATTTCAGATTAATTTATTTAATTCGCTGTCACGAACCTGTTCTCTCGTTAGGGCTGTGTACGGCGGTCACACTATTTGGGATTGAGATTTGACGCCCTATAGTTTTTTACTTACTGTTGTGATTCATGGACGTAAATATGTAACTTTCTGAAATTAATTATTATTCTAGATTCAACAGGTGTATTGGGCTTAATTTAGCTGTCCAGTTGTAATGTTTATTTTGGAAGGAGAAGGGGGAGGGACGCAGTATTTGTCTTTCGCCTTGGGCGCAGCACAGCCCCTGTCCATGAGCTTCCCTGAAGCTTCGTTGAGGGATTAAGAACGAGAATATATAGGGCTAGACTAATTCTACAAGTACATCGACTCTAGTAGCTAGCAAGGTTTTCGAAACGGGTAAAGGTGAAGAAAGTAACTACCATAAAAGCCTCAGAATCTTAAAATGAACATAAACCTTTCCAGGTCCGATGTCATAGCCACTGAGGAAGTCGATCAGGAAATCCTGGCCTTTGCGGAAGTCTGTGGGATGGATGCTGGCACTGGAGTCAATCACGAAGGCAAACTCTACCGGCTGCTGCTGACAAGCTGAAACCAAACACCACTTTAAAGGACAAGCAGAGTGCAGCATTTTTCTTTACGGTCTGGTTAAGTTCATTTTAAAATAACAATTCCCAAAAAATGAGTATATAATTATGCTTAATTTTCAAGATATAAGCCTTCAAACATTGGCATTCTCACCTGCCACTAAGAAAGCAGGAGAACATAACTCTTGTATACTGAAGAGTTCTCTTATGCGCCAGTAGTATATGTAACAGTGAGTGTGGCTCAGTTAAAGAAATCTGCGCATGTCTTCGAGTTAAATGAAGTAACATCTCTCTATTCTCGTGTTCAAAAAGCGACTTTTTTGCCCAGAAAATGAAACCGCTGATTTTGGAATACAGCTCTACAGATTGGAACTTTAGAAACTTAGACTGAAGTTTAAAAATAATAATTAAAAAGTCCAAACCGAATTCACTCAACAGATTGGTAAGCAAATCGTCTCCAGATCAAAATTTAATGGGCAACAATCACGATCATTGCAGTTTACGTTGTATAATTAGTGATTGTCTGTTACTAAGTGGACGCGTTTGAGTTAATTTTTCCATGTGTATTATTGTTAATAAAATATAAACATAAAATATATGTGCGCTTGTCTAAGATAAAACTCCAGTAATTTCTTTTATTTGATAAGGTAAGATAAAATAAAATAATACTTTATTTGTTCCAGAGGGCAATTTGGTGGCACCTCGATTAAATTAAATTAAAAAAAACACACACACACAAAACACCCCCCCACACACACACACACACTCACACAAAACACATGCACACACACAAAACACACCCACCCACCCACAAAACGCACGCACACAAAACACAAACACAAAACACACAACACACTCACAACACACACAAAACACACACACAAAACACACAACACACAAAACACATGCACATACAAAACACACCCACACCCACACACATACACGCACACAAAACACACGCACACTACACACACAAAAACACACGCACACACAACACACACAAAACACATACAAACACACACACAACACACACAAAGCACACACACATACAAAAACACACACACACACAAAACACAACACACACACAAAGCACAATGTGTCCTGGACTGTTTTCTTTTACCGAGGATTGCATCTTTTCTCTTTGAATTCAGCTCATGCAGAGGACGTCATTTTTAGAAATACTTCCGTTTCGTCACTTCCTGTTTTCTCGACAAATCCAGGTGTGATGAAGAGAAAAATATTAATAAAAAATCTCACGTGCCTCTTTGTCATAAAATACCACCGGAATATATTTTTGTGATACTTTGTGCTCTATTTCCAGCGATGTTTGCTCAGCAATCGGGTTAGCATTAAAAAACTTTTTCCGCACCGGAACTAGTGAATATAAGCAAGGCCATGGCTTCAGGTTCTACGAGTCAGTGATCGCAGCGCTCTAACTACAGGTGATTTATGAACGATTAGAGCTGATGTCAGCAACATAGGGCGCTCGCGGGCAGACAAAGGAATCTTGAAGGGCTACATGGCAGGTAAATGAGGTTTGGCTAGAAAAGGAAGCATTAGTAAACCAATTCCCTCCTTACCGACTTTCATGGCAGTCTATCACTGACGAATGCAGAGGGGTGAACGGATTTTCCATCTCCTATAGTCTTCCCCAAATATGCAAGCGATCTTAGTCTTTCCGAAGTTTGTCTTCGTCTATTTGTCTGCCAATTTTTTTCCCTCTCTCTAGCTTGCTTGCTCGGTCGGTTTTCCACGTGAACCGAAAATAGTTTTTAAAAAAAAAGAGATCGGCTGATGATAAACAACTCGATAAAGAGTAGTTTACTTCGAATTCAGTGATGAAGACCGAACAGAGAGAAATGAGTGATAGTTCGATAGACGACTACTGATTGAAAAATACTGATTGAGAAAAATATTGGTTTACTATTTCAAGATCATCACTCACTTTTGAGATAGTCCCCCATATCCTCAACCGGCAAATCGCGTTTCCCTGCAATATAAATCAGACAACAGTCGTTGCATTAAAATTGCACAAAACATTGACCTCATTCTAAATTCTAACTCAGACTAAATTTTATGTCATTTAAAACTTCTATGAAGGAGACTATGTTTCCCCGGGTTTACCTTGTGAAGCTGCTCCCAAAGAAGCCGCATTCTGCAACAAATAAAAAAAGAGAGCAAGTAAATATAAAATTATAAATAAAAATCGGATAGAGAATTAGGACCTTCCGCGAAATTTGCTCATACATTAGGTCGTGCAGTCAGCTGTCACCCTTAATCATCTCAATAGAAATACACCTGGACCTCGATTTACCATAACCATGGTGTTTTAGATGCTAAAAGTTAGTACAAATCCGAAAGAATGCATGTTCTTTAGGATAAAGTTTTAACGACACGGCTACATCAGTAGGTACATTGACATTACCGAACAACAGCTACTTACCTGAGACATCAGTGGTAACAGCAGAGCGAACATGAAAATCACCATTTTATTTGTAAAAATACGGTGAATGTTGATTTTACAAGACTGTTTTTTGCTATAAAAAACTGTTACTTCGCGTGTCCTCTCCGTGGGCAGAAGACTTGTTTGGTTATGTCCTCGGGGTTTTCTTCAGAAAACTTCCTGTCTTTGTCAATCTTTCTATCGGCCGGCGCCTGGGCTGAGGTCGTTCCAGGTTCACAAGTAATGCACGCAGCTCTCACCTGCTCTGTGAGGACACTGTAGGAACTGGTGACGCCCCAGAGTAAATCTGCGAGTTTATATCAGTGATATTTTCCCACCCCCATCTACCGCCACTCCACACCCAGTTAATTCTAAAATCACCAGGCGTGTTCAAGTACAAATGAAATATTGTTATCATTATCTTGTTATTTTACTTTTATCCACGACAGTCGCCACCTCTTAATTATGTTACTCCTAATTTAATGGGGTGGCTGATTGTGCTCCCGCTGGCAATTAGTCACCTCAGCGGGTAGAGAATTTCTCCTCTGATTAGATCTGATTAGTTAAAAATCCTAATTAACAAGCACAGGACATGCAGAGGGCCCTCGACACGAAGGAGATGACATGGAAGAGAGGCATGTAACTTGATCTCATTTGCACAAACAGCCTGACCTCTTCTACTAGACTTTAGAGGCTTACCCGGTTAGAATTTCAAATTACTGCTTAGTTAATTACAATCTACAATTCTCTAGAAGAAGAAAGGGATGATGATGATGATGATGATGATGATGATGATGATGATGATTATGCACCTTATTGTCCTGACTAAATCCGCACTCAGAGTGGGTAAAATACCGCCAGCATACGGCACTCAGTACACCGTATTCTCCTATCCTAAGTATATGTCACGTGACAGTAGTTTACCAATCAAAAGCTACGTCAGCTAAATATGGCGACGTCACGCTTTGTAGGGTTATTGAATGAATCGACATCGCATAGAGACTGCAAATTTTGTTTGGTATAGTCGTATTTATGTTTTATTATAATTTTATGTAGGTAGAGACGTTATAAACAAAAATTTATACAGTGAGATATACTTCCGGTTTTGGGTCTTCCGCCGTTCAGTACACAGTAACAGGATTGCTTATATTTATGTATTCTTGTTCTAATAGAGGTAAGTAAAATTATTTCACTGCGTCATACCTCGTCATAGATACCCATTATTATAGTATCATGACAATTTGGCTCTTTCTGTTTTATTTTCAATATTAAATGTATTTGCATTAATCGTCTGTAGGTACAATGCCCAAGTTCAAGAATGGCGGTGGATATAGCGTAATAAGAAAACGTCCCAAGGAAAAGAAAATGAAAATAAAGACGATCAACCCCTTGACAGGACGAATGGTGACCATTAAAGAGGTACAAGGCTCCTTTTTGTTTCCTGCTTCCTCGCAGCAACCGATCCCAGCGACATCATGCATGGATGCACTTGATTCTATAGCCGTGGGTATGTATGAAGAATTTGCCATTAATGAACTGCCTATAGTAAACTGGAGACAGTTTTTTGTTTTGTTTTTGTTTTTTTGTATTTTTGTATCGGGAGCTTTGCCTGCTCTAGATTATTGTAAAGACCATCTTACATAATGCTGTAGTAAATATCTACAAAACAACATCAACCTAAAATCCCCAAAACATTCATATACAGGAGTTTTAAAAATAATAGATTTTCTTCTTAATATCATAGAAAGCGGTAAAGAGCAGCGACAAGAACAAGACACAGTTGTTGCTGTTTCCTCACAGCAACCAGTCCCAGCAACATCATGCATGGATGCATTTGATTCTATAGCAATGGGTATGTATGAAGGATTTGCCATGAATGAGCTGCCTTTAGTAAACGGGTGACAGTTTTGTGTTTTCTATGTTTGCATCAAGAGCACCGCCTACATACATTATTGTAAAGGCCATCTTTTGTAATGCGATAGTAATTCTGTATAAAACAACATCAACCTAAAAACCCAAAACATTCATGCACATAAGTTTTAAAAATAACAGATTTTCTTCTTAATGTCATAGATCCAGAAAATGGAGTAAGCTCTTACTGGAAGAAGAAAGCAAATCGTTCTGACAAATGGGAACAGATACGTCAGGAACTGCTGGTGGTGCACACTGAGCTATGTGCTTTTCCAGATCAAAGCCAGTGTATCTGTTGTGGCTTCAATTTACCAACAATCCGCTGCTTGGATTGTGGCAGCCATGCACTTTTCTGTGAGGACGACTTTCTTGAGCGTCACAAGAATGCTGTATTTCATAGCCCAGAAATATGGAATGTAAGGAACACTTAGTATTTTGGGGTTGAGGGGTAAATACATCTGCAACACAATATTTTATGTGGATGTCAACTTCATTTTTTGACAGCTTCATTTGAACATGAAAATTATTAAAGGATTTTCTTTTTTTTTTCCTCAGGGATGTTGTTTTGTGCCGTATGCAGCCAACTTACCTGTGCTCGTGCATAGCAATCACAAGGTACCAACTTGTGCAAAACGTACAAGGGAAATCACTGTGATTGGAATGAGAGGTAAAATATAAACTTGTTTACTGTAAGAAGAAAAGAAAATGACAGTAAAAATGATGTTCTAGGTATGGTATGGTTTGGTACCTTATCAATGAAAATGTGCTTGTTTATGTGTAGGTGGCCCACAGCTGTTTACTTTTGAATTCTGCTCATGTGAAAGTGACACCATTACATTACTACGCCATCGCCTTTGGGGTTCTTCCCCAGAAATACCGTCTGTTGCATTTAAACTGGATGTCATGGAGTGGTTGCGTGCATTAGTACTTGAATGCCAGGTGTCAGTGAAGGGGTTTGTCAACGCGTTGGCAACCCGACTTAGCAAGATAGAGAACGTGAGCAGCAAGAAGGTTGGTTGTGGCCTTTTTTCAAATTTGTTTTCAGTTTCATTATTGTTACCTCTAGTAATTGAGCACTTTTAGGGTAACGAGACATTTGAATCACATAATGTAATATCAGTCACTGGTCCATGCTGATATTTGATTAGAATGCCAGTAGTACAAGTTTTTAAGTAAGTGGACATCCAGGGCTGACTGTTTGTGGTTCTTAACTAGTATTCCATTTTCTTCCTGGACTACATAGTGATTCAGGATGTATCCCACAAACTTATTCCATATGTTTTTATTTGCACTTTGTAAATTAGCAGCTACAGGTCCTCTGTGTGAATGATTGCATTTGCAATGTTATATGTGTTAGCTCGGAGAGTTCCATTTATGAGCTCTTATAGACAAGTCATTCACTAGTGCAGAAAGTTGCTTTTGGCATCCTGTTTCATCATTACTTTATATTTTTTATTATTGTTATTAGTTTGGCCTAAGCTTGTGTGTGCATTGCAGGTTAATGGAGTGTATCAGGCCCTCGTAACAGATGCATTTACGATGTACATGCGTCATGAGTACCAGTTGCAGCAGGTGCAACACATTGATCCAGATCTTGATGATGGAACTAGTTGTCCTGCCTGTCATGTAAGTTCTTAATATTCAGGAAATGGACTTTAATTATTGCAGGGTAGTAGAGGTTGTGGATGTCAGTTTTTTAATTTTATGCACCAGGTAGTAATAACAGTAATAATAGAAATGTATAAAGATGTATTTACCATACAAACAATTTTTTTTATCTAATATAGGTGGTCAACGAAGACATTGCGTTTAACTCAAAAGACCATGCAACTGATGGAAGTCAGCTAGTGTTGTCTGAAAATGTGAGTATTATTTGCATTGTTTCACTCACTGTATTTTTCTCTGTCTTATTTACATATGTGTTAATTAATGTTTTGTACTTTGCTGTTTTTTTAATTTTGATCTTGCTTTCTTTCAGAGCCAGATATTTTCATTTGACGCTAATTTTGGGTTATCACGAAAAAAATCTTCTGGAAAAAGCCCTGGCGAACCATTCCACAAAGGGCGGTACTTCATTGACCAAACGGATGTCGATGAGTTCGTTAAAAACTATAGTTGTCACACTAAGAAAGGAGCTGGGGTAAGTCATTCAGAGTGTAAGTTTGTTTGGAATTTAGAGGCTATTTATCATTTATCTGAGATCACGTGGTTAAGCGTTATTATTTTGGACATGTTTACAATAAAATTTGATGGTAAAAAAGGCATGTATCAACAGTCATTGAGATTGTGGTGTCAGAATCATATGGTGTAAGACTGAATCAATCATGTCGTTGTTTTACAGGACTGTAGTGACTTTCAGGCTGGAAGTCATAGATCGAAGTCCCGAACAGACAAGCTGGACGAGACAGCTGTGTTCGGCTGTGCTTGCAGCAGACATGAGTTTCCCCATCGTTTCTTCAGCCTGAAGCATGGTGAAAGGTTATAATGGACTCATTTCTTGATGACTTTTGTTTACTGTTTGAACAGTTCTCATATCTTGTGTTCTTTAAGGGGTTGGTCATACATGGCACAAATATGCATTTAAATATGGTAATAATAATGTGTTTTCAGATTGGGATATGCTGTCTGCCTTATGGAGAAACTTATGGAACAACATCCACAGAAAATTTACATCATGTATGACATTGCATGTGTTCTTTCTGCTCATCTAAAGGTCTGTGTATTTTTGTGTACTTAAAATGTTATTGTATGTATATATGTTTGGCAGGTATGTGGTGTATTTGCTGTAGTGAAAGTTAAACCCTCTTAGCCCATCATAAAAAATATTTCTATGTTTAAAAACATGGGCTTAAAATTTATGATTTTGAAGACGATAGTGAAACTGCATAGCCACGATCTCTGCCGGGTACGCCAGTAAACTGGCTCTTCGGACTCAGTGGGTTAAGAATAATTGTGTTTGCACTAATTTCTTTCAATAAAGGAGAAAGTCTGTGATATTCCTGAAATTTTTTTTTAGTAACAATGTATTGGTTTGCTTATGAGTAGGCCTGAGCGCAAAACATAGTTCTGATGAGACTCGGCTTCCATCAACATAAATGAACCAGTTTGGTGACATGAACATGAAAGACCTCCAGGAACAGGGTTCATTTTATGAAATCATCATTGTCACAGACTGACTGCCAACTGGCTTCAACATACCTTTAAATTCAGGAGTCTAAGATACTACTGGTTTTATTTTGATTTTTTTTAAATTATCATCTGATGTAAAAGTCTTTGTGGTGCACAGTTAAAGTAATGGTTGAAATGTATCAAATAATTATGTTGCAGAAAAGCAACAGTGGAGAGCTGCCATCAAACATACAATTTCTGTTGCCTATTTTCCACAGCTTTGGCCATAAGATGGCATGTCAGGTAACATCTACAGACAGGACCAGATTTCTTTTATGTATCATGATTCCAACAACCTATGGTCACTCCAAATGAGGGGTCCTTTTTAAAATGTATCACCCCAACAGCAGCAAACAGGAAGTAACAACGTTACATCATTGTGCTAACACTGAAAAACATGTAAATAAATGAAAAACAGTGAACAAATGTGAAAACTTCATCAAAAATAAACCATAAAGGTATTCACAAATGCAGTGGCTCATTTTCTTGTTGGCAACAGTCCTGTGGTACCAGTTAGGTCTTCATATAAAGCTACTGATATTTTTTTACAGCTAGAGTACGGACCACGAACAGCAGCTGGGATAGGGCTCACAGATGGAGAAACTGTAGAGCGCCTGTGGTCGTACCTCAGAAAATTTTCTTCAATTACGAAAATGATGACGCCACAGAGAAGAGTGGATTTGCTAACCGATGCACTCCTCCACTATGCTTCAAAGCTACGAAAGCGATTAGGTTAGTAAAAAAGAAAGTGTTTTTTCTTGTATTGTTTTTTTCTTGTGCAGTTTATTCCTATATTTTGTTTGATGGTTTGAGGAACAAGCTATATGACTCATGATTGCTGAGTCAAAAAAAGCAATAGGAAATCTTGATCATAATCCTGCATTATCATTTCTTGCATTCATTTGCACTCTTACTTGACCAGATTGGTTTGTCGTAAAAATATATTTCTGTATGGTTGACAGGCAAACATCTTGAGCAGAAATTCACAAAAGCAGAGACCACCAGACAAGACTCTGAGGGTCGATTTCAGGATCTGACACGGTCATTTCAGGGTAATTAGGCATGTTTGTTTTTCGATGCTTGTTTGCTATAAGCTATGACAAACCTTCCTCTTATCATCAGATGATTTTTGTAATTGCAAGTATTTTTGTTATTCATTTAACAGAACCTGTGGATGCTGCAAAGATTTTGCAATGGCGCCATGAAGAAAAAGCAGCGTGCAGGAAAAATGATGGTAATTTGTAGTACTTTTGTCAGTTGTGTTATTTTAGTAAGGAAAATTAGAAGACAGTGTGATCTAAAATAAGCTTTTTTTACTTTACTTTTCCACAGCCTAAATATGCACCAAGTTAAATGGAATTACAACAGAACACCTTGACTTGTCTAGATCAGTAATTGTTCAAGTCTGTAATGAATATGACTTCTTCTTTCTTGTCTATTTGTCAGTGTCTTCCAACGAGAAGGACAACTACATGATCACATTATTTCAACTGTATCAAAAACAGTAAGTTTCTCTCTCCAAAAAATGTATTCCCTCTGTCCCATAGTCAGGCAAGGCTAATTTTGTACACATGCAGCCAAGTTATAGCCATAACAAGGCTTTTTCATGTCTGTGGTCATTTAAAACCATGTTTGTTTCTTTCTTATCAGGGAAATATGTTTCATTTTGTGCTTTTCATTTGACCTGTTCAGGTATGTATAGAGAAGAGAATAAGTGACAGTCACGCATGCAGTAATACAAATTGCTATCTTGTGCAGGTCAGCTTCTGGACCTTCAGAAGAGTCTGCTGAAAGCAGCACTGAACTAAGTGTGTACGTAGACTTTTTCCCCTTGTGATACTACATGAGAAAATAACAATGTATGGTTGGTCATTTTGTATCTGTTAATAACATGAAATGATCATCTGAAATGCAGGATTAGATGTACAAGTTGTATCACTAATAATCAGACCTGTAACTGTGACATTGCATTACAATTTTTATCTACCTTCCACATAGACTGGCAGCCAAGGTTACAAGGCTCGAAAACCAGCATGGCTTCGTGCGGCCCTCAAAAGACAGCAGCCAATACAAAGAAATGCTCACATCAGCTGTTGTGTGCAAACGAAAGTTGGTCCTCGAGCAGATGAGGGCAGTGTCTTCCGAAAGAAGCTACAGTCTGATGCAGCTGGCAGAAGCTCGTGAGTAAACATCTTACCTTCTCACTGGTTTTCCAAAGGGGCAAACATGATTGCTCAGGCTTAAGTCAATCAAAGTACTCATGGTAATTTAAAGTAGCTATTACTCCTACTTTGCATGTGGGGAGAGAGAAGAGAAATCTGGAATTTTGTCTCATGTAGATATGTATCAAACACCACTGTATTTTCTGTGTCACTGCTCTTATCCAAAAGTAAATAAATACTTAGTAAACTAGCAAAACATAAACAGACTTCATACATGTGATGTCACATTTTCAGGTGGCCAGGAAATGGCCAAGAGAATGAGTGGTGTTGTGACCAGACACAATAAGAGATTAAAGAGTCTTCTCACCACCTATAACAACTTTGCTCCTGTGGAAGGACTTGAGACTCTTCCTGCAACTCTCCAGTTTGCAGATGTTGCTGACAGAGGAAGTTGGGTGTATGGTGTTGTTCCCGAAACATCAGCAGTAAAAAGAAAAGTCATTCAGCTGTCTGATCTCATGATCAGATGTGCTGAAGAGAAAGGGTTGCTCAAAAGAGATGCAGCAGCAGCCCATTCCTGGTACAAACTCAAGCAAAGACAGTGCCAGGAACATCTTGATAGATTGCCAAATCTTTCTCAATATGACCGTGGCTGCCGTGCCTTGATATTTCAACACATGTTTCACTTTGAAAACATGTTGGGTGAATTGGAACTATTAACATTTGCTGAGTTCACTGCACTTCCTAAGCCAGCTTTGCAGTTCCTGTCAGCACCTCATGAAGTTCCTTCTGTCGATACAGACGTGCAAGAGCTGTCAGAGCTGGAACTCGAAGAAGTGATGTTCCTGCTTCAGCAAGGTGAAGAAAATCTGGAGGAAGAATCGGACGATGAAGAAAATGTGGATGAGTGATGTATTTTTCCTTCTCCAAGATTTGTGTACAATGATGTATCTTCCAAGATTTTTACCTGCCTGTGACTTTCACCACATGTATAGGTTTAACCTCATCCCATTTCTGTACGAACGTTTTGGTATATGCTTACTAGAAATAAATTTTCCACAAATTAGTGTTCGCAAATGACAATTTATTTCTAGTAATAACACTTGCTCAGCTGCTTTACATACACCAAAATGTTCATACAGAAATGGGACGAGGCTAAATCTATACTTGTGGTGAAAGTCACAGGCAGGTAAAAATCTTGGAAGATACATCATTCATCCAGATCAGACTCATTGTCCGATTCTTCCTCCAGATTTTCTTCAGATTTACCCTCGGCTGTTTTCAAATGTCCAGTTTTCTTTCTTATGATATTTCTACATAGAGCAATCAAAAATGCTTAGAATAACTTGTGTACATGAAAATTGTTTTTGGGTTGATATGGAACACACTTTATCTTGAACATGTGCTCCTCATCATTTGGATTATCAAGGCACAGTGCAGTGAACTTTTAATTCTGGTGGTAAATGAAGTGCAAATCATACTACACACAAAAGTGATTCAAAATTATTTAACTACTGCCTTGTATTATGGGAACATTTTAAGTATTTAGTAACAGTCTTCCTACTTCTCACAACAGCAATTCTTGTTGCTCATTTCACACATTTCTTGTTGTCTGCTGATATTTCCAGATTCACATCATACACCCAGCTTCTTCTATGACGTAGATCTGCCTTAAAAATATTCTAATGTTGTGATTGCAAATTTTTGTGTATGTTTGGCTTGCTGAAATGCACTTACTACCTTGTAAGTAGAATTTGTTACATTGCTTGTTGGTTTTTCTCTATAACTTTCCACACTTTCAAGTTATATTTATTCATTGGGATTGTTGTCAGTATTGACAATTTTTGCATGGAGTGCAATCGAATGCACATGCACTTTTTTTTATTAACTGTCACCCTACTGAAATAAAATGATTTTATCAAGTTCTGTTTAAAAGCATAACAGTTAAACTTGACCTTTTCAGGTCAAAAAAGAATACCTGCCCTTATCCCCAATAATTCTCTTTTCATTTTAACCACTAGACCAAAATTTTCACAAATAACAAGCATTGTGGCAGATATGACCCAATTTTATTACTGTATGCACTGTTACTGAATGTTGCTACTAGGCAACACAAATGTCATACACACAAGCCACAAGATAACTTTCAGCAGCAAAAACAAGCCATTCATTACAGTATATACATATATACCTCCGGTTCAAGATGAGGCAAATACAAGAGAAGTACTGATCTCAGTCCTGGAGCAAAGTAGGATAGCAGTAAGAATATCTGACAAATATTTGATGCATAGGCCTAAGTTAAAAGATTTTGATATAAAAACCATTGTTGATTATGTTTCTTTTTTCTGTTAAGCTTGTAAAAAGCATCCTTTTCTATGAAAAATTTGTTTTGTTCCTAAAATTCCATTTTTCACTCTTTAGATTGCATCGAGCTATGTGTGTTGATGTCTTAATGAAAGTTAGCACATTTGCTTGTTGATGTGCCTTAAGCCTGTTACAGGAGAAAACCCATACAACTTCTTGCATAATTATTTTAATTTTGTAATATGAAAGTTGTGAATTTTTTATGTAACTGTGTGAATATAAGATGGTAACGGCTTGGGCTGTGTAGGATATGATGTTATGAACTCATTATTTGGTATACACTGCTGCTATTGTAATTATGTTGTAAGTGAATATATGAAATTGTAAAGACATTATAAATGTGGATGGTAATAAGTTTTTTAATTTGGTCTCTGTGATCATATTCTTTTTTGGGCATGTGTTTGTGCAAACGTGCTCTTCAGGGTTTTTCATAAATGTAATAAACAATTGTCATTGGCATTTTGGCTAGCTTTGTATGTTTTTGATATGATACACAATTATTGTGTGCCTATTGCTTTATATCTTGCCTATCCAAGTAAAGAATGAAGGATGACCATTTTCATGTCATGCCAAATAAATACTACTGTATCATATAATCTTGTATTTCTTGTCTTCATTCCATGGTTCATCTTGTCATGTCATGCCCAAAGACAGGTCCAGTCATAGAGTAAGCAGTTAGCTTGTCATCGGATGCCTGGTTGAGGAAATGACGTGTTTTAATGTCTGGTGTTCATAGCAGTACCTAGTGTTGTGCCTGTCTTCTGCACTTGCGCTTTAAGGCAGCAATGGTTGGTTCAGAGGTGGTGGTGGGGGAAGTGGTGTTTTACGGCAAGTCAGCAACTAAGGCTAGACAACGGTAAGGCAGTCAGCCCTGTAAACAGATGCCACATACAGAGAAAAAACAGCGCGCTTGAGACGAGAGCTGAACCCAGGACAGCCAACCTTCACTGTATTGGTGACAGGCGCTAACTGCCCTCTGCTATAGGAGGAAGAAAATGACAATCTGCTACGCTAACCCTAACCATAACCTTCAGCTCGAAAAGAGCGTGCTCTTAGCCCTTAAGACAAGAACGAGACATATAGAACATATAAAGGACGGCAAAATAAACGGCAGTAGTGATGACTGATAAAAGATGACTAATGAAAGAGAAACGCAAGGGGGAATCGGAAAACAAGAAGTAAGAGATCATGATTCTGTAGAGGAAGACGAGCAATTAAGGGAATAGCATTGTGTAGACCATTGCTGGGAGTAATGCTCAAAGAAAACGTGTGTCTTTATTGCACTTTTTACGATTCAATGGCAGATACAGGTGGCGGATATGGAAGCGGATAAAGTTCCATCGGTTTGCTGCACAGTATCTAAAACTCACGTCATCATATGTGGTTCTATGTTCTGGAACCCTAAGTATAACCCTAAAGCCTGACCCTAAGCACTGGTGACACAGCATAGACCTAAACCTTAACTCCTGGGGACAGAATAACCCTAACCCTAGTGACACACCCTCTCTGATTCCTAACAATTGTGAAACAGCATAACCCTAACTCTAAATCCTCCCTCTAGTAACAACCAAACTCGAAACCCTAACCCTAGTCACACATCATAACCCTCACCCTCATCCTTACCCATAACCACTAACCCCAAACATTAACCCTCACCCTAACCCTAAAACCTAACCCTAACCCTAAATCCTAACCCTAGGGACACCGTAACTCTAAGCCCTCATCCTAGTCCCACGGCATAACCCCAACCCTGATGACACATCGCAACCCTAAATCCTAACAATGTTTTATGCTTTCGTATAGACCTGCCCTCCATAATCTGTTCGTGACACTGGAGCAAATGAAGTCTGGTACCCTTCTTAAGCGCTTCTCACCTCACGTAAATTATGCGTTACGTCATTTAGCGCGATGCCGACGCAAGCGGAAAGCACTAGGGTCTACTCACACTCGCTATACTCACCACAATCGCGAACCTACTCACTCTCTCATATTGCACACATCTGTGACAGTGCCCGAGGAGCCTGTTCGTACAGTGCTAATCTCCTACAGTGAGCGCAAAAGCGTTTACTCTGTTCAGAGCATGGTTAATTGCCACCTAGGATGATGCAGAAACCCTCTCTCTTAACAGTGAAGCGGCGCAAGCATGTCTGGCACAGTCATGTAATCTAGATCGAGAATATTGTCTAAAATCGTCCTTCATGGTATCTTGGATGGGAAACGTAGGTCGACACCGATGTCCAATGCAGAGGAAATGGTTGGTCAAAGCTTGGATGGGTTTTCCCCCTCACCATTACCTAAGACAGGCTGCGATTTAGCAGCCGCTGCATCTACGAGCCATGCTGCGCCCTTCGTCCCCATTA